>OW569411.2:68469576-69669576 GCA_937662695.2 Halyzia sedecimguttata
CTCTGTAAATGTGTAATATTTTCATGCATAAAATAGGCCAAAACCAGGCGTTGCGTTCATTCAGGGAACGTCAACGTCATTTAGGGAACACCCCATCATTTTCGGGAACATCACAAAAACAGCAAATAAATTACTAATAAGTAAAGCTATAGTAAAATCTTATATATACAACATGAAATGATCTTTGAACTTTTGTATTTATATTATTGATATATAACGAAGTACAAAAATTAATACAATAAATTGAAATTTTTGGAGCGAAATTTACACCAATGGAAAATTTATGGAGAGTAATTTGCAAAATAAGTGTTTTTATTATAAAAATATACAAAATAATAACATTTTCCGAGTTAGGAACTGGTTAATTACAATTTCTTGAAGGTGATTCTTAAATGCATTGTTTATATTATTATTAAAAAAAATATTTAAAAGTGTTCCCAAAATGATTTTTGGCCTTGGTATAATGCTTCTTGACAGGTATAATTTCTAAAATATATATTTTTGTGCGTGCCTCTTCACAGGAAAGGCTCATGACTAATGACACAACGGACTCCACTTGTTAGTTTTCTTCAAAAGAAAACTTAATTTCTCAGATATTTGGAAACATAAAATGCTCACCTCTCTGATTCTGACCCTTATATGATATATGTGGTTATATTTCCTCTGCAGGATTATTGTGGACAATTACATTGGATTATTGTGGAAATTGAGTATAGTGAATATTTGTGCAAATTATATGGAATATTTATGCTTCTCTTTGCTTTCTACCTACCACTGTCTCAACCCATCAATTCGATCCAGTTTGTTCTAGATTCGAGAGTTAGGTAACTAACATTGCGATCATTTTCTCTCTTTTTGACAAATCTCCTGAGATATGTACCTCTCGACATAACATCGCTATAAAAAGAATGGCGCCATAATTAAATAGTCTCAAGCTCTATAGCTAGCCAGGGGTACAAATAGTTCCTCTTAGGGCAGAACAAGTTGGTGATAATAGTTCACAGATTTGTAACAATGCTCACTACTGAAATTTATGGTTAATGAGAGAATATTTTTCCAGCAATCCTATCAAAAGTGCGCTTTTTGAGCTTTTGCATTGGCAGAGTTGGAAACTATTGCGTTAATGTCTAATTCCTCCAAAACATCTAATTCAACAGACATTGGAGAAAGTCCTTCCAAACCCACTTGAGACATAGCTGATGATCTCAAATAACTGCTTTAAAATTTTTCCAATTGTTTTTTGAAAATTTGCCAACTCCGTTCAACATTGGGGAGATCGCACCCTCCCTCCAACCCTGAACAAACAAATGAAATAAAAGCTTTTTAAAATGCCGCTCAACAGTGAGAAATAGCTCAAATTGGTACCAGATGGTTTGTTTTATGACATACTTGCCGGCTACACACATTGTTAAATGGTTTCTTTCTGGGTTTTCTCTCCCAAACTATGAAAAAATGTCTATGAAATAAAAAAAATATTATTTTGCGATATTGCTAATTAATTTTTTATTTCATAGATATTTTTTCAGAGTTTGGGAGAGAAAACCCAGAAAGAAACCATTTAATGATGATAACTTTCACACATTGTGCCGAAATCTATTGAATATTGAATTTACGGCAACAGGAATGTGTACAAGGGTACATGGTGTTATTCCATGTTATCCTGTTCCTATTATCTGTCTGCTTTGCATTTATCTGGTCAGGCGGTCAAATTCCTTCACATTTTATAACAATTTTTTCGGAAATATTCCAACTCCATTGAAATATTCCCGACTGCTTCGAAATTTTGTCCAACTCCCTCGAAATTTTGTCCAACTCCATTGAAATTTTTCCAACTGCTTCGAATTTTTTTTCAACTTCGAAATTTTGCCAACTCCTTCGAAATTTTGCCCAACTCCTTCGAAATTTTGCCAACTCCTTCGAAATTTTGTCCAACTCCTTCGAAATTTTTCCAACTCCTTCGAAATTTTGTCCAACTCCTTCGAAATTTTGCCAACTCCTTCGAAATTTTGTCCAACTCCTTCGAAATTTTTCCAACTGCTACGAAATTTTTTCCAACTCCTTCGAAATTTTGTCCAACTCCTTCGAAATTTTGCCAACTCCTTCGAAATTTTTCCAACTGTGTTGAAAATTTGCCAACTCCGTTACATTGGGGGGGGGGGGTTTCCCCCCCCAATAGGCCCGTGCCTGGTAGGAAATTATATCAATGGATTCTTATGATAGAACTGCATCATAAAAGAAATTAAATGCAAAAAAACATAAAATTACGATTAATTTTTGAAATTAAAAAAAAACATATCTCCCAAAGTATCAGTTTTTTAGAGTTGAGAATGATATCAATGGATTCTTATGATGAAACTGCATCTTACAAAAACAATAAATTTGAAATTTGTAATGTAAAAAAAACAGAAGACGACAGAATCGATTTTGACCACGGATTCTTGATGGATGAGTCGAACCAAAACGTTTGAGACCATTTCCAGCCAAAAATTCGAAAATTACAGACATTTGGGCAAATTGATGAGCACGATGTTTCGATGAACAAGAGCGCCAAAAATACCAAACCAAAACGTTTGAGACCATTTCCAGCCAAAAATTCGAAAATTACAGAAATTTGGACAAATTGATGAGCACTCTGTTCCTAGAAACAAGAGCGCCAAAAATATCATCAAAGGTTCCGCACACTTTTCTTATACTGTAATAAATTCTGACAACGTTGGCTACCGAGTACCGATTCGGGATTCCCAATTCACAAATTACCAATTCGTCATATAAAATAGATCTGTAGGCATTCCCTTTGAAGTTGAGTCAAGAGGGTTGGAAAGTGCAGAACACACGTTCTACATATTTCGTATTCATACTTCATAACCCAAAGAAAGAAGATGGCATGTGTTGAGGTAACATACGAGTACAGTTTTCTCTTCTTTGTACTTGCATTCCATTTAAGATTTTATTGTCGAAAACTCAAGTGTTGGTTTAATTGAACTTTTCTATTCATGTTCGCATTTGACTTCTAATCCGACATATTCTCATTCAACGATAAAAGTCAAGCTTCACAGTTTCAGTTTCTTATTTTCGGAATAACATTATTTTCCTCATTGTTATTGATTTTCATTCATTTCTTATATTTTATTAATAAACTTTAAGTTTCGATTTGAAAAAGCCGAGTTTCCATTGAAAATTTGTTTCGAAATAAATGGAAAAAGACTAAAAAGTAGGGGAGGGGTACACAAAGTTTTCTAGTGTAGGGCCCCGGAAATAGTAAATCCGCCAGTGCACTGATTCCTCCGAAATAGTTCGCTTTCCTCCGTAATAAGGCATTATTCGGCCAGTAAACATGTATTACCTGGTTAGGGGTTGGTCATAGCCCTCCTCAAACATGATAGCCCTATTATATCAAATGCCTGTCAATCAATTAGCTGATATACAGGTTATGGAAATGTTCGCATTAATTCATTTTTACTTATTTTCACTCACGTAAATATTAATACTGGAGAATCTGAACAAACGAACTATAACCTTAACGAAAATTTTGGTGAAAAAAAATAACGAATTCTTCACACGATGGTTTCGCGAATCCAGTTACATAATTGCATCGAATGTATGGAACATTTTGACGATGAGACAAATGTTTTGAATATGTATATTTCTTCAAGTGGATTTAGTATGGATATTCTGCATTCTACTTTAATTAATAATTCATATGGTGACGGACCAGTGAAAATTACGTGCTTTTAAAGCTGGCTACAGATTGCAAAAACATGCAGTTCTACGGAATGTTCGCAAGAACATTACATACAAAGGTACATTTATTTGCATAAACTTTTGGAGATATAATAGTAGTAACTGACACCCAAAACTTATCGGTGGATATGACTTGAAAAGACAAACTTTTTTGGTGTATGGACACTCAAGAAACCTTGACGAGTATAGCAACAAGATTTAAAATCTGTGAAGCCACAGTAATGAAAATCATAAACATACTTTTGTACTGATATATTCCTTAGAGGCTTGGAGGACAGGGATTTAAAAATCCGTTATAAAATGCCGACATTTCAACCTTTATTTCTCGTCTTTTTCAAGACAGCAAAGTAGAACAAACAATTTCTCAGAATCTACAATGTAAAATTTCAAAAAACTCGAATCAAAATATACAGATATCACATTACTTATTGCGCGTATGTTCTGGGGAACATCGCGTTATCATTTTGCCCAAATGTGAAATTTAATTCTGTGGTGCCCACCGGCCGTTGCCACGATAACTTGAGAACGGAAAGAGCTAGCGACTTGAAATTTTCATAGTAGGTGGCGCATCCCAATACGACGGAAAAGTTCGTTAATGGGTATAATCGGTCCGATGGTTTCCGAGTATTAATTTTGTTTTCAACCAAAATAAATCCGATCGAATTTAAACTTGGTGAATAGTGGTAGAATATAAACCTAAGCACGTTTGTGAAATTTTGTGAGAATCGTGTCACTAGAAAATTTTAAAAAAATTATTAAAAAATATTATTTATGACACGATAACCTGAGAACGGAAGGAGATAGCGGCTTGAAATTTTCAGGTTAGGTTGTGCATCTGAATGCGACATTTGAATTTGTCTATAGGTATAATCGGCCAAACGGTTTTGGAATTATACCCATCTGAAATTTGGTTGTTATTTCCTCAATAACTCGAAAAATACGAAACCGATATAATTCAAACATGGTTATTAGTTGTAGAATGCATACGCGAAAATTCTTGCAAATTTCGTGAGGATGGTATAACTAGAAAATTTCAAAAAATTATTGAAAAAAATTCTATATATCATAAACAATTCGTCCGGCATGACTGAAATTTTGGAAGAGCCTTCAGAACCTAACTCTACTGCAGAGTTCCAAGTTTGAACACGATCGGATCCATATTGTTGGAGAACCGAGAAGCCTTTTGTGAGTTCGGTAGCTGGATGCGAATCGTCGTATTTTTGCGAGAACCTTCAAAAACATGAATGTCATGATGACATATTTTTGCGCGTATGTTCTTGGGAAAATCGTGTTATTTCATCACAAATCTATGGGAGATGATAGCCCTACATTAGCGGTCAGACCTGGTTTTGAAAGAGATCCTCCTTAGGAGGAGGCAACTAAATATTGAAGGATTTTCTATGAAGCAAGAGTGAATATCTTTGAGAAATAGAGAAGGCGATTCTTCTTCACGAGATCCATGTGCCTTCCGAGGCGTATATTTGTGAGAGGGGACTTTTGAAAGGTTATGTATTATTTTTAATATGATATTGCTGAAATGTTGCTGAAGGCTTCAAAACTTAACTTTGAATTAACCACACTTTCTGATCTTGTAAGGTGAGAGGCTCATTTGTCGATATTAAATCTCTTGATGGGTAGAGAGGAATTTTAGGCCAGTTTTTCTTTCACTAATGTGAATATATCTTTATGTTTCACCTCAACACCTTTAGATCTATCATTGGGCATTTATTGGTTAAGAATAAGTAATTGAATATTACTGGAATTCAATTGAATTTCATTCATTATGTTAGTAATTAAACTTATAATTTTCTTTACTTTGATTATTTAAATATGACATTAATTCCAGTAATAATATTTTTCTAGAATAATTATGTATTCTTCTCCTAAAGAAGAATTGAAGGTAGACAATAATGTGTTAATTTTTTCATCATTGCTTCCTATCCTGACTTCACGAAAAAAAAAATGGTTCAAGCACTGACGTGAAGTCAGGAGCTTTTGCGCGTATGTTATATTGTCCATTCTCCTGTATTGTACACTTTTAATCGAATTTACCATGGTGAATTCTATTGTCTATTCTCCTGTATTGGACACTCTTAATCGAATTCACCATGGTAAATTGGATTAAAAATGTCCAATACAGGAGAATGGACAATAGAACATATGCGCAAAAGCTCCTGACTTCACGTCAGTGCTTGAACCAATTTTTTTTTCGTTCAAGCACTGACGTGAAGTCAGGAGCGCATATGTTCTATTGTCCATTCTCCTGTATTGGACACTTTTAATCGAATTTACCATGGTGAATTCTATTGTCTATTCTCCTGTATTGGACACTCTTAATCGAATTCGCCATGGTAAATTCGAGTGAAAGTGTCCAATACAGGAGAATGGACAATAGAACATACGCGCAAAAGCTTCACGTCAGTGCTTGAACCAATTTATATAATATAAAAAGGAATTCACACATCAAAAACACAGAAATCATCAAGACGATAAACTGAGATCCAAAGCAATATTCCAGGACTCTCTTTTAACTAAAAGAATTTGTGTTCTGACATACCTATTTATATGAATCATTACCCTATGTGAAATTGGGCATTCCCTAGGTGCTGTTACGTCAATTGATATTAACCTATGGATTATAGGCATTTGTTATATCTCATGGTGTTAATAAAATTGGCATTATTACTTCTGAAAATCAGACACATAAACAAGCGAAGATGCCACCAACACATTTCATTACAAACATCACGTGATGCCAACCGAAACGGGGTATATACCCGAAATCACAATCTGGTCGCTTCATCCGTTTGTACCTATCAATTACATTGCTGTATATTGAACTTAAATTTTACGTCAGTTCTCATAATCACTGTGTCATTCAAGGAAATATGCACCTTCACTCCGATACATCTTTTTTGCGCTCTTGTTCCTCGGAACAGAGTGCTTATCAATTTGCCCAAATTTTCGAATTTTTGGCTGAAAATGGTCTTGAACGATTTGGTTTGACTCACTGATCAAGAATCCGTGGTTGAAATCGATTATGTCCAGCAGGCCGTTAACACGATAACTCTCGAACGGAATGAGCTAGACAGTTGAAATTTTCAGAGTAGGTTGAAGGATAAATATCTCAGGTAAGTTCGTTATTGAGCAAAATCGGACTAATAGTTTCGGAGTAACGAAAAAAAATATTTTTTTTTACATTACAACTTTTGAATTCAAATTTTTTTAAGATGCAGTTTCATTATTTTCAACTCTTACAAGCTAATACTTTCGGAGATATGATGCTTCAAAGTTTCAATAATACATAGTAAGTTCTATGTATTCACAGAATGTGAACACATAATCTGTCTGTGATCACTATTCATAAATGTCATCTTTTCTAGTGATTAGAGATTGTCAAACATTGTTGTTATTTTCTCTTGGAAAGTATCCGATTCTTGAATTTGCGAATATATACAAGACTGTTTTGATGTAGTTTATGGAGCCAATAGGAAAGAAGAACA
This sequence comes from Halyzia sedecimguttata, assembly GCA_937662695.2. Classification (NCBI taxonomy): domain Eukaryota; kingdom Metazoa; phylum Arthropoda; class Insecta; order Coleoptera; family Coccinellidae; genus Halyzia; species Halyzia sedecimguttata. The sequence goes on from OW569411.2 coordinate 68,476,821, forward strand.
TAATGGAATCATCAAAAGAAATCACTGTTCGTTGACCACTGAGGTTAATATTACCTCTAACTTCCTTAAGTAGTGAGGCGTGTTCCTAGATACAGTATTTTCAGAATGTTGCTATCAAAAAAATACTGAAATATGGATCTACATTTGTGTATCAATCATTTGTTCTTGAGTTAAGGTTCATAATACAGAAAAGAATGTGTTAGTGGTATGGACTATTGAATTTTAAATTATGAAAAGAGGATAGTATTTTATTAATATATTTTGGACTATTAAAATAATTTGTTCGTAATCCACTTCCTACTCAAATATCAGGAATAAATGGACAATCTGCTATGATTGTCTCCAGCCTTGCTCTAGACAATTCGATACTTTCCTTAGGTATTTCGAGTTGTCAAAACTATGCACCGAGTCTAAGTTGCAACAACCCATTCCACGAGGTTGAATCATTGCAGATTGCTCATTTGATCTTGATAAATAAATTTAATGACAATTTTTGAAGAATTAAGGCATTTAAGCATTGTAGATTGTTCTTTTTTTATAAGATAATTTCTGAAGCATTTTTTTAAACGACACTTTTTTTAAATTTAATGTCTTTCATGATGCATTTCTATCATAGGAATCCATTGATATAATCCCCAACTCTGAGAAACCAATACTTTCGGAGATATAATTTGTCTGTTTGAAAAAGAGCGCCAAAAAGCTCCTGTCCACAGGGCTTGAACCAATTTTATTTATAATTACTTTCCTTCTCTAAAATTGTGATGTCCTCGAAGTCAAATGAGTGATCTTCTTTGAAGTGGTGGACAGCTAAGGCGGTCTTTTCATTCTTATCGTTATTGATAGGTTTACAATCGAAACTATGTTGGTAAATCCTATCTTGCAAATATTGCCTCATCATCTCTATATAGCATTTGGTGCAACCATTACAAGGTATTCTACATAATGAGATTCGATGGTCAACCATCTGGAGTTGTGTCTTTGACCTTAGTGAAAAGAGAACCGACGCATTTGAGGGGGTAAAAATCCAAAGTAAAGTGGTATACTTAACCTGCATACCATTTGAAATGTTTCTAATATTTCATTTAATGATTGAATTGTTAGCATAAAACGTATGTATTCCGAGAATAAAAAATATTCTATGTCCATGAAACAAGCCTTGAAAATGTGCCTATTTGCCTAAAAAATAAATCAAAAAGCGTCTGCTTAAATAAAAAATTGGTTCAAGCCCTGTGGACAGGAGCTTTCTGGCGCTCTAGTTCAAACAGACAAATTATATCTCCAAAAGTATTGGTTTCTCAGAGTTGAGAATTATATCAATGTATTCTTATGATAGAACTGCATCATAAAGGAAATTCAATTCAAATAATAGTTTATTTATCAAGATTAAATGAGCAATCTGAGAATGAGAACTGCACCATGGAAGAAACCAAATTAAAATAGCTGAAATGAATTTGACTCTCTCTTATAGAACAGGATGAAATGTACGAGTATGAACACAGATCATATAATAAAGCTTAGATAGAATATTTATAGCATTCTGTGAAAACATAGAAGTACGATTCATTATTGAAATTTAGAACTTCATCTTAGCAGAAATTGAATTCAAACATCATATAAGAATTTAAATTCAACAAGAGTGCCAAAAATTATCAATCCAAAACCAATAGACGAATTCTACCCAACAACGAACTCATCCGAGATATTCATTCCTCAATTCTATGATGAACGATAATATATATCTTTCCTAAAATCTACTCCAATACACAAATATTCCAGTTTTGTTTTTAGTGGAGATATTCTGAACTCAATATTATTAACTTACCATTACCATTCCCATCATCATATGGATTGACCATCGGCATGAAAATATCAACCAACAAAAAGTATGATATTAAATTAGAATTATCATATTTATAGGATTGCTGGAATGAATAACAATGAGACAACGTCATGGCTCACGAAAATAATTTGACATTATAACAATTCATAGAATACCCACAGAATAATTCTATCATTGTGTGAAAACGTAGAAATACGATTTACATTGAAATTTTGAAAAATAATGTCTCCGAAAGTATTAGCTTGTTAGAGTTAAAAATAATATGAATGGATTCTTATGGTAAAACTGTTTATTGAAAAAAAATAAATTTGGAATTTGTTCTTTAAAAAAAAAATTTTTTTTTTGTTACTCCGAAACCATCTGTCCGATTTTGCCCAATAACGAACTTAGCCGAGATATTTATCCCCCAAACCTATTCTGAAAATTTCAACTGTCTAGCTCATTCCGTTCGAGAGTTATCGTGCCTACGGCCGGCCGGAGGGCCGGACCGGATGGCCGGACAGAATGAATTTCGACCACGGATTATTGATCAGTGAGTCGAACCAAATCGTTTAAGACCATTTTCATCGAAAAATTCGAAAATTACCGACATTTGGGCAAATTGATAAGCACTCAGTTCCGAGGAACTAGAGCGCCAAAAAGTTGTGAGATCACTAGCCTTTTTAGGAACACCATGTATGCTTCTTAATATCTTGAAAATATGGACTATGGTCCCTAACGACACTCGCAAGAGAAAAAATTTCAATATGGTAATGGGAAGCTGGAAAACGCCGATCTGTATGTAGTGCTCTAGCCCGTTATCGAAAAGGTTGAGCCCCAAGTGTCAACGATACACCAAATGTAAAAGATCTCAAGTTTAGGAATCTAACGTGGAAAAAAAATCATTTATTAATATCCCCACCCCCTACCAGTTGTTTTAGTGGTGGTTACAAAAACTTATTTCGCCAAGGTTTCAAACCTGCGAATCAAAATTGATTCGAGTTTTTTTAAATTTCACATTGTAGATTGTTGAAAAATAGTTTGTTCTACTTAGCAGCCTTGAAAAGGACCAGAAATAATGGTCGAAACTTCGGCATTTTATAACGGATTTTTGAGTCCCTGTCCTCCAAGCCACTAAGGAATATATCAATAATTATTAATAGGACACAAAAAAACAAGTATCAATGGTAATACTTTTGTACGTTATGCCAAGTTGATCAATTTCCTTCGAGAGATGAGCTCGAAAACACCTCCAAGGGCTTTTCCTTTTCCAAATTCTTAAGATTGGGCGTTAATAATGGACAGCCTGTATAAGACAGGTTGATCGTTTGGGAACGATGACTAGGCAAATTCTTCGGTTAAAAAAAAATTCTGATCAAATTCATGTTACCTTCGCTTTTGGAAATCGGTAGAGGACTTTTAGCGAACTACTGTTCCCTCAACTTTTTGCAGTTTTCTGTGAATAAGATCTGTACTGTTGGAAAAATATCTCTAATATTTTGCGTCCTAATAAAGGTATTCAAGACCATTGAAAATATGTGAAAATATAAGGGGTGGTCCATCTAAAAAATCACTCATTTGTTGAATAATTTTATTTGGCAACAACCTGTATATTAGAAAATAAATTCCTGAGATGCAGAATTGACTCTACAAAGGGCTTGCTTTCAAACGAAATTTCTAAAAGTTCTGGTTTGGCAGCTATGGAAGCGTAACGCACTATTGCAGGACTCTGTACATAATATATGAAAATAATCATTTGTAGGCAAGGTCAAATACTAATACTATAAGCCTTCTGGAAGAAATAATCGTTTCCTAAGAAAATACCACCGTGTCCTAGATACGACTTACGTTTTCTTCCTCATCTTATTAAAAAACAAAACAGGAACCAATCACTTTCCATCGCCCACCTCCACACACTGCCTCAATCTCGGAAACTGCTGTCCCATTTTACGTCCAGTAGAGCGATAACCTCTAGGAAAACAATAGTTTATCGAATATTTCCCGAATCAGAATATAAATCGCGCGAGGCGAAATTTTGACATCCTGAAGTAGTTGGGTATTCGGATCGTGATTTATTCAATTACCGGAAGCGGTCGACTAATCGAAAACGTCAAGAAATGATATTAGAATGGTTTCGTTATTTCACTTTTCCTGATTGCGTTCAATACACAAAGGAAAATCAACGCGATAATGTATCGTTCGGAAACGTGTCCAACATTGGAATTACTCAGATTGTAACTCTGGAGCAAATGGCTTACAGGCAAGATTATTGCTTGAATGCTAATCGGGAAAACCTGTTGAATGCGCGTTTCACGAACGGATCACGAGCTTTTGCTTGACACTTAAGTATTGCATTGTTTGGTAAAATCGACACTGACCATTCATTCGCTTTTTGCGAGTACCGATGATTTTTGTCAGGGTGATAATAGGTTTATTGTCACTGTGGCGTTTCCGACAATTTTGCGCACATATAATGACAGGCAATCATATCTGAGACCATGGCGTGTTCACGGATTCGATTTTGTTGGGTACTATTAATATTGTTGAAAAGTGGCTTTTACCGTTGTCAATGTTCAAAATAGGTTCGTATAATTACGGACTATATATATAGTCATATCATATAGATATAGTCAGAGACATGAAAATATGACAATTTTAAATAATTTTTTTGTGCCAGTAAATTATTTTCGACTGAATTCGACAGAAATTTTTAAAAAAATAAAAATTTTTAAAAGTGATGGCTGTTTGTGTTGATCCAGTTTCAACCGAAGCTCCTTGCGGTGACCATCACATATCCTTGGAGATTCATCAAAAATCTATCGGACAAAAAAAATTAGCTGTTGGGTCAAAAATTAACAGTGCTGTGCCTCAGGTGGCGTAAGGACACAGTAACAAAGCCTACACAGAACACAACTGGTTCTCCTTACTCGGTCAAGCTCTTAGAGCTTTTGAGGGGTCTCCTTGTGGAAGACCCAGGAGGATCAGTATAATTATAATAATAAAATAATAATAATCTATTATACTAGAGCTTGAACCAATATTTTTTTTCGTAATTTCTTTAAAATTTTCTAGGCGCACCTACGGTTCTCACAAAATTTTACACTCGGGTTTATCTGAATATTCTACAACTAGTTACCAAGGTTCAATTCGTTCGAGTCTATATTTTTTGAGTTATCGTAGAAATAATATTCCAGGATGGTATAACTCCGAAACCGTTGGACCCATTACGCCCAAAAACGAACTTAACTCTCCCATTTGGATGCGCAACCTACCCTGAAAATTGCAAGTCCCTATCTCATTTCGTTCGAAAGTTATTGGGTCAACGGTCACTCATCCAGATACTGAAATCACACAAGGCAGCTCGGATCTCCTCCAATATGGATCCGATCGTCTTCAGACTTGGAACTTTGTAGTAGAGTTAGGTTCTGAAGGCTCTCGCAAAATTTCAGCGATGTTAGACGAATAGTTTCTTATACAGGGTGTTCCGGGAAGAATGCGACAAACGGATACCATGAATTAATGTCATCAGGCTGGGCCCGTATCAAGAGGATTTAATCGCCTGAGTGCCTTCGTTTGGGATATACAGGGTGATGTTCATTTTATGAGTGAAATTTCACTCTTCTATAAATCTTGAACTAATCGACCGAATTATTTAAATTTTTGAAGTTTTGACACCCTTCACTATCGCCCCCCTTTGATATTTCTGAAATCGAATAAATCAGATCCGGACTGGGAAAATTTTTGACTTTTCCTATTTTCGTGAATATTGGATCACCCTGTACATGAGAATTATAATTTTTTTTTCGTTATCGTAACCAGAAATAATTAATTCATAATAAAAATTCTAAATCTCTGCATGGCACCCTCACACAGGGTGATTAATTAACATTCCCTTCAATAAATCTTGAACTTATAGGTAAAATTATTTCAAATTTTATAGTTTTGTCACTCTTTACGACTGCCTTTCTAATTTGGAAAAACAGAACAGGACTAACAAAATTTTAGTCTTCCTATATTTCCGATGATATTGGATCAGCCTGTGCGTGAACATTATGATTATTGTCTGTTCTCCTGTTCACCCTTAATCGTATTTACAATGGTAAATTCGATTAAGAGTGTCCAATACAGGAGAACAGACAATAGAACTCACCATGGCAAATTCGATTAGAGTGTCCAATACAGGAGAATGGATAATATAACATACGCGCAAAAGCTCCTGACTTCACGAAAAAAAATTGGTTCCAGCACTGACATGAAGTCAGGAGCTTTTTCGCGTATGCTCTATTGTCCATTCTCCTGTATTGGACACTCTTAATCGAATTTACCATGGTGAATTCTATTGTCTGTTCTCCTGTATTGGACACAATTACTTAATCGAATTTACCATTGTAAATTCATGGTCATAGGAAGATACTGCCTGAGCTCTGTGGGAGTCGTTTCTCGATTAAGATCGTGCAAATGGGGCCATATGCTTCAATTTTTCACTGGTCGAGAAAGGGGAGTTCCTTGTTTTGTCTGAGATGCCGCCTTTAGTCACAAAATACATTTCTCTGAAGAGGAAATCGTTAATACCATATTGATATCAGTAGTCTCGTAAATGGTGGAAGTTGCTTCATGGGAGAGCGAGTTCTTTGAACTGCATTGCCTCTCCCAGGATCGTTCTCATGGAACCCTATTGGACCCAGCGAAGTACCTCAAGGTAGAGGATCTACCAATCAGCTTTGACCACTTCCTTGGTAGTATAGCTCCAGCTCGAAGAGGGGGTTTGGAAGAAGGTACCAAGGGTTGACCGTGGTCGAATTGGGACAGAAGGTCGAAGGGGTGCAGCCGAGGGCGATTGGCAGTAGAATCGTTGAGGAGGTTGATTCCTTCTTAGACATAAGAAGTGAAGACATGAAGAAGTGAAGTTAGATGCGAGAGACTAATTGCGAGTATCGTAACACCTTATTAAGGTAAAAATATAGTGGAGCGTCGAGGTAGGAGGCACGTGGCGAGGCAACCGGGCGATGTATGAATCTCACACGTTATCATATGGGAATGCTTATACTACCGCGATCTCGAGCGTGTTACCACGAGCGGCACATTGGAGAGGGTAGTCTCGATTCAATTTCAGGATTTAAAATCGCACGTCAAAAGCGTTTTGTTTACATCGAATGCAGACGAGCAGGTGCCATTGAGATGAATATTTGATGCCATGGAAATGAACATTTGATCAATGCACTTTTGAATGGGCGGGCCATTCGACCGTAGCAGCTGTTGCCTCTTACCTCGACGCTCCACTATATTTTTTGGCCCTCTAGTTCCTCGGAACTGAGTGCTTATCAATTTGCCCAAATGTCTGTAATTTTCGAATTTTTCGATGAAAATGGTCTTAAACGATTTGGTTCGACTCACTGATCAAGAATCCGTGGTCGAAATTCATTCTGTCCGGCCGGTCGGCCGTAGGCACGATAACTCTCGAACGGAATGAGCTAGAGAGTTGAAATTTTCAGAGTAGGTTTGGGGGATAAATATCTCGGCTAAGTTCGTTATTGGGCAAAATCGGACAGATGGTTTCGGAGTAAAAAAAATAATTTTTTTTTACAAAACAAATTCCAAATTAAATTTTTTTTATAAGCAGTTTTATCATAAGAATCCATTCATATCATTTTTAACTCTAACAAGCTAATACTTTCGGAGATATGATTTTTCAAAATTTCAATAATAAATCGTATTTCAACGTTGTCACAGAATGATATAATTCTATGTATGAATTGTCCTAATGTCAACTTATGTTCCTGTTACATTACATTATCTAATCAATCAAAGAATTGTGAGCGAAGTGAGAAAAATCTCAGTTGTTTGCTCCAAAATTAGTTTTTCTCAGAAAAGTCTTACATTTCGGAACGGAACATGAAGTTAGTAAGAGATCTGAGAGTAGTGAGACTGCTTTTCATCCATAGACATAGATATAACTCTCGAACGGAACGAGGTAGGTAGTTGAAATTTTCAGAGTAGATTAGGGAGATGAATATCTCGGTTAAGTTCGTTATTGGGCAAAATTGACCAGATTTAATTTGATTTCTTCCATGGTGCAGTTCTCATTCTCATGATTGCTCATTTAATCTTGATAAATAAACTATTATTTGAATTGAATTTCCTTTATGATGCGGTTATATCATATGAATCCATTGATATAATTCCCAACTCTGAGAAACCAATACTTTCGGAGATATAATTTGTCTGTTTGAACTAGAGCGCCAGAAAGCTCCTGTCCACAGGGCTTGAACCCATTTTTGTACCTTAAGACGTGTGGAAAAAGATTGTTACACAGTAGAGGCCTGCTTCGTACAAGTATACAGGGAAATGCAATAGTGCGTTACGCTTCCATAGCTGCAAAACCAGACCTTTCAGAAATTTTGTTTGAAAATCAGGTAATCTCAGGTAATTTCGTTTGAAAATCAGGCATCTCAGGTAATTATTTTCTAGTATACAGATTGTTGTCAAATAAAATTATTCAACAAATGAGTGATTTTTTCAATGGATCACCCCTTACATTTTCGCATATTTTCAATGGTCTTCAATACCTCTATCATGACGCAAAATATTAGAGATATTTTTCCAACAGTACAGATCTTATTCAGAGAAAACTGCAAAAAGTTGAGGGAACAATAGTTCGCTAAAAGTCCTCTACCGATATCCAAAAGCGATAGTAACATGAATTTGATCAGAATTTTTTTTAACGGAAGAATTTGCCTAGTCATCGTTTCTAAGTGATCAACCTGTCGTATACAGGCTGTCCGTTATTAATGTCCAAATACTAATAATTTCAAATTGTCATTTCTCGATTTTTTTCAAATGTAACACTCTGTATTTCTTTCCATGCTGATGTATACAATTGAATACCTTACATTTTCTCGGAAGTATCCTTAGGACTATTTTCACTCCTGTGTCCAGCAGACATCACAACTAAAAATTTTAGTAATAATGAACATATGAACTAACATATATTTAAAATAAGTCACACAATGAAACCAAACTGAATGAACAGTTATTGACAAACTTTAAAACCCCTTCCAAAACACTGCGTTAAACATACTGAAGAAATCAGTTGATCCCCATCAACGTTTGAGGTTAAAACCACATGTCGTGTGAACGCCTTGGTTGATCTATGTTCACTGCACACGAATTCAGGCCGGATTGAAACAGCATTAAAATCATTTACAATTTTTGACTGATAGGTAATTGAAGTGAATGATTCAGAAATACCCATTGATTCATACCCAAACCAACATTTACATCAAATCGTAAAGTCCCGAAAAAGCCCCTTTTGGCGCTCTTGTTCCTCGGAACAGAGTGCTTATCAATTTGCCCAAATGTATGTAACTTTCGAATTTTTGGCTGAAAATGGTCTCAAACGATTTGGTTCGACTCACTGATCAAGAATCCGAGGTCGAAAACGATTCTGTCCGGCCGGCCGTCCGTCCAGGCGTTAATACGATAACTCTCGAACGAAAGGAGCTAGAGGATTGAAATTTGCAAGGTAGGTTTGGAGCGTAAATATCTTGGACGAGTTAGTTAATGGGCAAAATCCATCAAGCGGTTTCGGAGTTATGGCCGTTTTTAGTAAAAAAAAAATTTATGAATATTTCCGAAACCGATCACTCGATCTATCTGAAATTTAGCATAAAATGGTAGAATCATGAACTTTATACGCATGTGAAGTTTTGTATTGATCAGGTTACCATAAAGTGTCAAAAAAAATTGTTGAAAATTTTTAAATTTTGTTTCTACTAAAACTCCCGAACGGAATGAGCTAGGCAGTTGAAATTTTCATAGTAGGTTAGGGAGATGAATATCTCAGTTAAGTTCGTTATTGGGCAAAATAGGCCAAATGGTTTCGGAGTAACGAAAAAAAAAATGTTTTGTAATTAACAAATTTCAAATTCAATTTTTTTTTGAGATGCAGTTTCACCATAAAAATCCATTGATATCATTTTCAACTCCAGCAAGCAAATACTTTCGGAGATATGATTTTTCGAAATTTCAATAATGAATCGTACTTCTATGTTTACACAGAATGCTATAATTATTCTATCTATGATTTATTATATGATTTGTGTTCATACTCGTACATGTCATCCTGTTCTATAAGAGAGAGTCAAATTCATTTCCGCTATTTTAATTTGATTTTTTCCATGGTGCAGTTCTCATTCTCAGATTGCTCATTCAATCTTGATAAATAAACTATTATTTGAATTGAATTTCCTTTATGATGCAGTTCTATCATAAGAATACATTGATATAATTCCCAACTCTGAGAAACCAATACTTTCGGAGATATAATTTGTCTGTTTGAACAAGAGCGCCAGAAAGCTCCCGTCCACAGGGCTTGAACCAATTTTTCATAAAAAAATTACTTATGAGGGTAAATGGAAAAAGATTTAAAAGTTAAACCTAATTAATTTACCAATCAATATACAGGTTTTTACAGTGACAGAGATATACAAATTTTCCGCTGAATTCGGTGTTCTCCAGATATCCAAAATTCAGTAGAACCAGTTTTTCCATGCTTCTAATTTCGAGAAATTCTGCATAAATATTCATATCGAAGATGATTGTAGCTCATTGCTAATAACTAAAAGTCGCACGGCTAAATATTAATCGATTAAACATCAACAAATATTGCCTGGAGCTAGCCACGTCATTGCTCAACGTTCCCTCGCCCCAAAGAGGAAAGCGCCATTCAGGGTAGATGGTTGTTACCAATCATCAGCGCAACTAAGCCACTGAATGACAAACGAAGGAGCTCTAGGAAACCCAAACCCTATGGGACGAAGTAATGGAAAAACAATCCTACCAGCGCCACCTAGGAAGCTCCGTACGAACTCCAAACCTATGTGATGCGGAAACCTTCAGCGATGTTCATGACGATCATGGTTTTGTCGGAAGAGGGAGTCAGAGACTGCGATGCAGACGATTGCGACGTGGAACCCTCAGTTTAGTGTGGTTAGAAAAGACCTCAACCCAGTAGAGCTTGAGTATTATTTGTGTTCTGTGGTAGAACATTATCAGAACACTATCTAATTACTAATAACTAAAAAAAAGTGAAAAGCTTCGCGGACAAGGGGCTTTGGCGCTCTTGTCAAACTACTAGCGAGTAATTATTCAAACTTTGACAAATCATAACTCCGAAAGTGTTGGTTTCTCATGGTGGGTTTCACGAAGCTAGATTAGCTTAATTGTGGATTTAATTCGGTGGTTGCATCAAAAATGAACAGGAAATTGACATAGAATCACACTGATTCGCAATTAAGAGCTGTCAAAGCGTGTTGAAACCCAGCGTAAGAGTTGGGAATCATATGAATGGAATCTCATGATAGAACTGCATCATAAAAAATAAATTCAAAACGTGGGTCTATGACTCACCTGAGGTGAGTCACCTCATATTTGGATTTACATACATCAGCAAATTATAATTAGAGCATTCTATGAAACCATAAAATTACGATTAATTATTATATATTATCTCCGAAAGTATTAGTTTGTTAGAGTTGAGAATGATATCAATGGATTTTATGATTAAAATGCATCTTAAAAAAATTTTATTGAAAAATACTAAATAAAAAAATTTTTTTTTTTGTTATCCGAAACCATTAGGCCAATTTTTCCCAATAACGAACTTAACCGAGATATTTATCTCCCACACCTACCCTGTAAATTTCAAATGCCTAGCTCATTCCGTTCGAGAGTTGTCGTGTTAACGGCCAGCCGGACAGAATCATTTTTGACCAAAGATTCTTGATCAGTGAGTCGAACCAAATTGTTCAAGACCATTTTCAGCCAAAAATTCGAAAATCACAGACATTTGGACAAATTGATAAGCACCCTGTCCCGAGGAACAAGAGCGCCAAAAATCACACTGCAAAATATTAATCAATAAAACATCGAATATTCTCTCGTGATCCGAGCTAGCCACGTCATCACTCAACGACCCCTCGAAGAGGAAAGATCCATTCAGATCAGATACGTACCGGTTTCATGGTTGTGTCATGAGAATATTTGTTAATGTTTAATCGATGAATATTTCGCCGTCTGTCTTTTAGATAACATTAAAATCTTTATTCAACACTACCCGATTCGAACTGGATTGGATATACATTTTTGGTATATTAATTTTAAAAATCATATTTCTGAATCCAAAGGGCAGATCACGCCAATTCACAAACTTGATCTTTCCGTTTGTCCTCAATATCTACCCCGCAAATATCAAGTTATTTCGTTAAAAAGTTATCGTGGTGACGAACAGTCGGCCAGGGTGTCAAAATCATAGTAGACCACAAATGTTTTCTTCGGCGGATCCAATGTATTCGTTTCGGACCATTTTCGGCTGAAACTTATCAAAATACAGACATCTGGAAAAATGATTACGCCGTGGAACGACAGCGCAAAAATATCAATTTCGTCCAATTCGGAATTACAATAACCTTCAAGATGTTGCATTCACCTGCAGTCAGGGTTCGGAAATATCATGATATTTATATAAATATCAAAATATCGGATATATATCGATATATATCCGATATATATCAATTTCCTGATATTTATTTTTGAAAACAATTTTTACAGTTTTTTCTTATTTAAAATCAATAAATCAAACGCATTAAAATGGTGATTTACCAAATTTATTAAAAAAATTAAACAAGATTCTTAAGAACGAAGAAAATAACAAAAATAAAAAAAGTTAATTAGTTAAAAAATGTATCAAAGGTATCAGAACGAATCTCCTGTGCAGACACAGTGGCCTCATCTCTTATACATTCTATATTGCTACTATTGCAAGCTTTAGATGTAGACGCATACTCTCTGTTTAGATATTTGAACAAAAAAACAAGTTTGGCTGTTTTGTCACGCTTTCTTAATTTTGATTGTACCAAGCCGAATGCTGAAAAATACGATTCCGCGGCGAAATTAAAAAATCACCATCTAAAGCTATACGGGGATTCCCCGAAAATGCGTTGCTAAATACCGGTTTTCAGCTGTTGGCTGTGGCCCTTTGACGTGGGCTCAGACGTGCTCTTATATCGCGATAGATTATGAATTTTTTAAGCAGCGTCGCACATTTTTGTGAATTTATAAATATCCGTGATATATATCACTGCTTATAAATATCGATATATATCGTGATATATATCATGATAAATATCGGCGATATATATCGGTCGAACCCTGCCTGCAGTAAATACACAGCAATGTCGATTACAAAAAAACAATCTGATTGAAAACAAAACAAACCGTAAACTTTCAGAAATGGTAAATTATATTTTATTACTCCGAAGGTAAGCCGTAAATATGTATATGGACCAAATGTATATGTTGAACGGAATGTGGAACGCAGCCGTATAATCATAATTTCAACGTTAAGGAGGCTACTGATATCGATTTCTTGCTATTTCTGTTAAAAAATACTTCATATGAATTGATATAAGTGCTGCGTTCACGACAGGAAGCCACCGTTCGTTTTTATGAGAACATAATCCAATATATCAATTATAATGATTAGTTTAGCATCAGAAATATCGAATTTGTCACTGAGAAGCAATATAAATGTACGTTGTCAAAGTTATAAGTACGTGTAACATACAAGATAATGAATATAAACCTATAATAATATTTTTCCATGACTATTGTAGAAATCGTCCTGGTTTGTGTTCGAATATTAACTCCACGGAGTATAATAGATTTTTTGAAGGTTTGACAGATTTACTCTGGAGTTTACTCTGACAGTGACAGAAGGTGCCAATATCGGAATATAGGTTATGTTGGTTTAAGAAAGAACCTATTATTATTGTTTTCTTCACATATATGTAACTCTAGTCATAAATATATATTGTGAGCAGTATTAAAACTATTAAATTACCTCACAAAACATTCATGAAACAGTGAGACAAAGATACGAGATTTTGCGTCCCATGAGTTATGTCAATTTTGCAGGAGTAAAATGAACTCAGAGTCGAATACTCTGACATTTCGAACGACATTATTAACTCTGGGTTGTGTTCGAATATTAACCTCACGGAGTAGAGTAGAGTTTTTGAAGGTTTGACAGATTTACTCTGGAGTTTACATCGACAATACTAAATTGAATGCTCAATTTAAATGAGCGTTACATGATAATAGTATATCGTCGGCCTAATTTGTTAACCTGCTAAGTCCATTTTTGGTCAATTTCACTTTTTGAGCTGTTTATAAATTTAAGATGATTACCTTCCTTATAGCAAAAGAAATAAGGTCGATATTACCTTTCGATTGCGCAGAAAAGCCGTGCACGAAAAACTGCTTTGTACCCCATAGCAAATCTACCTAACGAAAACCTGCTAAATCCTATTTGGGCCTCCGTTTGGATCCTAAGGTGACTTACATTCGGACTCTTCATTATGAAACCAATGGATCCATTCCCTATAAAACTTTTGATAAGGATGAATGGAAACCTTTACCACATAGAAGGTCTTCACGATTTCATTCTTTCGAGACTAGTGATTTAACGCAATTGCAACAAAACCGACGTAAAATAACTCTCCGGAAGTTTGAAGAATTGCAGGAAATCAAAAAGACTCTTCCATCTAACTATCATGAATATTATGATGTTTTACCTCATGAGTAGTTTATGGTATGATAAATTCGATTAAGAATGTCCAATACAGGAGAACGGACAATAGAATTCACCATGGTAAATTCTAATAAGAGTGTCCAATACAGGAGAATGGACAATAGAACATACGTGCGAAAGCTCCTGACTTCACGTCAGTGCTTGAAGCCATTTTTTTTCGTAATTTTTTAAAAATTTTCTATTGGTACGGTCATCACAAAATTTCACACACGTCTTCATGTCGATATTCTACAACTAGTTACCAAGCTACAATTCGATCGAGTCTTTTTTTTGAGTTATCGAGGAAATAACATTCCAGGTGGGTATAACTCCGAAACCGTTAGACCGATTATGCTCAAAAACGAACTTAACCCTCCCATTCGGATGCACAACCTACTCTGAAAATTGCAAGTTCCGATCTCTTTTCGTTCGGAAGTTATCGAGGCAACGGTCACCCATCCAGCTACTGAACTCACACAAAGCTGCTCGGATCTCCAAAAATATAGATCCGATCGTGTTCAAACTTGGAACTTGGTAGTAGAGTTACGATCCGAAGGCTCTCGCAAAATTTCAGTGATGTGGGACGAAAAGTTTCTGATACATAGAATTTGTTTCAATGATTTTTCAAAAATTTTATAGAGATACGATCCTCACGAAATTTTGCAAGAATTTTCTCGTTGGTATTCTACAACTAATAACCATGTTTGAATTAGATCAATTTTGGATTTTTCGAGTTATTGAGGAAATAAGCAAATTTCAGATGAGTATAACTCCAAAACCGTTCGGCCGATTATGCTTATAAACAAACTCAAATGTCGCATTCAGATGAACAACCTAACCTCGAAATTTCAAGTCACTATCTCTTTCCATTCTCAGGTTATGGTGACATAAACAATATTTTTTAATATTTTTTTTTTAATTTTCTAGCCGTACGATTCGCACAAAATTTCACCGTCCTTAGGTTTGTATTCTACAACAACTCACCAAGCTTCAATTCGATCAGATTAGTAATGGTTGAAAACAAAATTATTACTCGGAAACCATTGGGCCGATTGTGCCCATTAACAAACTTGTCCGTCGTATTGGGATGCGTCACCTACCCTGAAAATTTCAAGTCGCTATCTCTTTCCGTTCTCAAGTTATCGAATCAACGGCCGGACGCCCGGACAGAATCAAATTTGACCTCGAATTCCTCATAGGTGAGTTGAACCTAGTCGTTTGAGACCATTCTCGGCAAAAAATTTGGGCAAAATGAAAACGCGATGTTCTCCAGAACATACGCGCATTAAACCTCAACTAAAAATTACAATGAAATGTCATTTTCATGCTCATTTGAGTGTAATAGTATATTATATACCGCGGGACTGAAGTAGTACATTTAATCCTGAAGGTAAAGTTTATGGCCCGACCGCAGGGAGGGCCATAATTTACCTGAAGGATTAAATGTACTTCAGTCGCAAGGTATATACGATACTTTTCGTACTTCCGGTATGATTTTATTAATTATTTCAATAATTTCAATCAGTTTTTTCTCTCTTCAACTCATTTAATAAACTGTCTTTAAAATAAGTTACCATAGTAACATTGCGTTGTGACAATTATAATTTAGAAACATTGTCATTACTAGTGTCATTGTAAAGAAACATTGTTATTGATAATTGTTGGTATCATGAGTGAAGAAGGTGTATCTGATATTGATAAAAGAGCAGCCGAAGTAGGTGAAGAATTGTTACCACCGAAATCTAGAAAACTATACGAGCAGCGGATGATAAATATTTAATGCTTAAGGTAAATTTGGAAATGTGTGAGATGTGAGAGATTTGGGCGATTCCTTCCTAATTGCGATTTGAAACACCAAAAATAAAATTGACCGAAATTTTGTGATCAAAAATTCACAAAAACAGTGCCATCAGTTTTGTGGCGATATTTCGAAAATATGTGGCATTGCGAAAGACAGGGACACCTCATTCAAAATTTTTTGTTCAATACATCAACAAAGAATGTACTACGCGAGTAGTAGGAAAAAACATGTATGGTACATTTCCACGGCAAATAGCAGCTTTCTTGAAATTAGAAAATGCGACGTCTTATACGGGACATTGTTTTAGACGCACATCTGCGTCTTTGTTAGCTGATTCGGGAGCAACAATTGACGTGCTGAAGAGACATGGAGGATGGAAATCCTCCAACGTGGCCGAGGGATATATTGAATCGTCTATTAAAAATAAACAAAAATTTCAGATAAAATATTTGGTCAAGTCGCCGATTCGTCCACTATAGTTATGCCACAGTCCTCATTCTCGCTTCCTGTTTCCGCAGGATCTTCGAAACAAACACCAGTTCAATATGAAAAGGACCTATCTGTTACTCGTCAGTTACCTGCTGCATTAACCCAGGAAAGACTGGTCAATATGACGAACTGTCACAATATTAATTTGAATATTAACGTTAATTACCATTCTAATTAATTATATTTTTCAATAAAATATCCCTTAAATTCGTTTGTTTGTGATTTAATCGTTCCGGGAGTTTCGTCAATATTTAATCCCGGAGGGATTAAATGTGACACTTTAGTACCTGTCACAAGGGAGTGAAGTTGTCACTTTAGGCCCGGAAGTACGAAAAAACTGTTATGTCCTCAATCAAACTCAAACTTCATAACGAAAAGCTGCTAAGTTATTATTTTTCTCATTTGTTTTAACTGTGCCCAAGATATTTTACGATTAAAACTCACAAAATGTCTAGCATCCTTAAAGGAATCATAGGAATTTTCAGAATGATGATATGTAAAAAAGAAAATATATCATTCAGTTTTTTCTCTCTCCTGTAAACTATGTAGAAATGGACTTGGCAGGTTAACGAATTAGACCGACGATATTCTAAAACAAGTTGCAGACTGGGCTCCTATTCATGAGCCCATTAGTGTAAGAATTGCCTTCTGAAACGAGTATTAGACGATATTTTCTCTATTTCAGGCAAGTTTTGTAAAATACTGTTGAAATTTAATGAATAATTCGGAGTATACATCCTAGTGACTTTTGTATTCTATCTTGGCAGTTGGTGTGACTGTTACGAAAGTTGACAGATTACGGAATTTGAACTTAAATCGTACGTGGGGCATGGAACAGATTTGAAAGTTCCCTAAAAGCATGAATGATTCAAAATTAGCAGAAATTAAATCTCTAGTACCTTATTTTTTTAATGAAAATAAAACTTCTCCATTCAATAATTATTTCCCTATATCAAGATTATATTATATTGACAATAATTGACGTGATTTGAAATTTGATAGGATTGTCAGTGCTGACTACCACAAAAAGAAAATTATAACTAGAGACAATGCGGGAATGAGTTCATTGCAGACCGGTGTGAACCTAGCAGACTGTTTCAGCAGACCGTTTGGCGGAAACACCCGAACGCTCCAGGCCAGTGGCGTGCAGGCTGATTCTAGTTTCTCTCTCATATGATCGTCTGTTCGCCAGAGCACTTGAATATTTTGGATGTGGGTTCCGTATAGCAATGGAAATATCGCCTGAAAAAATTATATCGACTTCCCGAGGGGCTGCGGAATAGTCTTTTCAACCCTTAAAGTTCAAAATTTAATATCTCCGGAACTATTCGCCGGAGCACAAACAGATTTTGCATGTGGGTTGATAATACCGATAACAACATCCCCTGAAAAAATTATCGACTTCCCGAGGGGCTGCGGGGTAGGTTTTTCAACCCTTAAAGTTCAAGATTTAATATCTCCGGAACTATTCGCCGGAGCACATACAGATTTTGCATGTGGGTTAATAATACCGATAACAACATCCCCTGAATAAATTATCGACTTCCCGAGGGGCTGCGGGGTAGTTTTTTCAACCCTTAAAGTTCAAGATTTAATATCTCCGGAACTATTCGCCGGAGCACATACAGTTTTGCATGTGGGTTAATAATAACGAAAACAACATTCCCTGAAAAAATTATCGACTTCCCGAGGGGCTGCGGGGTAGTCTTTTCAACCCTTAAAGTTCAAAATTTAATATCTCCGGAACTATTCGCCGGAGCACATACAGATTTTGTATGTGGGTTAATTATACCGATGACAACATCCCCTGAAAAATTGATCGACCTCCCGAGGGGCTGCGGGGTAGTTTTTTCAACCCTTAAAGTTCAAAATTTAATATTTCCGAAACTATTCGCCGGAGCACATACAGATTTTGCATGTGGGTTAATAATACCGAAAACAACATTCCCTGAAAAAATTATCGACTTCCCGAGGGGCTACGGGGTAGTTTTTTCAACCCTTAAAGTTCAAGATTTAATATCTCCGGAACTATTCGCCGGAGCACATACAGATTTTGCATGTGGGTTAATAATACCGATAACAACATCCCCTGAAAAAATTATCGACTTCCCGAGAGGCTGCGGGGTTGTTTTTTCAACCCTTATATTTCAAAATTCAATATTTCCGGAACTATTCGCCGGAGCACATACAGAATTTGTACGTAGGTTAATAATACCGATAACAACATCCCCTGAAAAAATTATTGACTTCCCGAGGGGCTGCGGGGTAGTTTTTTCAACCCTTAAAGTTCAAGATTTAATATCTCCGGAACTATTCGCCGGAGCACATACAGATTTTGCATGTGGGTTAATGATACCGATAACAACATCCCCTGAAAAAATTTTCGACTTCCCGAGGGGCTGCGGGGTAGTTTTTTCAACCCTTGTATTTCAAAATTCAATGTCTCCGGAACTATTCGCCAGAGCACATACAGATTTTGTACGTGGGTTAATAATACCGATAACAACATCCCCTCTAAAAATTATCGACTTTCCGAGGGGCTGCGGGGTAGTTTTTTCAACCCTTAAAGTCAAGATTTAATATCTCCGGAACTATTCGCCGGAGCACATACAGATTTTGCATGTGGGTTAATGATACCGATAACAACATCCCCTGAAAAAATTATCAACTTCCCGAGGGGCTGCGGGGTAGTTTTTTCAACCCTTAAAGTTCAAGATTTAATATCTCCGGAACTATTCGCCGGAGCACAAACAGATTTTGCATGTGGGTTGATAATACCGATAACAACATCCCCTGAAAAAATTATCGACTTCCCGAGGGGCTGCGGGGTAGGTTTTTCAACCCTTAAAGTTCAAGATTTAATATCTCCGGAACTATTCGCCGGAGCACATACAGATTTTGCATGTGGGTTAATAATACCGATAACAACATCCCCTGAATAAATTATCGACTTCCCGAGGGGCTGCGGGGTAGTTTTTTCAACCCTTAAAGTTCAAGATTTAATATCTCCGGAACTATTCGCCGGAGCACATACAGTTTTGCATGTGGGTTAATAATAACGAAAACAACATTCCCTGAAAAAATTATCGACTTCCCGAGGGGCTGCGGGGTAGTCTTTTCAACCCTTAAAGTTCAAAATTTAATATCTCCGGAACTATTCGCCGGAGCACATACAGATTTTGTATGTGGGTTAATTATACCGATGACAACATCCCCTGAAAAATTGATCGACCTCCCGAGGGGCTGCGGGGTAGTTTTTTCAACCCTTAAAGTTCAAAATTTAATATTTCCGAAACTATTCGCCGGAGCACATACAGATTTTGCATGTGGGTTAATAATACCGAAAACAACATTCCCTGAAAAAATTATCGACTTCCCGAGGGGCTACGGGGTAGTTTTTTCAACCCTTAAAGTTCAAGATTTAATATCTCCGGAACTATTCGCCGGAGCACATACAGATTTTGCATGTGGGTTAATAATACCGATAACAACATCCCCTGAAAAAATTATCGACTTCCCGAGAGGCTGCGGGGTTGTTTTTTCAACCCTTATATTTCAAAATTCAATATTTCCGGAACTATTCGCCGGAGCACATACAGAATTTGTACGTAGGTTAATAATACCGATAACAACATCCCCTGAAAAAATTATTGACTTCCCGAGGGGCTGCGGGGTAGTTTTTTCAACCCTTAAAGTTCAAGATTTAATATCTCCGGAACTATTCGCCGGAGCACATACAGATTTTGCATGTGGGTTAATGATACCGATAACAACATCCCCTGAAAAAATTTTCGACTTCCCGAGGGGCTGCGGGGTAGTTTTTTCAACCCTTGTATTTCAAAATTCAATGTCTCCGGAACTATTCGCCAGAGCACATACAGATTTTGTACGTGGGTTAATAATACCGATAACAACATCCCCTCTAAAAATTATCGACTTTCCGAGGGGCTGCGGGGTAGTTTTTTCAACCCTTAAAGTCAAGATTTAATATCTCCGGAACTATTCGCCGGAGCACATACAGATTTTGCATGTGGGTTAATGATACCGATAACAACATCCCCTGAAAAAATTATCAACTTCCCGAGGGGCTGCGGGGTAGTTTTTTCAACCCTTAAAGTTCAAGATTTAATATCTCCGGAACTATTCGCCGGAGCACAAACAGATTTTGCATGTGGGTTGATAATACCGATAACAACATCCCCTGAAAAAATTATCGACTTCCCGAGGGGCTGCGGGGTAGGTTTTTCAACCCTTAAAGTTCAAGATTTAATATCTCCGGAACTATTCGCCGGAGCACATACAGATTTTGCATGTGGGTTAATAATACCGATAACAACATCCCCTGAATAAATTATCGACTTCCCGAGGGGCTGCGGGGTAGTTTTTTCAACCCTTAAAGTTCAAGATTTAATATCTCCGGAACTATTCGCCGGAGCACATACAGTTTTGCATGTGGGTTAATAATAACGAAAACAACATTCCCTGAAAAAATTATCGACTTCCCGAGGGGCTGCGGGGTAGTCTTTTCAACCCTTAAAGTTCAAAATTTAATATCTCCGGAACTATTCGCCGGAGCACATACAGATTTTGTATGTGGGTTAATTATACCGATGACAACATCCCCTGAAAAATTGATCGACTTCCCGAGGGGCTGCGGGGTAGTTTTTTCAACCCTTTAAGTTCAAAATTTAATATTTCCGAAACTATTCGCCGGAGCACATACAGATTTTGCATGTGGGTTAATAATACCGAAAACAACATTCCCTGAAAAAATTATCGACTTCCCGAGGGGCTACGGGGTAGTTTTTTCAACCCTTAAAGTTCAAGATTTAATATCTCCGGAACTATTCGCCGGAGCACATACAGATTTTGCATGTGGGTTAATAATACCGATAACAACATCCCCTGAAAAAATTATCGACTTCCCGAGAGGCTGCGGGGTTGTTTTTTCAACCCTTATATTTCAAAATTCAATATTTCCGGAACTATTCGCCGGAGCACATACAGAATTTGTACGTAGGTTAATAATACCGATAACAACATCCCCTGAAAAAATTATTGACTTCCCGAGGGGCTGCGGGGTAGTTTTTTCAACCCTTAAAGTTCAAGATTTAATATCTCCGGAACTATTCGCCGGAGCACATACAGATTTTGCATGTGGGTTAATGATACCGATAACAACATCCCCTGAAAAAATTTTCGACTTCCCGAGGGGCTGCGGGGTAGTTTTTTCAACCCTTGTATTTCAAAATTCAATGTCTCCGGAACTATTCGCCAGAGCACATACAGATTTTGTACGTGGGTTAATAATACCGATAACAACATCCCCTCTAAAAATTATCGACTTTCCGAGGGGCTGCGGGGTAGTTTTTTCAACCCTTAAAGTCAAGATTTAATATCTCCGGAACTATTCGCCGGAGCACATACAGATTTTGCATGTGGGTTAATGATACCGATAACAACATCCCCTGAAAAAATTATCAACTTCCCGAGGGGCTGCGGGGTAGTTTTTTCAACCCTTAAAGTTCAAGATTTAATATCTCCGGAACTATTCGCCGGAGCACAAACAGATTTTGCATGTGGGTTGATAATACCGATAACAACATCCCCTGAAAAAATTATCGACTTTCCGAGGGGCTGCGGGGTAGGTTTTTCAACCCTTAAAGTTCAAGATTTAATATCTCCGGAACTATTCGCCGGAGCACATACAGATTTTGCATGTGGGTTAATAATACCGATAACAACATCCCCTGAATAAATTATCGACTTCCCGAGGGGCTGCGGGGTAGTTTTTTCAACCCTTAAAGTTCAAGATTTAATATCTCCGGAACTATTCGCCGGAGCACATACAGATTTTGCATGTGGGTTAATAATAACGAAAACAACATTACCTGAAAAAATTATCGACTTCCCGAGGGGCTGCGGGGTAGTCTTTTCAACCCTTAAAGTTCAAAATTTAATATCTCCGGAACTATTCGCCGGAGAACATACAGATTTTGTATGTGGGTTAATTATACCGATGACAACATCCCCTGAAAAAATGATCGACTTCCCGAGGGGCTGCGGGGTAGTTTTTTCAACCCTTAAAGTTCAAAATTTAATATTTCCGAAACTATTCGCCGGAGCACATACAGATTTTGCATGTGGGTTAATAATACCGAAAACAACATTCCCTGAAAAAATTATCGACTTCCCGAGGGGCTGCGGGGTAGTTTTTTCAACCCTTAAAGTCAAGATTTAATATCTCCGGAACTATTCGCCGGAGCACATACAGATTTTGCATGTGGGTTAATAATACCGATAACAACATCCCCTGAAAAAATTATCGACTTCCCGAGGGGCTGCGGGGTTGTTTTTTCAACCCTTATATTTCAAAATTCAATATTTCCGGAACTATTCGCCGGAGCACATACAGAATTTGTACGTGGGTTAATAATACCGATAACAACATCCCCTGAAAAAATTATCGACTTCCCGAGGGGCTGCGGGGTAGTTTTTTCAACCCTTAAAGTTCAAGATTTAATATCTCCGGAACTATTCGCCGGAGCACATACAGATTTTGCAAGTGGGTTAATGATACCGATAACAACATCCCCTGAAAAAATTATCGACTTCCCGAGGGGCTGCGGGGTAGTCTTTTCAACCCTTAAAGTTCAAAATTTAATATCTTCGGAACTATTCGCCGGAGCACATACAGATTTTGCATGTGGGTTAATGATACCGATAACAACATCCCCTGAAAAAATTATCGACTTCCCGAGGGGCTGCGGGGTAGTTTTTTCAACCCTTATATTTCAAAATTCAATATCTCCGGAACTATTCGCCGGAGCACATACAGATTTTGTACGTGGGTTAATAATACCGATAACAACATCCCCTGAAAAAATTATCGACTTCCCGAGGGGCTGCGGGGTAGTTTTTTCAACCCTTAAAGTTCAAGATTTAATATCTCCGGAACTATTCGCCGGAGCACATACAGATTTTGCATGTGGGTTGATGATACCGATAACAACATCCCCTGAAAAAATTATCGATTTCCCGAAGGGCTGCGGGGTAGTTTTTTCAACCCTTAAAGTTCAAGATTTAATATCTCCGGAACTATTCGCCGGAGCACATACAGATTTTGCATGTGGGTTAATAATACCGATAACAACATCCCCTGAAAAACCTATCGACTTCCCGAGGGGCTGCGGTGTAGTTTTTTCAACCCTTATATTTCAAAATTCAAAATCTCCGGAACTATTCGCCGGAGCACATACAGATTTTGGATGTGGGTTAATAATACCGATAACAACATCCCCTGAAAAAATTATCGACTTCCCGAGGGGCTGCGGGGTAGTTTTTTCCACCCCTTAAAGTTCAAGATTTAATATCTCCGGAACTATTCGCCGGAGCAAATACAGATTTTGCATGTGGGTTAATAATACCGATAACAACATTAACTGAGAAAATTATCGATTTCCCGAAGGGCTGCGGGGTAGTTTTTTCAACCCTTAAAGTTCAAGATTTAATATCTCCGGAACTATTCGCCGGAGCACATACAGATTTTGCATGTGGGTTAATAATACCGATAACAACATCCTCTGAAAAACTTATCGACTTCCTGAGGGGCTGCGGGGTAGTTTTTTCAACCCTTATATTTCAAAATTCAATATCTCCGGAACTATTCGCCGGAGCACATACAGATTTTGAATGTGGGTTAATAATACCGATAACAACATCCCCTGAATAAATTATCGACTTCCCGAGGGGCTGCGGGATAGTTTTTTCAACCCTTAAAGTTCCAAATTTAATATCTTCGGAACTATTCGCCGGAGCACATACAGATTTTGCATGTGGGTTAATGATACCGATAACAACATCCCCTGAAAAAATTATCGACTTCCCGAGGGGCTGCGGGGTAGTTTTTTCAACCCTTATATTTCAAAATTCAATATCTCTGGAACTATTCGCCGGAGCACATACAGATTGTGTACGTGGGTTAATAATACCGATAACAACATCCCCTGAAAAAATTATCGACTTCCCGAGGGGCTGCGGGGTACTTTTTTCAACCCTCAAAGTTCAAGATTTAATATCTCCGGAACTATTCGCCGGAGCACATACAGATTTTGCATGTGGGTTGATGATACCGATAACAACATCCCCTGAAAAAATTATCGATTTCCCGAAGGGCTGCGGGGTAGTATTTTCAACCCTTAAAGTTCAAGATTTAATATCTCCGGAACTATTCGCCGGAGCACATACAGATTTTGCATGTGGGTTAATAATACCGATAACAACATCCCCTGAAAAAATTATCGACTTCCCGAGAGGCTGCGGGGTTGTTTTTTCAACCCTTATATTTCAAAATTCAATATTTCCGGAACTATTCGCCGGAGCACATACAGAATTTGTACGTGGGTTAATAATACCGATAACAACATCCCCTGAAAAAATTATCGACTTCCCGAGGGGCTGCGGGGTAGTTTTTTCAACCCTTAAAGTTCAAGATTTAATATCTCCGGAACTATTCGCCGGAGCACATACAGATTTTGCATGTGGGTTAATGATACCGATAACAACATCCCCTGAAAAAATTTTCGACTTCCCGAGGGGCTGCGGGGTAGTTTTTTCAACCCTTAAAGTTCAAGATTTAATATCTCCGGAACTATTCGCCGGAGCACATACAGATTTTGCATGTGGGTTAATGATACCGATAACAACATCCCCTGAAAAAATTTTCGACTTCCCGAGGGGCTGCGGGGTAGTTTTTTCAACCCTTAAAGTTCAAGATTTAATATCTCCGGAACTATTCGCCGGAGCACATACAGATTTTGCATGTGGGTTAATAATACCGATAACAACATCCCCTGAAAAACTTATCGACTTCCCGAGGGGCTGCGGGGTAGTTTTTTCAACCCTTATATTTCAAAATTCAATATCTCCGGAACTATTCGCCGGAGCACATACAGATTTTGGATGTGGGTTAATAATACCGATAACAACATCCCCTGAAAAAATTATCGACTTCCCGAGGGGCTGCGGGGTAGTCTTTTCAACCCTTAAAGTTCAAAATTTAATATCTCCGGAACTAATCGCCGGAGCACATACAGATTTTGTATGTGGGTTAATAAAACCGATAACAACATCCCCTGAAAAAATTATCGATTTACTGAAATCTGTAACGAATCCTGAAAATAATGGCCACTTTTTCTCTTCTTCGCAAGAATATCTAAAATCATGGAGCAATTTGAAAACTGCGTTTGAATTATGTTCTGCAGAAATTAGAGAGAACACAGGAAATATTCTTTTTGTTTTTAACATTACCGCTCCTGTGTAGAGATAAACTCTTTTTTTGCTTTATAAGGATGTCGAATGATAGACCCAGTTGCATCAAAATGTATAAAAACTTCACCAGAGCTGGTGAGAAATAAATCGTGAAGAATTTTAATTTGTTCTGCAGAAAACAATTTAGATTGGAATGGAAATGATAATTCTCTGAAATAATGGTTGTTATCAGCCTGTAATTTGATCAAATCTAATAAATCATTCCTGTCCCTATCGAATTGAGCGAGTTTTTCAGATCTTATTTTTCTTACTGTAGGGTCGGATACAATATTCTTGAGATTTTTAGTCTTCTTAATAAGATGATCATCACATTTCAACAGCGTTTCTTTTTTGTAACTTAAAGGTTTTCGTCTGAGAAGTTGCCTTTTGATAATTTCTCGTTCGGCACCTTTAACATGCCCAGTCAAGTATTCATTATGATGAAAATTAATTGATGTACTGTATACATTCACCGATGCAGAAATTGTGGAAATAATGATTTTGAATTTTTTACATTGCTCTTGTGAACAAGCTGCATAAATATATATCGATGAAATCTTTCGAATTAATTTTTTATAACGGATAACGATTATACAAGTATTATTGACAAATTCATTTATATGTTTCTTCAAGACATAGGGATACAATGTAGTATCTAGTTTGTTATCTTTATAAATTTGTTCCCATAATTTCTTTTCTATTGTGAATTGTCCTTCCCAAATGGTGCAATTTTTGAAACCAATAGTAATAGGTTGTGAATCGTTTATGGAGTTCAGTGGAATAATACTCTGTTTTTTTGTGTTTTGAAATAAATTCAATATATCTGAAGGTAAAATTGATGTTTCCTTTGAAGAATCCAAATACTTTGGAGAGAACCCTTGCATCTCTGATGCATAATTCTTTTTGCCTAGTTGAATTTGGGAACTTATCGATACGGTTTTTTCACCGACTGATTCGATCGATAGGACAGGCGACCAATTATCAATAGTGGTCGAGACCAGAGGTGATTTATCCTCACTGTTGCAAGAAGTTAATTTCTCATTGTCCAACAAAGTTGAATTGTGTTTAAGTGGACCACATTCTCTCGAATTGGGAATTATATTTTCATAATCATTAAATTCAAGTGCTGTAGTTGGATTAAAATGACCTGATACATCAGTGTCAAATCTAAATTTTTCGGAATCATGCGCTTTGGAAAATTTATCAATTTTACGAAGTTTATAAAAAGCAAATCTGTTTTTGAGAGAACTCTTTTTACCGAAATAATCACAGAGATGTGCGTAAACTGAATTTCGTTTTCTATAATTTAAATTTTGTACGTTATTATCATGATAATTCATCTCTTTCAGCACACAGACGATGTCAACATGCGACAAATTTACTTTTTCTACTTTTATTGGACATCCTTCATATAAGCTCTTGAAAGTTTTATTTTCAAGTAAAATCCTTCTCAACTTGCTTGTGTACCATTTCTTCTTGTTATTACTTACTATCAAACTAATGTCTCTCAATATATCATCATTATCGATCAAAGTAGTAGGTATATCATCATAAGTGAGATTTGGGAATCGACACTTCAAGATATCTACTATTTTCGTCATTGTTTTCTCATCCATTTCAGAAATATAGTACTACAAAATAATTGAGCTGATTTAAAAAAAAAATAAATAATATTAAAAAATACCTTGAACAATGTAGATAGAAAACACAAAATTTTCACTTTCACTAAAGTTGCTAATTGTCTTTGTAGCGAAAATCACTATATTATTAATTGCTCAGTATGATTTGCACCCACTAACGCAAACAAAAATTTCGTATCAAACTTGAGCAAGGCTCTTTGAAACACGGAATCTGAATTCGAAATGATGGTATTTGCGTCTTGACAAAGGATCGATTTTGAAAATTTCAAACGCCATAAAAAACATCTGTAGGAGACGGAATGCAGCATATCCCTTATTGTCCCATAGAGCGTTATCTATAATGGCATTCAATATACTTCGGGTACTTATCCAAATTATAATATATTCATAGAAGTGTTTCCGTTGCAAACTTCCTGAAAACTCGATATTGGAATCCTTTAAACAAGAAAGAGGATCAATATTTTCGTTCGAAATTTTTTTCAGATGAAATGACGAATCGGTAGTCTTGTTTTATTATATTTTTTCAAGAATTAATATCATTACAACAATTAGAGAAAACCATAACAAATTAATACTATTGATTTTAGTTGTCAAATAGCACTGAATTACCTCCATAAATTTAGCAGAGCCACTTGCGAAAAGTTCAATGAAACCTATTGCATTAATTGTCGAATAATTGACGAGAATTTGTCGTGAAAGAAAAAAGTTCGTCGCGCGCTTCGTTTTTTTTTGTATGGGCTAAATTAATATTAGGTTAAAGGGGCCACACACAAATCACGTAACTTGGTTAATTGTATTTTTTTCAACCAGAAATGAGCTAAATAATTGTCAAACGACCAAAGCATATTCGTCGTGATAGAAAAAAGTATCTCGCACGCTTAGTTTTTTTTTTATATGGGGTGGCTCTGCTAACTTAATATTAAGTTAGCAAGTTTGTCGCACGCTTAGTTTTTTTTTATATGGGGTGGCTCTGCTAACTTAATATTAAGTTAGCAGAGCCACCCCATATAAAAAAAATTAAGCGTGCGACAAACTTTTTCTGTCACGACGAATATGTTTTGGTCGTTCGACAATTATTAAGCTCATTTCTGGTTGAAATAAAATACAATTAACCAAGTTACGTGATTTGTGTGTGGCCCCTTTAACCTTATATTAAGTTAGCCCATATAAAAAAACGAAGCACGCGACGAACATTTTTCTTTCACGACAAATTCTCGACAAATATTCGACAATTAATGCAATAGGTTTCATTGAAATTTTTGCAAGTGGGTCTGCTAACTTAATGGAGGTTACTGAATATAATTCAGTGCAATTATGGAAATCAAATTGTTTCGTATTATCACAAAATGGATATAGAATATCAAGTTCAATTCCGAGGCTAGGAAAGAAATTTTCTAGTCACGGTAATCGCCACCATTCACTGTTGGGTCAAAAATTAACAGTGCTGTGCTAAGGTGGCGTAAGGACACAGTAACAAAGCCTACACAGAACACGAACTGGTTCTCCTTACTCGCTCAAGCTCTTCGAGAGCTTATGAGGGGTCTCCTTGGGGAAGACCTAGGAGGATCAGTATAATCAATATACAATATACAATATACAATAACAGACACATCAAGATCAAAAACTACGAAAATTCCCTTGATGAGACCAGGGACAACAGTTATCACCGATAATTTATTACAATACAGAAACCGAGGATGCAACTGTATTGTACCTTTTTGGTATGAAGGATTCAGATATTTCCTAAACTTATATAATTGCAAATAAGTAGGTAAACGAAATGGTATTTTATTCCGAACTAATTTTTTCATGACGAATTCGAGTAGTAGGTAATGCACGAGCCATTGAATGAAAAAAAAATTCTAATCAATTTCAAGTTAAAGTTACGAGGTTCTTGTTGGAAAATTCTCCAATACAACATTCCATATTATATTGTTCAAAAATCAGCGCTGGAGAGTTGAAGACTAATTATAGTTGTATAACTAGTTATTGAATTTTTAAAGTTAGGGTTTCAAATATCTACTCCGCAGCCCCTCGATCTTTTTTTCAGGGAATATCGTGATCAGTCTAAGTAACTACATACAAAGTCGGTTGGTGCTCCGGCGAATATTTCCGGACATATTGAATTTTGAAATTCAAGGGTTGAAAAGACTGCCCCGCAGCCCCTCGGGAAGTCGATGATTTTTTCAGGGAATGTTGTTATCGGTATTATTAACCCACATGCAAAATATGTATGTGCTCCGGCGAAAAGTTCCGGAGATATTAAATTTTGAACTTTAAGGGTTGAAAAAAGTACCCCGCAGCCCCTCGGGAAGTCGATAATTTTTTCAGAGGATGTTGTTTTCGGTATTAATAACCCACATGCAAAATCTCTATGTGCTCCGGCAAATAGTTCCGGAGATATTAAATTTTGAACTTTAAGGGTTGAAAAAACTACCCCGCAGCCCCTCGGGAAGCGATCATTTTTTCAGGGAATGTTGTTTTCGGTATTATTAACCCACATGCAAAATCTGTATGTGCTCCGGCGAATAGTTCCGGAGATATTAAATCTTGAACTTTAAGGGTTGAAAAAACTACCCCGCAGCCCCTCGGGAAGTCGATCATTTTTTCAGGGGATGTTGTTATCGGTATTATTAACCCACATGCAAAATCTGTATGTGCTCCGGCGAATAGTTCCGGAGATATTAAATCTTGAACTTTAAGGGTTGAAAAAACTACCCCGCAGCCCCTCGGGAAGTCGATAATTTTTTCAGGGAATGTTGTTTTCGGTATTATTAACCCACATGCAAAATCTGTATGTGCTCCGGCGAATAGTTTCTGAAATATTAAATTTTGAAATTTAAGGGTTGAAATAACTACCCCGCAGCCCCTCGGGAAGTCGATCATTTTTTCAGGGGATGTTGTCATCGGTATAATTAACCCACATACAAAATCTGTATGTGCTCCGGCGAATAGTTCCTGAGATATTAAATTTTGAACTTTAAGGGTTGAAAAGACTACCCCGCAGCCCCTCGGGAAGTCGATCATTTTCTCAGGAAATGTTGTTTTCGGTATTATTAACCCACATGCAAAATCTGTATGTGCTCCGGCGAATAGTTCCGGAGATATTAAATCTTGAACTTTAAGGGTTGAAAAAACTACCCCGCAGCCCCTCGGGAAGTCGATAATTTTTTCAGGGGATGTTGTTATCGGTATTATTAACCCACATACAAAATCTGTATGTGCTCCGGCGAATAGTTCCGGAGATATTAAATTTTGAACTTTAAGGGTTGAAAAGACTACCCCGCAGCCCCTCGGGAAGTCGATAATTTTTTCAGGATATGTTGTTATCGGTATTATTAACCCACATGCAAAATCTGTATGTGCTCCGGCGAATAGTTCCGGAGATATTAAATTTTGAACTTTAAGGGTTGAAAAAACTACCCCGCAGCCCCTCGGGAAGTCGATAATTTTTTCAGGGGATGTTGTTATCGGTATTATTAACCCACATGCAAAATCTGTATGTGCTCCGGCGAATAGTTCCGGAGATATTAAATCTTGAACTTTAAGGGTTGAAAAAACTACCCCGCAGCCCATCGGGAAGTCGATAATTTTTTCAGGGAATGTTGTTTCGGTATTATTATCCCACATGCAAAATCTGTATGTGCTCCGGCGAATAGTTTCGGAAATATCAAATTTTGAACTTTAAGGGTTGAAAAAACTACCCCGCAGCCCCTCGGGAAGTCGATCATTTTTTCAGGGGATGTTGTCATCGGTATTATTAACCCACATACAAAATCTGTATGTGCTCTGGCGAATAGTTCCTGAGATATTAAATTTTGAACTTTAAGGGTTGAAAAGACTACCCCGCAGCCCCTCGGGAAGTCGATCATTTTTTCAGGGAATGTTGTTTTCGGTATTATCAACCCACATGCAAAATCTGTATGTGCTCCGGCGAATAGTTCCGGAGATATTAAATCTTGAACTTTAAGGGTTGAAAAAACTACCCCGCAGCCCCTCGGGAAGTCGATAATTTTTTCAGGGGATGTTGTTATCGGTATTATTAACCCACATGCAAAATCTGTATGTGCTCCGGCGAATAGTTCCGGAGATATTAAATTTTGAACTTTAAGGGTTGAAAAGACTACCCTGCAGCCCCTCGGGAAGTCGATAATTTTTTCAGGGAATGTTGTTTTCGGTATTATTAACCCACATGCAAAATCTGTATGTGCTCCGGCGAATAGTTTCGGAAATATTAAATTTTGAACTTTAAGGGTTGAAAAAACTACCCCGCAGCCCCTCGGGAAGTCGATCATTTTTTCAGGGGATGTTGTCATCGGTATAATTAACCCACATACAAAATCTGTATGTGCTCCGGCGAATAGTTCCGGAGATATTAAATTTTGAACTTTAAGGGTTGAAAGGACTACCCCGCAGCCCCTCGGGAAGTCGATAATTTTTTCAGGGAATGTTGTTTTCGGTATTATTAACCCACATGCAAAATCTGTATGTGCTCCGGCGAATAGTTTCGGAAATATTAAATTTTGAACTTTAAGGGTTGAAAAAACTACCCCGCAGCCCCTCGGGAAGTCGATCATTTTTTCAGGGGATGTTGTCATCGGTATAATTAACCCACATACAAAATCTGTATGTGCTCCGGCGAATAGTTCCGGAGATATTAAATTTTGAACTTTAAGGGTTGAAAAGACTACCCCGCAGCCCCTCGGGAAGTCGATAATTTTTTCAGGTAATGTTGTTTTCGTTATTATTAACCCACATGCAAAATCTGTATGTGCTCCGGCGAATAGTTCCGGAGATATTAAATCTTGAACTTTAAGGGTTGAAAAAACTACCCCGCAGCCCCTCGGGAAGTCGATAATTTTTTCAGGGGATGTTGTTATCGGTATCATTAACCCACATGCAAAATCTGTATGTGCTCTGGCGAATAGTTCCGGAGATATTAAATCTTGACTTTAAGGGTTGAAAAAACTACCCCGCAGCCCCTCGGGAAGTCGATAATTTTTTCAGGGGATGTTGTTATCGGTATTATTAACCCACGTACAAAATCTGTATGTGCTCCGGCGAATAGTTCCGGAGACATTGAATTTTGAAATACAAGGGTTGAAAAAACTACCCCGCAGCCCCTCGGGAAGTCGAAAATTTTTTCAGGGGATGTTGATATCGGTATCATTAACCCACATGCAAAATCTGTATGTGCTCCGGCGAATAGTTCCGGAGATATTAAATCTTGAACTTTAAGGGTTGAAAAAACTACCCCGCAGCCCCTCGGGAAGTCGATAATTTTTTCAGGGAATGTTGTTTTCGGTATTATTAACCCACATGCAAAATCTGTATGTGCTCCGGCGAATAATTCCGGAGATATTAAATCTTGAACTTTAAGGGTTGAAAAAACTACCCCGCAGCCCCTCGGGAAGTCGATAATTTATTCAGGGGATGTTGTTATCGGTATTATTAACCCACATGCAAAATCTGTTTGTGCTCCGGCGAATAGTTCCGGAGATATTAAATTTTGAACTTTAAGGGTTGAAAAGACTATTCCGCAGCCCCTCGGGAAGTCGGTATAATTTTTTCAGGCGATATTTCCATTGCTATACGGAACCCACATCCAAAATATTCAATTGCTCTGGCGAACAGACGATCATATGAGAGAGAAACTAGAATCAGCCTGCACGCCACTGGCCTGGAGCGTTCGGGTGTTTCCGCCAAACGGTCTGCTGAAACAGTCTGCTAGGTTCACACCGGTCATTGCAGTACTGTTTTTAGTGCTTCAATGAACTTATTACGATACTGAAATAGAGAATTGCTGTTTCAACATATGGGATTTACTTATTATTACAGACTAAACAGATTCTGTTCTCAAAAGTTATTGTGATGCTGCGGAAATTTCATTATAGAACGCTCTGTAGTTATAAGTGCTCATTTTGAAAAATAAATCAGTTAAGCTGGAAAATATAACAATTCTGGTTGATTTACAAGCGAAATTTGATACAATATCAATAATCATAAAAAGAAATCTAATGAGTTATATTTATATTATATCGTATTCCGTGGAACTTGAGAATTTCCTTGATCAGGATATAAATTTTTCAAAGTTGGACCGACATCATTTTTTTTTTTGAAGTAGAAGCTTAATATTTATCTTCAAATTGTCCTTAATGAAAAAGTGGCCCATGATATGGTTATGAACATTTCCTGCCCACAGATTAACCTTTTGAGGGAATTGCGTGTGTTCCTCTCTCATCCAGTGAGGATTTTCGTTAGACCAGTAGCGGTTATTTTGACGATTAGCATTGCCGTTGAGAGAAAAAGTGCACTCATCAGAAAATAAAACGTCTACTAATCGGATAATATTGTTATCCAACATGTCCATAATTTTTTCACAAAAATAAATTCTCCTATCAAACTCGTCTTCCAAGATGTCCTGGGTAGGTATCATTTTATAGAGATGCACTTTATTTTGTATTAATTTGTTTAGAATCGATGTATGGCTGACATTGAATGTTGTGGAGGCATATCTACTCTATTTATGTGGATTTTCTTCTAAGTCAAGCATCTCATCTAATTTCACATTCTCACACAGTGTATTAGCAGCTGCTTTTTGGCGCTCTAGTTCCTCGGAACTGAGTGCTTATCAATTTGCCCAAATGTCTGTAATTTTCGAATTTTTGGCTGAAAATGGTCTCAAACGATTTGGTTCGACTCACTGATCAAGAACCCGAGGTGAAATCGATTCTGTCCGGCCGGTCGGCCGTAGGCACGATAACTCTCGAACGAAAGGAGTTAGAGGATTGAAATTTGCAAGGTAGGTTTGGGGGGTAAATCTCTCGGGCAAGTAGGGCGAAATCCATCAAGCGGTTTCGGAGTTATGACCGATTTTAGTAAAACACATTTTTTATGAATATTTCCGAAACCGATCACTCGATCTATCTGAAATTTAGCATCAAATTGTAGAATCATGACCTTTAAACGCATGTGAAGTTTTGTATTGACCAGGTTACCGCAAAGTGTCAAAAAAAATTTCAAAATAAAAAAAAAATTTTCTACAATAACTCTCGAACGGAATGAGCTAGGCAGTTGAAATTTTCAGAGTAGGTTAGGGAGAATATCTCGGTTAAGTTCGTTATCGGGCAAAATAGGCCAGATGGTTTAGGAGTAACGAAAAAAAAAAATTTTTTTTTAAGCAACAAATTTCAAATTCAATTTTTATTTAAGATGCAGTTTCACCATTAAAATCCATCGATATCATTTTCAGCTCCAACAAGCTAATACTTTCGGAGATATGATTTTTCTAAATTTCAATAATGAATCGTACTTCTGTTTTCACAGATTGCTATAATTATTCTATCTAAGCTTCATTATATGATCTGTGTTCATTCTCGTACATTTCATCCTGTTCTATAAGAGAGAGTCATATTCATTTCAGCTATTTTAATTTGATTTCTTCCATGGTGCAGTTCTCATTCTCAGATTGCTCATTTAATCTAGATAAATAAACTATTATTTGAATTGAATTTCCTTTATGATGCAGTTCTATCATAAGAATACATTGATATAATTCCCAACTCTGAGAAACCAATACTTTCGGAGATATAATTTGTCTGTCTGAACTAGAGCGCCTGTCCACAGGGCTTGAACCCATTTTTTTAATTTGCTATACATGCCCAAACTCGCGAAACTGCTTATCAATTTTACGAATTGTCCCTTGGGTTATAGGCAGCAAATTCGGAAAATTCTCATGAAACAAGGGACTTACTTCTTTTTGTGTTCGGATGTTATCTCCGTAGCCAATCATTTGTAAAATTGTTATTTGTTGCATTTCCGTTAATCGAACCATTAGTCAACATTGAAGTTCAAACACAAATTAGACTATTTTTAAACTACAACTTATCAGCACAAAACAATTTACGAAGGCGTTCTAAAGAAAGTAGCATTGCCACATAAAGTGTATTACGTAGTTTTCCTGGTACCATCTGGAAAACACAATGTTTTGTTTTTTTTTCCTTTTCTTTTCACATATTGAAGGCAAATAAGTTTAGTATTATTGTAATAAGATTTGGGAACATTCGAGGTAATATTATAATCAATTTCGGCAATCACATGATTTTATTTTTTCTATTTTGAGTTTTGCAAAAAACATTAATGTGGTAACATTTCTGAATAGAGAATGACGCAAACCTTTCAAACGATGAATCACAAGCCCATACTTCCTATTTTGAAAATTGGGGGTTGTACCTGTCTTTCGAATGGGGTTGAAGGTAGGGATCGCATTTTTACGAAGAAGAATGACAATTTAAAATTTTAATTTGACGTGTTTCCATAAATAAGTAGAGTAACCAAGATTGAATTTATTCCATTTGGCTTTTCGACGCTGTATGCAGGAATATACCAACATTTTCCGTTTTGAATTTAAAACGCGTTCCACACGAAGGAGTATAGCTGATAAAACACTGTGTAAAATATTATTGTGATCAATATACGCCAAACGAACTGTCTTTGGTACATTATTGCCTGCACGATGCATTATAAATTACCTATTCTTACCTTTTTTGCAGATGAATTCTTGCTTCGTTCCAACAATTTCACCGAGTTCGGTAAGGGTTCCGTATCCGAAAGACCAAGAATAAATGGCCCTCCTGCGTTCCTTCTTGTTTATCTGGGGATCCGCCCAAACAGCGCTTAAACAGACACGCTGTCTTCCCAAACTTTGTCTCAACGGCAAAGCAGTATTATCTCTGGTGATTGAATAATTGGAAAAGGTCATGGTTGCTGTTATCGCCTACAATATGGGGCCAAATTTTCACATGTGTGAATACCTGCAAATAAAATTATAAATAAACTCCTAGACGGAGATTGATTGATTGTTATAATAATTATACTGGCACTCCTAGGTCTTCCGAATATACTCCCCATAAGCTCTTGAGAGCTCGTGCGAGTAAGGAGCATCAGTTGTGTTCTGTTACTGTGTCTTTAGGCCACCTTATGCACAGCACTGATAATTTTTGACCCAACAGTGAATAGTGGCCGCTACCGTCCGACTACAATATTTAATTCCTGGCCACGGGATCGAGCTCGGAACCTCCCGTTCCGAGTCAAACGCTCTTCGCACCGAGCTACAGGCACTAATGGAGAAAAAAAGTTATAAAAGCACTAACGTGGCGTCAGGAGATTCAACGCGCTTGTTCATTAAATGATTAATAGATTTCAGTGATTTGTAACACCATGCACAACAGAACTTTAAGATTATCAGAGATCCGTTGTGTAAAGAATACAAAATGTCTCCTTCTTTTTTTGAATTAAGGCTTTGCTATGGCAGTGCTGTCTCTGTTTATCACATTAATATGAACCCAAACAATAATATACAGAGTCCAAATTAGACGTGAACCTTGAAGGAGATGTTAGTATGACTCATTTGCTGTTGTTTGGGCCATCTTTATTGATAACCGAAAATCAACAGTTTCCGAGATACTTATTTGAGTTCTGGTGATTTTTAAAAGATTTCCCACCTTAGTTCATTTTTGATCAGTTTTTTCTACGTTAACCAAATTTCATTGAAATTTTGGGTTATTTTCGTCAGAAAAAGATATTATGATATGTATGAAAAAAGAAAACTATGCTATATAAGATGTTGAACAGCAATTAGTATGATTTGACATGTGGTATATGAATAAAAAAATCAATTTCTAATATCAATTTGCCTGCAACTTTCGAATTCCATAATTATGTATTGTAACGAAGCGATATCGTTACTATAAGTATCGTATGAATTTCAATTATTCATTTCCATTCACCCGAATAATTGTAATTTGGAATAGTCGAGACCACGGATTAATCCAACCTGTAGTTAAAAATATGCAATGATTCTATTTTCGGAACAATGAATTCCCGGAGAAATTAAATTACTTATTTTCATTTAAATTTCTTTCAGATCATTGGAGATCATTTATGAAACCGAGTCTATGTGGAAAAAACGCGATACGCGGACCCTTATCTCTCTCTCCGCACGTTTTTTCCACGTGTTGTTCTACTTTTCAGTCGCTTGCACAACGTAAAAAAAGCTAGCGTTTCAACCTTATTTGATCGGGAATGTTCTAGAAGGTTCCAGAAAACCGGAAATCTGTGATCCATCTATCAGGCCTATTCACTATCTATTGACATTTATCAATGTTGACTTGAAGTCAAGTTGATATACCTCATTTTCATAACAACATTGACTTGATTTCCTATTCACTAACTCATGTTGAAACCAAAGTCAACAATAAGTCAACATTGACAAGAAAACTCAATATATAAATCTGACAACACCGTAGTAGTTCTTAAGTTGTATAATATTCTATATTTTATCAGTTGTACTCTTTGGTTTTACTGTTATTTATTATATGTTCTCTTCTGTGGTGCATTCTAACCTATAGTTTTCGAATTATTCAAATAATTTGAAGTTTTTAGAGGCGGGAGAAAGTACGGAAGGAACACTTTTTTGACAAACGTTTAATTTGATATAAATATAGTACAGTTTGTACAAATAAGTACTCGTTGATTAATAATATTAATTGGTAAATGGCCCCAACATAAAAAAACCCAGTACCTACTCAACAACTAAGAGCCCTCATCGCTTTTATTGAGAACAATGAGGTGCTTAGATATGGAAAAGGTGAGCCTAGTGTGAAATAAGAAGCCTGGAGTAATATAGCCAAAACACTTCTTTGGAAATGCAAAAAATTGTTTAAGTGGCCATCAGAAAATGTAAGAGGATTATTTGCGTCCCTTCATTACCGGCAGTTTCTATAAAGAGCTCTTCTACCGAAATAATAGTATGTAAGATTACAAAATGCATTCTGATTTCATTTTAAGAATATGTCTTCAATTGAATTTTGAACTTACTTTTATAATTCTTCTCTTATAAGATAAAAAAATATTAAATAATCCATATATATAGTTACAACACTAATTACCACTGTATTTATTTTGGTTCAAGTCAACAATTTATATCTTGGCAAGTGCTTCGAAGGACTTGCCTGGAGTCAATTGACATTTGTCAACATATATCTACAAATCAACCAAAATTATGGTTAGTGAATACCAAAACTTATACATGTTGATATTTGTAGATTCTTGACTTCGCCTTGACTTGAAGTCAACAATTGATATGATTTCAACTGATACAGAATAGGAAAAGTTGACTTTAGGTTGATTCATATGAAATTTGACAATCTAATGTCAAATAATCAACGTTGACTTCCAAGTCAACCTTTAGCGAATAGGCCTGAATGAGTGGTCTCTCTGGTCCTCCTCCGTCAAAAATTTCCCGAAAATGCCGACACGTGTCTTCCTTTTTCAGAAAGTCTATAAATTGGCTGTGCGCAGCTTTTTTCATATTTTTTCCGATAGTTTTGGCAGTTAAAGCGTCTACACAGTTTTCCAAGTTTTGATTTCCGAACCGAGAATTTTGAGTTTATTCAAGACACCCGTGTTCCGAGGGGTGAAGTTAATCAGTTTAGAACGTACATTTTTAGTTTAATTGGTTTGGAACAAATTTTACTTTTATTCTGGACTTTGTCGTTATTTATATTTCTTTTTGAATCGCCGTAAAAATATACACCGTAGAGCTTACGTTGGGGTTGGAATTATATTTCTGTTCTCAACTGC
The DNA here is from genome assembly GCA_937662695.2 of Halyzia sedecimguttata. NCBI lineage: Eukaryota > Metazoa > Arthropoda > Insecta > Coleoptera > Coccinellidae > Halyzia > Halyzia sedecimguttata. The sequence goes on from OW569411.2 coordinate 68,516,150, forward strand.
TTACACCGATGGGCGGTCTCGCTTAGTGAGCGTTTGAGACAGAGTTGGTTGCAGGTCAGAGTGGCCCTCAGTGAGCTGAGTCGGGGTGAGCACCCTCTTGAACCTCGATTGGTTGTTACCCGACATCGTTGCTGGGGTAGTGTGCAGTGGCGTGCGCTGGGTCACAACGACTCCGTCGGATTCGTCACTTATATTTCCGTTTTCAACTGCTTACACCGATGGGCGGCCTCGCTTCGTGAACGTTGAGACGGAGTTAGGTGCGAGTCTGAGTGCCTTTCAGTGAGCTAAGTCAAGGTGAGCATTCTTTAGGACTCCGATCGGGTGTTACTTGACTTCGTAACTGGGGTACATTGACGTGCCGTGGGTCATACCATCTGCGTCGGATTCGTCACTCGTATTTATGTCCTCAACTGCTTACATCGATGGGCGGCCTCGCTTTGTGAGCGTTTGAGAAGGAGTTCGGTGCGAGTCTGAGCGTCTTCCAGTGAATTGAGTCAGGGTGAGCACCATTCGGATACGGACTGGTTGCTACCTGACTTCGCTGCTGAGACAAAACATACGATTAACGGGCCCCGATCCTAGTGGATCAATATTGATGTCGTTATTTATGATCAGAATTACAGTGTGGATCCGTATAAACGTACATTCACTGGTAATTACTGTGTATGCTCTCATAGTCCGATATTAACCGCTCCATTTCCTGACCTCCGCTTTCACCCCGTATTCACGAGTAGTGTAAGTCGAAGTCCGTTATTCACCCGACATCATTGGGATTCGCAGGCCTCGATATAGTTTTGCACGTCCAGTAGTTTAGTTCACGTAACATTTTTTTTTGCATTAGATGGTCTTTATTAATACGCTTCGCTTTATTCATCACACTACTGGGCATTTTATCTACTGTTATATACATGGTGGGCATTATATCGCTGTCCAACCGGCCGAAGTTGGTTACACCTTATAATGTTGTACATTGTCTATCTGAATTCTTACTCCTACCCGATTACTCTGGCAATGTAGATCACTGTTGATATTGTGTATGTAAATATTGTAAATAAATCTGTATATAATTCCTGTGTATTTTACTGCTACCATCCTGCAGTGTCAGAGTCTGTTCGCTGAAATAGACCAACATCTATTAATCACCCCCATCTTAGATAAGGTTGAATCCTTCTCCACTGTATAAAAGTTATCCAGGTACTACAATCAGTGACCGATTCTATCAAGGAGTTGCAACCTTTCTAAACCAATTGCAACTGACGCCCGAGCAAGTTGTGGAAATGCAGGTTACAGTAAGCCCCAGAAAAGGTCGTCACAATATGCCAAAATTATTTTAAAAACTTACCAAATTCCTTCTTTATCCGCTGAAAAAAAAATTGTTAGAATGCATTCACTAGTTTCGTTTCAGGATATTTTGTATGAACAGACTTTTGAATGTCCGGCATAAATAATAGTGAATGTGTAATCAAAGGGCCGTGAGAGTAAATTTCAGGCGGAAAGTAACAACTGAAGAAATTGAAAAGATGGAACGTGTTTGTAGATGGAATGGTGGAGTTCATTTCGAATATAATTTATGAATATATTTTCTAATGAAATTTCGAGTTAAGTTGCAATAAAAAAATATTTAATTCGTAAGTTTTCTTTCTTTGTTTCTTATATCCCCTTTCAAATCATACTAGTTTTTTCTAAACATATAATACAGCATACGCTGCCTTTTCCACACATTATCCTTTTCTGATGAAATTAATCCAAAATTATAATCAAATTTGGTCAACGTAGAAAAAATTGACGAAAAATGAAATTGTGAGAAATCTCTTAAAAATCACAAGAACTTGAATATCTCGGAAACTGTCGATTTTCAGTTAACAATAAATATGGCTCAAACGACAGCAAATGATCCATACTAACATCTACTCCAAGGTTCACGTCTAATTTGGAATCATCCTCTATAGACATAATATGATTAAGATAGATTAATGTTTTCAAAATGTATTAGATATAACACAGTAATTATTTTCGATATATTGGATATGGAAGAACTAGGTATATCTATCTGAAGCATATTATTCTCTCTATATTAACTGGTTTGAAAAATGTATTCCCTATGAAACTGTATAATATCAACATCTAAATCATGAAAAAATTAAAAATACGTACCATTTTGCCCCTGGTGTGCATCGTCAAATAAATAAAAATTCTAGAAGAAAAACAAAATGGTAAGAGCAATGAATGAATGAAAGGATACTGAAACCAGTCAAATTAAAAATGGATTCATGGCATAAACACATATAAACTGAACAAAATTAAAACGACATATGGGTCGTGCAGTGTAACAGACAGCGACATCATTTGCTTCGCACTGTAATGGAAATGCAGGGCCGGATTTAAGAATATGCCGTCTATAGGCTAGTTCCTTTTCCGCCCCTCTATGGTTCATATTTGCTGCCGTTCACAATTTACTAACGCCTCTGAAATTTGCTACTCTCGGCTGCAGCAGACTTAGTTATTTGTGTTCTGTGCTTAGTCCATTAAGACATACGGCCGTGTACCTGCGTCTATCGTAACGAAGACAAGTTGAATTGAATACCTGGTGTGTATACCTGGCGGCATCTGTTATATACATATACAAATATCTGCTCTATACGACGACTAACTAAAACAGTTTTGAAAAACTTTCGAGGTATCATTCGTATTCCACGACGTTGTGTTCATGCGATTGATTGAAAATATTTTTTCTTTCGCATTTCAAATTTAACATAATTTGGTAAATTTGAATTTAAGTTTGGTTATCTTTTCTTTTGTGAACTAGTTACGACTTGTCCTATACTCTAGGAGTCTAGAGTCTAAAAAGAATAAATAAGTATTATTATTATTCTACACACAGGTACATACCCTTAAAACAGAATATAACGATTTGAATGAGAATTTGTTGCAATGGAATTCCCGAACCGAAAAATATCGAACATCTGATATACGAATTTCGTCTGTAACAAATTAGAGAAAAGCAAGAGACTTTCATACTTGAAATATCCTGTATCTATCAGTGTTCGACATTTTGACATAGCTATTTCAATAGTATTTCATGGAACACATAAAGGAGGAAAACATATATCTTAATATACAGGGTCTTTCACGAGGAAACTCACCCATATTTATACGGGAAACTACTGAACGTATTTTCATGAAATTCAGCACTTATAAGTATTTCACGATGCTGATGAAATCTAAAATATTTTCAAGGCATGAGCACCTCCGGTTTTTCCGGAAATGACGTCAACTTCCGTTTTTCAAATTAGAACACCATTTTTTTATTGCAGAAATAGATTCCTTAGAAAATTTCAAGTTATTTTGATGTAACATTTTTCAGTTTTGGTTGGAAAATTCTCTCTGAGCGAGAAAATACGAAAAAAAAATCGAAAATAGAGCTCCGCTGAAACAAGAATAACTTCGAGGTTTTTAGATAGAAAATTTTCATTTTTGGGATTTTTCAAGATGTAAGATTGATGTATCCATTTTAAAAATCGAAATCGCGATTCATGATACAGGGGGTGAAAAAATCGCTTTCAAATTTAGGGATGACAAAATCATGAAAAATCAATTTTTTCAAATTAGAACCCCATTTTTTTATGGCAGATATTGAATCTACGTTAAAAAATAATGTGAGTGTATGCATCACACCAATGCCCTAAAATGGATATTTTCTGAGTTATTCACAAAAAACTGTTTTTCGTCTTGAATTTTCAGCTATTTCTTTTCCCTTCACGCCAAAAAGATGAAATTTTCAGGAACTGTTATTTGAACCATGCTGTAGATTTTTCACCCCTTCTTGAAACCGACTTCAAGTTACTATTAGGAGAACCATGGCAAACTCTCGCAGTTATAACTAGAGAAGATGCTCAAAGTTTTGACCGTTAATTTCTAGACATTTATTTATACGTCTCAGGAATGCTTCGTGCGTTGCTCTTCTTATTTCATCGGGAAGAAGAGATCTGCAAAAGTGTTTAAAAACCAAATTGAGTTTTAAAACTATGAATCTAAAAATCTAAACAAACCTGAACGCATTTCTGACTCGTTCTATGCAGTCCTCTTTATCAGTCAGGGGAGTTGAGTAGACAATATTTTTTATCCTACCCCAAACATAATAGTCTAAAGGAGTTAAATCGGGAGAACGTGGTGGCCAAAGATGTGGACCATTGTTCGCCAACCATCGATCTTCAAATAGCCTGTAGAGGATATTTGACACATTGAGTGAATTGTGTGGAGGCGCGCCATCTTGTTGATACCATAAGTCATTATGGTTCTGGGTCGGTCAGGAAACCTCTCAATGAACAGTCGAATCGTTCTATCTACAACTTTATTACATTCTCCATGAAGTAGAATGAGATTTAAATAATCTTCATTGGTAAAATTAGGCATAGTGATCGATTTTATAACTTAATACGAATTATCACCAAATTAATAGTAAACACAAAATGCTACTGAATAAAGAGGAATTTGGCAGATGTAATTAATGATATCTATCATGAAAAAAAAAGAATGTAAAACATGGTAAGTTTTTGCATATGGTTCATAAGGAATTATTTATTTATCACTGTAGAGAAAACCGATGGCCGATTAGTTGAAATAAAGAGGTTTCCGATACAAATTCGAATCAAAATTCGCCATCTATTTAGGAACAACCTGTAACTTTTTTCTCTTGCATATTAGGGTAGTAAAATCTAAAACATGGTTTAAGTAACAGTTCCTGAAAATTTCATCTTTTTGGCGTGAAGGGAAAAGAAATAGCTGAAAATTCAAGAAGAAAAACAGTTTTTTGTGAATAACTCAGAAAATATCCACTTAGGGGCAAGGGTGTGATGCATACACTCACATTATTTTTTAAAGTAGATTCAATATCTGCCATAAAAAAATGGGGTTCTAATTTGAAAAAATTGATTTTTCACGATTTTGTCATCCCTAACTTTGAAAGCGATTTTTTCACCCCCTGTATCATGAATCGCGATTTCGATTTTTAAAGTGGATACATCAATCTTACATCTTGAAAAATCCCAAAAATGAAAATTTTCCATCCAAAAACCTCGAAGTTATTCTTGTTTCAGCGGAGCTCTATTTTCGATTTTTTTTTTTTAATTTTCCCGCTCAGAGAGAATTTTCCAACCAAAACTGAAAAATGTTACATCAAAATAACTTGAAATTTTCTAAGGAATCTATTTCTGCAATGAAAAAATGGTGTTCTAATTTGAAAAACGGAAGTTGGCGTCATTTCCGGAAAAACCGGAGGTGCTCATGCCTTGAAAATATTTTAGATTTCATCAGCATCGTGAAGTACTTATAAGTGCTGAATTTCATGAAAATACGTTCAGTAGTTTCCCGTATAAATATGGGTGAGGTTCCTCGTGAAAGACCCTGTATATATTTCTTGTGTGCGTGTGTATGTGACTGAACTCCTCCTAAACGACTGGACCGATTTTGATGAAATTTTTTGTGTGTGTTCGTGGAGATTCGAGAATGGTTTAGATTTACTAAAAATGACGGGGAGAACCAAAGTTTTCATTGCTCACCATAATTATCCTTTCTTTGATGGTATACCTGGCACCTCCGCCAATTTGCAACGCGATGTGTAACTTCGACTAGACCGATTTTGATGAAATTTTTTGTGTGTGTTCGTGGAGATTCGAGAATGGTTTGGATTTACAATTTGGTCTACTGGAAAATGTTTTTTCAATCAATTTCTTATTTATAAGGAGTTGTTGATTTTGGAATGTTTTACATTAGATCCGGCGGACGGCGCTATCATCGCATTCAATTTTAGTTTGTCCCGACAGATGGTGCTACGATTAATTTGTTATTCAATTCATGTGCTGATTAAAATATTAAATGTAATTATTTTTTAAAGAGTTTTGAAGTGTGTATAAATAATTTTGTGAATTCAGATGTTTTTTTTTTGTAAGGAGTTTTTGATTTTGGAATGTTTTACATCAGATTCGACGGATGGCGCTATCATCGCATTCAATATTATTCTATTTTAATTTTAGTTTGTCCCGACAGATAGTGCTACGATCAATTTGAATTGGAGTTGGCGTTAGGGTTGGAGTTGTCGTTGGCGTTGAGGTTTGCATTGACGTTGGAGTTGGAGTTCACGTTGGAGTTGGAGTTCACGTTGGAGTTGGAGTTCGAGTTGGAGTTGGAGTTGGAGTTGGAGTTCGAGTTCGAGTTCGAGTTGGAGTTGGAGTTGGAGTTGGAGTTGGAGTTGGAGTTGGAGTTGGAGTTGGAGGGCAGTACGAAGTCTGCCGGGCCAGCTAGTGTATCTGTAAATATGTCTACTATTCCAAGTAAAATAATACAATAGCGCTTCTTGAAACTAGAAGGATATTCATATCAAACAACGAGTTATTTCCTATTCAAATTTAATCGCAAATTGAAAGCACTGGTATGAAATCAGGAGATCTTGCCGCTATACACCAGATTAGTTAGGTTAAGCGAGAATTTTGAATACCTACGATCTATCCGTGGATCCGACCACTGAATTCTCCATGCATTTCTTAAGCTCAGTTTATGTTGAAACAGGTTCAGTGAACCTCTCTCAACAAGCTAGAAATTTTTATAACACAATTGTATTTTTTCTAAATAAACTGCTCCACAAGAGTTAGGGATAATCGTTTCAACTGAAATAACTGACATTCTGAAACCTTTGTTTGCGCTGAAAACATAATTTAATATAGTTTTAGGTTCTAAACTATAAATGCACGTGAGTTTTTTGACCTGCAACATATTCAGGGTGATTAACAGAATAGGGTCAAATTTAACGACTTTTATTTCCGGACATTTTATTGTTTTTTTTTGTCTTTTTATGCATTCAATACAAGGTATGGCCACCACGGGCATCAATGACCGCCTGACATCTTCGTTGCATACTGTCAACGAGGGTGTTGAGCATATCTTGAGGAATTTCATTCCATAAACGAGGCAGTAGTGCTTTGAGGTCATTCAATGTTTCTGGTGGAGATTGGTGATCATCTAGTCTTCTTTGTAGCATATCCCATGCATGTTCTATGCAGTTTAAGTCTGGCGAATGCGGAGGTATTGGTAAATGTGAAATACCATGCTTGTCTCGCGCATTTTCTACTATTGCTGCACGATGTGGTCTTGCGTTATTGTCAAGATATTGGAAAACTTCACCAATGGCTGCATGAAAATTTGGCACTACGTTGCCAATGACATGTTCCCTATAATGTAAAGCAGTCATATTGCCAGGACAAATGTGAAGGTCTGTGCGCCCGTTGTAACATATCCCAGCCCATACCATAACAGAGCCTCCTCGAAATGGATGAACCTTTTGCACCCTTATTCTTCGAGAATCTGAAAATCGACCGTATCTGGATTCATCTGTGAAAAGTACACTACGCCATCGGACGTTCAGATTAACATGCTGCCTGGCCCATTCTAATCTTTGTCGTTTATGCTCACGTGTTAACGGAACACCCCTCAATGGACGTCTAGAAGCCAGGTTAATCTCCTCCAAACGACGTCGGATGGTTTCAGTGGAAATTTCTGGACCATTGGCATTTAAAAGTCGATTTCTCAGCATCCAACATGAAGAAAGAGGATATCTCCTCGCCGAAATGGTGACAAAACGGTCTTGTACGGGTGTTGTTTTTCTTGGTCCACCAACCCTATGTCTTTCCTGCACCGAACCTGTCTCATTGAACCTATTCCGGAGTCGCGATATTACACTTTGCGATACTTGAAATGTTTCTGCCACAGCGACTTGAGTGCGGCTACCCTGCAGCATACCGATAGCCCTATTATCCTCGGCGTTTGTTAATTTACGTCTTGGCATCTTAAGAAGCTCGTGAAATTTACTGAGTTCGATATCGCTAAGAGACTGACAATAAATTAACTGCATATTGAAATGCTAAATCTTACGAATAATGTGAAAAACTGCCAAACTCAAGAAAAAAGACGACCATATGGTGAAAATATGCATTCAAATCGAATTAATAAGTTTTTAGTGGCAGTTGATCATGTTTTTGATATTGTCTTAAAAATGTTACGCCCCTCAGAACAACTTAATATGATATCCCTAACTCTTGTGGAGCAGTTTAATTAATGTATATACAAGCAAATTCGAGGGACGTTTGTCTTAGCTCACTAGGAATCAGTCACAAATAATAGCATAACCCTAATCGGACATGTAATGACGCATAACAGAAATCATTTACGACATACGGAAATGTTTCGAAAAACGCTACTTTCAATTTTGATATATGGATGAATGGAAGTAGATTTTGATGTGGAATGGACATGAAAACACGCACTAATGATGATACCCAATACTTGATGTCTCTCTACTATAACTCACTTTTACATAGCCTGGTTTCATCGCAAAATTGAAGCTCCACAAGACTCCAATGCTAAAAAATTTGAATATATATCTCCCGCCAAAAAAAATGATTCTAGACCAACTAATACGGTATACAGGGTCTTTCACGAGGAACCTCACCCATATTTATACGGGATACTACTGAACGTATTTTCATGAAATTCAGCACTTATAAGTACTTCACGATGCTGATGAAATCTAAAATATTTTCAAGGCATGAGCACCTCCGGTTTTTCCGGAAATGACGTCAACTTCCGTTTTTCAAATTAGAACACCATTTTTTCATTGCAGAAATAGATTCCTTAGAAAATTTCAAGTTATTTTGATGTAACATTTTTCAGTTTTGGTTGGAAAATTCTCTCTGAGCGGGAAAATTGGAAAAAAAAATCGAAAATAGAGCTCCGCTGAAACAAGAATAACTTCGAGGTTTTTGGATGGAAAATTTTCATTTTTGGGATTTTTCAAGATGTAAGATTGATGTATCCACTTTAAAAATCGAAATCGCGATTCATGATACAGGGGGTGAAAAAATCGCTTTCAAAGTTAGGGATGACAAAATCGTGAAAAATCAATTTTTTCAAATTAGAACCCCATTTTTTTATGGCAGATATTGAATCTCTGTTAAAAAATAATGTGAGTGTATGCATCACACCCTTGCCCTAAAGTGGATATTTTCTGAGTTATTCACAAAAAACTGTTTTTCGTCTTGAATTTTGAGCTATTTCTTATCCCTTCACGCCAAAAAGATGAAATTTTCAGGAACTGTTACTTAAACCATGTTTTAGATTTTACTACCCTAATATGCAAGAGAAAAAAGTTACAGGTTGTTCCTAAATAGATGGCGAATATTGATTCGAATTTGTATCGGAAACCTCTTTATTTCAACTAATCGGCCATCGGTTTTCTCTCCAGTGATAAATAAATAATTCCTTATGAACCATATACAAAAACTTACCATGTTTTACATTCTTTTTTTTTAATGATAGATATCATTAATTACATCTGCCAATTTCCTCTTTATTCAGTAGCATTTTGTGTTTACTATTAATTTGGTGATAATTCGTTTTAAGTTATAAAATCGATCACTATGCCTAATTTTACCAATGAAGATTATTTAAATCTCATTCTACTTCATGGAGAATGTAATAAATTTGTAGATAGAACGATTCGACTGTTCATTGAGAGGTTTCCTGACCGACCCAGACCAACGAGAGATACCATTAACAGAACCATGACAAACTTGAGAAATGTCGGATCTTTCGTTAAGAAAACTATACACAGAGAAAAAAGTGTAGTAGAAGATGAGAACAACGAAATTACAGTTCTTGCATATTTTCGTGTGAATCCTCAAAATTCTCTCAAAGATGCCGAGATTGATCTGGGATTATCTCAATCGAGTGTTTGGAGAATATTAAAAAAACATATAATGCACCCATATAAATTCAATAGGGTACAGCATTTGAAGGAAACTGATTTAGTCAGAACAGAGTTTTGCGAAGCTATGAATATTCGATTTCAAAAGAATGAAAACTTTTTGGACTGTATAATTTGGACAGATGAATCTAAATTCACAAAGAATGGTTCTTTCAATAGGCATAACAGTCATTATTGGGATGAAGAGAACAACCACCACTTCAGACAATGGAACTTTCAAGAGACCTGGAGTTTCAATGTTTTTTGCGCCATCAAAAATAATGCAATTCTCGATGTTCACATTTATGATGGGACTTTAACTGGTAAGATAGAACACTACACATGTTTGCATTATTTAAAGAATGTTCTCCCTTAGGAGATAGATATTCTGACATATTGACTCAAATAAGTGAGCCGCTAGTACAGAACCATAATGACTTATGGTATCAACAAGATGGCGCGCACACAATTCACTCAATGTGTCAAATATCCTCTACAGACTATTTGAAGATCGATGGTGTGCGAACAATGGTCCACATCTCTGGCCACCACGTTCTTCCGATTTAACTCCTTTAGACTATTATGTTTGGGGTAGGATAAAAAATATTGTCTACTCAACTCCCCTGACTGATAAAGAGGACTGCATAGAACGAGTCAGAAATGCGTTCAGGTTTGTTTAGATTTTTAGATTCATAGTTTTGAAACTCAATTTGGTTTTTAAACACTTTTGCAGATCTCTTCCTCCCGATGAAATAAGAAGAGCAACGCACGAAGCATTCCTGAGACGTATAAATAAATGTCTAGAAATTAACGGTCAAAACTTTGAGCATCTTCTCTAGTTATAACTGCGAGAGTTTGCCATGGTTCTCCTAATAGTAACTTGAAGTCGGTTTCAAGAAGGGGTGAAAAATCTACAGCATGGTTCAAATAACAGTTCCTGAAAATTTCATCTTTTTGGCGTGAAGGGAAAAGAAATAGCTGAAAATTCAAGACGAAAAACAGTTTTTTGTGAATAACTCAGAAAATATCCATTTTAGGGCAAGGGTGTGATGCATACACTCACATTATTTTTTAACGTAGATTCAATATCTGCCATAAAAAAATGGGGTTCTAATTTGAAAAAATTGATTTTTCACGATTTTGTCATCCCTAACTTTGAAAGCGATTTTTTCACCCCCTGTATCATGAATCGCGATTTCGATTTTTAAAGTGGATACATCAATCTTACATCTTGAAAAATCCCAAAAATGAAAATTTTCCATCCAAAAACCTCGAAGTTATTCTTGTTTCAGCGGAGCTCTATTTTCGATTTTTTTTCGAATTTTCCCGCTCAGAGAGAATTTTCCAACCAAAACTGAAAAATGTTACATCAAAATAACTTGAAATTTTCTAAGGAATCTATTTCTGCAATAAAAAAATGATGTACTAATTTGAAAAACGGAAGTTGACGTCATTTCCGAAAAAACCGGAGTTGCTCATGCCTTGAAAATATTTTAGATTTCATCAGCATCGTGAAATACTTATAAGTGCTGAATTTCATGAAAATACGTTCAGTAGTTTCCCGTATAAATATGGGTGAGGTTCCTCGTGAAAGACCCTGTATAGTTTCATTCAAATCATATTTGAATTTTTAAGAGATATCAAGATCACAGAATTATTCATAATCCATAATTGAAGTTTCTTTTTTGCTCCTAATATCAAGATCTCCCTGAAACTATGTAGGAACACACCAACCGTTAATCTACTATTCAAAAATATATATATTTTTTACTTCGCTTCTGATGGGAAAAATTCTATGGAAATTGCAATGAACATACTGTGCTCCGCAAAAATCCTGTCACAACACACTACTACTTTGTGAGGGAACTTGTAGTAATACAGCGTGGTGTCCCTCAGGAAACCGTACTTGGTCCTCTACCATTCCTGCTTTATGTGAATGGCTCACTCACCCTACATATAGAAGGCAAAATAATATCGTATGCTGATGATACTTGTACAACTACTAGTATTATATTCGAAGACGACTCCCAGACCTGGAGATTGTGAAGAAGTGATTCGCACTCCGCAGTCCGCACTATGCTGGGGAGCAAAATCTCGAAAGCCCATGGAAACGGCAAACGTGACCAATCAGAGATCAGGATAGTCCGCTAGTTCCACGCAGTTTTCAGTGACGATTTGGGCGAGGAAATAGGATAGGATAGGAATAAACCGAATGAATAATAGTGCCAATTGTTACGTGTTATAAAGTTGCGTTGAGGATTTAAGGACTGACAATGAGGGTGTGCGATCTAACGAAATTAAACTTTAGTTCTTTGAGTTTGGTAGACGAGGTAAATATTAAAACAATGAACGACCTATGCCCGTATTGAATTCAAGTCAAATGCAACCCGTCTGTAAGAATCGAGCGGGGTTAACGCGGAAGTTTGACACAAATTTTTACGGAAATACTTTATGGATGTGCGGATGTGAAGAAAAAAATGCGTTTTTTTGTTTCGTTTGCTTACTGTTTGGTGGAGACGATAACTAGACAGAAGAAGGTGTACATGATTGGAAACATCTGGGTCTAAAGATAAAAAAAAACACGAAAAATTGGTTCAAGCACTGACGTGAAGTCAGGAGCTTTTGCGCGTATGTTCTATTGTCCATACTCCTGTAATGAACACTATTCTTAATCGAATTTACCATGATGAATTCTATAGTCTATTCTCCTGTATTTGACACTCTCTTCTTAATCGAATTCACCATGATGAATTCTATTGTCCATTCTCCTGTATTGGAGACTCTTCTTAATCGAATTTGCCATTATGAATTCTATTGTCCAGAATGGACAAGAACAGAACATACGCGCAAAAGCTCCTGACTTCACGTCAGTGCTTGAACCAATTTTTTATTTATAATATCATTTAAATTAATATTGTAGGACGTTACTTTAAAAGTTCTAAGCTATACTGACTTACAGCTAAAATATTATAAAGAAAAGAAGCAATTGGATAGTCTAACTATCATTTTAATAAAATGATGCATTTTTATTGTTCAAATAAAGATATTTTGTTAACTTACAAGAATTTCTTCATTCAATGGTATTTCAAAGATCTAATTACAGTTTTAAATATAAAATAAGTGTCCAATACAGGAGAATGGACAACATAATTTACCATGGTAAATTCGATTAAGGGTGTCCAATACAGAAGAATGGAAAATAGAACATACGTGCAAAAGCTATCTATCATTTTCTTCAAGTTTCACGCCCCAAAAAGGCCTAAATCGTCAGTTTCGCTTTCGAAAATTTCCGACCCCGTCTCTCGAATTAATTCTGACGTTTCTCGGATTGACTTTTTGAATGGAAAATCGTCGGACTCAAAACCTCCGAAACTTGTATCGAATTAGTATATTTAGGCTCAACCTAGAAGAACGAAATTTGGGAAAAACACAAATCGATTCGTCTTCTTCGACTCGACGGCAAAAGTCCGGGTCGAGCGATCGTTTCTTCGGAGCCTTACGCTACACCAAATCGGTACTACTGAACTCGCACAAGAATGCTCGAATCTCCAACAATATTTAACCGATCATATTAAAACTTGAAACTTGGCAGTAGAGTTAGGTTATGAAGGCTCTTGCAAAATTTCATGAATTTCAAACGAATAGTTACTGATATATAGAATTTTTTTTTTTATTTTTAATGATTTATTAAAAATTTTCTACAAATGCTATCCTCACCAAATTTTGCAAACATTTTCGCGTTGCCATTCTACAACTAATAACAATGTTTGAATTCCATCGGTTCAGTATTTTTCGAGTTAATGAGGAACAAAAAACCACCAAATTTCAGAAAATTTCAGATTGCTATAACTCTATAACCGTTTGGTCGATTATGCTCATAAACAAACTGAAATGTCGCGTTCTGGTGCACATCCTAACCTGAAAATTTCAAGCCGCTATCTCATTCCGTTCGCAAGTTATCGTGACAACAAAAATATTTTTTAATAATTTTTTTAAAATTTTCTAGCCATACGATACAAGTTTCAATTTGATCGGATTCATATTGGTTGAAAACAAAATTATTACTCGGAAACCACTGGGCCGATTATGCCCATTAACGAACTTGTCCGTCGTATTGGGATGCGCCACCTACCCTGAAAATTTCAAGTCGCTAGCTCTTTTCGTTCTCAAGTTATCGTGGCAACGGCCGGCCGGACGGCCGGCCGGACAGAATCAAATTTGACCTCGAATTCTTCATTGGGGAGTCGAACTCAATCGTTTGAGACCATTTTTTTCAAAAAATTCGAAAGTTACAGACATTTGGGCAAAACTATAACGCGATGTTCCCCAGAACATACGCGCAAAAAACCGTGACGTCCTGTCAAAAATTGTCGATATTGTTGTGCGGCAAATGCAATCCTGCATCAAGCCCTGTGGACAGGAGCTTTGGGCTCTTGTTCAAACTTTGACAAATTATATCTCCGAAAGTATTGGTTTCTCAGAGTTGGGAATGATATCAATGGAATCTTATGATAGAACTGCATCATAAAATAAATTAAATTAAATAGGAAATTATCCATTGATATCATTCCCAACTCGGAGAAACCAATATTTTCGGAGTTATGATTTGTCAAAGTTTGAACAAGAGCGCCAAAGCTCCTGTCCACAGGGCTTTCCCACTTTTTCAATTTGGCTTCTGTGCCTCAATTCTCAAGAATTTTCGTGATTAAATTCAAAACGTAGGTCTATGACTCATCTCATGTTGGATTTATATACATCAGGAAATTATAATTAGAGTATTCTATGAAATCATATAGAATTGGGAGTAATTATTGAAATTTTGAAAAATCATCTCCGAAAGTATTAGTTTGTTAGAGTTTAGAGTTGAGAATGACATCAATGGATTCCTAAGATGAAAATGCATCTTAAAAAAAATTGAATTTAAAATTTTTAATGTAAAAAAAGATTTTTTTTTTGTTACTCCGAAACCACCTGGCCGATTTTGCCCAATAACGAACTCAACCGAGATATTTATCTCCTAAACCTACTTTGAAAATTTCAACTGTCTAGCTCATTCCGTTCGAGAGTTATCATGTTAACGGCCGGACGGACGGCCGGACAGAATCGATTGCAACCATGGATTCTTGATCAGTGAGTCGAACCAAATCGTTTAAGACCATTTTCAGCCAAAAATTCCAAAATTACAGACATTTGGGCAATTTGATAAGCCCTCTGTTCCCAGGAACAGAGCGCCAAAAAAGACAACGTGACCGGTTGCTTACGAACTTTAAATTTAATATAGTGTAGTATGGTTTGGATTCAACGTTTTGTGAAATATGTGAAGTTTAGGTTATTTTAATATCGATGCCAATGACAACCGCAGAAACTGAAAGATGTTTCTCTACTTTATAATTGATCAAGACGTTTCTAAGGAATACAATGTCGCAAGAAAAACTGACGGCGCTCGCAATGTTATCCATCGAACAAAATTAGTTAACGACATTCCTGACTTCAACGAAAATGTAATCGAGAAGTTCATCTGCGACAAAAACAGAAGGATGGAGTTTCATTTTAAGAAGTAGGCATTTTTAAGTACCTATTCAAAATACATATACCCCTGAACAAAATTATCACCAGCCGCCTCTGGAAATGAATCCTTACGCGGCCGGCCTGCGTATTGGCATTGTTTACTATGCTACAACGCATACATGCTGTTGCAACGCGGTAAAGAATGACTGAACCAAAGCTCTCTCTACCCAGACATATCTTACCAGGACTCAGCACAGGCAGGTGTTCAGACGTAGTAACTATTGTATTATTGATATGCTGTCATTCTCGAGACATTGTTTACCGCGTTGCAGTCCCAACCACGTTCAAATTTGCTTTCTTCGGAGAGCGATGATAATTATTTTTTATACTGCATAGGTAGGCAGATATTGCATTTTGCGACTACAGTTTTGGCAGGGTGGAAGATGTTGTAAGGACCCTTACGCCATACAAAATAAGTTTGAAATAACGTTTAGGACCTGTATGCAAATAAACACCGATAACAGAAAAGTATTAGCACAATTAGCTCTAGGAGAAAACGTATCCCCAGAATTTTATGAAGGCATGTCTACTGATATGAGTATAGAAAATGACTTGCCAACTAGTGCAGAGCAACAAAGCAATGTTTTAATGCAACAGTATAATTTTTCTATCGAAAAAATATAAATTGTCGAGGATGCCAATAAATACATTTAGGTGAAGAATATTCCCCAGCTGTATCAGAAAATTTTGACGAATTAGTAAAATAGCAACCAAACATAAAACGGTTGATATGGTTAATGTCATACAACTTTATGAAACTTTAAACAAAATTATAACACTCTCTGACTTATTAAATTTTATTCACGTATCAAAAAATCTCTCTCTAAAAAACTTTTCTGTTCAGCCAACATCAGTGAGCCGAAGAAAAATTAGACGTGGTTTATCATGCGGCGCAAAACGTATTAATAGACCAAATGCAAAATCACATGGAAATGCACACTAGGATTATTCTTAAGTGGATTTTGCAGTTAATGTAGTTTTTTTTTTGTATTTTAGTGTGGTTTAATAAATTGTTTTTAGCGATACTTACTATATTATACTATTATTTACTATAATTTTTTTTTGGATTTTAGAGTGTTTTAGAGGTTTAGTAAACTATTTTTGGCGATAGTATGTTACTGTTATATTTATGAACGTGAAAGTGGATGGGACTGCAAAGCGGTAAACAATGTCTCGAGAATAACAGCGTATCAATAATACAATAGTTACTACGTCTGAACTCCTGCCTGAGCTGAGTCGTGGTAAGATATGTCTGGGTAGAAAGAGCATTGGTTCAGTCATTCTTTACCGCGTTGCAGCAGCATGTATGCGTTGCAGCATAGTAAACAATGCCAATACGCGGCCGGCCTCTGGTGGCTTGGTGGGATCGCATCTCACCTTTGGCGCCATAGGTCGCGGGTTCGAATCCCGCTCAGGGCATGGATGTGGTGGAGGTGTTTGCCTGGTATGAATGAGGTATAAATAATAATATAAATTTATACGAAGGGACTGGGCACATAACCAAGAGGTTGAACCCAAAAAGTGTGAATGTAAAAAAAAATCCTTACGCGCTTACGCCATGTTTGACCCAACAGTGCATGGTGGCCGCTACCATCTGACTACATGATACAAGGAAAACATCTTTGTATCGTGGTCTGTCTAGATCTCAGGTTCACTCTATCCGCTGAGCTTCATGCTCTCATCATTTAATCCAAATTGGTTAACGCGAACAAACGCGCCGAAGAGTACTGACTTCAAGTCAGTGTAATACATAATTTAATATAATTTTTTACTTTTATTGTGGATTATATTTTTATTTTTACTATCTCATGAAATATTTAGGATAAACTTTCCTAACCTAACCTGTGTAAATAATATATATACTATACACTCTATAGTATATTCCAATTTATTATAACTTTAATAAATTCTAAGGAGAAGACGGGCCAATTATTCCAATGTGGAAAACCTTCCAAAGTACATACCAGATCGAATTAAAAAAATCTAAGGTGGGCGCTAACGAGATTTTATTCAAGTTTTAAGTCGGAATAGACTATATTATTTACATTTTAAATATATTTTGTTGGGCTAGCTTAGGTTAGGACACTTTAACCTAAATATTTTATAAGTTAGTTAAACAAAATATAATTCACAACAAACGTCAAAAAGTATGTAGGTATGTACAAAAAATGGAAACTTCAACTTTCCTAATGTGGAGATTGGTACCAATCGATTTTCCTTGCAAACTGGCATCTAAGAAAAATTTAGCAATAAAATCAATGGTGGGCTCTATAAGGTGAAGATTTACACTTTATTTCCTCGAAAGTACATACTTCTGAAAATAGTTACAATCTGGCAACGTCGCAGATTGATAGACACGCTGTTCAGTTGAACAGAGTGCCTATCAATTCGTCTAAATGTCTTTAATTTTCGAATGTTTGACCGAGAATGGTCTCAAACGAGTAGTTTCGACTCACAGAAGAAGCCTACGAGGTTCAAATTAGTTCTGTCCGGACGGCAGTCAGCACGATTACGCTCGAACGCAATGAGTTATGGTGGCCATACACGCTACGGTACACCGGAGGGGTCTTCCTGCGAAGGCGTACCTGCACAGGTTGACCGGAACGTCTGTGGGAATAGACCTGCGCAGTTTTTCGCACCTGCGCAGGCGACCGGAGCAAGATCGAAAATCGATCCTTTCGAGCTACACCGTACGGTATACCTGTGTGTATGTGCCTGTACTCCGGTCGGCCGCAGAGTTTGCGTCAGTTGTTTTATAGAATTATTCTTGGAAGGTTGTCTCGTTGCTCTGATTGTATTGTCACGAATACCAATTCAAATGACCGGAACGTCCCCATACACCTTACCGACGTTTGGTTGACCTGCGCAGGCAAACCTGTACAGGTAACCTGTCCGGTATACCGTAGCGTCTATGGCTTACATTAGAGAGTTGAAATTTTCAGAGTAGGTTTGGAGTCCAAATGCGCCGGGTATGTTCGTTAATGGGCAAAATCCACGGAGTGGTTTGAGTTATAGCCATCTGAAATTTTGTTTTCCCAATAACTCGGAAAATACTGATCTGATCGAATTGAAGCACCGTCTAAACCTTATTCTACAGTAAATTTCTAGATTTGAACTCGATCGGATCTATATTGGTGAAGATTTTGCCGAAATCTCGAAATATTCCAACGACTGGTCCACTGGTTTTACACTCGACCAACGAAGTTGTCAATAGTTTATGATTTCTGACGTGCCTGGAGAGCACCTAATGAGAATTGGTATATCTTGTCTATGATATGTAGCTTATTTTACGGCCAAGTTCTCGATTTAAACTTGGTAATTGTTGGATGCGGTTATCTCGACGGTTATAGTAATTTCGATAAATTCGGTAGGGGGTGGGGTAATTGCTTATATCTAACCCGATTTATGGATAATGGCCTCAAAAAGGTTGAAACCCGCTGTTCTAGAGTCTAGAAATTTACCAAACATGTCTTGGAGCAGCACGAGATTGAGCCGGCATTCGCAACTCGCGAGAACATGTTAGCGGCGCGTATGAAACTTAGACACACATTGTTTCGTGCGAATGAACACAGATGCGGTCTCACCAAAGAAGAAAGCCACAATCCTTTCAACTGCTTCTACTGAATTAGAAGATAAAATTAAAATAAAACAAGAAATAGAGATGAGAGTTGACCAACTTTAGTTCTTATTCTTATTTTATCTGATTTCGTGTATAAACGCTGTCATAGAAATGTATATGTTCAACTTTCTTATTTCATTGTAATTTACTTCTTATTTTATTTTGTTTTCTAAATAAACCCCCCTTTATCCGAAATGTCGGTACACACCCTTGCATAATGATTTTCCAATGAGCATACTCACCATCCCAATGTAGCGGTAAAAGAAGAAATGTGGATATCTCTCTATCTATGATATCGCTGTCTGTTACTCTAATATTGGCGATGAGCATACTATGTTCAACATTCCACTACTTCCCAATCCCAAATTCATTATGGAAGATACCCATCTTACATAAACAATAATCAATGTAATTTATTAAACAATGCATAAAATCACGAATTCACCTTTAGAAAACAAACACTAAAATATATGATGAATGGAATGGAACATAGTAAACAATTGAAGATAGAAAGAACCTATTAGAGGTTTAAACATTTTGGCAAGCATTAAACATTTAAAGTATCTAGCAGAAATATTTCCTGTTGCTATTTGTGTAGTGATATAAGAGCAAGCGTTTTATAAATATGCCGAGAGATAATTTATTAATTTAAGACATGAAAAAGAATACCAAAATTGTTGATACATTTTCACAAGAACTTTTAAGGCAATTAGGTATTCAACAGAATACATTCTCTGGCAGAGTTTGGCGAAGGAAACAAATAGAAGACGTTTTGCATTCGCCGAATCCGGAGGATACATCAACGATATATGCATAATAAAATAAATTTCCATTACTTATTGATTTCTTTGTCAATAACAATATATCACACAAGATGATTGTTATCATAACAACTGATTCATATCATACCTGATAAGTGTGTCCAGTATTTTTTACGGTTTACGTATAAGCATTAATTTTTAACAGTAGTGATACAAAGCTTCAGGTGCACGGATATTTAGAGCTGAAAGTAATTGTTTTGCAGAAACTATCAAGGGTCTATGTCAAGGACAAAATACAATACCCTCGTTGAAAACGTTTAAATCTAACTTGAATTTTAGTTTTTCACAGTTTTATCTATTTTGTGAAGAATGTAACCTATAGCAGATTATGCAAATTCAAATAAACTAATTATGGAAATATCCCGCATATAGGAAAACAATGATAAAGATATTCTTATTTCAAAATTAATGATAGCTGCTACAAACCACGCGGGATAATGAAGTAGAAGAGCTGGATTAACTCCAATATATCCATATATAAAACCAAAACGCACTTCGAATATTCGCAAAAAAAACAACTTACGAGTATTATTTGTCAGTGCTTTGTCAATCCTCTATTGAATTACTGCCACGTTACATATAACTAACGAAATCAATAAAATATTCACATATGGAACATTCCAACAACACAAACTCCGATCTGTACAAAAATTACTATACAATTTCTCTTGAAACAGGAAAATTTCTGAAAAAATCACATTTCTTCCTGTTCATACAACAATTTGATATTATTCTGTCAATATTGAGTGACAGCCTTGACAGCTATTCTGTTCACAGCACAGAACACATCAACAAGTCACAGAGTTGACGTAACTTTATGGTTTACTGAAAGCTATGTGCTACATAAAGTGTTAATTAAATAATATAATATCAAATATTATCCTCATTCCTCATATAAGTAATAAAATGGCTAATATTTTGGTCCAGTAGTAGAGAATTCGTATATGTTATACTGGTGTGGTGAAATTGCCGGGGATAAATTAACACACTCAGGGCCGGTTTCTCAATTGCGAGTTAACCCGAGGTTGCGGGTAACCCGAGTGTTTCGCATTCATGAATATCCCTAAATACATGCGTCAACTCGCAACCTCGAGTTAACTCGCAATTGAGAAACCGGCCCTCATTTACATTGCCGGTGCTTATGAAGAAAATATGAATGAAGAAGAGGTACCCGAAGAAAAAGAAATTTAACATCGTGTTCCTATTAGATTAGGGTTAGATTTTTGAACTGTCATTTTTGTGAGGACGGATTGATTAGGTTTTGACAAAAGTTATGAATCGCTTCACGAAAGATAAATATATGAGTAAATTCTAGTAACCTCTGGCTTGTCAGTAAACCCTTCTTTCAACGTTAGAATATGACAGAGCAACGTGAAAATAAATGGTCTAGTTATGGATTCAGAATTCTCGTAAACACAGTATCTCATCCTTTTGAATATGCTAAAATACTAATACAGGTTAGAGGGGTCTATCTGAAATATAAGCTTTATCATTGTACTTTGTTGTTTGAAACAAAACGCCTGAACTTCATTTCAGATTGGCTATGAACCTATTCCCCCTAGACCATCTACTACATTTTTTGGAAAGCCCGCTCTCAAATTACCTAATATATTTCAGTATGGTGAGCTTATTTTATACTGATTCTTAAATTTTTTTGCACCATGAGACCTTGTTTCAGTGAAACATATTAAGACAGTAGATGGATTTACTGGATGTTACCGGGGATTAGAAACAAAAGTTTGTGGCAGTTTATTGAGTGCGGTTGCTACTCAAAAAGTAACAGAGTACTTGGAAGCTGATAAAGACATTCAAGAAGCAGAGGAGGAAGTGTTAGATGTCGAGGTTCTAAGGTAATTTCACTGTAAAAAGTAAGAACCATTGAAAGAACCTATACGGAATTGAAAAAAACAGCAATCCTCTTCTCAAATGTGAAGAACATGTTGAATGGAAAGAGTAAATAAGCCTATTGGCTATAGAAACATGCCCATTCATAATTTTGTTTACATATTATCTCAAAATATATCTAACAAACTTCTTAGCAAAATGTTAGACAGTTTTTGAGATAGATCATGCATTTGAAATCTCAATTTACACTTTCACAATTTAAATTACAATTATCGTTCATTTCTCAAGAGCAATCTTGTATATTGAGCAGAGTCACAGCTTACTTGTACAATTTCACCAGTACAGTAGAACCCCGATCATCTGACCTAATGGAAGGGAGCCGTTTCTGGATAATCAAAAAACACGGAAAATTGAAGTATTTCAAAAAACTCTTATCAAGTATGAAAATAAGAGGAAATGTTTGGGTATACGTTATTTATTGAGTAACCACAAAAGAAATGACACATAGACCGCCGTATTCACAAATAATTCAATCTCCGTTAGGTCCTAACTGAGATCCTCAGTTAAGGATAAATTTGAAACGCAGCCTCAGTTAACATATTTAACAGTGGTGAGACAGGACTGTTTCACGTTAACTGAGGTTGCGATTCAAATTTATCCTTAACTGAGGACCTCAGTTAGAACTTAACGGAGATTGAAAGCTTTGTGAATACGGCGGAATATATTATTAATATAATATACATGTTAAGTATAAACTAAAAACAAACCATGCTCAAAAAGTGGTAGGCTTATATCACATTACATGAGTTCATTGTTCATCAAGTGGAAACATGTAACATAATACGAGTACATATAAATGTCGTGAATTAAAAAAACAAAAAAATCGCAAACAAAATTATACTCGAAATTATATACAATCTTTAAGGGATAATGTAGGAGGTATACTCATTATTAAAAGGTTTTTTTCTGGGTTTACTCTCCCAAACTGTGAAAAATATCTATAAAATAAAAATTAATTATTTTGTGATTTGCTTCTGCGTAAGAAACACAAGATATTTGTCAGAAGCAATCAATCGAACAATGTAGTAGATGTAATGGAATAGAAGTAGGTAATAACGATTCTAAATTATTAGTGGGTACATTTCGTATCGGAAAAGCTACCACTGGAAGAGCTCGTCCGCTGAAGGTAACTCTATCGAATCGTTCTACATGTAAGGAAGTATTGAAGAAAAAGGGAGCTCTCATGAAATCGCATAGGTTTTCTAACGTGCGTATTGACGGGGACTATACACAATCTCAGCGGGAATATTTGGCAGGTCTTAGGACCGATCTTGAGCAAAGAAGGGCAAATGGTGAAGATTTAACTATAAGATATGTACATGGAGCCCCTAAGATCGTTCCGGTTAAATCACAAAAAAACTAGGTGGGTCCCACTTGAATGTTTACTATCACAATGTTGGTGGTTTGCGTACTCGACTCGCTGATTTTAAAGTGGCTGTGGCATCGTCTGAGTATGACATTATTGTTGTTGTCGAGTCATCTCTCAGTGACTCATTTTATGATGGTGAAGTGGCTCCCTCGGGATATCAGGTGTATCGGAGGGATAGGTGTTCGGCGACTAGCTCTAAATCCAGAGGTGGTGGTGTATTGATCCTGGTGAGGGATTCGCTGAGTTCTAGACTCATCGAGAGTTTCTCAGATAATGTTGAACATTTGTTCGTGGGATTGAACTGGTCTGATAACTTTATTATACTCGGTGGCGCATACATTCCACCTAATTCGCCCGATACTACATACGAATCGCACTGTCAGGCCATCGAGGAGGTCCACTATACTTATCCTGATTCAAAGTTCCTGTTGTGTGGCGACTATAATATTCCAGGAGCCAGGTGGGTTGACCAGGAATTTGTCCTATGCGAACCTGGGGAAAGGGGGGACTGTCTTTCGGAGTGCTGTGATTTTGTGGAGCTCTCGCAGGTAAATCGCTTGCCTAATATCCGTGGTGTGTTCTTGGACTTGGTGTTTACATCGATTGTTGGAGTGTCGGTTGGCTACTCAGATGACTCTATTTTGGATAGTTCCATGCACCATAACGGTTATGTAATTGCTGTGCCGGCTCTGGACGCTGCTGCAGCTGCCCTAGCGCGTGTCGAACCGTTCACGTATGATTTCAGGAGAGGTAACTATATCGGCCTTAACAACTATCTCAACTCAGTTGATTGGAGTTTCTGTAGTCAGTTCAGTATTAATGAAGCTGTGGGACATTTTTATTATATAGTTTATGAAGGTATTGACATGTTCATTCCGAGACAGCCCAAAAAACGAAGTTTTTATCCGAAATGGTTTGATGGGGATCTCATGAAATTGATAAAGAGAAAAAGGAAGGCGCATGCCGTTTATAAGCGAACTTGTTCGCAGCATGATTATGAAATATTTCGCGATCTACGGGGTCAATGTAAGGAAAGAAGTAAACAGTGTTTTCAGGCGTACAATTTGCTGATTGAATCTCGTATTAAGTCTGATCCCCAGTATTTTTGGAGCCATATACGGTCACTTAAGGGCACATCCTCACTTCCTAGCAGAGTGTCCTTCAACAATGAGATTAGTTCGAATGGTGCGGAGGTAGCGGAGTTATTTGCAAAATTTTTTAGTGAAGTGTTTGTATCTGAGGACATAGTTATCCCCCCATTTGTTATTCCGGAGGTCGTCGATGTGAATGATATGTCGCTTTCTATATCTGATGTATATGAGGGTTTATCGGGGTT
Organism: Halyzia sedecimguttata; assembly: GCA_937662695.2. Taxonomy (NCBI): domain Eukaryota; kingdom Metazoa; phylum Arthropoda; class Insecta; order Coleoptera; family Coccinellidae; genus Halyzia; species Halyzia sedecimguttata. The sequence goes on from OW569411.2 coordinate 68,540,561, forward strand.
GAAGAGTTCATACTCAGTTGGGCCGGATGGCATTCCATCATTCTTGATGAAGGAATGTTCGTTCAGTCTGTCTGTACCATTGCGCGATTTATTTAATAATTCTTTAAACGTTGGTATTTTCCCATCTACTTGGAAGGATGGTTTCATTTTGCCTATTTTTAAGACAGGGGATAAGCAGTTAGTGTCTAGTTATCGGGGGATCTGTGTACCACCTGTGATGTCCAAATTGTTCGATAAGTTAGTGTGTACTTACGTTACATGGAAGTGTTCGATTGCTATAATAGGGGAGCAGCATGGTTTTGTCAAGTGTAGATCCACTGTCACTAATCTGTTAGTATTTCTAGATTGCGTCACTTCAGCGATGGAACGTGGTTACAGCGTAGACTGTATTTATACCGATTTTCGTAAGGCGTTTGATAGAGTGAACCACTCGTTGTTGCTGTATAAGCTTCACTTGATGGGTTTTAGAGGTGCCATGTATAGTTGGGTAGAGAGCTTTCTGCGAGGTCGACGTTATTCGGTGCGATATGGATGCTTCAATTCACCTTTCTTTTCCGCTCCCTCGGGGGTGCCTCAGGGCAGCCACTTGGGTCCCATGTTGTTTTTGTTGTTTGTTAACGATATTGGTGATGTGTTTCAAAATAGCCAATTTCTTTTATTTGCAGACGACCTCAAAATATTTAGGCCCGTTTCCAGGTCTGATGATGCTCTCCTGCTTCAGCAGGATTTAGATAGATTTTTCAATTGGTGTGAGCTAAATAGACTTTTATTGAATGTTGAGAAGTGCAGTGTGATGTCATACCATCGTGGTGTTACAAATAATATATTATATTACGTTGGCGATAGTCTTTTGCATAGGGCGAGCAAAGTCAAAGATCTAGGTGTGGAACTGGACTCTAAGTTGACATTTGGTGATCACATTTTCAAAGTTAAAAAAAAATGTATGAAACTTTTAGGTTTTATTCAGCGTAATACTTCATTGTACAGCGTTGAAACGTTCAAGATAGTTTATTGCTCATTGGTTAGAAGTATTGCAGAATACGCATCGGTTGTATGGTCACCATCTTACGCCATATATGTGAATTGCCTGGAGAGAGTTCAAAATAAGTTCCTTCGAATATGCGCTTACAAACTTGGAGTTCCGCTAACGGAATTAAATTATGATCACATAAGATCAATACTTGGTATGACCTCTCTATCAGTTAGAAGGTCTCACCAGGACCTATTATTTACATATAAGTTGTTGAACGGTATGGTGGACTGTCCTCAGTTATTGTCTAAATTCAATTTTAACGCTCCGAGAATGTGTAATCGGAGCACGCACATCTTTTATCAGGACACCCCACGTACTAACTACAGAAAAAACTTCTATTTGCATCGTACCACCGGACTGTTCAATGACTTGACCCCTGAATTGGAAATTTTTGGGCTGTCTCTTCCTCGCTTTAAGGCCAAAGTTTTATCAATTGTTAATTGTTAGTATTAGGTCATAATATGTTCTATTTATTCTGCTCTTTAGGATGTTTGTATCTTTGTGTATTTTAAACATTGTTATTTTTGTCGTTTTTTTAATGCTTTTTATTATTGCTTTTGTGTTCAAATGGGATGTACCGTTGGTTTCATGTACAAAGTATCTACTTATGTGCACGAATATTAAATAAATAAATAAATAAATAAATAAATGTTGCCTAACAAATAACAACAAAACAACATCAACGAAGAAACAACTATATCGTAACGTTTCGGAGTCTATATCAGACTCCTTCGTCAGACGCTTAATGAAAATCTTTAGAATTATTTTGTTGGTAGTTATTGTGAAATTCAAGAATTGTTGTTTCTTCGTTGATGTTGTTTCGTTGTTGTTTGTTAGGCAACATTGTTCAGTTCATTGCTTCTGACAAATATCTTGTGTTTCTTACGCAGGAGCAAATCACAAAATAATTAATTTTTATTTTATAGATATTTTTCAGAGTTTGGGAGAGAAAACCCAGAAAAAGACCTTTTAATAAAATTATATATCATATATTTTTGATTGTCTTTTTTGCGCGTATGTTCTGGGGAACATCGCGTTATAGTTTTGCCCAAATGTCTGTAACTTTCGAATTTTTTGACTAAAATGGTCTCAAACGATTAAGTTCGACTCCCCAATGAAGAATTCGAGGTCAAATTTGATTCTGTCCGTCCGGCCGTTGCCACGATAACTTGAGAACGAAAAGAGCTAGCGACTTGAAATTTTCAGGGTAGGCGGCGCATCCCAATACGACGGACAAGTTCGTTAATGGGCATAATCGGCCCAGTGGTTTCCGAGTAATAATTTTGTTTTCAACCAATATAAATCCGATGTAATTGAAACTTGGTGGGTAGTTGTAGAATATGAACCTAAGCACGTTTATGAAATTTTGTGCGAATCGTGTGGCTAGAAAATTTTAAAAAAATTATTAAAAAATATTTTTGTTGTCACGATAACTTGAGAACGGAATGAGATAGGGGCTCGAAGTTTTCAGGTTAGGATATGCACCAGAACGCGACATTTCAGTTTGTTTATGAGCATAATCGGCCAAACGGTTTTAGAGTTATAGCCATCTGAAATTTTCTGAAATTTGGTGGTTTTTTGTTCCTCATTAACTCGAAAAATACTGAACCGATTGAATTCAAACATGGTTATTAGTTGTAGAATGCCAACGCGAATATGTTTGCAAAATTTGGTGAGGATAGCATTTGTAGAAAATTTTTAATAAATCATTGAAAATAAAAAAAAAAAATTCTATATATCAGTAACTATTCGTTTGAAATTGCTGAAATTTTGCAAGAGCCTTCATAACCTTACTCTACTGCCAACTTTCAAGTTTTAATACGATCGGTTAAATATTGTTGGAGATTCGAGCATTCTTGTGTGAGTTCAGTAAATGGGTGACCGTTGCCTCGATAACTTTCGTCGAAAGGAGATAGGGACTTGCAATTTTCAGGGTAGGTTGCGTATCCGAAAGGGAGAGTTGAGTTCGTTTTTGGGCATACTCGGTCTAACGGTTTCCGAGTTATACCCACCTGGAATATTATTTCCTTAATAACTCAAAAAATAAATATTCGATCGAATTGGTGCTTGGTAACTAGTAGTAGAAAATCAACATAAAGACGTGTTTAAAATTTTGTAAGAACCGTACCCCTAGAAAATTTGAAAAAAATGACGAAAAAAAAATTTTTAAGAACCGTACCCCTAGAAAATTTTAAAAAAATCACGAAAAAAAAAATGGTTCAAGCACTGACGTGAAGTCAGAAGCTTTAGCGCGTATGTTATATTGTCCATTCTTGTGTATTGGACACCCTTAATCGAATTTACCATGGTAAATTATGTTGTCCATTCTCCTGTATTGGACACTTACTTCGAATTTACCATGGTAAATTCGAATTAAGAGTGTAAATTCGATTAAGGGTGTCCAATACAGAAGAATGGACAATAGAACATACGCGTAAAAGCTTCTGACTTCACGTCAGTGCTTGTTTACATTTATCTTGAGGCAAATATAATTCCGAATTTTCCTCAAGTGGAGGATATTTATATAATTTGCATCATTTTCCTGCTCTAAGTGAGTTATTAGACCCTTCGAAAAACCAGACGCATGTTTGGCAGAAACAGAAATTTGTGAACATTTCTTCAACACTATCTTCGTCTGTATCTAAATCAATATAGCCATTCAAAAGTTGTGCTGGTAATATTATGTTTTGTTCAGATCCAATACTATTATTCAAGTCATTTTTTAAGAAAGACCACAATTTGAACCAGGATGTTTGCAAAGTCACAGGTTGAAAGTCATTCCAGCTTACATACAAGAGCATTTCTTTTCGCGGCAAATTTTTAGATATTAGGTGAGCTCTAACAGAAGGGACAAAATCAAAAAACCATTTTTTTAAATTTGTCGATTCATTCGTGCCTTAAGGTGGTTTTGGTATCTAACAGGGAAATTTCTCATTTCTGTTCCCTTAAATGATCTAGGAGTTTTCGATTCAACAATACATAACAACTGTAACATGTGGTTTCCAAGGGCATTGGAGCAAGGCATTAATGTTATCCTCCCTTAACTACAGTTATGACCAGGAGCAGATTTTTGCTCTACATTACAAGTGTTTTAGATGGTAGTGATTTCCAAAACAGTCCAGACGCGTCCGCATTAAAAACTTGTTCGGAACTCAGTACATAACTTATAGAAATATGGATGATGCGTGAGAAGGTTTAACGGAATAGACCACATTAGTTAGGTTAGGCGGGAAATTTGAATTACGATTCATCCGTGGATCCGAGCACTGAATTCCCCATGCATTTCTTATGGACCTGAAATTTACGCGAATTTCTCGCCTGTTTTAAGATACTTTGGTTAATTTCTTAAGGTTTATTTTGGTTGAAATAGATTCTGTGAACCCTTTTCAACCATCTAGAATCAAGTTTTCATAACAAAATTGTATATTTCCAAAATAATTAATAAATATAAAAGTGTTCGATTGACGTATGTCTTAGCTCACTCGAAATCAGTCAAAAATAATAACATAACCCTAAATCGGCCTTGTAATGACGCACAACAGAAGTCATCTACGACATACGGAAATCTTTCGAACTAGAATGGTTTCAATTTTGATTTAAGAATAAATAGAAGTAGATTTTAATGTGGAAAAAACATGAAAACATGCACTAATGATGAAGGTACCCAATACTTGTTGTCTCTGTGCTAACATTATCTTTTAAATAGGGTGGTTTCATCTCAAAGTTGAAATTCCTTGTTTAAAAATTTGAATAAGGATCTACCGCCAAGCGACTGATTCTAACCTAACTAATGTGGTCTATAGACCACATTAGTTAGGTTAGGCGGGAAATTTGAATTACGATCCATCCGTGGATCCGAGCACTGAATTCCCCTTGCATTTGTTATGGACCTAAAATTTACGCGAATTTCTCGCCTGTTTTTAGATACTTTGACTAATTTCTTAAGGTTTATTTCGGTTGGAATATATTCAGTGAACCTTTCTCAACAGTCTAGAATCAAGTTTTCATAACAAAATTGTATATTTCCAAAATAATCAATAAATATAAGTGTTCATCAAATTCGATTGACGTAGGTCTTAGCTCACTCGAAATCAGTCAAAAATAATAACAACCCTAAATCGGCCTTCTAATGACGCACAACAGAAGTCGTCTATGACATACGGAAATCTTTCGAACTACACTGGTTTCAATTTTGATTTAAGGATGAATAGAAGTAGATTTTAATGTGGAAAGAACATGAAAAGCACTAATGATGAAGGTGCCCAATACTTGATGTCTCTGTACTAACATTCTCTTTTAAATAGGGTGGTTTCATCTCAAAGTTGAAATTCCATGTTAAAAAATTTGAATATCGATCTCCCGCCAAGAGAATGATTCTAACCTAACTAATGTGGTCTATTACCCGTTAAACCTTCCCACTCAGTACATAACCTTCTATTAATGCTTAAATTCGGTGAGAAATAATTCTGCTTCATTGTCAGCACTCAGTTTTCCAGATATTCAATTATCGTATGCTATGACGAATTTTGAGTCGAAGTAACCATCCTTGTGAAACTTGAAAACGTTTCTCAATTTTCATTTCCGAATAAAACCATTTTTCCTTCTCTAAAATTAATGGTCCTGATATTGGATGACCCTCCATTCGCTTTTGGTCGAACCATTGATACACTGCGTTATCCAATTCCTCTAACGTTGACTCTTTGTGGATACACGAGACTTTATTCCCTTCAGAGAAACAGATCTCGAAGCAAATTGCAAAAGTTTATATTTCTATCTCAAGATATCACAAATCTCTGCAATCCAATATTGAACAAATTACAGCCGGTTTCGTAATAAATTTTAAAGTTCCTTTAAATTTAGAGTATCCTTCAAAGTGACATTTCGGTTCAAAATGACCAACTGAAGGATGCTTTAAATTTAAAGTGACTTTAAAACTTATTATGAAACCGGTCCCTTAGCCAAAGATATAATTTTGTGGTCCTTTTGATGTTGTTCAATTAATTTAAATTTTTCCTTATCCAAACCATTGCCCACTATACCTATCAGGCCTGGAACATGATAAAATGGCAACTCCGCTTTGAGTCGTAGGCCAGTCGATTCAGTCGAACGTTTGTTATTGTAAATGGAGGATTACATTTGATTCTGGAATTACTCAGTATTGTTTTTCGCGGGTATTTCGTGACTTTTGTATATAACGGTGTCAAATGTGAATTAATGCAATGCAGTGATAAATATGGTCCTATATTTATGTTCTGTGATTGAACTGCAGTGTGTAAATAGTGAAATTCCTTTGGATTATTTCTACTTGGAGATGAGTACATTTCAGTTGAGACTATAAACTATAAACAACAAGATGGGCTAGAATATGAGTGAAAGAGAACTTTCATTTCTTCCAATTTTATAAAAGATTTTGATGACCTTTCTTCATGGTAGATCAATAAGCTCAAAGAGTCATCATTATAGTAAGAACTAAAACATGACAAACTCTAAGATGATTATCATAATTTTCATTAGCCTACCTCATTAGTCTTATAATAGTTATGTTTGAGAATATACAGGGTGGTCCAGATCGTAACCAAGAAATTTTAACCACGTATTCTACATCAAAAATAAGCCCTCGTTTGTCATATAAACATATGTCGAGAAATGCTTCCTCTCCGAGATACAGGGTGTTAAAATTATTAGAAAAAAAAATGTTTTTTTTCCTTTACTTCGAACATCTTCTTTAAATTCGTATTTGAGTGTGGATATTAACGCTTATTCTTTCGTAATTACACATTTTTTACAAAGATAGTCTTATTATTACGAGTATTATTATTATGTACCATATCAAATTTTAGCGATTTGCTCATGCATGAGAGTGTTTAATTTTTTTACTCGGAAACGGTGCCTCGTACGTCAAAAAGTCAGGAGAATGAATTTGCTTCAAATTAAATAAGGATTTCTAGAATAAATTTTATTGTTGGAAAAACCAGTCACATATCATTTTTTTTGTCCAAAAATATTCAGTCTCGATGCAGTACGGACACCACTGGTGAAATAAAAAAAAAATTTATATTCAAAAAGTGCCTCTTGATCCTTAAAACCTCTGTCCCAAATTTCATAAAAATATTTCAAGAAGTGTAAAAGTTATTAATAAAAAACTTTTTTTTTTCTGTAATTTCAACACCCTGTATCTCGGAGAGAAAGCATTTCTCGACATATATTTATATAACAAACTAGGGCTTATTTTTGACGTTGAATACGTGGTTAAAGTTGCTTGGTTACGATCTGGACCACCCTGTATATTCATTTTGAGAATTTCATTCAAGTTTATAATTTTTTTGGCAATAGTTAACCATACACCTTCTCGTGGTTCTTGCTGAACAATTAATTGAATAACATTTACCTAGGTTTCTATTTCAACTTGATCTCAATAATATTGTGCAGAATGAAGTGTAGTTATTCAATTTATTGAAAAAGTAGTGTCTCCTATTGTTTATTCATCCAGGGATTTTAAATTTGGAATTATACTATATTCAGCGCTACCGCATTGAAGAAGTGTGCCTCTAAGAGACGATAAAGTGCGGCGTTGTCAGATTGTGTTCCAGGCGATCTCTATAGAGGGCTGTGTCCAAACTATCTTCTTCCTCTTTGAAATTTGAATTAATGTTCGATTCAGTTTAATCTAGACCTTCAACTCCTAATCACTGATCGTTGTCTACAGCAGAATTCTATACTTCACCATTCTATGAACGTGAACGTATGTACGTTCACATGTTTCCCCCACCCACGAAAACCCACCCAACGTTGATGTTGGGACTTCCCCGATGCTTGGTTATCTGAATACCGCATTCGTCCATAGACGAGGTATATTTATATTCGTCTTCCAATCGCGAACGCGTAATCAATAGCATCTCGGAAAATCGATTCGTTCTCAGCTCGGTGAAACGGATTACCGAACCAACCGGGAGAACGGATAATCGGGATTCTTCTGTATGTGGTTCTCGATTAAAGAAATGTATAAAACAATGCATGGTGCGCGATTGGCTCTGTGGTAGAGCGTTTGACTTAGGAGCCGAAGGCTAGGAAATACATTTTCTGCTCACGGTAACGCCACCATTCACTGTTGGGTTAAAAATTAACAGTGCTGCGCCCAAGGTTGCGCAAGAACGCAGTAACCGAGCTCACACAGAACACAACAGATTATCCTTACTCGATCTGAAGAGCTTATGAGGGGTCCCCTTGGGGAAGACCTTGGAGAATCAGTTATAATTAGTAGTAGTAGCATTTATTTAGCAACCTTCTGCTATACATAGTTATAACAAAAAATTTACATCATTAAACTACAAAAAATACATAAAAGCAAAATCAAAAATTATCTTTAACATATTTGGCTATATTTCTTCTAAATTCCCTGTAGTTTTCCATAGCACGAATGTGTAGTGGCAGTTTGTTGTAGCTGATCAGGCCATTGTAAAACAAGCATTTTTGGGCACCAGTCTTTTTTACAGCTGGCACATATATGTTACCTGCTGTCCTAGTATTATGCTCCTAGACTTCCCTAACTGAATGAATTTTTTCGGCAAGGTAAGATGGCAACATATTGTGAAGCATTTTATAAACAAATAATATATTACTGAAAATAAGCCTCTGAAACCCAAACATTCCAGCATATCCTGTATCCTCGTATATTTGCTGACTTTCAGTATTATTCTCATAGCCCTGTTTTGTTGTACCTGCAGTTCTTTCTTCAAGGTTTCGTTACAAAAATAGAGTATCGTTGCGCAATATTCGGAATGAGGAGGTATGATAGTCTTGAAAACTGTCATTCTTGCATACATTGATATGCAACAGCTTATTCGATTAAAAAAACTAATTTTTTTACTTACTTAATCTATAATTTTTTCTATGTGTTTATCAAATTTCAATTTACTATCAATTATCAAACCAAGATATTTGTACTCGCTCACGAAGTTGAGTTTCTCATCCATCAATATTAACTTATCGGGTGTCCTTTCCTTGTCAACCTTAGTTCCCAAGATCATAACATTTGTTTTTTTAGTGTTCACTACCAGCGAGTTTTCTGTTAGCCATTTTTCAAAATTCGTGAGTTGTATTTGCATCTTAGCCATGACCACCTCCAAAGAATCACCTTAGACCGAAATGACCACATCATCAGCAAACAAGTTCACCAAAACATCCCTCTCAAAGCAAGATACAATGTCATTTATGTACGCCATGAACAGTAATGGACCCAATACGGATCCCTGAGGAACTCCATGGTCAACATCTAATCTATTTGATAATACTTCATCAATCTTAACCTGCTGAGTTCGGTGGTCCAGATAATCTTCAAACCATTTAATGGCTTCATCCACAACACCGTACTTTCCTAGCTTTAATAATAATCTATCTCTATTTATGGTTTCGAAGGCTCTTTTGAAATCCACAAACACCACCAACACAGTCGTATTTATCTCAACTAACTCCTTCCATCTAGTCACAACCAGCTGAATTGCTGTCTCACATGAGTGGCTACCCCTGAAGCCAGACTGGTTTTTTATCAATATGCTGTTGCTTTCCAAATGTGACATTAACTGTTTCTTTACGTGAATCTCCAATCTCTTCTCAAGAAGAGGCAAGGTATTAATTGGCCTGTATTCTTCACATTTCTTAGTATTCGGGATTTTGGGTACCGTTATAATTATCGCGTTTTTCCACATTTGAGGAATCTTACTTTCCTCTATTGATTTATTTATAATTTTAACAATCTGTTCTCTGAGGTTGCTTCCTCCCACTCTAACAATGTTTCCATCTATAAAGTCTGATGAACTTTTCTTCAAGTTCTTCATGAGATCTATAACATCTTGTTGTTTTATTTTTCCGAGCCTGGACAACAAGGTAAAAGTCTGTTCCTGTCCCTCCCTGTGGTCATTTCTGGTGGATAACTTTCTGCTTTCCCAGCTCCCTAAAGAAAAACTGAAAATTTTTCATTTTATTCTTATTCCAGCATATTATCCGTTTATGTTGATCACAGGCAGATCTCTCCTTCATGGTTTGAGTTCTAACAACAACAATATCATGATCAGAAAATTTCGGTACTCGTATAACTTCAGCTTGTGCATGAGCACAACTAGTAAATACAGGGTCTATCAGCGTACTTGAATCCTTAGTGATTCTAGTGCAGTCTGCTACTATTTGTCTGAGATTGAGCCTAGTCATAATTCTTATCGTCTTTGCTTCATAGAAACTACTCTTACTGAAATCAATATTGAAGTCTCCCATAATCTACAATTCTTCTCCTTGTAACATGAGCTCGTCATCCAATGCATCCATCAATTTTTCTAGAAAAGCAGCCGCACCTGCACTAGGGGACCTATATACAAAAACCAGTATTCTTTTCTCCACCTTACCAATCAGAAGCCAAAGTCCTTCTGATAGGAACACCTATTAAGCACCTCGAATTTAATGCCTTCCCTAACATAACATACAATACCTCCCGTGTGTCTGCTCACTGTATTCCATATTATCATATTATACTCAGATATACATCATACTGTATGCTCCGTGTTGATGTTTGTATTGTACTTTTTATTTGAACGAATACAATTAATACATGCTATGTTCTCTCCATTACAGTTTTTTTGCTCATGGTTTCCACTACATTTTGGGCAAGCGATTTCTGATTTACATTCTCTAGCTGTGTGATTGAACCCTGAACATTTATAACATCTTTTAATCCTAGTATATTCATATACTGGGCACTCGTATAAACTGATATTTACCTTACCATTTCTGACCAATATATCATATGTCTCAATGCCCACTTCCACCAATATATTGTATTTCCCATTTCTGACCTCCGTCAAATGAATTATTATCTTCAATTTAAAACCTATCCTGTTTTTGTCCAATTTGTTCTGAATTATTATTTTCTCATACAAGTCTTCTTCATTCTTATCCACCAATTTTGATATTCCAACAATTTTTAATGTTGGGTTTGCTCTTTCCGGTTCTCTTATAACATATTTGTCTCCCAATCTTGATTGTATTTCCTGCTTCATATCTTTATTAGCATCCATGCACTCCAATATTACTCCTCCATTTTTCATACCTCTTCCAATGTTTATATTGGTGTTTAATGTAATAGGGTTTATTTTTTCTATTACTTCTTTTCTAACTGAGTCGGCCTCCATTCTTTCTGAGGGTTGCACCAAAAGAATGTTCTTGGGCCTTTTGAGAGCTTCGCTGAAGTTAAGGCTTTTGGTTGCATTTCTTCCATCATTAATTTGTTTGCAAGAAATATTTTTCATAAATTCTTCAATCTCAGCCATTTCATTCTTCACAGTTTCAAAAAAGTTTAGTATCTCCGACATATTACCCATTACCTTCCTGCATGTCCCACATACCAACATCAAAGTTCTTTTCTCTTCAGTGGAATACATCTCAGCTCAGTTGACGACAATCCGACACATTCCATGTGAACAGGTTTTCTGCAAATATCGCATACATGTACATCTTCAGTGTCTCCTATCTTCTGGCACATTTGGCAATCACTCTCCATTTTCTCAATTTTTATCAGACGAAAATATGTCACAGTGGCAACCGCGCCTTCTTCTAGTTCGCCACAAAAAGCGTCACGTTATCACTTCCACACAGATGTTTGATATCTTCTCAAATTTCTTTCTCAAATTTAATAATGAGGTGATGTCAGGGGATTAAGCGTACTCGTAATAGTTATTTTAATTGGCGCTTTGCGCCTCCAGTTTCATAATTTCAACTACAGAGATAAATTTGCCTCTCTCACGAATATTTTTCAACTATTGCAACGCAGTTCTTTTTCCAATTTTTCACAATATTATGTGTCCCAAATTCGATGCTCACTAAGGGCATCTCGAGAACTATAAGAGTTAGAAAATTTTTTTTTTGAAATATTTAATAAGATATGAGAAAGCAGATCATAGTTATTTTGATTCGTTTTCGAGCTACACGGTGTTACTAAGTAAGGTAAAGTACTGTTTCAAGTATTTCGCTATATCTTGGTTTCTGTTTGAGATATTTCAAAACGTATTTTCGGTCATTTTATTGGCTTATATGCTACTTTTATCTGATAAGAGAAATTAGTTACCATTAAAGTATAAAGGATATAACTCCAAAACCGTTTGATCGGCCGATTATTCCCATTAACAAACTTAACTGCCACACTCGGATGCGAAACCTACCCTGAAAATTGCAAGTCGCAAGTCTCTTTTCGTTCGGAAGTTTTCGTGCCAACGGAAGGCTTGCCGAGCAGAATTGAATTTTGCCTCGAATTCTTCATCGGTGAGTCGAAGCTAATCGTTTGAGACCATTTTCGGCTAAAACTTCGAAAATTAAAGTTATTTGGGTAAAAAGAATAGCTTTTAGAGTCTTGCAAAATTTCAGCAATATCAGACGGATAGTTTCTGAGATACATCATTTTTTTTCACTCTTTCAGCATGCGCATCATTTTTAACGACTAAAATTATTTTAGTGACAAAATTCGAATATATGAATAGTCGATTCTTTGGGCAATGACTTCTGTGTTTTTGAAAGTTCTGCGAATTTCACTCTTTCAGCATGCGCATTGTCATTTTCCAAACACAATAAAATAATAAAAAATAAAGATGAAAGTTGGCAATCTTTAGTTATCATTCTATTATATACTTATTTCATCTTATTTCGTGCATGAGCGCTTCAATTGAAATGTCAATGTTTAACTTTCTTATTTTATTGTAATTTGTTTTATTTTTTGTATAAACCCGCCATATTGTTAGTTCAAATAACAAACCACCTAAAGAAGTTCTACAATTTCTGGGAGTAGTATCTGAAAAGTTTGAAGTAAGCCTACTAATTGTGATTTATTCAAATAACACAGAATTTGGGCAATCCAACCGACAGACTGCATCTTCGGTGTGATCATTTAAATCATACCATTTTATGTTATTTCCTCAATTTATAGATCCGTTTTTTATAATTAGACGAATTATGTCTCGAAATAAATGAAATTATATGTATATAAGGTTTACCCTTTCAAGAACCAAGTCGACAATCTCAATAACTTCGAAACAGATGACATTTTGGAAAAACCTGTAACGTGATGATTCTTGACGGATCTGAGGCTAAAAAACTATATTGAAAAATATTGGGTGTCCCATTTAAAAAACACCAACCTTCTTGTGTAGCTCTTTAATGCTAACTAATTTCCTTCATCATATAAAAGAAGCAGATAAGCCGTAAAAATGACTGGAAAAGCGTTTCGGAATTTTGGAAATATCTCAAACAGAAACCGAGATATATCGAAATATTTGAAACAGTAAGATTCAAGATATTCTTGTTCTACTTTCTGATTATTTCAAAAAGAGAGTCCGGAGTCCTTGAATTATTTTCCATTGGTTGCAAAAATACATGTTATTAGTTCCGGTAGCCCAGCTGTTGAACGATAAGGTCCCAAGCTAAAATCCTGTCTTGATAAGAAAACCTTTTCGAACCAGACAGTATCACTCTTTTGAAAATTATACTCTGCTGAGCCTAAAGTGTCGAACGGACACAGAAACAAAGCCTAAGTAAAAAATTAGCGATCCTTTCAATTCGTACCAGCTCTCAAGAAAGATTTGAGGGTTTTTTTGGGAGACCTAGGTGATTCAGAATATTCAAAATCGTAGATATGCAAATTCCTTATTTATAACATTTATAGAAGACGTCGTTCTCTATCTATGTTGTAAATCTATAAATTTCTCACAATGTTGTTACTTGAGCAATCTAACATTCCTCAAATTATTGGAAAGAGTGGAGTGTTTACTGTGTTTGACATTAAGAGTATGCAGTAATGTGGTTTCCCGATGTATCTGAATTCCTTGTCTGAAAAACAGTTAAATGAACCAGATTCTTATAATAGCTCATATTATTCACTTCAATCTCTAACTACTTGATTTCAACCTGGTTCGTTCTGTTTTAATTTTTTTTTTTCATTATGTCAAGGAATCAAACTTTCAAACAAGCATATTATCTATGTGGGAATTATGCCCATTCATAAACTTCATCTCCCAATTAAGATTTATACTGCTAAATCAAGTCGCCAAGATATTTTGTTCTGAAATTGTCTTGCTTATGGGCGAATATGTTTAACCAATGATTTTTTATTGCTAGGCGTAATGCAACGGAGACAATAATAGGTTCAAAATTTTCAGAATACAGACATTCGAATGAAATTATAGCTCACTGGTGTGAGTTCACAAGAAATAAATCATCTATAAATTTATTGGAGTTTGTTCTTATTTGTAGAAGAAAGCGGTTCATTCGCCAAATGAGAAATGACATCCTCACCAGAGTAACTACAATCATAGTAAGCCAGCCTTTTCACGTCATAACTGTAAGAGTTATGGCGCAATTCATTGGAAGAGAGGTTAAATACAGGTAAGATCTCAATGTGATATATCTGCAAGATTTGAGTTAATCTATGAAAGGTCTTCATAGGCTTCTTTAAACCTATTTCAGATTCTCTATCTAGCTGCCGTAAAAACTTTGGACAAAATTTTTATGTACATATTTGTCAAGAATAAAATCACTAGATTCATCTATTGTGAGGTATTTCCCAAAAGATGCATATTGATCCTGACATGTTCAATGTTACTAGCTGTTTCTTGGTAGAAACATATACTAATGTATATAATTTCGGGTTGGACCGTGTCTAGACTTCTTATTCCTAATATTGCTAGCCAAGGAAACCTATCCGAAAAATAGAGATAAGTTACATTAACTAATTTATTTTTTCAAGAGGTATATTTGGATGTATTGGTGAGGTCTATAAACAGAATGGAATTCTTGGATTCTTCAGTGGTTTGATCCCCAGACTTCTTGGAGATATTTTGACTGCGTTGATTGCTAACACCTTAACATATGTAATCAATACATATATTGTTGAAGAAAAAGAATTGCAAGTTTATACTTCTGCCACTATGATGGTAAGGATTTTCTTCAGTGCCTTATTTTTTATCTAACTATTCTTACGAATTATCATAAACTCCCAGAATTTTTACTAATTAATTTATCAATAATCTTAACTCACGACTAAATATCATAACAATGTACTCTAGTTGAGCAATACGCAATTGAATATTTGAAATTCAACTACAGAGAAAACTTTGAAACCTGTGAAGGGTTTTATTACAGGATGCACAAATTATTAGTATCATAGAAAGAACATGGCACAATTTCACTTGAAGAACATTACTATTATTAAATGGAGTAATACAGGTAGGAAACTTTCAAAGATTGGAATGATTCAGCTTGCATTTGATGCATGGTTCCACTCTTCAATCAACCAACAATAGGTATCATTGATTGTCAGGACGTAAGTGCAGACATTTCGAACCTTTCTAGCTTCTTGTCAGTGTGGCTATAGCGTCTGAAATAAATGGGTTCAAGCCCTGTGGACAGGAGCTTTGTGGCGCTCTAGTTCAAACAGACAAATTATATCTCCGAAAGTATTGGTTTCTCAGAGTTGGGAATTATGTCAATGGATTCATATGATATAACCGCATCACAAAGGAAATTCAATTCAAATAATAGTTTATTTATCAAGATTAAATGAGCAATCATGAGAATGAGAACTGCAGCATGGAAGAAATCAAATTAAATCTGGCCAATTTTGCCCAATAACGAACTTAACCGAGATATTCATCTCCCTAATCTACTCTGAAAATTTCAACTACCTACCTCATTCCGTTCGAGAGTTATATCTATGTCTATGGATGAAAAGCAGTCTTACTACTCTCAGATCTCTTACTAACTTCATGTTCCGTTCCGAAATGTAAGACTTTTCTGAGAAAAACTAATTTCGGAGCAAACAACTGAGATTTTTCTCACTTCGCTCACAATTCTTCTATTGATTAGATAATGTAATGTCACAGGAACATAAGTTGACATTAGGACAATTCATACATAGAATTATATCATTCTGTGACAACGTTGAAATAAGATTTATTATTGAAATTTTGAAAAATCATTCTCCGAAAGTATTAGCTTGTTAGAGTTAAAAATGATATGAATGGATTCTTATGATAAAACTGCTTATTAAAAAAAATTTATTTTTTTTTAATATTTATCCCCCAAACCTACTCTGAAAATTTCAACTCTCTAGCTCATTCCGTTCGAGAGTTATCGTGCCTACGGCAGGCCGGACAGAATGAATTTCGACCACGGATTCTTGATCAGTGAGTCGAACCAAATCGTTTAAGACCATTTTCATCGAAAAATTCGAAAATTACAGACATTTGGGCAAATTGATAAGCACTCAGTTCCGAGGAACTAGAGCGCCAAAAAGCAATGAAACCACGAGTCTATCCACATCTCATAGACAACGGAAGCGTTTTTAGCAAACACGAACGCCATCTATAGGTGCACATGCTTCCAGCCCTATTAATTATTATTGACTAAGTGCCTCAAGATGCTCTCAGACATACCTGACCTGACTTAAAGAAGGCAGTTGTTCTTTCTCTTTAAGAGCACCATATAGGTTTACATGACTTCAATCTGGAAATCATATTGTCTGGAATATAGGTGTTGTATCCACTGAATATCTCTCGTTCACCTTTAATTCTTTATTTGCCCACCATCGCGAGAATGACTGAACTTACAAGTACTTACTAATAAATGTCATAAGTGACATTTCAAGATCTGTAAAGAGTTGAACTGGTCCTGCTACATCACCATATTCTCGCCAACTTGAAGTAAGCTCTGTGGCTCAAAACATACCGCCGTATTCACAAAGCATTGTTAAGTGTTTGAATCTCCGTTAAGTTCTAACTGAGGTCCTCAGTTAAGGATAAATATGAATCGCAACCTCAGTTAACGTATTTAACGGTGGTGAGAGAGGCCTGTTTTACCACCTTTACCCCTTATTGTCTCTTATTATCCCCAGTTCATCCTTAACTGAGAACCTCAGTTAGGACTTAACGGAGATTGAATGCTTTGTGAATACGGCGGATAGTCTCTTAAGTCGGTTGTTTGTGGTCTCTGACTGTCCGACGTTGAACTGGCGGAACTGGTGAATCTTGAGGATGATGCGGACCTTGGGCTTGTTAGATTGCTAAGATATGACTGAGTGGGCGTTCTCGAAACTGGAACGGATGGACTCAGATCTTCAGTGGGACAAACAGATATGGGAAATTCGAATCTTGATCGAGGAGGCTGTGGAATCTGAAACGACACTTGCTTTTTTGGCACGGAGATGAGCTGGTTAATGTGGCGTTTTAGGAAGCGCCCTAAATCCAATTCAACCATGTAATGGTACTGACCCAGTTTTCTGGCAACAGTACCGAACTGATAGACATCTTGATTATCTTTGTGAATCTTCACCTGAACTACCTCTACCGCTTCGGCAGGTGAGAACCCGTGCCTTGGAATTTGGAAGCAATGTATCAAGGCGTATCCACCATAGTCCTTAACTGTTACTGGTACTGTAACCTTGGCCGGAACTGGTTCTCTCTTTTTGACTGGAAATGGAACTTTTATTTTTTACAGTAACTGGATGGGGCCTATCATCTGTTACTTTGGATGAATTCCAACATGTTTGATGATTGATACATCTACTGGGAAAGGCGCTAGGTATAGCACTTTGACAGCTACTGGGTATTGTTTTTCTACTAGGTAAGGTACAAGTCTCTGAAATGTTAATTCAACTAGGTATGGTACTGTTCTTTCTGAGTACTCTTGTCTTCTTTTCAACATGAAATGCGTTTGGGAAGTCAACAGGTATTTTGACTGGGTATGGAACATGTTCGGTTACTGGGTACAGTTTATCAACGAAAAAGTAAGGTACCTACATGCAGAATTACTTAAACGGGATAAAGTTAAGGTACTGGGACTTCGGAAAAGAATAAAATTTATTCCAAGAATCCAAAACAGCAGCCTGCTTGCAGATGGTGTGCGGGACAATGTTTAAAGGAAGTGTTAACTGTTGAATAGGTCTCCTGATTCGAGCCAAATACCTTTCCGGCAAGTATTTTCTCAGGTGTGCGAAGAAGTGAAAGTCGATTGGGGCCAAATCTGGAGAATAGGATGGATGCGGAAGTAATCCGAAGTATAATTCGTGTAGTTTGGCCCTCGTAGCCAAATACTTGTGGAACTGTGCATTGTCTTGACGCGGCACCCACTTCGTAACCAGCTTTCGCATAACTCAACAAATGTTCATGCAAAGCAAAGCATACACTTTCCATTGATATATTTTGAGTGTTAGCTATCTCCTGCAAATTCACTTTATGGTTTGGCTAATCGATTTTGTGGACTTATTTTCACGTTTTCCGGTATAACTTTCGTATGTATACTTTCGTATAATCTTTCGTATATACGTAAAATGTGTATATTCTCGGATTAGAATTGAAATTTTGTGTTTGTCTTTTTTTTTGGTTCTCAACATTATGTTGCAAAGCACTTCTGTAATTGAAAATTAATTTTTTTATTTTTCATTTGTGGACAGTTTTTTGGGTATTTGTTTACCTATGTATGTTCCTACTGTAAATAAATAAATAAATAAACTACCTCTTTTGGACGACCAGAGCGTAGCGCATCACCAGTGTTCGTATAACCACTTTCAAATTCAGCTAACCAGTCAATAATGGCCGATTTTGGTGTTGCGGATTCTGGATAACACTTATAAAACCAATATTTCGATTCAACGCTGCTTTTTCCCATGAGAAAGCATTGATTTATCAACACGAAAATATTTTTTTTTATTGTTTTAGAAAGTACAGTGGACCCCCGGTAGTCCGACAAACCTTTTGCAAGGCAGTGTCGGATTATCAAATTTGTCGGATTATAGAGTACTGCCTAAGACCCCCTATAGTCCAAGATTTTTTGAAAAAAAATTACCTTGTTAATCCGACAGATTGAGCAATAGAAATCTAAACAAAGGGCCCAATACAGTGTAGTAGCGGCACATCGAACAGTGAGGCATGTCGGATTACAAGGGGAGTCTGATAAGACGGGGGCCGGATTACCGGAGGTCCACTGTAGTAAAATGTTGTTTCACTAAAACCACTGTAACTTTCGAACCAAACTTCGAATCGTCATAAAATGTTGACAGCTCCCTTTGGAAGGTCAGGGCTTGTTAAACAAAACAATAATTTTGTATTTGTGGCGCCATCTATGTGTCAACCGGGACAAGAGATACGGGGTGTAGCAGATTTGAAGAAATTATTTCCCAGTTCAGTCTCACTATTGTGACCTTCCATTTGAAAATAATCTTTGGGTCCTTTTGTTGGACAGTATACATTTTTTCTCATCTTCAGAGTTTTGTCGTAAGTTTCTCAAGTTTGTATTTTTTCAGTTCATTGCTACTGCAGTTACATATCCATTCCAAGTAGTTTCAAATTGTATGGCAGTTAGTAAATCTGGGCTTATGGCTGGATCACCACCATTAATGCCACACTATGGTACCTGGGTTAACTGCTGGACAGATTTGTCTAACCGTAATCAACTGAAACGGGGATCAAGCTTACTTATCCGATATTATGTGGGACCACAATTTACAATTGATAGTAAAATGATGCCAAAAATGTCCAGTTCAAAATATTAGTCCATTTTATTTCTTTTATTCTATGTCTTGTTCACTGTAATAAATTCCTGCTGGGTGTATTTAATAAATTTGTTGTTATTCAATGTTTTTTGAGGTTTTATGTTCTGTTACTTCGATAAATTCCCTACATATTCAATACATAAGATATTGAATATTGTTTTATTTTCTTATAGTTTATCCATGATCATTGATCAATGTATCAACATTTACAATAAATCACTATCAAGGTTTCAGTTGAAATTTATTTGTGTGTATATGTTATTCGCGATTGAATCGTCAAAGCAAACTACAAAAGTAACACTCTTGTCCATTACAAATTTTGTTGTCGGACATTTATGTTTCTATCTTCAAACATGAAGCGTTTCTAAAGTATGCTATCAATTTCTACACTCAAGTATGGGTTAACAATATACTAGTCATACACACCGATAAATGAGTTGGTAATAGGTGGTGATGGGAAACCCCTTTTAAGCTAATTTGTTCCTCAGCAAATTAGAACTTGAAATAAAAACAAACACGAATATTTCCCAAAATTTTGGCCAAGATATGTTGATGACATCTTTGCAAAAGTTGATGAAAATTTTGATATTAACAAATTTATCAGTATCTTAAACAGTAAATACCCATCTATTAAGTTCACCTTCGAGATTGGTAAGGACAGCTACTTACCATTCTTAGATTTGAAATTATCTAGAGATAACTCAAATTTAATCAGTTTTGACATTTTTAGAAAACCTACCGATTCTGATATTTACATTTCATCTGATTCAGTTGCTCCCTGGTCACATAAAACAGCCAGCCCACAATTCCTCGTCAACCGGTTATTTAATATTCCGCTAAGCAATGTAAACTTCAAGAAAGAAAAAAAAATGATTAACCAAATTACCGAAATAACCAGGTTTCCGAAACAAGTCAAACGACAAAATTTGTAGTGGACAAGAGTGTAGTCACTTTTATAGTGTTCATACTCCACATTGAACTCAAACTAGAATAAACACAGACTCAACATGTGCAGCAACATAACACAACTCATCAGTTTTCGATTCTCCTTAAAAGTAGGAAAAATTGAGTTCTGTGATGCTGGTTTTTAGCCAACGATTTGAATGTTTTTACCAATATACCAAATATTCATATTCATAGATGAATAATGCAACATTCATAAATGTTGATATCTACATACAATTTTTAATAAGACAGAACTGGATATTATATTATGAACTTCATACAATATGAAAATGTTGGTTTATTCATTAATTTATATTGAATATAAAATTCAATAATTTCAGGAGAACAAATGAAATAATTAAACATGTGCTACATTTTCTATTGAAAATTGTATTCAACTCCATACATTTTTCATTTGGTATTTTTTCAAATGAAATATGATTATGAAATTGATTCTAAATTAGTTTCAGCAGGTATCACAAAATCACAGTATAAATTTAAATTAAATACATAAAAAATTGTTTTTCAAAACAACCAGTTAAGTGAAAAATGCTATTTTCGAACATGATAGTATTCGAATATCCTATAATTTATTCCACGAACAGACAAGTTCTATATACTATTCACATTGAATAAATAAATGGAATTCTAAAAGTTAAAATTATTACTAATAAAAATCTAAAGTTGTAAAAATTTATATGGTATGTTAACAATGTATTATGCTGTCTTTAATATTTGAATTGTGGAAGATTGATATTTCTTATCATATCAAAAATTGATCCATCCATTCATATGTTAAAATACCTAGCGAAAAACTATACTCATTCGTAAATGGATCTAAATTTTGCTCCTTATTATCACAGCCTAACAGGAACACTGTCTTGAAACTGTAAGGTGATATTTCACACTGAAAGAATCAATGAAAACTTCTTAAAAAAGGATAATAAGAAGCATAGAAAATGAAAATATTCCTCAATGTACAATTAAGGAAAAATTAACTAATACTTTACTCAAATGATGAATAAATAAAGAATGCCCTCAATGATAACATGATTTCCTAAAACAAAGAAAAAAAAGGTATCATTTTGTATATATAGTAATAATTTCATTGATAGCTGATTTTGAACCGAATATCAAGGCCACAAATCCAGTAATGACTACAATAACATTTTTGTATATCTTCCAATTATATTTTCCGAAACCCTTATCCCAGAATACTATAATTTCGATGAAAACTGGTACAATAAGACCTAGAATAGAAAAACAGAAAGCACCAATGAGTCCGACGAAAGGTGTTATAGCTGGTACTGCTACTGCCAATACAACACAAATTATCACAAGTATCGTCCTCATTCCATAGTTGGCGATTGTTTCGAATTGCTGGCATTTATCCTTGATTCCATTCCACGCGATGTCAAGGCATACATAGAATTGAAGGCCAAAAGTACAGAATACTGCTAGACCAATAAGCACTTTGACAATTTGGGTAGGGCTGCAAAAGAGAAATTGCTATCTCAGTAATACATATACAGATATACGTACAGATGGATTACTTAGGGCAGGAGCTGGCATGGGCATACATGCCCTGCTTTGGTAGAAGGAATCATTTCCTTTGGGGAAAACAGATGACATTGAGGCAGTTAGAGGCCAATGAATGCAAGTCAGTGACTGTGTGGAGAAGGGGCTGCGAATCATGAATGAATGATTCGAATATTCATAAATATCCATCTAGGTAGTATTCATAAATATCCATGACCGGTTATGAGTAGTTAGTTGAACAACCCTGCCGTCACTCGGGAGGCGTCCATCTGACTCCACCTGAACTATTGGCGCATTTATCTTTTTAATACCCTTGAGATTGGACATGCGCTGTCGTATAGGTGGTTGTTACTGCTTAAAATGATTATTCAGGATCTTCCAAAATATCGTCAAAAAATTTAAAAATCCATTCCTGAAACTGTTTTAAGAAAAAATTTTCCATGAACGTAGGTATACGCAAATGCTTACCAAAATACAGGGTGTTGAAGTTTGAAAGAAAAATATTTTTTCCTCAATATCTTGGAAACCACAAAAATATCCCAGGAGGATCAGTATAATAATAATATAATAATAATATCAAAATACATTTGAAACATTGAAAACTAGTTAAACACTCTTAATCGAATTTACCATGGTGAATTTTATTGTCTGTTCTCCTGCATTGGACACTCCGAATATACCATGGTAAATTCGATTAAGAGTGTCCAATATAGGAGAACAGACAATAGAATTCACCATGGTCAATTCGATTGAGAGTGTCCAATACCCCAGTAAACATGATATATCACAGAAACATTTCATATGAGATATGGGTGAAGCATTTTGAAACATTGCAAAGTTATGTTTCATGAACATCTCGCAAATGTTTATATGGAACATCGCTTCGCATCATCAGTGATATATCACAGTGACATGAAATATGAGACATATAATATAGGTATATTATGTGGGCATTAGAAAACATTCCAGTAATCTAACGGAAATGTTTGAATGTAACACGGCCTCTAAAAAAAAGCAATATCGGTGAAATATGTATATTAAATTATTTATTCAAGTATAGGTACATTAGCCTTTCCAACATTTTTTTTTTTTCAGTTTTCCGTCAAACGACAATAATACGTATAAATATATATCATTATCTCTTCAAGAATATATATTCAAGAATAAATCTTGTCTGAAAGATTTAATAAGCCTAATGTCAAATGTCAAATAATGAATGCTGATTGCTGATTCTGATTGGTTGGCGGTAGACGGATGCGGGCAGCCATTGGTGTTCTGAGGGACAGCGGACAGACCCATGGATCACAGATTACGCGTGGTTAGAAGTGTAGGTTATGTCTGTTGATGATCATTTAATTTGGTGGAAAGTAGAAGTTTTGGCAGTTTTTAAGTTTCATTCATCATTGTGCGATAGGATAAATTAGTTCATACTCTTTGAAACTAATAAGTGATTAATAAATATATGGTTTCATCCAGCGGTGATAAGGAAGGAGGTGAATTCTTTATAATATCATACTTACTTGATTTTTTTTTTTTTATAACTTTTCTAATAATATATTTATATATCATGGATGAGCAACGACGAAAGAATAAGTTGTTTTCATTTTATTAAATTTTTGTGCTATATAATATATTTTTATTTAATATTTCGATTCCAGGTTTTGTTGTACACCTTTGCATAAATGATGAATAAAAACTCGATTTGATAACATTTGTTTAATATATTGACTAGAACCTTCGATAGTATTCTTGTTGACACCAAGGATTTAAGTGTAATGTTGTATATTTACTCTACGATAGGTTTGTTCCAAATCAAGAGATTATCGTACAATGCAGCGTCATGATTCGGAGCAGTAGGTAGAAAAGTCACATTTTTTATACTGCTCCGAATCCTGACGATGCATTCTCCGATAATTTCTTGATTTGGTACAAACCTAATGAAACACCTGAAGATTGAAGTAGAATCAAGAATGTTTTTGTTCCAGTGAAAAATCGGTCTGTAACATATCCTTGGTATATTGCAATGAGACCAAATTAACGTTAAAAGTAACGTAGATAATATCTACGTTACATTTCATTCATAGGGGTAGAGATGTTTCAGAAACATCTACGAGATCGTTAATGTCCAAGGACATTTATGCTTCAGTGGAAACATATCTCAGAAAACGTCTCAGTAACATATCATTGAAACATATATTATATGTTTCAATGATATGTTACTGAGACGTTTTCTGAGATATGTTTCCACTGAAGCATAAATGTCCTTGGACATTAGCGATCTCGTAGATGTTTCTGAAACATCTCTACCCCTATGAATGAAATGTTTCATGTTACACGTTCAGCTATATTACTGAGATGCATCAATGTTTACTGGGACAGGTGAATGGACAATAGAACATACGCGCAAAAGCTTTCACGTCAGTGCTTGAATTTTTTTTCGTGAAGTCAGGAGCTTTTGCGCGTATGTTCTATTGTCCATTCTCCTGTATTGAGAACGGACAATAGAATTCACCATGGTAAATTCGATTAAGGGTCCAATAAAGGAGAATGGACAAGAGAACATAGGTACGCGCAAAAGCTTCTGACTTCACATCAGTGCTTGAACCAATTTCTTTTTCCAATGATTTTTCAAAAAATTTCTAGTGCTACGATCCGCACGAAATGTTGCAAGAATTTTCGCGGTGGCATTCTACAACTACCTATTTGAATTTGATCGGATTTGTATTTTTTGAGTTATTGAGGAAATAACAACCAAATTTCAGATTGATATACCTCCAAAACCATTTGGCCGATTATGCTAGTTAACGAACTTAAATGTCGTATTCAGATGCACAACCTGCCCTGAAAACTGCAAGTCGCTATTTCTTGCCGTTCTCAAGGAATCATGAGATACATAATATGTTTTCGTAATTTTTTAAAAATTTTCTAGTGGTACGGTCCTCACAAAATTTTACACAAGTCTTCATGTCGATATTCTACAACTAGTTACCAAGCTTCAAGTCGAGCGAGTCTATATTTTTTGAGTTATCGAGGAAATAATATTCCAGAGGGGTATAACTCCGAAACCGTTGGGCCGATTAAGGCCAACAGCGAACTTAACTCTCCCATTCAGAAGTGCAACCTATCCTGAAAATTGCAAGTCCCTATCTTCTTTTGTTCGAGAGTTGTCGAGGCAACGATCAGAGTTAGGCTCTGAAGGATCTCGCAAAATTTCAGCGTTATCGGACGAATAGTTTCTGAAATATAGAATTTTTTTCAATAATTTTCTATGATTTTTTAAAAATTTTCTAGTTATACGATCCTCACAATATTTGGCAAGAATTTACGCGTTGCCATTCCACAACTAATAATCATATTTGAATTGGATCAGTTTTGTAATTTTCGAGTTA
The DNA here is from genome assembly GCA_937662695.2 of Halyzia sedecimguttata. Classification (NCBI taxonomy): domain Eukaryota; kingdom Metazoa; phylum Arthropoda; class Insecta; order Coleoptera; family Coccinellidae; genus Halyzia; species Halyzia sedecimguttata. The sequence continues at coordinate 68,566,044 of OW569411.2, forward strand.
TTGAGGAAATAACAACCAAATTTCAGATGGGTAGAACTCCAAAACCGTTTTGCCGATTATGCCTATAAACAAACCCAAATGGCGCATTCAGATTATCAAGCTAACCTAAATATTTCAAGTCGCTATCTCTTTCCGTTCTTAGGTTATCGTGACGTAAATAATATTTTTAAAAATTTTCTAGCGATACGATGTTCACAAAATTTCTCAAACGTCCTTAGGTTTATATTATACAACTACTTACTAAATTTCAATTCGATTGGATTAGTATTGGTTGTAGACAAAATTATTACTCGGAAACAATTGGGTCAATTATGCCCATTAACGAACTTGTCCGTCGTATTGGGATGCGCGACCTACCCTGAAAATTTCAAGTCGCTATCTCTTTCCGTTCTCAAGTTATCGTGGCAACGGCCGGCCGGACAGAATCAAATTTGACCTCGAATTCTTGATCAGGGAGTCGAACCCAATCGTTTGAGACCATTTTCGGCGAAAAATTAAAAAATTACAGACATTTGGGCAAAATAATAACGCGATGTCCACCAGAACATATACGCGAAAAAATGAAGCATTGCGAAAAAGCATTGTAGGTGTAACCTTAGTTAAATCCATTTTTCTAAAATTAAATAGGTAGGTATTGAAAAGATTATGTTCAGTTATTTCGAAAATTCTGCTGAAATTGAAACAGAAGACAAGATTTATTCAAAAGACTTCAAATTTATTTTTTATTCTAATCTTATCGACCAATAATATCCTCCTTCAGAAATATGGGTAAATAAACTCAACGCTACCCTGCATTCTCCAACCTGATCATTTTGGAAAGCATTGGTTCAAGAACTGACGTGAAGTCAGGAGCTTTTGCGCGTATATGTTCTATTGTCCATTCTCCTGTTATTGGACACTTTTAATCGAATTTACCATGGTGAATTCGATTAAGGCTGTCCAATACAGGAGAATAGACAATAGAATTCACCATGGTAAATTCGATTAAAAGTGTCCAATACAGGAGAATGGACAATAGAACATACGCGCAAAAGCTCCTGACTACCTTCAATTCTTCTTTAGGAGAAGAATACATAATTATTCTTGAAAAATTTTACTAGAATTAATGTCATATTTAAATAATCAAAGTAAAGAATGAAATTCAATTGAATTCCAGTAATATTCAGTTACTTATTCTTAACCAATAAATGTCCATTGATTGATCTATAGGTGATGAGGTGAAACATAAAGATATATTCTCATTAGTGATAGAAAAACTGGCCTAAAATTCCTCTCTACCCATCACGAGATTTAATATCCACAAATGAGCCTCTCACCTTACAAGATCAGAAAGTGTGGTTAATTTAAAGTTAAGTTTTGAAGCCTTCAGCAAAATTTCAGCGATATCATATTAAAAATAATATATAACCTTTCAAAAGTCCCCTCTCACAAATATACTCCTCTGAAGGCACATGGATCTCTTGAAGAAGAATCGCCTTCTCTATTTCTCAAAGATATTCACTCTTGTTCATAGAAATCCCTTCAATATTTAGTTGCCTCCTCCTAAGGAGGATCTCTTTCAAAACCAGGTCTGACCGCTAATGTAGGGCTATCATCTCCCATAGATTTGTGATGAAATAACATGATTTTCCCGAGAACATACGCGCAAAAATATGTCATCATGACATTTATATTTTTGAAGGTTCTCGCAAAAATACGACCATAGACAACATATCATACGACGATTCCCATCCAGCTACCGAACTCACAAAAGGCTGCTCGGTTCTCCAACAATATGGATCCGATCGTGTTCAAACTTGGAACACTGCAGTAGAGTTATTAGGTTCTGAAGGCTCTTCCAAAATTTTCAGCCATGCCGGGCGAATAGTTTATGATATATAGAATTTTTTTCAATTATTTTCAATAATTTTTTTGAAATTTTCTAGTTATACCATCCTCACGAAATTCTGCAGGAATTTTCGCGTTGGCAATCTACAACTAATAACCATGTTTGTATTCAATCGGTTTTGTATTTTTCGAGTTAATGAGGAACAAAAAACAACCAAATTTCAGATGGCTATAACTCTAAAACCGTTTGGCCGATTATGCTTATAAACGAACTCAAATGTCGCATTCATATGCACAACCTATCCTGAAAATTTCAAGCCGCTATCTCCTTCCATTCTCAGGTTATCGTGTCATAAATAATATTTTTCAATAATTTTTTTAAAATTTTCTAGTGACGCGATTCTCACAAAATTTCACAAACGTGCTTAGGTTTATATTCTACAACTATTCACCAAGTTAAAATTCGATCGGATTTATTTTGGTTGAAAACAAAATTATTACTCGGAAACCATTGGGCCGATTATACCCATTAACGAACTTGTCCGTCGTATTGGGATGCGCCACCTACCCTGAAAATTTCAAGTCGCTAGCTCTTTCCGTTCTCAAGTTATCGTGGCAACGGCCGGACGGCACCACAGAATTAAATTCACATTTTGGCAAAATGATAACGCGATGTTCCCCAGAACATACGCGCAAAAAAATTCAACACTAGTTTACAGAGTTTGCAAAAATTATAATAATATGTTCCAAAGATATTAAGAAAACGCATTTTTTTTATCAAACCTCAACCCCCTGTATTTTGGTATGGAAGCATTTGCGGACCTATGTTCATGGGAACTGTTTGTCTTGAAACAGTTTCAGGAATAGCCCGTATATATTTTCTGACGCTATTCTGGAACATCCTGTACACCAGCTAATTTTGTCGTCTGACATGTTTCGGAAACGATGCTTCCATCATCAAAGACGAAGCGAACACTTTTGTAGTGTTTACAATTAGTCCAGAGTGAACTCAAACTAGAATATTGTAGTGTAACATTTATTTTCTATGAACAAGACAATGAAAGGCACATCTCTTGTGAAATCGAAGATGTTTTATACATCAACCGCCGTATTCACAAAGTTTAGTTAAGTGTTTAAACCTCCGTTAAGTCCTAACGGAGTGAAGGAAAAATTTATATCGCAACACCTGTTAACGTGTTTAAGAGAGCTAATTGCTAATTGCATTGTTAAAACTATCTGTAGTTAAAAGATTATCCGCCGTATTCGCAAAAGAATTCCGTTAACTATCTGATCGTTAATTGGTAAGATATGTTTCATTAAAATTAAAAAACCAGTTAAGGGGAATTTAATTCTCTGTTAGCTAACTGAGGTTTCACAGTGGCTCAGATAACTACAGTTTGTGTAGGTATACTAAATCTTCAGTTAAGATAGTGTAACAGTGCAGTTAGCGTGATCTCTGTTAAATACGTTAACAGAGGTTGCAATATGAATTTTTCCTTAACTGAAAGTCTTAGGACTGGACTCCACTACTACACGCCGCAGATGATTGATTTACCAGTTAATAAATCAACAAGCCCAGAGCGTTCCTGCCAATCGGGTCCTTCATAAATGGCTTCGTATATTAAATATACTTATGCATATATTTCACAAGTCAAATAGACCCCAGAGGGTTCATTGATTTGTCGAGAAAGCAAGATCAGACGCGTTTCTGGCTTCTTGACCTTCATCAGTACTCTGTAGCTTCTCAACAAATTCAACTATAAACTGACCCGGGTTAAGCCTCTCAGAGCCGGCTTGGTCGATCATACCTAATCGCCCACGCTACCTATGAGACAAAACACGGAAATCAGCCTTTCCCCACCAGTGAATATTTGAAGCGTGAAATCATATGCCACCATTCTCTCGATATTTAATCGAGAAACGAGTCCCGCAGAGCTCAGACAGTATCTTCCCAATGGCCATGAACTCTGGTTAGCGTTTTCAAAAATAATAATGAAAAATGGCGATACCGTTGTTAATAAATCAACAAGTCCGCTAAACAGCGTTCATGGCCATTGGGAAGATACTGTCTGAGCTCTGCGGGACTCGTTTCTCGATTAAATATCGAGTGAATGGTGGTCATAGACAAGGGATGATGGTGGCATATGATTTCAAATTCAAATATTCACTGGTGGGGAAAGGCTGATTTCCGTGTTTTGTCTCATAGGTGGCGTGGGCGATTAGGTATGATCGACCAAGCCGGCTCTGAGAGGCTTAACCCGGGTCAGTTTAGTTGAATTTGTTGAGAAGCTACAGAGTACTGATGAAGTAAATATAATATCCTATGAGTTTTACTCATCTTAAATTTTGTTATTATTTCCTCAATAACTGAAAATATACAAATCCAATCCAAACTTGGTCATTACTTGTAGAATGCTGACGCGCTAATTTTTGCGAAATCTCATGAATATCTTATTACTAGTAAAAAAATTTAAAAAATTCTTCAAAACTTTTATATTCCAGAATCTATCCGTCAGAATCCGCTGAAATTTGTATGAGGTGTAAATAGATAATGGAAAATGCGCGCAAAAGCTCCTGACTTCACTTCATGAAGTTACTTGATGCAGAAATTCTCCGTGTAAAACATAAACTTGACGTGAAGTTTCTTCGCGTAAAACTTTATGAAGAACTTCACGAAATTAGAACTTGTTCTATTTTATCAACAAGTTTTTCGCGTGAAGTCAACTGTACCAACATCTGTTTCATGCCATAAATTATCGTAAAAGCTTTAAAACATAAACTGGTGGTCGTTGAGGTTGTTGTTTGGAAGTTCTAGTTGTGTTTTGAGGTAGAAAACGAATCAAGTTCAGAATCGAGCCATAGCTACTTTTGTTGTCGTTCGGATATTTGCTAGTTTAGAAGTTTACAGTTGGTATTACTGTTATTAGATATTTATCTTCATGAATTTCTTCGCCCTTGTAAATCCACACACTTCATGAAGAAATTCGTGAATAAATTCATGAAGAATTTCGCGAAGAAATTCATGAATTTCTCCACCGTGTAAAACTAGCTTAAATAATATACAGGGTGTTTTCAAACGTGAGAAATTTTTTTTTTAACAGAAGGTAGAACTCATCAAAATAATTCATTTCACCACAAATCGCATATAAAAAATATGCTTGATAGGGCTGCTAACCACCCCTGAAGTGCCATGCGATTCCACAAATTTTTGAGTACGGTCCTTTGCCAAAAACTAAATGGACGTACCTATAACGTGAGGTTTCTGCGCAGATAAGCATTGCTAATTTGTATGCGACCTTGGGATTACGCGATTACAATGGTTGAAAGCGTGGGGGGTGGATAGCAGCTCTATCATGCATATTTTATGTATGCGATTTTCGGTGGAATGCTTTATTTCCATGAGTTCTACATACTGTTAAAAAAAGACTAACTTTTAAAAATTGGTTCCTGATTCCTGACTTCACGTCAGTGAGTGAACCAATTTTTTTTTCGTAATTTTTTTGGAATTTTCTAGTGCTACGGTCCTCACAAAATTTTAATCACGTCTTTATGACGATATTCTACAACTAATTTCCAAGCTTTTATTCGATCGAGCCTATATATGTTTTGAGTTATCGAGGAAATAATATTCCAGGTGGGTATAACTCTGAAACCGTTGGACCGATTATACCCTTAATCGAACTCAACACTCCCATTCGGATACGCAACATAACCTGAAAATTGCAAGTTCCTATCTCCTTTCGTTCAAAAGTTATTGGGGCAACGGTCAGCCATCCATCTACTGAACTCACACAAGGCTGCTCGAATCTCCAACAATATAATATCCGATCGTGTTCAAACTTGGAAGTTGACACTAGAGTTAGGTTATGAAGGCTCTCGCAAAATTTAAGCGATGTCGGACGAATAGTTTCTGATAAATAGAATTTTTTTCAATAATGTTCAATATTTTTTTTTTAATTTTCTATTGATACGATCCTCAGGAAATTTTGCAACAATTTTTGCGTCGGTATTTTAAAATGAATAACCATATTTGAATTGGGTCGATTTCGTATTTTTTGAGTTATTGAGGAAATAACAAGCGAATTTCAGATGGGTATAACTCCAAAACCGTTTGGCCGATTATGCCTATCAACAAAGTCAAATGCACAACCTAACCTGAAAATTGCGAGTATGCGATTATGCCCATTAACGAAGTTGTCCGCCGTATTGGGACGCGCCACCTACCCTGAGAATTTCAAGTCACTATCGCTTTCCGTTCTCAAGTTATCGTAGCAACGGACGGCCGGACAAAATCAAATTGGTCCTCGAATTCTCCATCAGGTAGTCGAACTCAATCGTTTGAGACCACTTTCGGAAAAAAAATTGAAAATTACACACATTTGGGCAGAATGAATACGCGATGTTCCCCAGAACATGCGCGCAAAAAGACCCTGTATAATTAAATATCAAAATTGAAAGCGAAAAATTAATTATCCTTACAAATCATTTATCTCGGATAACTTCGAAGTAAATTGGTTAATAATTTATGAAATTATGAATGGTTATGTCTACTCACATTTCACCTGGCGGAAGATCCAAAGTTATTGAACCTTGAACGTCTGGTCCAATTTTTAAGTAGCCGAAGAATCCTATCAGGATATAAACTAGTGTAACGCCACTCATTCCTTGATTCAAAACTCCACAAAGGCCAACAAAACTCTGAGGTGTTTTCATATTGTTTTCTAACGGCATAACCTGAAATAGAATTTGTCATTTATCAATAAAATTTTTAACAAGATTTAATACATTCAGTATCAAGATGACCAGCAGATCCACCTTGGAAGTTGATTCTCATTAAAGTAGATCAGCAAATCGGCAGATACGGTGCCTGATGACCAATGGGTGTGATTAACCAGAGCCAATGCATATTTGACGGTACATTTATATTTCAAATGGACAAGAACTACACGACACATCTTGTATGAATTTCTTGTTCAGTGTGTAACATAGATTTTGCAGAAACAAAAATTCAAATCAGCCAGATGTACCCCCTCTTTTCATTACTATTGGTGCTTATATTATTTTGAGGAAGTTGGAAAGTATTTTGAATGTGTCACATCACATTTGGCTAGAAATTGCTTCAAAAAAATCTTAAAATGCACTGACGTGAAGCCAAGAGCTTTTGCGCGCATGTTCCATTTAGGGAATCCAATCCCGCACCAAAACCTTTATACCGCAAACGCGCGGGATTGAAATAACGCGGATACGCAAGAATGCAAGATTGTTAAAAATATATATACTTTTTGTACTCAACCTAATAAAAATGCCTATAAAAAGGTCCTATGCATTTAAAAACATACTATTGTAGTAGCATAATAGTTTTGTATGTGCCAAAGACGAAAAACTGTCTCTTATTGTCGTGCCTGCAAATTGCAGTCTTTCGCCGAGGTGCATATTACATTTTTTCGTCGACCTCTACATACTTTTATGAATTTCGGACCACTTGAATAATTTCACTATAGCAAATGACAGTTATTCTCACATACACTTATGTTTGTATTGAACCGTATCATGCCGTATCCATAGTGACCACAGCGGACGAGAAAGTAATTTTGCGGACGAAAAAGTATTTTTTCGTCCGCAAAATACTTCAATAATAGTCGATTTTGCGGCCGCAAATTATTACGTAAAATGTCACTTTTCATAGAGCTCGACAAAAAGAGTACTTAGTCTTCTTCTGAGGCTTTTGCGCTTTCATTATCGAATACGGAATTTTAATATTGAATCCCGCACGGAAAATCCGGCAATGTTGATCCCACATTTGCGGGATTGGATTCCCTGGTTCCATTGTCTATTCACGCCTCATACATAGTCGATGGAGCTGAAATTCGGTGCTCGATTGCAAAATGGCGCCTCGGCAAAATTACGGATATTTGGACAAAATTCACCATGTTCCTAGAACATGCACGCAAAAATCTAGAAATGGTTGAGCAAGAGCGAAAAAAAGTTTCAACTAAGTAATGTGCTATACAACCCGAGATCATCCTTCACGAAATATTTTTGTCTGCGGTTGCTCAATTTCCAGAACAATTAGAATTCTAATCTCATAACATTTAGTGTCGTATCAGAATCAATAGTTTTCAAACTTCGATATTTTTCAACTTTTATTGAAGTGATTTTTGATAGAATGGTTCATGGTTCAAATTGAGTTCAAAACAATAAAGCAGTTAAAGCACCTTGTATTTCTTCGTAATGATACATCACATTTAGAAAAAGTGGATTATAACAATAGCCCAGTGCTAAATAAATTGTGTGCTTATTAGTGCTCATGTGCTTATTATTAGTGTAATATAATAAAATGGTTAAAGAAATTTCATGTTCCAAATTAGTTGTAAACGTAATATTATCCAACATTCTCTGAGAAATTCTGTAAAATAAATTTTCATTAGGTTAAACTTACTTCTCACCCAAATATCCTCAAAAAATATAAAGAATTTTCGAAAGAATAAAGGCCGAGACACACTTACGTGTCACGCCACACACACCCTCGCCATTCAACGCATCGGATTGTTCTTGTGTGCATATTTGTCCAACGTCACACAATTCTACACAACGAAAACATTCATTGCTATTTGAAAATTTTAGTCTGTATTAGTTAATAAATATAAAATGGGTTCAAGCCCTGTGGACAGGAGCTTTCTGGCGCTCTAGTTCAAACAGACAAATTATATCTCCGAAAGTATTGGTTTCTCAGAGTTGGGAATTATATCAATGGATTCATATGATATAACCGCATCATAAAGGAAATTCAATTCAAATAATAGTTTATTTATCAAGATTAAATGAGCAATCATGAGAATGAGAACTGCACCATGGAAGAAATCAAATTAAATCTGGCCAATTTTGCCCAATAACGAACTTAACCGAGATATTAATCTCCCTAATCTACTCTGAAAATTTCAACTACCTACCTCATTCCGTTCGAGAGTTATATCTATGTCTATGGATGAAAAGCAGTCTCACTACTCTCAGATCTCTTACTAACTTCATGTTCCGTTCCGAAATGTAAGACTTTTCTGAGAAAAACTAATTTCGGAGCAAACAATTGAGATTTTTCTCACTTCGCTCACAATTCTTCGATTGATTAGATAATGTTATGTCACAGGAACATAAGTTGACATTAGGACAATTCATACATAGAATTATATCATTCTGTGACAACGTTGAAATACGATATATTATTGAAATTTTGAAAAATCATATCTCCGAAAGTATTAGCTTGTTAGAGTTAAACATGATATGAGTGGATTCTTATGATAAAACTGCTTATTAAAAAAAATTTAATTTGGAATTTGTTTTGTAAAAAAAAATTTTTTTTTTTACTCCGAAACCATCTGTCCGATTTTGCCCAATAACGAACTTAGCCGAGATATTTATCCCCCAAACCTACTCTGAAAATTTCAACTCTCTAGCTCATTCCGTTCGAGACTTATCGTGCCTACTACCGGCCAGCCGGACAGAATGAATTTCGACCACGGATTCTTGATCAGTGAGTCGAACCAAATCGTTTAAGACCATTTTCATCGAAAAAATCGAAAATTACAGACATTTGGGCAAATTGATAAGCACTCAGTTCCGAGGAACTAGAGCGCCAAAAATACAAGGCACAGTCATAATCCTATTGGATAAATTGGTTCAAGCCCTGTGGACAGGAGCTTTGGAGCTCTTGTTCAAAATTTGACAAGATTTGTTGTTATTTATCAAGATTAAATGAGCAATCTGAGAATGAGGACCATGGAAGAAATCATATTAAAATAGCTGAAATGAACTTGACTCTCTCTTATAGAACAGGATGACATGTACGAGTAAGAACACAGATCATATAATAATTATAGCATTCTTTGAAAACATAGAAGTACGATTCATTATTGAAATTTCGAAAAATCATATCTCCGAAAGTATTAGCTTGTTAGAGTTGAAAATGATATCAATGGATTTTTATGGAGAAACTGCATCTTCAAAAAATTGAATTTGAAATTCGTAAGTTAAAAAAAAGTTTTTGTTTCGTTGCTCCGAAACCATCTGGCCTATTTTGCCCAATAACGAAATTAACAGAGATATTTATCTCTCAAACCTACTCATAAAAAATTTCAACTGCCTAGCTCATTCTACTCAAGAGTTATTGTAGGAAGAAAATTTTAAAATTAAAATTTTTTTTTTACATTTCACGGCAATCCGATCAATACAAAACTTCGCATGCATATAAAGGTCATTATTCTACAATCCGATGCTAACTTTCAGATAGATCGAGTGATCGGTTTCGGAAAGATTCATCAAAAATATTTCTACTAAAAACAACCAAAACTCCGAAACCGCTTGGTGGATTTCGCCCGTTAACGAACTCGTTCGAGATATTTACGCTACAAACCTACCCTGCTAATTTCAATCTTCTAACTCCTTTCGTTCGAGAGTTATCGTATTAACGGCCGGCCGGACAGAATTGATTTCGACCACGGATTATTGATCAGTGAGTCGAACCAAATCGTTTGAGTCCATTTTCAGCCAAAAATTCGAAAATTACAAACATTTGGGCAAATTGATAAGCACTCTGTTCCGAGGAAAAAGAGCGCCAAAAATGTATAAGTAGGTAGTACTTCGGATGAATTGAACGAGAAATTAGAAGAAGCGGCATTAGCTGTTCCGCTTCAATATCCAACCAAATACAAGGTAATTCAAATAATAGGTCACTCAGACGATTCGCGGCTTCGAGAATAAATGGAGTTTTGAAATTTGGCACACGGTCGTTTTTCGTTGGGAACTATTAACTAATTAATATTTCTGAAATATATTTCCTGAAAATCGCGTTTTTGGTTATATTGGAAGTGACCATCAGCTGTTGAATTTAAAATGTAAGTAGGGTAGAGGGGGGCAGGTTCGGACATGGCGCACCTCCTGACATTTCATTTTTAGCACCTTCCGGTTGCTCTAGATATATGTAATTACACAATTTGGCAGCAGTGGTCGCTTGAACGTAGTGTACTAAAAGACGCTCTTCCAAACGGCCTATTTCGTCAAAAAAATTGTTTTTGTTTTCAAATACCCAAAGTAATTATTTCACATATTATTCCTAAGGGGCTCAACTATTTGGGGTCATCATATTTCTCTTTTTAAGAGATGCATATGAAAATGTAAACATTTATGCACTACATATCCTATATTTTAATCGGCAGGAACATTCGGAAATAAGGGTTAAATTGTTGAAAAAGTTATCTTCGCTGAAGGGGTACATTCGGACACTTTGGTCGGGGCACATTCGGACTGTCCGGAACTGCCCCAAGTATAATGAGAACTTATGTAAGGAAAAAGTAGGTGCCAGACGTGCCCGAAGAGATAATAAGGACTGCGGTTAAGGATGTTTTGTCTAGAAATATGTCCTCACGGCAGTCCGCTGCTCGACTTGGAATTAAAAATTCGACGCTCTACGATAGAGAATTGAAAGCTCGAAATATGGACGATAACTCCGATTCTGGGACCGAAATGAACTATAATGTATCCGGATTATCCAAATATGAGACCCGCCAGGTGTTTTCGCCAACAGAAGAGCTTGAACTTGAAAAATATCTTAAGCAGTCGCCCGAAATTTTGCATGGGTTAACTTATATTACTACTTGTAAATTGAAAAGGGTGCAATCAAGAATAGGAAAAAAAATGTGGAAAAGCCCTGTGGACAGCAGCTTTGGCGCTCTTGTCAAACTACTATCGAATAATTATTCAAGCTTTGACAAATCATATCTCCGAAAGTATTGGTTTCTCAGAGTTGGGAATGATATCAATGGATTCTTATGATAGATCTGCATCAAACTACATCAAAGTTTGATTAAAGATCAGCTGTACATTCCAGACATCGGATTAATTTTAGGATGATGTGTAAGTCATATTACTTAATCATTTTTGGCTCCCCACTATAAGTGCAACACTCTAGTCCTAAGTGATTAATACCTCATTTTGATGCTTTTGGGTAAATAATTGTTACCGTTACTTTCATTTCCCTATTCAAATACTGGTATTTTAGCATTATTCTAGTTATTTTACTCCCCATATTTGAATGTCCAAAACTACCCCAGGCATGTCCGCAACTGCCCCCATATGGGGCATATCCGGACAAATGAACATTTATATTTGTTTGTATTTTTCAATGGAAACTCGGTTATAATCAACCAATATAGCTTCACAGGCAATCCACAAGATGTCAACCTATGTACTGACATAATTGATTTTTCTAATTCTCCACAACTTTGAATTCTACAGCCGATTAGCAAAAAGTGTCCGAACCTGCCCCCCCTCTACCCTACCTATTCTTTCAGAAGCATCAGATTGCTTGCTTAAATTGATACAGTTTTTATTAGCGTCATGTTAACTCAGGTGTCATGGTTACGATGATATAACAACTTTTATGAAAAATCGGCTACTTGCATAAGTCTGCCAGTAAAATCATTACATCGGGGCTGTCAATAATAAAGATGAAAGAGAAATACCCTACAATAACGCAAGAATTGTGCTTTATAGTCATAATAAATTCGTAACATTATTATTTGAAACAGCACGCCCCTAATCTGTTCCTTAACCGACATAATAAACTGTCCTTGTTCCGAAATAGATGATATTACTGGCCACAGTGAGCTACTTCCGATTGGTTTCACTCTTTTCAGTGACTGTAGTCAAAAACTGTTGTTGATTTTCGGAACGTATGAGCAGCAAGAATGGCGAAGGAACAACATAAGCAACTATTTTCATGTTGAAGTCCATTGAAATGTTTGGTCTGTACCTAATCGATGGGTGAAACGATGGCCGAAATGAATCAATTCTTATTGGATGCAATATTCAGTCATAGCGATTTTACCGATTTGATGTTGATTAGTACTGAAAACACTGTCATAACATTATCTGTTTCAATTTGGGGATGGGATACTGGCAATATATGACCACTTCTGTGAAAAGTGGCGCGCAATCCTTGCCGGTGAATTTCAGTAGTATCGAAACGAATTAATTTACTGCGCAGTACTATTCAGGAATTTGGACCGCAATCTGTGCACACTATACCGTTGGCATTCAACGCATTGTCGCACCATATACTCCATTCACTTTTACAAATTCTCCCGGTTGGCCATGATTTAAGTCTATCAAGATTTTGTAACTAAAACACAGGCAGGTTGGCACTGCTGAATTATTATTATTATTATAACAGGAATAAGAGAAAAGGCATTGCCTATTAATTTCTCAATAAAATACTACAATTAAATAAAGTAACCACAATGTCATCTAAATGCTAAACAAAATCTCAACATGATTGGCAAAAGCGCAAAAAAAAATAAGAAAAAAAAAGAAAATCATCTCTGAGTCCCATCATACAGATTTTTGAATTGGTTTACACTTGTAGCCGACACCACCCGAGCAGGTAGAGAGTTCCATCTCGAAAACACACGATTACTGATGAAACTCTCCCGCTGCGACGATCTGAAGCGTTCCCGACTTAGCTTGTATGGATGTCCACGTAAGTAATTCAAGTTTAGTTCGAAGAGATCACTCAAATCACTACCGAAAAGGCCATGTAACGCTCGGAACGTTATGATCAAATCATCAAGGTCAAAACAATCCGCCGAGACGTTGCCAATTTCTACTCTCAACATTATCATAACTTAATCTTCAATCTTAGACAAGTATTATCACAGACCATTATCATCGAATATAATAAAGAACTCTTCGCTTTGAAATTGAAAATGCCGAAAGTAGGAGGGCTATACAGAACCGAAATCTGCAAAAGGAAAACTTCATTCTGGCATGTTGAACTCTCGAATTAAATGACTTAGTTTCCCATTACTATATTTTATTAAGGTATAAGAATGACTCGGGTTTCGTAGTACTACTACATTTTGAAACGGGTGTATTTTAAGTTGTGCAACAAGGTATTTAAATGTCTTCTGTAGGTTTATCTCTTGAGAATTTCGAAAAGTAGGGAATTCCATAGGTTCGTCTGTTCCTTTAGAAGTTTTCCTGCCGGGTTATCCACTATTTTTCAATAAAATTCCTATAATTGATTCTTGATTTCCATACAAGAAAATAGCATAATTGAATCATCCAATCAGTTTATATACGTGAAATATTTCCAGTAACAACAGAGGAAAAGTTTTCTTCTACAGTCGCCAGAACTGTGGAATTATTGAATTCACTTAATATCTTCTCGAATTCTTGATGTTTCCGAAGTAAATTCACATTGTGAAAATACATAATTGCTAGGACTTCTATGTAGAGAGGACAACGTTGCGTAGTTATCTGACAGGAAAATTACTATAACCTATGTAGCATGTATATTTCAAAATATACATGGTGAAATGCGTCTAATTTTCATGGCCAACCGGGAGACTTCATAAATGTGAATGGAGTTTAAACAAAATGGGACCAACAGATTAGGTGGCGTGGAGTGGGATAATTACTTTGATCGACCGTTAAGTACGGAAATTAGGACTCCTGATTCTCCAAGTGTCTCGTTGAATTGCGTTGCGTGGCGCCACGCAACTGTGCATCTGCCTCAAGAAAATTTAAAATCTGTATTTCCATGTCATAGGTTATTCTTTGTTAGTTATTGAATAATTAAACTTTGAAACTTTAATTCTGCTTCACTTTAATCTTCGTAGAACTAAAAAAGTTTAATATTGTTCAAAGAAATTTACTTACCACTCCAATAGCTTCAATGGCGAATACTACAATACTGAAGAATATGGGAAACTGACCCAAATGGACGACCAGTTCTCTGGAATCTACCGGAGGAATATCGTTGACCAAATAATAGAAGGTAATTCCTAAGCCGATGGCCATAAATACATTGGCCACCATAGATACAGGAGCCAAATACCTTAGATTTGGCACGTAGGACAAAAGAAGAAGAGGAATAAGGAGTAATGCTATGCTCAGTCTTTCATTAAATGGCTCTCCCTGATAGTCTTGAACAACACTGTTGAAGTTTTTCGCTATAAGTACTGCATAACAGCTGCATGTCGCAAAGTACGTGACGAAGAGAGATATCAGTATGAAGGTTCTGAAAAAAAAAACGGAAAATCAAGTATATATTCATTTTATATAGCAGGTAAGTTCTCAAAAAAATACGCGGGTCCATTGCCTATTAATAATATTAATATTGTATCCGAGAAAACTTCTTTCTCTGAGTCGCAAATATTTAGCCGATCAAAGAAATTGGATATGGGCATTATCTCTATTATACAAGTATAAATCAAAGCCAGGTTACACCATTTACAACAATTTTTATTATTTAAAAAAAAATTGGTTCAAGCACTGACGTGAAGTCAAAATCTTTTGCGCGTATGTTCTAATGTCCATTCTCCTGTATTGGACACTCTTAATCGAATATACCATGGTAAATTCGATTAAGAACCAAGTCCTCGAACTGCCAGACGTGTACACACTCAGATCAATAAGCTTATTACTTATTGATCTGAGTGTACATATCATTTCGGAACGATCATGCCCATTCAGGTACTGATATAGAGCCCACCAGTTAGAGCGTAAAGCCTACCTCTGACAGTTTCAAGTCTCTACGATATTCATTTTGAAAGTACGTGCTTACAAATAGCCCACCGAGAAGTGTTACATATATTTAAATTTTACCAAAAATTATTCATTAGTAAGTGACCATTTGATCTATAAACTCGCAAAATACGAAGATTTGAAACACACGAGAGCACTCTGATAAAAACACATAAAAAGCAAATCGGCTGACTTCAAAAGTCAATACGGAACAATCAACAAAATAGATAGATATACCTACCTTGCTGCAGAGCCAAGACCTCTAGTCCATTTCGGACCCCTGTTGCAAGCTTCTTCTGCGACATCTGCGAAACTCATGGATGTTTTACCGGTTTTTTTATACAGCTCGTGTGCGCATATAACCTGAAAATGAAACTGTTTTTATATTTGCGGCTATGAATTTAAAATGTACTGAAGCCAAAAATGGATCAGTAGTCATGAAGTATGGAAAAGTATTCAATAACTTTTACTTACAAGAATGTAGGAACAATGTGTGCAAATGATGGCTACACCAATGGTGGCAAATATACCTAAAAGTAATCCAGATGCTGCGAAAGCGGCTGGCATAGAAAGAATTCCCGTTCCTAACGATGCTTTTAGTAAATGCATAAGGGTGTCACCATTCCTATAAAAAATATAAAATGAATTTTTTATTTCTGCACCTATTGGTATTAAATAATCCTTTTTGATATTTCGCACAATTCCTACTTTCTGCCCAGATATGGAGTGATTATTTTCCAAAATGTGGGAAAGCCCTGTGGACAGGAGCTTAGGCGGTCTTGTTCAAACTTTGACAAATCATATCTCCGAAAGTATTGGTTTCGCCCAATAACGAACTTAACCGAGATATTTATCTCTTTAACCTACTCTGAAAATTTCAACTGTCTAGCTCATTCCGTTCGAGATTTATCGTGTTAACGGACAGCTGGATAGAATCGATTTTGACCACGAATTCTTGATCAGTGAGCACTTGAGGCAATACCCAGCTGGAAACCTTGGCTGCCAGAAACCGAGTTGAGCTCGGGTGGGTGCCGGCCAGAGCACACGGAGGTTGAAGGGAAGAGATGACGCATTCGTTAGACAGGGCTCGGCTATCCCCCTCTCCGGGCCAGAGCCAGGAGTAGGGACGACCAAATCGGCTGTGAAAGGCGTCATTGAAAAATGGATCTTTGCACAGCATATTCGGCACTGGAACGAAGCTTCGGGCCAGCGGCATAGTAAGTAAATGATGGGATACCCCTGCCCCTCCCTAACCAAGGAAGTCCTACTACTGAGTAGGAGTAAGTTCAGAGCAGTCACTGGCCTACTAACCGGATACTGTACCCTGAGAAAGCACCTGCACAACATGGGGATTCTTCGACAATGTGAGGCAGATGAAACTGCCTCACATATCATATTTGACTGTCCGGTCCACACACGATGGATATTTCACTATGGGGGCGACAACACGACCCTGAGTGCCGGAAACCGTGCAAGGAACCTAGTCAAGGGCCTAATCCTACTTGCTAGGAAAATGGACCTTATGTAGGTAATACACCGACAAGGTAGAGGGGATGTTACATGAGATCCATATAATGTCGGCGGTGCAGGACATAGCTCGGTTAAGTAAACTTGAGCTGATCGACTAAGAGATCCTATGGCAGCTAGCAACACAAGCTCAAAGGGATCAACCATGAGACCATGTCACCTAATAGGAGACTGACCGAGGTGCAATAAGTCTATCTAGGCTGCAGCACTGGCTACTCGCTCAATCAGCATCGGTCTAACACAAGCAAACAAAGCGGCGGTAGGTATTAAATATCAATTTAAGATTATCTCTTCTCTTATAAAAATGACATGTCAATAGATACGACATTTCTAATTCTATCAATTCAAACTGCATTATGAAATTAGTTCGACTTCGTGTCGAAAATAAATAACCGTTGGCAACTTTTTATAAAACAGTGGACCTGTACTCTGTAATCAATATAATATTTCGAGATTTTGCTAATATTTCCCAGAATATAGATCCGTTCGAGTTTAAATCTAGAACTTTGCAGTTAAATTAGGTTTTGAAGGCTCTCGTGAAATTTCAACGATATTTGACGAATGGTTTCTGAGATACAGAATATTTTTAAATCATTTCATTAGCCATCCGTAAGTCTTCGTGTAGGTATTTTTCAACTGACTACCGAGCTTTAATTCAATCAGAAAAGTATTTTTCGAGTTATTTGGAAAACTAAATTTCAAATGGCTACATATGGATTTTGACCATTAACTAACTCAACCGGTACATTTGTACTCCAAATATACCCTGCAAATTTCAACTCACCAACTCAATGCGTTCGAGACTAATCGTGCTGACGGCCCGACAAAATCAAGTTTGACCTCGGAATCAGTGAGTAAAAACTGATCGTTTCACGTACAAAAACTCGAAAATTACTGACTTTGGGCAAACTGATAGGTACTCTGTTCAGGGGAACAAGCGTGCCAAAAATTAAGGCAGTTGAAACAGAAAGCAAATTGAAGTAGATGTTCAACATGACCACCATTGTTTTCGATACAAGCAATTACCTTCGCCTCAAATTTTCCTAAACTCGTTGAAATATTTTTTCCAACTTCAACAACCCGTATCTCGGAAGTCAAAATAGTAAGGAATGTTTGTGGGGAATTTGTTCTTATTTTTATTAGTACTACCTACCCTATCAGTTCTTTACACCTACTGTGGGACACCCTGTATAAGTCAAGGGGTGAACATTTTGGGTGCAGAAAAATAACAAGTGATGGAGGAAATATGAAATGAATTATACAATATAGAAATGAAGATAATGTGAAGCAGTATTTACTGCTCCACAAAAGTCAAGGAAGTTCAGAAATTTTGTGACCGTTTCAAAAGTTGCCGATTCTTGTCCCCCAAATGTTCATTTATGAGAAATCAAAGGTTTACTCTCTTATATTTGGATGTTTTTTTTGCTCCTGGTTTGATACATTCTTCAGTTTCAGGCAAGTTTTCGTCGTTTGCGTTTCTGAGAATTTTGGGTCAGTTATTGTTTTACGTTTTACGTCAAGACAACCAAGAAGCTAATGAATAGGTTGAAGTAAACTGAAAACACAGGTGACAGCACAACACGAGCGAGCAACCAATTTGTGACTTCGGCTCTAGGACCTCCACTTCAGAGAAAGCTATTGCATCGGTACAGAGGGAGCAGAAGAAGCCTGTGTGATGCGACCTTAACCCGAGGATATGAAATTTCTCTGCCCCTTTTGCGGAATTACCGAGGGAATTACCCGTTAAATATAAACCTCCGCATTAAGGTAAGCGTCCACATATCCGCATCGTACGTATCGGACGCATCGCATCAAACGGTTTAATGTTTCACAATGCGTCCACTGTATCGGCTGTGTACGGATTTGCCGACAAAACTACAACGCAACTATGGTAACAACGATGTCGGCATTACCGACATTGCTGACAGTGGACGCACTTGTGTGATTTTCTATAGAAAGAATACTACATGGAAAAAAATCATAATTTACATTCAAGAATACGCATAGGCTTGATGAAATATTCTAAAAGCAAGTTTTTTCATACTTGAGTTGAAAGTATTTATCTTGAAAGTAGAAAATACTGCTTTTATTCTGAGAAGACACATATACTTATCCACCAAGGTTACGATACATTTTATTGAACATGTTATATTCTCAATACAACAAGGTCACTACTATGAAAGCAAGAACCGCTATTGAGTTCTATTGAAAATCATTTGTAAGACTTGCAAGACTTGAGCCAAAATTATTTAAAGTTGATCGTAGCCTAATTTTGACATTGAATTACAAGGAACACTATTTTATAGCTAGAATATTAATTCTTGATTGTAGGAAATATTCTACTGATGAAAGTGTTTCAATAATTATATAGTTGAAATCTAAGAGATCTCATAAGAATTCAGGTACAACTTCACCCAAGAACAGGCTATTCTTATTCGAAATAATATTATATGCGCAGTCAACTCTCAATACACTCAACTATCGAGTATCGATTGAGCAAATCCACATATCTGCACCGGGTGGAAAGGTTGGCGGCGGACATTTTGGGCGCGGATCCAAAGAGAGCATGATCACGATCGGCAACAACTAGTGATTTTATAAGTTTATATATGTGATAATGAATATTAAGAATATTTTAAACGAATAGGAATTGGCCGAGTTAATTTAAGTATTCAACAGTGAGTACTTATAATATACTTTGTATAATTTTATTGGAACCCATAATTTCATTTTCAGGAACCTGATTGCACCAAACTGTTCTGCAACTTTTTACTTGGAACTTGGCACATCACAGCAAGAAAGATAACAATCCGTTTCACCAAAATGCTGAGCAAAATGTTGTGCAAATGAATAAATGACATATCCCCTTACAAATTCTGCAAAGTGAAAAATAGTGATGTTGTTTTGTGCATTCCCCACTTACTTTTGTACCGATTCTATTTTTCGGAATGAATGACATTCAAATGGTATGGAGTGTCAAGTGGTACATCATTGAATAGAATTATTTTTGTTAATGTCCTTCCAACTATCTGAATTTTTTTTGACAACGTGATATTTGACCTCCTATATTTGAAAATTTGAAGTTAATTTTCACTCCAGCGTCATCTACTTAGTATCATAATGATATTTTTTTGAAAAATTAGTAGTGGGTATTCATTCAAACTAGTCCCACATATGTGCGTCACAACCTTAGGCAAAGGTTCCAACAATGATAGCTTTAGATACTAAGCTATCATTGTTTCAATATTGCGACGCTCAGATATGGGACTAGTTTGAATAAATACACAATGCTATTTTTTTAAATAAATAACATTTTGATACTAAGTACATGACGCTGGAGGGAAAATTAACTTCAAATTTTCAAATATGGAAGGTCAAGCATCACGTCCTCAAAAAAAATTCGGATAGTTGGAAGGACAACAGAAAGAATTATTTTCTATGATGTACCACTTGACACTCCATATTATTTGAGTGTCTCTCATTTCAAAGGGAATAAAATTGAAGAACACTTCAAAATTGATATGAGTTTCACTATACTCGGAGGGATAGTATAGAAGATTTTCAAACAATTTTAAGAATAATATTGATATGATTAGAAATATTCTCATTTCAAGTTTATTACTTGCATTAAGGAAATAGTTGCTCAGAAAATAACTATACTTCTTCGGAATCTCAGAAAGTTTTGCTAAAAGACAGTTCTATATTCATTTCAAGTAGGCTTATTCTTAGTTGAAGTTATGCTATACGTTAAAATTAGTGTTACTATACTATTTTCAAGTTTGTTTTTCTTTATCGGAAGTAAGCTGAACTGATAGGTATAAGAATAATGTGCATATTGCATTGAGTCAAGTTATCATTGCGGATATATGAGTCTACCATAGCTTTCAATCAAGACTACTAGTCTTCCTCGCAGTGTACGATCCGTTTGATGCGATGCGTCCGATACGTACGATGCGGATATGTGGACGCTTATGTAAGCCATACACGCTACGGTATACCGCACAGGATACCTGTACAGGTTTGCCTGCGCAGGTCAACCAACGTGTATGGGGACGTTCCGGTAAGGTCTTCAGTTCATTTTGCGATGGCATCGATTGACAACGATGACGATTGACAACCGTCCTAGACTAACTCTAGAAAACAACTGACGCAAACTGTGCAGGCGACCGGAGTACAGGCACATACGCACAGGTATACCGTAGGGTGTAGCTCGAAAGAATCGATTTTCGATCTTGCGCCGGTCGCCTGCGCAGGTACGAAAAACTGCGCAGGTCTATTCCCAACGAGGTTCCGGTCTACCTGCGCAGGGCAGGTACGCCTGCGCAGGTAGACCTCTCCGGTGTACCGTAGCGTGTATGGCCAGTATTACCTTTTCCGGATTTATATATTTCATATCCTCGGGTTAAGTTCGCACCACACAGGCTGCTTATTATGCTTCCTCCGTGGCGTTGAAATAGTTTTCCTCCGAAGTGGATGTCTTAGAGCTGGAGGCACAAATTGATTGCTCCCTCCTGTTTTGGTGTCACCTGTGTTTTCAGTGTCCTTCCACATTTTCCTTGGCTTCTTGGTTGTCTTGCCCAATAAGCAGTAATACGTGCCGGAAATTACCAACAACATGCTTTATAGCTGCTCTTATATCCGTTAACCCTTTTCATATAAACCGGAGGCGATTCTTCAAGAGATTCATGCGGCTACAGAAAAATAATTTGTGAGAGAAGACTTTTGAAAGGTTATGTATTATTTTTAATCTGTTCGTTTTTCTCTTGTTGTCTATTCATTTTTCAGATTGAGTTTCAGGTACCTTGGAGATACCTCTCCGTTTTTTGACCAAGGAATCCAAATTGAAGAAAGAAATGCTCATCAATATTTTAAATTCCAGCTACTTTTGTGAACAAATGAAATTTTTAGAAATCACAACACTCACGGGAAGACAGGGTTTTTAGCTGAGGGTTTTCCCTAAGCTCTTGTATCATACCTCGAATTGTATGGTACCCGTTACACTAACCTCTGCTAACACATCTAAAGCTCTCAATAAAAAAAAATGGGTTCAAGCCCTGTGGACAGGAGCTTTCTGGCGCTCTAGTTCAAACAGACAAATTATATCTCCAAAAGTATTGGTTTCTCAGAGTTGAGAATTATATCAATGTATTCTTATGATAGAACTGCATCATAAAGGAAATTCATTTCAAATAATAGTTTATTTATCAAGATTAAATGAGCAATCTGAGAATGAGAACTGCACCATGGAAGAAACCAAATTAAAATAGCTGAAATAAATTTGACTCTCTCTTATAGAACAGGATGAAATGTACGAGTATGAACACAGATCATATAATAAAGCTTAGATAGAATATTTATAGCATTCTGTGAAAACATAGAAGTACGATTCATTATTGAAATTTAGAACTTCATCTTAGCAGAAATTGAATTCAAACATCATAGAAGAATTTAAATTCAACAAGAGTGCCAAAAATTATCAATCCAAAACCAATAGACGAATTCTACCCAACAACGAACTCATCCGAGATTTTGATTCCTCAATTCTATGATGAACGATTATATATATATTTCCTCAAATCTACTCCAATTCCAATACACCAATATTCCAGTTTTGTTTTTAGTGGAGATATTATAACTCAATATTATTAACTTACCATTACCATTCCCATCATCATATGGATTGACCATCGGCATGAAAATATCAGCCAACAAAAAGTATGATATTATATTAGAATTCTCATATTTATAGGATTGCTGGAATGAATGACAATGAGACAACGTCATGTCTCACGAAAATAATTTGACATTATAACAATTCATAGAATACCCACAGAATAATTCATTGTGTGAAAACGTAGAAACACGATTTACATTGAAATTTTGAAAAATCATATCTCCGAAAGTATTAGCTTGTTAGATTTAAAAATAATATGAATGGATTCTTATGGTAAAACTGCTTATTGAAAAAAATATAATTTGGAATTTGTTTTGTAAAAAAAAAATTTTTTTATGTTACTCCGAAACCATCTGTCCGATTTTGCCAATAACGAACTTAGCCGAGATATTTATCCCCCAAACCTACTCTGAAAATTTCAACTGTCTAGCTCATTCCGTTCGAGAGTTATCGTGCCTACGGCCGGCCGGCCGGCCACGGCCGGATCGGCCGGACAGTATGAATTTCGACCACGGATTCTTGATCAGTGAGTCGAACCAAATCGTTTAAGACCATTTTCATCGAAAAATTCGAAAATTACAGACATTTGGGCAAATTGATAAGCACTCAGTTCCGAGGAACTAGAGCGCCAAAAAATTGCAGTGTATTTGGGACATAAAATGGGTTCAAGCCCTGTGGACAGGAGCTTTCTGGCGCTCTAGTTCAAACAGACAAATTATATCTCCGAAAGTATCGGTTTCTCAGAGTTGGGAATTATATCAATGTATTCATATGATAGAACTGCATCCTAAAGGAAATTCAATTCAAATAATAGTTTATTTATCAAGATTAAATGAGCAATCATGAGAATGAGAAAAGCACCATGGAAGAAATCAAATTAAATCTGGCCAATTTTGCCCAATAACGAACTTAACCGAGATATTCATCTCCCTAAACTACTCTGAAAATTTCAACTACCTACCTCATTCCGTTCGAGAGTTATATCTATGTCTATGGATGAAAAGCAGTCTCACTACTCTCAGATCTCTTACTTCATGTTCAGTTCCGAAATGTAAGAATTTTCTGAGAAAAACTAATTTCGGAGCAAACAACTGAGATTTTTCTCACTTCGCTCACAATTCTTCGATTGATTAGATAATCTGTCAGGAACATCATTTGACATTATGACAATTCATATTCATACATAGAATAATATCATTCTGTGACAACGTTGAAATACGATTTATTATTGAAATTTTGAAAAATCATATCTCCGAAAGTATTAGCTTGTTAGAGTTAAAAATGATATGAATGGATTCTTATGATAAATCCTCTCATTAAAAAAAATTTAATTTGGAATTTGTTTCGTAAAAAAAAAAATTTTTTTTTGTTACTCCGAAACCATCTGTCCGATTTTGCCCAATAACGAACTTAGCCGAGATATTTATCCCCCAAACCTACTCTGAAAATTTCAACTCTCTAGCTCATTCCGTTCGAGAGTTATCGTGCCTACGGCCGCGGCCGGACAGAATGAATTTCGACCACGAATTCTTGATCAGTGAGTCGAACCAAATCGTTTAAGACCATTTTCATCGAAATATTCGAAAATTACAGACATTTGGGCAAATTGATAAGCACTCAGTTCCGAGGAACTAGAGCGCCAAAAATGTGTAGAAGCAGATGGTCAACATTTCGAACCTATGCTTTAGTTATTATAGGTATTTTTGTCCGCTCTTTTGTAATTTTTTGTTTCTTTCACTATTCATTCTTTGTTTCACGTTCAGAAAAATACATAGTTGATTCCAACTTAAGCAAGGTTTTTTTTATTGATCTCGATTATTGAAGTCAAAATCAAGATTACACAAAATATCGTAGCCTACTGCAATTCTCTCAATTTGAAATTTCAATTGACGTTTTCTCCCTCAAATCAAATGTAAAATTCAAAGTGTGATACATCGTCGGAAAGGTAATTTTGAGTAGAATTAAAAAATTGCCAGAAATAGGGTGCTATTTGAGATAGAAAAGTCAAACCGAAAGTGACTTTCAATTTTTGTTTTTCTCAGTTGAAGGTTCCTTGAACGAATTAAAAATCGTCCAATTTGCATATTTTGGAATGGCTGAGATAATCCATTGGAACATGTATACTCGGACACCCGGTATATATAAATATGACGGAATATTCTTCAATTTTTTTTCCAATCTGAAAATTGTTCCTAAAATTATTCTTATTTGTTGTTTTCAGTTGAATGTGATTATGAGTGTTGAAATTATTTGTTAAGAAATGGTTGAGATATATTCTAATTATCCATTTCTTGTGTGGCAATTATCTGTTTGAAATACGATTGTGAAATCATGAGGAAATCCATATCCAAATATGGATAAACTCCAAATAAAGATAGGATCGAAAACAAATACTCACGATACAGGATGTTCCAATTTTCTGGCCTTAAAGGGATCGAATTCAGTAACTGCTGATTCCAAGTCATTCTTTTTCGTGATTTTATATCTGAAAAATATTAATCAGGTATTCGCTTCCAAGAAGATCAATAAAAACATTAATTAATGATACGAAAATATATCTTTAAATATCACTCACTTCGTGGTTGAAATTCCATTGGTATTCGTGCCATCTTGAGGAAGGAAAGTTTCCAACTCAGTAGGATTATTTAGCGATTCCTTCGTCTCCTGAAAAAAACATGATTGATAATTATATAGAACATATATTACGGAAAAATTTGAAAGAAGTGATTAAAAATGATGGAATTGATAAATATACAGTATTATTAAGAACAATTTTCACCACATATGAGTAACGATATGAATAATATACATGAATATCCCACTGTTAGTTTACTATTACTATTTTCTCTATTTCATATATTTTCGAGCTCAGCAAAACTAGGGATTCGCGAAACTACAAGACTATTAGTCTTGGTCTTAGCAACAAGACCAATAGATGCAATTTATTATAGAGGTTTCAGGAAGCTTGGTTGTATTATCTCGGCAGTTCAGTAAAGAGGAGGTTATCCTTTGTGAACATGATGAAAATACCAAGTTTCAAGAATTGACCTGCATTACATCAGGAAAAATATCGAGAGAACTGAAAAAAAAATTTGGTGTAATGTAAAAAAATTTGGTGTAATTTTTTTCTTAAAAACAAAAAAATACTTGCTACAGAAAGCGCCTGGCCTTATAAAGTCAAAACAACAAAAATTTCAACCCCCCCCCCCAAATTAATTCCTGACTACGCCCTTGCTACTGATCGTAAAGCATTGCGATGAAATATTTAGGATTCAGTATGACCAAAGTGATTTACATTCCAAGTATTTCTATTTCAGCCCCTGTTTACAGCCCTTAAAATATCCGATAAACTCGCACGATCATCTCAAGTTATCTAACACCCTCTCTGGTAGCTCAGAAAAAAGCCAGGACTAAAAATTAAACATAAAATGTGACACTTCCTGGAGGGGAGGCTGCATGAGTTTTATATCTTTGCGAAAATGGTAAACCAGATGATATATGTACATATACTCCATTCACATTTATAAAGTCTTCCGGTTGGCCATGAAAATTTGACACATTTCACCATGTATATTTTGAAAATGTTAGGTTATAGTCATTTTCCTGTCAGATAAATACGCAACGTTGTCCTCTCTACATAGAAGTCCTAGTAATTACGTATTTTCACAATGTGAATTTACTTCGGAAAAATAATGAATTTGAGAAGATATTATGCGAATTCAATAATTCCACAGTCCTGGCGACTGTAGAAGAAAATTTTTCCTATGTTGTTACTGGAAATATTTCACGTAAATAAACTGGTTGGAAGAATCAATTATGCTTTTTTCTTGTATGGAAATCAAGAATCAAGTGTTGGAATTTTATTGAGAAATAATCGATAGAGTACTGCGTTACTTTGTGATAGTTCATTTGAAAAAAGAATAAAAGTACCCGAATAACCCGGCATGAAAACTTCTAAACGAACAGACGTACCTATGGAATTCCCCACTTTTCGAAATTCTCAAGGAATAAGCCTACATAAGACATTCAAATACCTTGTTGCACAACTTGAAATACACCAGTTTCAAAATGTAGTAGTACTACGAAAACTATCTAATTGTAAAGCATGAATAAAGATTACTATTACTATACCTTAATAAAATATAGTGATAGGAAACTAAGTAATTTCATTCGAGAGTTCAACATGTCAGAATGAAGTTTTACTATTGCAGATTTCGGTTCTGTATAGCACTCCTACTTTCGGCATTTTCAATTTCAAAGCGAAGAGTTCTTTATTATATTCGAAGATATGATTGACCTTGACGATATTTCAGCAGTGCCAACCTGCCTGTGTTTTAGTTACAAAAACGTGATAGACCTAAATCATGGCCAACCGGGAGGCTTTATAAAAGTGAATGGAGTATACAGTTAGTATTTACTCATCAAAATGGAACAATTTGAAAAAAATAGTAGACGAAGATGAAGAAATCGTGTCTTTTGGTGATGAAATATCAAAATTCGCATCGATTTTATAGCTACAGTGAAAGAAATCCGAACGGGTAAATCAAGGTGCGTTATTCAATTTATAAAGTTGTGTCAGCATACACGACCCCCTAATGTAATAAGAATATAGTCTAGTCAACAAGTGCTTTTTAGGTTAAAATGTTTGCGTATTCTCCGAAAATTATGATTGAGGCGTCATTCGATTCGTAATGGCATGTAGATAGTTTTTGTGAAAATGCTAAGGCCGCTCGCAAAAATTGCAATAGTTATAAACAATTAAGTGAAAAATAAAGGAGGGGTTTGGTATTTCATCAATATCTCAAGAACTATATGAGATAATTCAAATTCGAAAAGAGGAGGTAAAAAAAAGTCCCATCTCCCGGAACTAGGACTAATAATTATAATTTTCCCCGAGGGTTGAAAAAATTTCCGAAAACGGGCACGAACATTAACATTGCAAGTGCGATAATTGTTAAACTATTAATCTGAGAATTTCTTCGTTTCGTGGAGCTATTTTTCGAAGGTCTTGGAATATATTCCCGTTGGAAAATTTGAAAAATTGTTGATATTCGTTTCGGTATTAACAATTTACTTAAGTGAAAAATTATTAAGCTTCAATTATGTTTTCAAAAGAAAATTTTTGATTATCTCATTAACAACGCATTGGTTTATAACAATTTATTAAATTTTATAAATTGAAGCTTTATAATTTTTCACTTAAGTAAATTGAAAATTTACAATTTCCCAATAGGAGTCTATTCTAAGACCTTTGAAAAATAGCTCCACATAAGGAAAAAACTTTCAGATTAATAGTTTAAAAATTATCGTACTTGCAATGTTAATGTTCGTGCTACAAAAAATTGTTAATTAACTAATGAATAACTAACTGAAAAATCGCCATAAACATTTTTGGACCACGGATTATTGTTCATAGATCTATCCTGAATGTGCCTGAGTTTTTCAACTTTTTATTTTCATATTTAATAAGTTTAAATAATATTTATTCATCAAAAGTACGAAGGGGGCGAGTCTTGGGCAAGCCGGATTACCCGATTTTGGGCGTATTTTCCCCCTCCAGGAAAATTATAAATGTTGGTCCTACAGTTCCGGCAGTTGAGACTTTTTTTTAGGAAATTTCCTCCTCTATTTGAATCATTTTTCAAATTTGAATTATCTCGAACAGTTTTTGAGATATTGATGAAATACCAAATCTACTTCTATATTTTTTACTTAATTGTTTATAACTATTGCAATTTTTGCGAGCAGCCTTAGCTTTTTCTCAAAAACTATCTACATGCCATTACGAATCGAATGACACCTCAATCATAATTTTCGGAGAATACGCACAAATTATGACCTAAAAAGCACTTCTTAGACTATAATATGGACATTTCAATGTTTGCAATTCAGTGCGGCGATACTTTGATAAAAATCTATTGATTAATCTTATAAGAATGATGTGACTTTGTCAGACTTTGCCAGATTCGCTCTTGAATTGACTCTTGAATGATATGAACTGATTCAAGAAAAATATTTGAAATTCTAGATCGTAATATGAAAAGTCAAACATTAAGTTTGTATCAGGGCACTATCATTTCGCCCAAATGCATGCAATTTTAGTATTTTTTGCGAAAAATGGTCTCTTACTATACTATACATTAAACTCATTGAAGAAGAATCCGTTAACAAATTCAATGCTGTCCGCCCGGCACAAGACACGATAACTTTTGAAAGAAGGAACTACAGATCCGATCGAGTAGAATGAAGTTTAGTACATATTAAGATGTAAAATATCACTTCAGGGTTGATCGTATGACTAGAAGAATAAATAAATATTCAGAAAAGTTTAATATCTCAGAAAATACAGGGTCTATATAAATGATTGTAACATCGTAGTTGGTTCTGAAACCCTCACATTTTAGCGCTTCATATGCCTGTTGTTCACATTTGTAGTTCCAGCCATATACGTATATCCTCACTTTCTCCTTTGTTTACATTGACAAAGATAAATGATGAGTTTCAAAATGATTGTCACTGGGAGATTACTCTTCCTCCCGTCCCAGTAGGGACCAAAAGTTTGTATTATACAAAGTTAATTGATTTAATAGTTGATTTAGTTCGCATTAAATTCGTAGAAAGGGGAATTTTCAAATAAATTAATTTTTGGATCTAAGTTTTTATTACACGTGATTTTGGGTACATAGCATAATTGCTGAGCCTAACTGCTTCTCTGGGTTTACAACAGACCTTGTGATCACCAGAGTAGGGTAATTTGATTGAACGAATGGTTAATTTTAAATGATACTGGAGTTTTACTCCAGAAAATATCAAGCTGATGGAATCGAGAGAGACATTTATAAATTATTTTTCATTTGTTGTCAAATATTTTTTTTAACATTTGTTGGCCAATATTTTGGCAACACACTGATATTGATGATTGGAGGTCCTCAATATTATCGTATTGTCTTTTGAAAACCTCATCTTTCAGATATGCAAAGATGCTAAAGTCCAGGGGAGTCTAGAGAGCGTTGGAAGGGAAGGCTGGAGTCCTCAACTTAGTATACAGTTGTCATAAGACTCCTGCAAATAGCTTAGATTTACAGAAGTAATGTGGGCAGATGACCCATCTTGTTGAAAATATCCCAGCTGTAATTCTTCGTCATCTAGGTGGTTTACGAATGGCTCCAGCATTATTCTCTTGTACCTTTCACCATTAATGGTATCATGAAAGAAATCTGGGCCATATATTCTGCGACGAGAAACTGCTAAACACACACCAACTTTTTGGGAATGTAATGGAGTCTCAATAAAACTGTGGGGATTCTCAGTCCAAAATCATTAGTTTTGAGAATTCACATAACCTAACAAGTGAAACCAAGCCCCATCAGTAAAAAAAGTTAAGTCCAATAATCTGTCGACGTTAAGATTATTTAGAAACCAATAGCAGTACTCTAGGCGACGTGGAATATATTTTGGTAGGAGTTGCTGAGCCATCGTTATTTTGTAATGAACTTTTTCCGATTTCATAAAAAGTTTCGATGACCTTGTGGGTTTCGGTGCGTGCTGCGATGTGGGGAGCCACAACCTCTTGGTTGTCCAGCGTTTCCAGCTCTCACCGATGAACTTATTAATACGGTTTGTTCCAGTAAATGTATCCAGTGCGGTGCTTCGGTTTTAATGCGTCACGCAAAGATGGACAGGTGTTAGTCGAGATAGAGGCGACATCTACTGGCCTGAAGGCCGAAGAGGCAGAAGGATCGTAGTGGAGAATGTAGTTCCCTACAACCTGATTAAAAATTAGATAATTATTCAACAAAAATTGATACACCTGGATGGAAGATCAAGAAGCTCAAAAAAACTATTTATTTTTATTTATTCAATTCCAAAAAGTCATTACCTTCATATTTGCCAATTATTCAAATCAATAAGGACCTTCATTTGAAGAATTATGTGAAAACTAGGAATAACGATGTTGATGTCCAGGAATTGGAAAAGGAACGAAATCATTCGGAGGATAGAAGAAACAAAAAATTTGAAACTTATATATGATTTTATAAAAATGTTATATTTGAGAATTGTATATTTATTATAAGAATTTTATTTGTATATCATTTATATGGCAAGGGTAGTCCCCTAACCTTCTCGTGGTTCTTGCTGAACATTTAATTGCTTAACAATAATTTCAACTTTATTTCAGGATTATTTATTGTGCAGAAGAAAAGTTACGAAATACGACCATGTAGGTATAAGGTCTAATTTCGTTTGTTTTTCCAGAGATTCCGGAAAACGTAACCTCTATTGGACACCCTCAATCGAACTGAATCGCCGATTAAGCCTTTTAACGAACTCAAATGTCGCATTAGGATGCAAAACATACCCTTAAAATTGCAAGTCACTATATGTCTTTCCATTCTCGAGTAATCGTGATATGAATAATATTTTTTTAATGATTTTTTAAAATTTTCTAGTAATACGATCCTCACAAATTTTAACAAACTTCTTTGCGTCGGTATTCTACAACTACGTACCAAGTTTCAATTCGATCGGATCTATATTTTTTGAGTTGCCGAGAAAACAATATTCTAGATGGGTATAACTCAGAAACCGTTTGGCCGATTATACCCAACAATGAACATAACTGCAACTTGCAAGTCGGTATCTCTTTCCGTTCGAAAGTTATCGTGGCGACGGTCACCCATCCAGCTTCTGAACTCACTCAATGCAGGTCAGATCTCCAACAATATAGATCCAATCGTGTTCAAATTTGGAACTTGGCTGTAAAGATAGGTTCTGGAGCCTTCTGTATAATTTACGCGGTATCAGACGGATTGTTTCTGAGAATCTTTTTAGAACATTTTCAATGATTTTTTTGCTACGATCCTCAGAAAATTTCGTAAAAATTTGCGTGTCAGCATTCTACATTACCATGTTTGAATTAGATTGGTTTCATATTTTTTGCGTGAAGGAGTAAATAAAAACAAACTCTCAGATAGGTAGAACTCTAGAACTGTTTGGCCGATTATGCCTATTAACGAAATCAAATTTGGAAATTTGAACATTTCTATGTAAGGTGTTGGAATGTTATTTCAAAGACTGTTACTGTGACAATTTGCGATATTCTGAATAACTATCAACAAAAAATAATTCTGAAGATTTTCGCTTAGTGTCTGATGAAGCAGTCTAATTTAGTCTCCGAAACGTTGTAGTAGTTGTTTCGTCACTGTTTATTAGGCAACATTGTTCTATATGTTGCTTTTGATAAATATCTTGTGTTTCTAAGGCAGAAGCAATTCAAAATAATGATTTTTTTTTATTTTATAGATATTTTTCAGAGTTTGGGAGAGAAAACCGCGAAAGAAACCATTTACTTTAAAATCTATCGAATGATGAATATCTCAAGGCAAATATTGAATAGTGACTGAGAAATTCCATAGCCATTTCTGCAACTATCTAACCGGTAAAATCAGCATACTGTTTTTGCGATAAGACGACTGCGTAAATATGTTTTCGGTTGCCTTGGAAAAACCACAGGTTGTATAGCATCATGCACAGCACCTCCAGTGTGAATGATACTTTTGGTCGCTTTTTCCAATCAAAAAGATTAGGTTTCGGACGTACATGATAAAACTAGAACACGCCTTCCATTTACGAAAGATAATTTCCAAGATATGAGATATCTAAAATTCGCAAATTAAATTTTGAATAATGCAGACTTCATAATGTCCATTAGTTGATTGTCCAAATACCGTAAATGTCAAAAGTATGGAATAATGGATTTATATCTCCCCTTCCAGAAATATCGAAAAATGGTTCGATGGGTCGAAGTTATTTAATTTGGCGCTCTAGTTCCTCAGAACTGAGTGCTTATCAATTTGCCCAAATGTCTGTAATTTTCGAATATTTCGATGAAAATGGTCTTAAACGATTTGGTTCGACTCACTGATCAAGAATCCGTGGTCGAAATTCATTCTGTCCGGCCGGCCGTCTGGCCGTAGGCACGATAACTCTCGAACGGAATGAGCTAGAGAGTTGAAATTTTCAGAGTAGGTTTGGGGGATAAATATCTCGGCTGAGTTCGTTATTGGGCAAAATCGGACAGATGGTTTCGGAGTAACAAAAAAAAATTTTTTTTTTACGAAACAAATTCCAAATTAATTTTTTTTTAATAAGAAGTTTTATCATAAGAATCCATTCATATCATTTTTAACTCTAACAAGCTAATACTTTCGGAGATATGATTCTTCAAAATTTCAATGTAAATCGTATTTCACACATTGATATAATTATTCTATGTATGAATTGTCATAATGTCAACTTGACAGAAAGGAATATTGTAACTTCAAAAATATTGGGGTTGAAATACTCGTATTTTAGCGATGCAACGGGGACCTCACCCGAAAATGTTTGAAAATATTACGTAAATATTGAAAGCATAATTCTGTAGTTCGAGAGAGGAGAAAATTTGGTGAACGTAGATCAGGAAATTTTTGATCGATTACAAGGTATTTTATTTATTACTCATCTTCTTTCATATTATTACTCATCTTCTTTCATACATGTTTTATGGAATACCTACTATTTGTAGGTACTTTAAGCCTGTTTTGGGCAATTGTCATACGAAACTTGTTTTTTTGGCGCTCTAGTTCCTCGGAACAGAGTGCTTGCAAATTGCCCAAGTGTCTGTAATTTTGGAATTTTTGGCTGAAAATGGTCTCAAACGATTTGGTTCGACTCACTGATCAAGAATCCGAGTGCGAAATCGATTCTGTCCGGCCGGCCGTAGGCACGATAACTCTCGGACGAAAGGAGTTAGCGGATTGAAAATTGCAAGGTGGTTTTGGAGCGTAAATATCTCGGACAAGTTCGTTCGATCTATCTGAAATTTAGCATCAAATTGTAGAATCATGACCTTTAACGCATGTGAAGTTTTGTATTGACCAGATTACCGCAAAGTGAAAAAAAAAATTTTGTAAATTTAAAGAAAGTTTTTCCACAATAACTCTAGTAGGTAGTTGAAATTTTCAGAGTAGGTTAGGGAGATGAATATCTTGGTTAAGTTCGTTATTGGGCAAAATTGGCCAGATTTAATTCGATTTCTTCCATGGTGCAGTTCTCATTCTCATGATTGCTCATTTAATCTTGATAAATAAACTATTATTTGAATTGAATTTCCTTTATGATGCAGCTCTATCATATGTATACATTGATATAATTCCCAACTCAGAGAAACCAATACTTTCGGAGATATAATTTGTCTGTTTGAACTAGAGTGCCAGAAAGCTCCTGTCCACAGGGCTTGAACCCATTTTTTTAAGGGAAATCTATCCATAATTCTTATTTTTTGACCAATTCCCGTAACCAAGCAGTGATGTCATCGATATTTTTTCTAAATTACATGCCCCTATTTTTTTCTTGACTTAGATAGATCATAAAATTCGGAATTCAGTAATGCCATTTGGGTGAATAATTCTTTAGATATTAATTTTTTTAACTTGAAAAAGATGTAGAAATTTTTAAGTTAAGTCCTCATCAAATCAACATTTTTGGCGCTCTAGTTCCTCGGAACTGATTGCTTATCAATTTGCCCAAATGTCTGTAATTTTCGAATTTTTCGATGAAAATGGTCTTAAACGATTTGGTTCGACTCACTGATCAAGAATCCGTGGTCGAAATTCATTCTGCCCGGCCGGCCGGCCGTAGGCACGATAACTCTCGAACGGAATGAGCTAGACAGTTGAAATTTTCAGTGTAGGTTTGGGGGATAAATTTCTCGGCTAAGTTCGTTATTGGGCATAATCGGACAGATGGTTTCGGAGTAACAAAAAAAAATTTTTTTTTTACAAAACAAATTCCAAATTAAATTTTTTTCAATAAGCAGTTTTACCATAATAATCCATTCATATCATTTTTAACTCTAACAAACTATACTACGTTTTCACATAATGATAGAATTATTCTATGGGTATTCTATGAATAGCTATGATGTCAACTTATTTTCCTGAGACATGACGTTGTCTCAATGTCATTCATTCCAGCAATCGTATAAATATGAGAATTATAAAATAATATCATACTTTTTGTTGGTTGATATTTTCATGCCGCTGGTCAAACCATATGATGATGGGAATGGTAATGGTAAGTTAATAATATTGAGTTCAGAATATCTCCACTAAAAACAAAACTGGAATATTGGTGTATTGGAGTAGATTTGAGGAAAGATATATATTATCGTTCATCATATAATTGAGGAATGAATATCTCGGATGAGTTCGGTTCGTTGTTGGGTAGAATTCGTCTATTGGTTTTGGATTGATAATTTTTGGCACTCTTGTTGAATTTAAATTCTTCTATGATGT
Organism: Halyzia sedecimguttata; assembly: GCA_937662695.2. NCBI lineage: Eukaryota > Metazoa > Arthropoda > Insecta > Coleoptera > Coccinellidae > Halyzia > Halyzia sedecimguttata. The sequence goes on from OW569411.2 coordinate 68,600,988, forward strand.
TTGAATTCAATTTCTGCTAAATGAAGATCTAAATTTCAATAATGAATCGTACTTCTATGTTTTCACAGAATGCTATAATTATTCTATCTAAGCTTTATTATATGATCTGTGTTCATACTCGTACATTTCATCCTGTTCTATAAGAGAGAGTCAAATTCATTTCAGCTATTTTAATTTGGTTTCTTCCATGGTGCAGTTCTCATTCTCAGATTGCTCATTTAATCTTGACAGATTAACTATTATTTGAATTGAATTTCCTTTATGATGCAGTTCTATCATAACAATACATTGATATAATTCTCAACTCTGAGAAACCAATACTTTCGGAGATATAATTTGTCTGTTTGAACTAGAGCACCAGAAAGCTCCTGTCCACAGGGCTTGAACCCATTTTTTATTGCAAAAGCGATACTAGTATTCATACTGGATCTCACAAAAGATATTCTAGTCCATCTGGATGTCTTGAATGTTCTCCTAGTACCAACTTGCCTTCAGGGAAAATCATTGGAATTGGTAGTCGTATCTGAATTTAATTCTATTTTGTTCACCTACTGTCAAAAATTAAACTAAAACAGAATAGATATTCTGATTAATAAGGGTTTTGGAGATTGAACACGTACCCATCAAGATCTTTGTGATTATTTCAATGAAAAATATCATAATGCAGAAGACCTTTAATTCAGAATGTTGCTAGTAAAATAATCAGGTATGAGGAATTTGGATAAGTGTAAAATCATTCAAAAAGTGGTCGACCGGCAATTCCAGAAGAGGTAGAATTGAACATTTTATTAGAGTTGGAAGAAAATCCTCATTTGTCTTCTAGAAATATTGCGGCAAATAACTATGTTCGGTTTTAAGAAAATTAAAATGCCATAAATGGCAACCATTCAAGACTTATTTATTTCGAGAAGTGGATGGTTTTGACCGAAGAACTCAGTTTTGCGAACAAATGATGGACCTTTGCAATGCCGATGAGGTGTTTCCATTTCGAATTTTATTTAGTGACGAAGCAACATTTTATTTAAATGGATGGAACTGTCCGAGCTGGACGAAGGAGACATTTATCAATGAAATTTCTGGAATTTCAGATTTTATATCATTTAAAGAAGTATATGTCGGAAACTGTGCGTTTAAGGAAATGATGAAAAATAATTTGGTTTCCTAGAATCCCGCTTTCTTTATCATAATTTTATTAAGTTTTAGGAATCCTTGAGTATAAAACTAGGAAACCGGGGAAGTAGGAACAAAATGATAATTGGGCTTCATTCATTTCATTCGAAAAAACCTTGTGAATGTTATCAATTAAAAATTGATTTTTTTTTAAATTTCAATTTTGTATCTTTCAAACTAAGCCGAATTTTTGAAAATGGTAAATAAACAAGAGCGCCAAAAAGTGTTTCATTTGAAGAGAGGAATCTATGGTTTACATTAATATACAACTGAATTAATGTAAGACTCACCCTGTATATAGATTATAACGGGTGTTTCAATAAGAGCGCAAGATTTGAATTACGCGCCATGTTTGACAGTCATAATGTCACCTGATTATGACGTGGCAGATCGAAAGTTGACAGATGGGCGTTAGTGAACATAGAACATTACAAGATAGAACAACGTCCTGATTGTCAAAAATTATTATCGAAATGGTGAAAGCTTAATTGCCACTATTCGTAAAGTGCGTCCAATGTTTGGTCAAAATAATGTGCCTGATTCTTCTACTGTAGAAAGAATAATGAAAAAAATCGAAAGTACTGGTTCGTTTAGTGATTTTAAACACATGATACGAGCTCGCAGAGGTCGTTCGGAACAAAACACCATGGCAGTTCGCGAGAGTGTGACAGGAAGTCCAGAGACGTCAATTGGCCGGGCACAAGAATTGGACAATTCAACAGGCGCTCTTCAGCGAATTCTCACTAAAGATTTACAGCTGCAGTCTACAAAATCCAAAATCATTTTCAGTGATGAGGCCCATTTTCACCTCGATGGCTTCGTTAATCGGCAAAACTGTCGCATTTGGGGCTTAGAAATTCCACGAATGATTCAACAGAAAGCAATGCATCCACAAAGGGTCACTGTATGGTGTGCATTATGGTCTGAAGGAATAATTAGACCGTTTTTCTTCTAAAACGAAGAAGGTAATGTAGTAACGGTGAATGGCGAACTTAATCGAGCTACAATAACATATTTTCTTGCGCCTCATTTGGAAGCTTGACGACATGTGTTTTCAGCATGTCCGTGAAACCGTCCGTGAAACATTGACGATCTTGCACAAGTTTACTACTGGTCGTGTCATTTCCCTTATTTGGTGATCAGAATTGGCCTCCACGCTCTTGCGATTTAACGCCTTTGGACTTCTGGCTGTGGGGTTATCTGAAGTCATAGGTTTATGTCAATAAGCCTGCAACCCTCGAAGCATTGAAAGCCGAAATTAGATGCTATATCAATGAAATACCACCACATGCATTCAATAACGTTATTGAAAATTTCGTCAGAAGTTACGCATATGCCAGCAAATCCGTGGCGGCTATTTACAAGATATTTAGTTTCATACATAATTCCCAAATATATATTTTTTAAATCAATCAATATTTCAATTTGCTACAGAAAACCATGTTTTATCGAACACTCAAATCTTGCGCTCTTATTGAAACACCCTTTATTATAGGAGGAGCGATAAGACCATGCCGACCTCGCAAACACTTCGACCTGAAGAACTGTTTACCGGTCCGGCAGTAAATGCTCAATAAACTTCACTATCTTCTTGGGTGCTACATCCATCACTCGTTCCGGATTCAGGAAACACGAGCCAAGTTGTTGTAGCCTTAAGCCCTTATCCGATGGACAGCTTCATGTCGCAAAGCAGTTGTTCGGCTGTCTCGGCGACTTCTTGACAAGAGCGATAGTTATCATCGAGAACCTTTCCCATGGTCTGCAGATGATAATTCACAGGAAAGTGTCCCGTGAGTGCACCCGTTGTAACGTTCCTTTTTGATCCAGGCACAGGTTTGTTTATGTTTTGCTTGCCGATTGTGTTGACGTTGAATTTGAGATTGGGTCTCACTAATGCCAATCGACGCATAATGAATTGTGCTTAAGGAACCGGATGGATTGGCAATATTGTTTCGTTTCGACGTTATGAAATTTTGTCAGAGTCGGCGTCGATGAGATAAGATCGTCCATTTTGTGAAAGTTCGACGAAGGAAGCAATTTGGTTATACGCATTTTCGAAACTTTGTAAGAATTATTGGAATCTTCTTAGTTGGATATAGTTTCGAAAATCGAATTAAGAGTGAGGGTTATATTGGTTTGATTTGGAAAGACAACAGGTAACCTTCACTTGTCTCGAAAGAGCATTCAAAGACCTTTTGCAAATCCAAGTTGACCACGTGAATGATCTTAGCGACTTTGACAGGTATGTGTTAAATGTTCTATTCTCGTCATTTCTAGTAGAAACAATTCAGGTTGTAATTATTTTTCTGTATCCAGAACATTGCTGTGTATTTGAAGAATTATTGGGTGGAGGCACGGCCAGATTTAATTTTGGAGCAAACTTATAAAGGAAAACCCTGACTATCAGGGGTTTTTATGTTAGGAAGAGTAGAACTGAGGCTTTGGATTATATACAAGGTGGCCCATAAGTAACGCTGTGAGACAGCCAACGCAGGGTTGAAGATCCCGAGCATAAACAAGGCGGTCAGTAAGCAACGCTGTGGGACATCCAATCCAGGGTGGCAGATTACGAGCACCAAGGGAAAGAGGACACTATTGCGAGACCATCGACGTAATACTACGTTCAGAAATAAGCATAGAGGAGGATACCAGAATACCTGAGTAGATTGACGGAGTAGAAATAGCCAGCACGCAAGTTATTGGAAATGAATCTCAAACTTTATCTTATATAATATGCTATATACGACCTGAACATAATATCCTCAGAATATATAAATTATTGTTGTTGTAAAGCGGACATTGGGGAAAGATTTGTGTTAGTCGTATATGATCATAGATAAAAACGTGGATGCGCCTGAGCTCAAGCGACGCGTATTCGGATCAAGGAAGAATATCTACGTACAATGTCCGCCGCACCCTATTCGGGGTTTCACAGTGGTTTATTTTGTTAAATCTAAATATCTGGGTTGTAAGCTACTGGAATAAATTGTTTGTTTTTAGCGTGAATATTCTTTTGGTGAATTGAGGAATTATTACATTACGCTGGGGTATCTGGGAGAATTAAATTTGCCTCGTGCCCATTTACTAGGTTCGCCTTTGGAATCCACTCCCATCTCCACTGAAGCTAGACCGCGGATCCCCGAGTTCTAGTAGCTACAAGTTTAACCTCTGCGACTTGGGAACAGTTGTAGTGGTTATGCTCAGTTCTAATTTGCTGAGTGAGAGAACCTTATTTTTTGGTCCAGCTCGTCGAGTAGAGAGGAATAACATGGCTGTCTTTGTCCCCTGACTCATTTCTTAACTGCCATAGACTGATGGCTGGCTGAGAAACCGAAAAAATGGCTCTGGTCCAATGAAGGGAGTTAACTCTTCCATTGCCAGGTATTGAAAATCGAACTGAAGGGCCGTATAGACCAGCCCCGATTCGTCCATCTTCGGTCCTGGAGTCATCGGTGTAGACCACAGAACCTGCAGGGAAAACCACCTCGTCATTCGCCCATTGATCGCTAATCGGAAATAGTAGTGGTTTTTGTGAAACTCGTGTCTCAGAGTGATGTTATCTGTGATCTCATCTATGAGGTCCTAGCATTTGTTTATCATGCGAGATGCCCTGTTTAGTCACCAGTTTTCAGCTACCTCTCTCTCGCCACTCTAAGCGCCCATTTGGCTGCCTCGCATTCTAGGAAGAAACCATGGCTATAACATATATATATATATAACCATGGTTATAATTTTGTTCAGGGGTGACGCTGATTCAAGAATACAAAAAAAGTATAGGTTGTATATGTTTTAAAGGTAATTACCAAATGCCTACATCTTAAAATGAAACTCAATCTTTCTGTTTTTGTCGCATATGAACTTCTCGATCACCTTTTCGTTGAAGTCAGGAATGTCTTTAACTAAATTTTGTTCGATGAACAACATTGCGAGCGCCATCAGTCTTTCTTCCGATATTGTATTCCTTAGAAACGGCTTGATAATTTTTAAAGTAGAGAAACATCTTTCAATTTCTGCGGTCGTCAGTGGCATCGATATTAAAATAGCAATCAATCGGCCACGTTCTCGTTTTCTTGTGTTATTTTTCGAGTCTAGAAGAATGCATTTGCCGCACAACTTCAGACTATCGATAATTTTTGACAGGACGTATCATTTTTTTGATACCATTTCGATGAGCTTACTAATATTTTCGACATACGCACAACTTAAACCAGAAGCGATATTATAGTTGTTGACGTACACCTTCTTTTATCCAGTTATCGTCTCCACCAAACAGTACGCAAACAAAACAAAAAAACGCATATTTTTCTTCACATCCGCACAACCATAAAGTCTTTTCGTAAACATTTGCATCAAACTAAAGTTTAATTTTATTAGATCACATACTCTCAGCGTCAGTCCTTAAGTCATCAACGCAACTTTATAACACGAAACAATTGGCACCTACAATAACTATCTATTTAGCGTAACTATAAACAAGGTATACTACTACTGAGCGTAGCTGTTTTATTCCTCTCTGGGCTTCTACTTATACTCCCGAATCATGACTGACAATCGCCCGAGACTAGCTGGTCTCAGAAGCCGGGTCCAAACGGATGTAATGTTACATCACATGATCACACCCGTCTGGTCCCGGTTCGAGTGAGGGCGTTTGCCGTTTCCATGGTGACCGGCGATTTCTCTTGGGCGATCGAGATTCAGCCTGGCATAGTTCGGACGCTCATAGTATACCTTGTCTATGCGTACGCTTAACGCATATGTAATTATTGTGAAATATAGATGGTCGCTGGGTAAAAATGTTTTAATTTTAATTGAATGCAGTTTGAAGAGCACGAATATGAAATATACAAATCAATTGTTTATGTATGTAAGTCATTTTTCTAGGGGTGACGGCACCCCGCAGCCCTCCCTCACCAGCCGTCCCTGGAAGAGACCTAAAGAAGGCAGGTCCAGAATGACCCGCATAGAGCCATTGGCAGGATTTCTTCCTTCGTAATTTATCAAGGGTTGCTTGGCTCGTCGATAATTCAGCCCTGGGCCACCAGATGAATGCTGCGTATCTAACTATTGGCAGCACAAAGGGTTCATAGATCTAGTTGTTCAGTTCGGGTTTGAGTTCCCACGTATTTCCAATATTCCTCCATTGCTCCCTGTATATACTTCATACATATTTCAAAAAGGTATATCTCCAAAGACATTGGGAGGATTTTACCCATTCACGAACTCCGCCGATTTATTCAGGTCACAAACCTATAACCTTCAACTTTCAAGTCTGTTCCTTCTTTCGAAAGTTAGCGTGTTCACGGAGTTCGCAAAAACTTACTCTACCAAAGTAAACACAACGGGAAAAAAGGTTGTTGTAACTACGAGTACAGTCACGACAATATGTCAATTCGACTTGTAAAATCACTGTCCCGGCCTTGGACCGAAAACGATATGCAACCAATAATTTAAACATAAATAACTTTGTTGAACTCTCAGAAATTAAAATTAGTACCGAGTCGTGAAACAGCAATTCGTTCCCATAGGTACATGTACTGAGTTGATTCGAAAATAAGTCTTGTGTTCATCAATAGTATCTGCGTACTTTCGTTTTCGACGAAACATATTTAGATCATCACGTTTTTCCAGAATTAATCGCGCTGTCATAGTGGTTTCACTATTCATTACGCCGAGTAACTTATTCATTACCTTACTCCTTTCCCCATTCGTATAATTTTAGACATGGATTGTAGGGCATTTACGCGTTTTAGAATAGCATTGTTCGGAATTCTTGAAATCGGCCAAGGTTCATCTTAATTTCGCGTCATGTCGAGTTTTGGTCCCATTTGTCGAGGGTCAATGATATCAAACAGACTGTTCACCTGAGATACTGACAAAATGTTGTTGACCCACACTGGCCTACGCTACACGGTGCGTTTTTTTGGGCGCTCGTATCAAGGAGTTATCATTTTGTCAAATGTCTGTAATTTTCGGATCTTGAGTCGAGAACGTTCTTTTGTTAAGTTGAATAATTCAGTCAAATTCAAGTCTGTCCCTCTGAAATTTGCAGGGTAGATCTGGGGTATCAATAAGTCATGTGTCGAGAAGTATTTCCATATAAAATCATCGGGGATTCACCTGGCTCATGTGAGGGATTTCTTCCTCGTGGTATATCGAACAGCAACCAGACGCAACCCCATCGGATTTGCTTCTTCTAAATATTTGGAGGGAGAAACATTTAAGCAAGTGGGTGCAATATGAAACAGGAATGCATAGAAACCTATTTCTATTTCTATAATACACAATAATTGATAAGCATTATTGACAATTATTACTATTTATTTAAGGTTTAATGTGAGAATTTTCATTTCCAAGGCTTGATTTCCAATTATTTACAAACTTTTGTAAATATCCTTAATAACTCGAAAACCATGGCAGATAGGTATAGGAAATGTTGTTTATGATTGGGAACTTCCAAGACGATGCCAGCGACAGGGTGGCGGGTTTCGGCAACTAACCACGCTAGTAATAAATGTAGGTAAACAATCTTGTGTTGGATAGGTCAGTCGACGAAGTTTGACCGAAATTTTCATCGAAAATTTAAATTTGAATTGACTTGAGATCTTTGTTGGATTACTTTGTGATATATGTTTAAATGTTGATCATTATATATAGTCCGTTTAAGATATATTGACATCAAGGGTGGCTTTGGAAAATCGAAATTCAGTTGGCAACGGTCCGTCTAGTTATATTTCAAGTCACATAATTTAGGTTGTTCGCATTGAAAATAACCATGAGCTGATGAACTGTCATTTATTATTTATGTCTTACAATTTCGATATAACGAAAATCGAACAATTTGGGATAGTTTTTACATTTGTGTTTATAATTAATCGTACCGAGTTTGAGTATTTCCGCATCCTTTTGCTATTAAAAATGTCTGGAATTGATTACGATACCTCTCGCCTAACAAAAAGGGAACACGAAGCAGTATATAGATTTTAGTGTGAATTCTTCAGGGAATCTGTAGATATTACCGCCAGCATTGCTCTAGTGTTCCAGGTAAACTGTTATTCAACCACTAGGAGTGTATTCTGATTATTACATTGGCCATAATATTTCAGATTTCTGCAAGTACTGTTCGAAGAATTCTTAGGGTAAAAGGGGAAGGCACATCATTAAAACCTGGCAGCAGTTGGGGAAGAACTCCTGTGATATACAATTTTAAATTCAAAGAGACATTACATTAAATTCGATATTAAAAATTTGAGAGAGCACTTCACTGAAGGTTTTCTTTGATTAGTTCTTTCCTTCATGATTTCTACGAACTAAGCAAATTAAAGTTTGAAATAGAATTTTAAATCATTAAGTTTTTCAATATAAATTATAATACTAAAACGACAATTCATAGGAAAATGGCAAATAATCTTTTCTGTTCCTAGTTGCAATTGAAATCCATAAATCTCACAGCTTATGTAAAAAAAAAGTACATAGTAAAGTTTTCGTTCTGATTTTTTTTTTTGTGGAAAAATAAACACTTGAACTATTAGATACGAGATTAGATATCATTGCATAAAGATTATAATATTTTACAAGCTATTACTTTCCAAGTTAAATTAAGACAGAAATAATAAGTCTGCTTAAATACTGATAAATTAACTCTTCTTCCAAAATAATGCTCCATTATTCAACCCACCTCTCAATAATTTATACTGACGAAGTAATAATAATAGCATAATATTTATTAACGTTATATTAATGAAATTATTCAATAACCAATGTGGATTCAATAAATGAAAAGTGAGTTTCTTATGGGCTTTTACACCTTGATTGATTCTCCAATGGCTTTGGATAAGGAACCTAAGCTCTAAGATATATTGAGATGCTCATGATTATTATGTCAAAAGGTTCTTCATCCTGCATTAAATAAACTATCCAATTTTTGTTCTTCTCTAAATGATGATAAATATTGACTTTTCCAATTCCTTGAAATGGTTTCTGGGTATCAACCTCATATTTACATTTGTTTCATCGGTCTACTGCAGTTGAACTTGGAAAATTATCCTTCCAAAATCTCAGGATAAAATACATTCGCGATTTGAATTTCCAAAGTACATCAATAATGCATTTATTAGGGTCTTCGACTAATTACAAATTGGAGATAGCATTGAAAATATTCAAGGTTATGTGAATATTTATTTTCTCTGGTTACAGAACAGTAATTTTTTGTAACTAGAAATAAGGCACCAACTACACGTTCAAGGCCTACATCGATGTCAATATATCTTAAACGGACTATAACTAATTTTATGGCACTTGATTGATATAAAGACTACAACCAGTAGGTAAGTATATTCATATATGTTTGTCAAACTTATCTTATATTTAAAAGTTCATTCAGTTACTATTTGCGAATGGTTAAGGAGGGACTCAGTTTATTAGAATTTCTGGAGTACATAGGAGCTTCAACTTCTGATTATAGAATCCTTGTAGAAGGAGAAGAGGTTCTAAATGAAGATCGTGTAATCATGTATGACAAAACAAATTGTGATACCATTTTTATTGACATTTGTTCTTTATTTTTACAAAGTATTCCCCTTAATTCAGTACCACATAAAATTGATGGCTCATTAATGTGGAGAATGGTAAACTTAGAATAGAACGTATGGTATATTCTTGTAAAGTCGACGCACGGAGGAGGTGTAAACATATTATTGATGTTTTAATTAAAGTTCAGGTGCATGATGTTCTAGTTCATTTATGAGGATATAGTATCAAATTGGACCAGATAAAGCTTCTGTAACACAGTTATCAATAATTAAAATGATTTTTTTTAAAACATGATACATATATTATGTGAAAAGTTTTTGTTTTGTTTCCAAGAGTTTTGATGACCATCTCTTCTATTCAATTGAAAATATTAAAATTATTTATATCTGTGAAACTTTTCAAAGCACTGTCAATGTTCACTCAAAGTATATATCGGATGTATCAACCATAACACTAACGTCACAAGTGTTAGGTGGTCTGGTAACAATGTACACAACAAAAATCGAATTTAAGCGAATAACCGGAACAGTGCGGTTAAAACCAATCTCTTGCTATTATAACCAATCCGTTATGTTTAGCAAGGGATTGGTCTTAAACGCACTGTTGTAGTTATTCGCTTAAATTCGACTCAACTCTACAACTAACATTATTATTGCTGTTCAACTAACTCAGGAGTGCTTGGGCGATGCTTCTGAATGAGGTTAATCAGCACAGCAAACGTCTTCTACACATTCCTTTCTCTTTCGTGGTACCTCCAGAGACTTATCTCTTGTATCTGGTACCTCCTTGTGTTTTGTTTGAAGATTATGTTGATGTAGTTCCAGGTTATGTACTCTTCGGTCTATTGGTTATCCTTCTAACGCAGTTTCAATAATTATATTTGGTTTTCCGGAGGTGAAAACTCAAACCTATACATTTTGGCATTTTTTCCGCCCATGAATTGCATTGAGGCACACAACAATAGTCGTTTCTGGTCGAAGACATATTAGGCAGGATAATATTCACTATTTCAACTTGAATTTTTCTTTCAAACAAAAGTTTATAGACGAATACCGAACAATTAAACTCAAACACGTGCAATACGTCGGCTCATTACTAGCGTGGTTAGTTGCCGAATCCCGCCACCCTGTCGCTGGCATCGTCTTGGAAGTTCCCAATTGAAGCTTATATAACCTTGCATCGAAAGCATAGCATCGTATTTGCAAAAATCGAGTTCTAGTGGTTTGAAATTGCCTTAGATGGAAATTAAATTTCAACACCCTGTATATGATTTATTATTTTGCAAAATTGCGATACAAAAAGTAATGCTTCGGGCTTCGGCTGCGCTCTCCCAAATGTTAGATCTGTATCTACAAAGGTAACGACGGTAAATTACATCAAGCATGACGTTGCATATGTAAAAAATATTATGTTGAAATATCTGAGGAACGGCAGCAGTTGGGTATAGTGAATGCAGATGAAAGTTCATCTGTAATTAGCTGCTGAATAAAAAAAAAACAATAAAAATGCGGGAAAGCCCTATGGTAGTCTGGCAACGCTGCTCGGTGGTAACAAATTTTAATAGCGCATACTCTCAACACTTCTTGCTATTGTGCATAAAATCGATTCAAATCGATGCTCCTGTGCCGGTGAGAAAACGAACCCGTTGAAGTACCAAAAACATCGCAAGTTCAGTGCTTCAGTTAAAAATGGGTTCAAGCCCTGTGGACAGGAGCTTTTTGGCGCTCTAGTTCAAACAGACAAATTATATCTCCGAAAGTATTGGTTTCTTAGAGTTGGGAATTATATCAATGTATTCTTATGATAGAACTGCATCATAAAGGAAATTCAAATCAAATAATAGTTTATTTATCAAGATTAAATGAGCAATCTGAGAATGAGAACTGCACCATGGAAGAAATCGAATTAAATCTGGCCAATTTTGCCCAATAACGAACTTAACCGAGATATTCATCTCCCTAACCTACTCTGAAAATTTGAACTACCTAGCTCATTCCGTTCGAGAGTTATTGTAGAAAAACTTTTTTTAAATTTTAAATTTTTTTTTACACTTTGCGGTAATCTGGTCAATACAAAACTTCACATGCGTATAAAGGTCATGATTCTACAATTTGATGCTAAATTTCAGATAGATCGGGTGATCGGTTTCGGAAATATTCATAAAAAATATTTTTACTAAAATCGGCAACTCCGAAACCGCTTGATGGATTTCGCCCATTAACGAGCTCGTCCGAGAAATTTACGCTCCAAACCCACCTTGCAAATTTCAATCCACTAACTCCTTTCGTTCGAGAGTTATCGTGCCTACGGCCGGCCGGACAGAATCGATTTCGACCTCGGATTCTTGATCAGTGAGTCGAACCAAATCGTTTAAGACCATTTTCATCGAAAAATTCGAAAATTACAAACATTTGGGCAAATTGATAAGCACTCAGTTCCGAGGAACTAGAGCGCCAACAAGTTTAGTATGACAATTGCCCAAAACAGGTTTAAAGTACCTACAAATAGTAGATATTCCATAAAACATGTATGAAAGAAGAGTAATAATGAAAAATTACCTTGTAATCGATCAACTACTTCCTGATCTACGTTCACCAAATTTTCTCCTCTCTCGAACTACAGAATTATGCTTTCAATATTTACGTGATATTTCCAAACATTTTTGGGTGAGGTCCCCGTTGCATCGCTAAAATACTTCATGTTCCGTTCCGAAATGTAAGACTTTTCTGAGAAAAACTAATTTCGGAGCAAACAACTCACTTCGCTCACATTTCGGAATACACTTTATTCTCATAATTCTTCGAATGATTAGATAATGTCATGTCTCAGAAAAATAAGTTGACATTATGACAATTCATACATAGAATAATTATATCATTCTGTGAAATACGATTTATTATTGAAATTTTGAAAAATCATATCTCCGAAAGTATTAGCTTGTTAGAGTTAAAAATGATATCATTGGACTTTTATGGTAAAACTGCTTAATGGAAAAAATTTAATTTGGAATTTGTTTCGTAAAAAAAATAATTTTTTTTGTTACTCCGAAACCATCTGTCCGATTTTGCCCAATAACGAACTTAGCCGAGATATTTATCTCCCAAACCTACTCTGAAAATTTCAACTGTCTAGCTCATTCCGTTCGAGAGTTATCGTGCCTACGGCCGGCCGGATGGCCGGACCGGCCGGACAGAATGAATTTCGACCACGGATTCTTGATCAGTGAGTCGAACCAAATCGTTTAAGACCATTTTCATCCAAAAATTCGAAAATTACAGACATTTGGGCAAATTGATAAGCACTCAGTTCCGAGGAACTAGAGCGCCAAAAATGGGTCAAAATCAGTCGATTTCAATCCGTTCAATGGAATTCGGAATCTCTCAAACCACACAGTGCCAAATTTGGCGTGAAGATCTTAACTTACGTCCTCACAAGATCAAATTCACTCAAAAATTGAGGCCTCTTGATCATTCGAACCGCTGAAATTTCTCCGATTCGGCTAAAATTGGAAGAAAATCATATTCCATAGAAAATTTATCTTCCGCGATTAGGCTCGTTTTTGGCTTAGCGGCTCAGTCATTCAGCAAAATAAGCGTTATGAGAAAGCAAAAAAAAAAAATATATTCATTGGCAAAATTGGATGCACCTGAAATCTGTGGTATTTGGTGCCAAATGCCAAACAGCTGGTTAAATAATTCAAGGGGAAGCTCGGTGACTGTGTAATTTCCAGAAATGGTCCGGTCGAATGACCACCCCCTATTTGTATTTTGCTAATATTCAGCTGTAATATGTCTCAATCGACTACTTCGACTCAACAATGGAGAGTTTATAGTAAAATATAATACACTCTTTACGTTTTCGAAATGAATATCTAAGGCTTGTTTCACATGCATGAAACCCTTTCACACATACACATATACATCACATATGCATATATACACTTTTATCACACACATATTAGGTTTAATGTTTTCTTCCGAAACAGGCTCAATCGAAATTCCAATTTTTTAAACAAAAACATATTTGCATGTTTCCTGCGTCTTCAATTTATCTTTATCTTTCAACCTTTCAATATTTGCCAAATTATTATTATTATTAAATAAGTATAGATATACAGGGTGACCCAGGGGTGCGTACAGGGTCCATAACTTTGTTTCTATCCCAGCTATCAACTTGATTTTTTTTCACACGATAGGTGCGACAATCAGCACATCCTAGAAATATGCGTATCTATATAAAGGACGTCCAAAAATGAAATACACATATTAGGTTGGTTTTTGCGCGTATGTTCTGGGGAACATCGCGTTATAGTTTTGCCCAAATGTCTGTAACTTTCGAATTTTTTGAAAAAAATTGTCTCAAACGATTCGACTCCCCAATGAAGAATTCGAGGTCAAATTTGATTCTGTCCGGCCGTTGCCAAGATAACTTGAGAACGAAAAGAGCTAGCGACTTGAAATTTTCAGGGTAGGTGGCGCATCCCAATACGACGGACAAGTTCGTTAATGGGCATAATCGGCCCAGCGGTTTCCGAGTAATAATTTTGTTTTCAACCAATATAAATCCGATCGAATTGAAACTTGGTGGGTAGTTGTAGAATATGAACCTAAGCACGTTTGTGAAATTTTGTGCGAATCGTATGGCTAGAAAATTTTAAAAAAATTATTAAAAAATATTTTTGTTGTCACGATAACTTGAGAACCGAATGAGATAGCGGCTTGAAATTTTCAGGTTAGGATTTGCACCAGAACGCGACATTTCAGTTTGTTTATGAGCATAATCGGCCAAACGGTTTTAGAGTTATAGCCATCTGAAATTTTCTGAAATTTGGTGGTTTTTTGTTCCTCATTAACTCGAAAAATACTGAACCGATTGAATTCATACATGGTTATTAGTTGTAGAATGCCATCGCGAAAACGTTTGCAAAATTTGGTGAGGATAGCATTTGCAGAAAATTTTTAATAAATCATTGAAAATAAAAAAAAAAAATTCTATATTTCAGTAACTATTCGTTTGAAATTGCTGAAATTTTGCAAGAGCCTTCATAACCTAACTCTACTGCCAACTTTCAAGTTTTAATACGATCGGTTAAATATTGTTGGAGATTCGAGCATTCTTGTGTGAGTTCAGTAGATGGGTGACCGTTGCCTCGATAACTTTCGAACGAAAGGAGATAGGGACTTGCAATTTTCAGGGTAGGTTGCGTATCCGAAAGGGAGAGTTGATTTCGTTTTTGGGCATAATCGGTCTAACGGTTTCCGAGTTATACCCACCTGGAATATGATTTCCTTAATAACTCAAAAAATAAATATTCGATCGCATTGGTGCTTGGTAACTAGTAGTAGAAAATCAACATAAAGACGTGTTTAAAATTTTGTAAGAACCGTACCCCTAGAAAATTTGAAAAAAAATTACGAAAAAAAAAATTTTAAGAACCGTACCCCTAGAAAATTAAAAAAAAATCACGGAAAAGAAAAATTGGTTCAAGCACTGACGTGAAGTCAGAAGCTTTTGCGCGTATGTTCTATTGTCCATTCTTCTGTATTGGACACCCTTAATCGAATTTACCATGGTAAATTATGTTGTCCATTCTCTTGTATTGGCCACTTAATTCGAATTTACCATGGTAAATTCGTTTTTAGTGGCCAATACAAGAGAATGGACAACATAATTTACCATGGTAAATTCGATTAAGGGTGTCCAATACAGAAGAATGGACAATAGAACATACGCGCAAAAGCTTCTGACTTCACGTCAGTGCTTGAACCAATTTTTTAAATGGCATCATCCCATTTTTGTTGTCGATATAACGCACCCAAGTTTAATTGCCTTATCTGCAATAGACTTTGAATGTGCCAAAATAGCATCGTGCATGGACCCACAGAAAGCCCACAAAATTCATAACTTCAGAACCATTTTACATAACTCAATAATCTTTTTTCCATTAGATTCGGGAGATATAATTCAGATGTACTGAGAAGGATATGGTCGGTTTCAAATTAAACGGCTATATGTAATGTTATTATTATTATTTATATCCTGCAGTTTGTTAGTTTTATTGATTCTACAGGAAAATCCTCAGGTAAGCACTAGGGAAATAGCGACGGAAACGGATATTTCACAAAGTAGTGTGAACCGAATAATACTGAGTTCCACCGTTTTTATCTGAACCTACATCTAGAATTGTATGATAATGATTTTGAAAATAGAGTTGCATTTTGTATGCAAATGAATGGCATGATTGACGAGGATTATAATATTTTAAAGAAAATTCTGTTTTCTGATGAAGCAACGTTTGAGAAAATTGGGTCGGTCAACAGCGATCCTTCAGATTTCTTCCTTTGGGGGTACGCGAAGGAAAGAGTTTTTAGAGATCGTCCGACAACTGCAGATGGTATGAAAAATGGGACCGTTCAATTGATGGATTGCTAGATAGAGTTCAACACTCATTTACAAGAAGATTAGCAGCTTGTGTGGAACATGATGGAGGCCTATTTGAGCATTTATAAGTATCCTTTCCTCAAAATGTTTTTTCACCTGGTTTTCTGTTAATCTCTTTTTCCTGTTCCTGTAAAGTTTACTATAATTATTTTCTTTATGATATACTCATGTTTTTATTGCACTTTAAAAAATATTTTCTTTTCATTATTTAGTAGATATTTCGAATTTTACGAAAGCGGCCTACTAGATTCCTGAAAACCCATCCACATGTCTTATTTTGCAACATATTTCGCAAACTTCAGTAAGTAGAACACACAATCCCTGTATCGACGAGAAAATCTTAAAAAATGTTATGCAATGGAACAATCAAATACAGGGTGTTGCATTTTAAAAAATAGAGTTATTACAATTTGTAAGTTGTCATTTGAAAATGGGTTCAAGCCCTGTGGACAGGAGCTTTCTGGCACTCTAGTTCAAACAGACAAATTATATCTCCGAAAGTATTGGTTTCTCAGAGTTGAGAATTATATCAATTTATTCTTATGATAAAACTGCATCATAAAGGAAATTCAATTCAAATAATAGTTCATTTATCTAGATTAAATGAGCAATCTGAGAATGAGAACTGCACCATGGAAGAAACCAAATTAAAATAGCTGAAATGAATTTGACTCTCTCTTATAGAACAGGATGAAATGTACGAGTATGAACACAGATCATATATAAAGCTTATATAGAATAATTATAGCATTCAGTGAAAACATAGAAGTACGATTCCTTATTGAAATTTAGAACTTCATCTTAGCAGAAATTGAATTCAAACATCATAGAAGAATTTAAATTCAACAAGAGTGCCAAAAATTATCAATCCAAAACCAAAAGACGAATTCTACCCAACAACGAACTCATCCGAGATATTCATTCCTCAATTCTATGATGAACGATGATATATATCTTTCCTCAAATCTACTCCAATACACCAATATTCCAGTTTTGTTTTTAGTGGAGATATTCTGAACTCAATATTATTAACTTACCATTACCATTGCCATCATCATATGGATTGACCATCGGCATGAAAATATCAACAAAAAGTATGATATTATATTATCATTCTCATATTTATACGATTGCTGGAATGAAAGAACGTCATTTCTCAGGAGAATAATTTTGAAAAATCATATCTCCGAAAGTATTAGCTTGTTAGAGTTAAAAATGATATGAATGGATCATATGATAAAACTGCTTATTAAAAAATTTAATTTGGAATTTGTTTTGTGAAAAAAAAAAATTGTTTTTGTTACTCCGAAACAATCTGTCCAATTTTGCCCAATTACGAACTTAGCCGAGATATTTATCCCCCAAACCTACTCTGAAAATTTCAACTCTCTAGCTCATTCCGTTCGAGAGTTATCGTGCCTACGGCCGGCCGGCCGGTCGGACAGAATGGATTTCGACCACGGATTCTTGATCAGTGAGTCGAACCAATTCGTTTAAGACCATTTTCATCGAAAAATTCAAAAATTACAGACATTTGGGCAAATTGATAAGCACTCAGTTCCGAGGAACTAGAGCGCCAAAAATCGTAGAAGGCGTTGGAACATCAACTTTCATTTTGTGTGGATTTCAAAAGATAAGCTGAAGCTTAAGGAATCGACTGGAAAAAAAAAAAAAAGCACTGACGTGAAGTCAGTGCTCTTTGGCGCGCGTGTTCACGGTGGCTAATTTGAATTGAATGATTCAAAAATTAACAGTGCTGTATCTAAGCTGCCATCAGGATAGAGTAACAAAGTTGGAAAAGAACACAAGTGACTCTCCTTAGTCGCACAAGCTCTTAGAAGATTTGGGAGGGTCAGTATAATCCTAATCATGTTTATAGCACGCGCGCCAAAGCAGATTGACTTTTTACACTTTTTCTTTCATTGTTAAGTCAATCTGCTTTTGCGCGCGTGCTATAAACATGATTAGGATTATACTGACCCTCCCAAATCTTCTAAGAGCTTGTGCGACTAAGGAGAGTCACTTGTGTTCTTTTCCAACTTTGTTACTCTATCCTGATGGCAGCTTAGATACAGCACTGTTAATTTTTGAATCATTCAATTCAAATTAGCCACCGTGAACACGCGCGCCAAAGAGCACTGACTTCACGTCAGTGCTTTTTTTTTTTTTTTTTCAAGTTCCTTTAACAAATATAGCTATCAATACAGTTTGGCTGTTAGTTTTACCGTAGATCAGAAAAAAATTCGGTTGTGGGTCCTCCGTTAGGGACGAAATTGCATCTTCTCCAAATCCGAACGCATTTTAATATAGATCTACCGAATATAGTTATTTATAAATTCGCCTCAGGGCCACCATACAGACATTTCAAATCGGAAACAACGCTATTTCCCCCAAACTGACTTGTGTCCGTGCACTGAATTGACATGAATATTCTTTTAAAACCTCACAATATCGGCTCATTACTCCCAACATAACCCAAACAACCCAAAATCATTCACTTCTCGTCTGCGCAAGCGCAGTATACTCGTGGCTGCAAGTCCTCCCAAAATTACACACCTCACAAAAAACTCCGATTCTCCAACACTAGTGGTACAGGAGATATCGCTTCTTGAATCAACGCATGCGCAGACCCTCACCAGGGGATTCTATAGCGGAAAAGCATCCGCCACCCCAAAACCCCAATCCTCTCTGACGAAAGCACCACCAGTTAAATCACTGATGGTCTGCTCATGCGCATAACGAAAAATGCCTGTAAGGGGTTACATCCATTTCGAAATTAGCCCCAGGGCCACGGTACGGACACTTTAACTCTGAAACAACGCTACATCCCCCAAACTGACTTGTCCTTGCACTGAATTGCTATGAATATTCTTTTAAAACCTCATAATATCGACTCAGCACTCCCAACATAACCCATCCAACCCAAAAACAGTTACTTCTCTTCTGCGCATGCGCAATCTACTCGCGGCTGAAAGTCCTCTCAAAATAACACACCTTACAAAAAACTCCGATTCTCCAACACTAGTGGTTCAGGAGATATCACATCTTTAATCCACGCATGCGCAGACCCTCAACAGGGGATTCTATGGAGGAATAGCATCCGCCACCCCAAAACCCTATTCCTCTCTGACGAAAACACCACCAGTTAAATCACTGATGATCTGCTCATGCGCATAACGGAAAATGCCTGTAAGCGGTATCATCAATTTCAAAATTAGCCCCAGGGCCACGGTACGGACACTTTAACTCGGAAACAACGCTACATCCCCCAAACTGACTTGTCCTTGCACTGAATTGCTATGAATATTCTTTTAAAACCTCATAATATCGACTCAGCACTCCCAAGATAACCCATCCAACCCAAAAACAGTCACTTCTCTTCTGCGCATGCGCAATCTACTCGCGGCTAAAAGTCCTCTCAAAATAACACACCTTACAAAAAACTCCGATTCTCCAACACTAGTGGTTCAGGATATATCACATCTTTAATCCACGCATGCGCAGACCCTCAACAAGGGATTCTATAGAGGAATAGTATCCGCCACCCCAAAACCCTAATCCTCTCTGACGAAAACACCACCAGTTAAATCACTGATGGTCTGCTCATGCGCATAACGAAAAATGCCTGTAAGGGGTAACATCAATTTCAAAATTAGCCCCAGGGCCACGGTACAGACACTTTAACTCGGAAACAACGCTACATCCCCCAAACTGACTTGTCCTTGCACTGAATTGCTATGAATATTCTTTTAAAACCTCATAATATCGACTCAGCACTCCCAACATAATCCATCCAACCCAAAAACAGTCACTTCTCTTCTGCGCATGCGCAATCTACTGGCGGCTAAAAGTCCTCTCAAAATAACACACCTTACAAAAAACTCCGATTCTCCAACACTAGTGGTTCGGAAGATATCGCATCTTGAATCTACGCATGCGCAGACCCTCATCAGGGATCTGAATTCTATGGAGGAATAGCATCCGCCACCCCAAAACCCCAATCCTCTCTGACGAAAACTACAGCAGTTAAAGGACTTCTCATCTGCGCATGCGCAATACGGAAAATGCCCGGAAAGGGCAGCATGAACCTCAAAAACATATGTTTCGGCATTAAAAGCAAAATATTCCGCAAAATAGTAGTAATTTTTTTATTTTTTTCATGTCACGTGATCTTCACGAAATTTTGCAAAAGTGTTTGCTTTGGTTTTTTGCATCCAACTACTGAGTTTCAATTTAATCAGATCAGTATTTTTCGAGTTATCGTGAAAACAAAATTTTCAAATTTTCAAAATTTTTTTTTGCCACTTTAGGGCCGTCCGTTCAACACAAAACTTCGCAGGCATATAAAGGTCATGATTCTACAATCTGATGCCAAATTTCAAAAAGATCGAGTGATCGGTTCCGGAAATATTCATAAAAAACGTTTTTATTAAAAACGGCCTTAACTCCGAAACCGCTCGGTCGATTTCGCCCGTTAACGAACTTGTCCGAGATATTTACGCTACAAAACTACCCTGCAAATTTCAACGCTCTAAGTCGTTCCGTTCGAGAGTTATCGTGCTAACGGCCGGACCGGCCGGCCGGACCGGACGGACAGAATTGAATTTGACCTCGAATTCTTCATCAGGGAGTCGAACCTAATCGTTTGAGACCATTTTCGAAAAAAAATTCGAAAAATACAGACATTGTGACGAAATGATAGCACGCTGTTCCTTGCGGAACACGCGCGCAAAAAGATGGTTGAGTTATGTTGAATGGTCCAAAGTTATGAATTTTTCTGTGGGCTCATGCACGACTCCATTTTGACATATAAATTGAAGTCAAAATTTAATGCAGATAAGCCAACTGAACCGGGGTACGTTATATAAACAATTTAGTGGCCAATCCAAACGAAAATGGGGTGTTGCCATAAAAAAAACCGAACTTATGTGTGTATTTCATTTTCGGACATTCTGTATATAGATAAAAATATTTACAATTTGTGCTGATTGTCGCGCCAAACAGTTGAAAAAAAATCAAGTCGATAACTTCGAGATACACAAAGTTATGGACCATGGGTCACCACACCAGGTATACACATTAATATATATTTTCGGGATTTGTTTGCTATCTCAGTATTCAAGAGAAAATGAGCGATTTACCATGTTGATGTGGATCGACTGATTTCTGCAGTACATCTAAACCAGTGCTTCCTTAATAGAATAAGACAAATTGAAGACTTAGTATGCATGCAGAGATGTTTTTATTTAAATTTTGAATGACTTCGATGAATTTGCCATAATGAAAAAAATGGAATTTCGATCGAGCCCTCCATCGAGCCAGTGTTTCGGAAGAAAACATAAAACCTAATATGAACCTTGTGAAAAACGTATACTGGGTGTCCCGGCACTACGTGACTCTTTCACGGGCGTAAATAAAGTACCTACCTATGTAAAGACAAGTCAGGAATGCTTAAATTTTTTTTCCTACGACGCCTCCCTGTGAAGATATCTGCATCCAAATGATACCCCATAATACAGTTTTTTTTGTGATAACTTCCAACGACTAAACCGATTCTGGTAATTTTTCGAATTTGAATCACCTTCCCCATAAGTCTTCAACATCGCTAGGGACGGACTGACCCTAGCACTCAATGGTCAGAAACTTTTTTTTGGTTGTAGATTTCGGTAAAATTTCTCCATTTATATATTTTATCATTCATTCTGCAAAAAAGAAGTATATCAGTACAGCATTGAAAGAATGCACTGTTTTCGAGTTACAAGGATTTTTATGATTGAATATCAAAATTTTTCCATGAATATTGCGAGCTGTTTATGATTTATATGGCTACTAAAACTTGTCTTTCTGTGACTGTTCATTTATCTGAAACTTCTCCCAAATATTCTGATATTCAATCATAAAAATGATTGTAAGTCGAAAACGGTGAATTTTTTCAATGTTGAACCTTTTTTGCAGAATAAATGGTAACATACATAAATGTAGGAATTTCGCCGATATCTTCAACTAAAAAAAAGTTTCTGACCATTAAGTGCTAGGGTCAGTCCGTCCCTGGCTGTCTTGAACACTTATGGAGAAGGAGTTGAAAAGAAATCATTACTGATATTTTTATTGATTAAAATTCGAAAAATTACCAGAATCAGTTGAGTCGTTCGGAAGTTACGGGACACCCTGTATATGTGAAAGGGTTTAATACGTTTTCGGTTGAAACAGAAAACGAACCGTACCGAATGGAACCGTATGCATATAAAACCAGCCTAAAGGACTTGGAAATGAGATGGGTAGATAATACTCGAATGGAAAGGTCAAGTTCGTGCATGGACAGTTCCACCCATTGTGTCCAGATATACCTAATATGTCCATTTGAAGTATGAAAAATATCGATTAGAATATTCATGCAATATTTCGTGACGATCATATCTGTCGACAATAAAATTTCGATATCTCAAGAGTCATTCAGTAGACCGTACAGTAATCTTCTCAAGCAACGTTTATCGTCAGAAGATGGGAACATCGTTCACGAATAAACCACAATATTCATTCAGTAGATTCAGCTGGGAAGAATAGATTTAAAGCTGTACTAGTACGGACAGACGTTGCTCTGTCCTGCTCGAATATTGGATTGCCTGCTATCACCAGGATCAGCAAGCGTTTTTTTTCAATATTTGAGTGTTTGATGTAACATTTCAATATTTTCGTTTCGACATTATCATTGTGCGATTTTCTGTAACCCAAAGCAAAATCAAAAACTGACTCGCATTTCTTGTTAATCGTAGTATTATGTCCGGACGATATTTGATGCTTGAAATTGCCTCATTTGGCAAAAGAGTGTGAAATACTCACTTCAATACTGCAGCTAACGAATCCCCCAATGTATATATTTTAATTACATCTCAAACAACATTAATCACACATTAATATAATATGTCATGAACTTCATTTCTACTCAAAATTAATAACGAATATCAAAGTGACATCTCCAGATCTCTGAGAAGAGTCGATGTTCTAAAGACTGGGTCCACGCATTCGCCATTTCGTACTAAAAGCAAAACAAATATTCTTTAACGTAATTGTGTCGCCTCCTACTGGGTCCGATTGCAACTCTGAACCATCCAGAAACACACAAAATTTCATCTAAATCGGTCACATCGTTTAAGAGGAGTTCAACGATATACAAACTTACAGTAGAATTGAGATTACCATGTGAGAGAATAAAGGTTTTCCTGGAACCTACATTACTCGACAGTAGATAGTTATCCTATTGTGAAGAATCTACCCGTTGTTATGGCTTCGATTTTCTATTAAAATAAAATATATAACCTGAGGTCTCTGAACGATATTCATAGATGATAAATTTCTTTGCCGTAGTTTGTGGGCTTTTTCGAGAAAAAGGCTCGTAAATTTCCACGGTCTCGTACATGGAAGTGAATGGAATTCGAAGGGCAACACTTTGATATGCTTTCAATTGTATCGGTTTCTCCTTTACTTTTAATTTCATTATGATTCAAAACAGTCTTGCTTGTGTAGACATTTTGAGCAAGTGTCTAGCTGAAGATAGTTTTGGAACATACCAATGTTCTCTAGTCATGCTGTATAATAATATTTATATTCAGTATTTTTATGTTATCATTTCAATTGAAAACGATAAATGCATTGAGATGTTATGAGTTCTAATGATAAACCATTGTATTGCACTTCTTGAACCCGATAGAATTCAATAACAAACATTGTTATTGTTTATTACTGATATGCAAAAAACGGAATTGTTCCCATATCCTATTGTATAATCGAATTAATACACAACAGCAGTAACGATATACAGGTTATTCCAAGGAAATAACAAAACTATCTGGATCCAGAAAAATCTCGAAACTTCTGGAGGGGAACCAATACCATCACGCCCACCCTAACCGCAGGGCTAAATAGGCTGCAGCTCTGGGGCGCCAGACTTTTAGGGGCAGCTATTAATTTTAGAGTTACCTTTTTTTTAGAAAGGGGCACAACTGGTCTGCTAGCCCAGGGGAGGAAAATATCTTAGGACTGCCCTGAGGGGAACACAAAATAATCAAGCGCATCCTTGTAGAAGAGGTGGTTTTCCCTTAAATAAATTAAAAATAATGGGTAACCTAAATGTCGACGAACGGCAACATATCAGATTTCGATTACGAAGAATTTTTTTAATATATTCTGAAGAAATTTATTACAGAAAAGTTTCCATACATGGCACGAAGGAACTGAAATGAATCATCATTCGAGTCTTAACCTAGCGCATCCGCCAAATGCATAACCACGGGTACCTAAAAATTTGTGCGTTTTCGTGCAGATTTCACAGACATAAAATTTGATGTAATATTATGTTCAATAAGAAAAATAACTGGGTAAAATTAATCTACTATTTACGAATGCATCAAGAAATGCATAGTGTGGCATTTTTTTCCCAAATACAAATATTTTTTGCGCATATGTTCTGAGGAACATCGCGTTATCATTTTGCCCAAATGTCTGTAACTTTCGAATTTTTTGACTAAAATGCTCTCAAACGATTCGGTTCGACTCCCCGATTCGAGGTCAAATTTGATTCTGTCCGGCCGGCCGTTGCCACGATAACTTGAGAACGGAAAGAGCTAGCGACTTGAAATTTTCAGGGTAGGTGGCGCATCCCAATACGACGGACAAGTTCGTTAATGGGCATAATCGGCCCAATGGTTTCCGAGTAATAATTTTGTTTTCAACCAATATGAATCCGATCGAATTGAAACTTGATGAATAGTTGTAGAATATAAACCTAAGCACGTTTCTGAAATTTTGTGAGAATCGTATCGCTATAAAATAAAAAAAAATATTTGCGTTTGTTTATAAGCATAATCAGCCAATCGGTTTTGGAGTTATACCCATCTGAAATTTGGTTGTTATTTCCTCAATAACTTGAAAAATACAAAACCGATTAAATTCAAACATGGTTATTAGTTGTAGAATGCCAACGCGAAAGGTCTTGCAAAATTTCGTGAGGATAGTATCACTAAAAAATTTTTAAAAAATCATTGAAAAAAATGTTTTATATCAGAAAGTATTCATCCGATATGGCTGAAATTTTGAGATAGCCTTCAGAACCTAACTCTACTACCAGGTTCCAAGTTTGAACACGATCGGATCTATATTGTTGGAGTTCCGAGCAGCCTTAGGTGAGTTCAGTAGCTGGATAGGTGACCGTTGCCTCGATAACTCTCGAACGAAAGGAGATAGAAACTTGCAATTTTCAGGGTAGGTGCGCTTCTGAATAGGAGAGTTAACTTCGTTGTTTGCCATAATCGGCCGAACGGTTTCGGAGTTTTATCCATCTAGCATATTATTTCCTCGATAACTCAAAAAATATAGACTCGATCGAATTGAGGATTTCTAACTAATTGTAGAATATCGAAATAAAGACGTGGGTATAATTTTGTGAAAACCGTACCACCAGAAAATAAAAAAAAAATTACGAAAAAAAAATTTGTTCAAGCACTGACGGGAAGTCAGAAGCTTTTGCGCGTATGTTCTATTGTCCATTCTCCTGTATTGTACACTCTCAATCGAATTTACCATGGTGATTTCTATTGAGAGGTCTATCTATGGTAAATTCGATTGAGAGTGTCCAATACAGGACAATGGACAATACAACATACGCGCAAAAGCTTCTGACTTCACGTCAGTGCTTGAACCAATTTTTTGTTTTCCGCGTCCGATCTTTTTAGTAATTCTCGCATATTCCTGATGTAATTTTAAAACAAATTTTCAAACCAAAAAATAAAAAATTGGTTCAAGCCCTGTGGACAGGAGCTTTTTGGCGCTCTTGTTCAAACAGACAAATTATATCTCCGAAAGTATTGGTTTCTCAGAGTTGGGAATTATATCAATCGATTCCTATGATAGAAATGCATCATGAAATAAATGAAATTTAAAAAAAGTGTCGTTAAAAAAAAATGCTTCAAAAATTATCTTATAAAACACTAGAACAAGAGGTGTACCAGAAATAATTTTGACATTTATCTCTCATAGGAAAATAAGATGACATGTAAGAACACAGATCATATAATAATTCATAGATACAATAATTAAGTACAGCATTCTATGAAAACATAAGAAGTACAGAAGTACAACTGCCATTAAATGTGCCACTTTTAACACTGTTGGCTGTCAATTTGAAGTTTAATGTCATTACAAATTCGCCTATTTTATTATCAAAATCGGGCAGTTATACAAAAAACATTGTACGATATTTGTGTTAAAAGTGATTTTATTTTGTTCTTGAAATTGTTCAAGTCCCGCTTATTCCACAAACTTTTCCACTCACGAAATAAAACATTACTTTTAACACTCATATCATAATGATTTTTATCATACCTCCATCATAATACTTGTCACGAACTAAAAAGCGTGCGAAATCTGAAGATTAAAACACGCTGTGTCAACAAAACGTGACAGCAGATGTCCATTAGATACTTGATTAGATGTATTACTTAAATTATAAGGATCTTTATCCTGCAAAATTAATTTCCAACATTGTAATTGAATTTATGATGGTGATATATTATAAAAAAAAAAAGCACTGACGTGTAGTCAGTACTCTTTGGCGCGCGTGTTCACGGTGGCTAATTTGAATTGAATGATGAGTACTTCAAGCTCACTAGATAGAGCGAGCCGAAGATCTACCCAAAGGATAGTGGACACCATTCACTGTCGGTTCAAAAATTAACAGTGCTGTATCTAAGCTGCCATCAGGATAGATTAACAAAGTTGGAAAAGAACACAAGTGACTCTCCTTAGTCGCACAAGCTCCTAGAATATTTGGGAGGGTCAGTATAATCCTAATCATGTTAATCGCACGCGCGCTAAAGCAGATTGACTTTTTACACTTTTTCTCTCATTGTTAAGTCAATCTGCTTTTGCGCGCGTGCGATTAACATGATTAGGATTATACTGACCCTCCCAAATATTCTAGGAGCTTGTGCGACTAAGGAGAGTCACTTGTGTTCTTTTCCAACTTTGTTAATCTATCCTGATGGCAGCTTAGATACAGCACTGTTAATTTTTGAACCGACAGTGAATGGTGTCCACTATCCTTTGGGTAGATCTTCGGCTCGCTCTATCTAGTGAGCTTGAAGTACTCATCATTCAATTCAAATTAGCCACCGTGAACACGCGCGCCAAAGAGTACTGACTACACGTCAATGCTTTTTTTTTTTTTCAAGTTCCTTTAACAAATATAGCTATCAATACAGTTTGGCTGTTAGCTTTACCGTAGATCGAAGAAAAATGCGGTTGTGGGACCTCCGTTTGGAACGCAATTGCCTCTTCTCCAAATCCGAACGTATTTTAATATAGATCTACCGAATATAGTTATTTATAAATTCGCCTCAGGGCCACCATACATACATTTCAACTCGGAAACAACGCTATTTCCCCCAAACTGACTTGTGTCCGTGCACTGAATTGACATGAATATTCTTTTAAAACCTCACAATATCGGCTCTTTGCTTCCAACATAACCCAAACAACCCAAAACCATTCACTTCTCATCTGCGCAAGCGCAATATACTCGTGGCTGCAAGTCCTCCCAAAATTACACACCTCACAAAAAACTCCGATTCTCCAACACTAGTGGTTCAGGAGATATCGCTTCTTGAATCCACGCATGCGCAGACTCTCACCAGGGAATTCTATAGAGGAATAGCATCCGCCACCCCAAAATCCCAATCCTCTCTGACGAAAGCAACAGCAGTTAAATCACTGATGGTCTGCTCATGCGCATAACGAAAAATGCCCGTAAAGGGTAACATCAATTTCGAAATTAGCCCCAGGGCCACGATATGGACACTTTAACTCGGAAACAACGCTACATCCCCCAATCTGACTTGTCCTTGCACTGAATTGCCATGAATATTCTTTTAAAACCTCACAATATCGGGTCAGCACTCCCAACATAACCCATACAACCCAAAAACAGTCACTTCTCTTCTGCGCATGCGCAATCTACTCGCGGCTAAAAGTCCTTTCAAAATAACACACCTTACAAAAAACTCCGATTCTCCAACACTAGTGGTTCGGAAGATATCGCATCTTTAATCTACGCATGCGCAGACCCTCATCAGGGATCTGAATTCTATGGAGGAATAGCATCCGCCACCCCAAAACCCCAATCCTCTCTGACGAAAACTACAGCAGTTAAATGACTTCTCATCTGCGCATGCGCACAACGAAAAATGTCCGGAAAGGGCAGCATGAACCTCAAAAAAATAGGTTTCGACATTTTAAGCAAAATATTTCGCAAAATAGTAGAAATTTTTTTATTTTTTTCATGTCACGTGATCTTCACGAAATTTTGCAAAAGTGTTTGCATTGGTCTTTTGCATCTAACTACTGAGTTTCAATTTAATCAGATCAGTATTTTTCGAGTTATCCTGAAAACAAAATTTGAAAATATTTGAAAATTTTTTTTGCCACTTTAGGGCCGTCCGATCAAAACAAAACTTCGCAGGCATATAAAGGTCATGATTCTACAATTTGCTGCCAAATTTCAGAAAGATCGAGTGATTGGTTCTGGAAATATTCATTAAAAACGTTTTGACTAAAAACGGCCTTAACTCCGAAACCGCTCGGTGGATTTCGCCCGTTAACGAACTTGTCCGAGATATTTACGCTACAAAACTACCCTGCAAATTTCAACACTCTAAGTCGTTCCGTTCGAGAGTTATCGTGCTAACGGCCGGCCGGACCGGACGGACAGAATTGAATTTGACCTCGAATTCTTTATCAGGAAGTCGAACCTAATCGTTTGAGACCATTTTCGAAAAAAAATTCGAAAAATACAGACATTGTGACGAAATGATAGCACGCTGTTCCTTGCGGAACACGCGCGCAAAAAAATTATGTATGATACAGGTGTTTAAATGCCTTCAAAGCTCACTTGTGCACTTGTATCATAATATACTATTATTGATTAATAAGAGACTGCATTGCTCTCCAGAAATGATAATAATAGATTTTTCGATATATTGTTATTTCCCGCTCTAGTTCTATCTCCACAACCCATAATAATCAGAATTTCTATTCTATCTGATGACGATAAACAATTTTTATTTTAGTTCAGAGCTGACAGGGCTTCCAAGTTAATTATTATATAATAATTTGACAGAGATATTGAAGAAATTGAAAATTCAGAAAATTGATCATAACATAATACATACAGGTGAATCAGTTTCTTCAACAGCTGATAAATGAGTCTTACGTCCTTATAAAAAATAAATCCTCTGTAAACACCGGTATATATATATATCTATTTACCGGTATATATATATATATATAAATATAATATATGTGTTATCGGGAATGTGGTCAGTATAAGAAATTGGAACAACAATTTACTTTAAATTCTCAATATTTCGTCAATATATTTTTTCGACATCATCAGGAGAAAAACTAAAATATTTAACATATTATCAGTGTTTTTCTCCTGATGATGTCGAAAAAATATATTGACGAAATATTGAGAATTTAAAGTAAATTGTTGTTCCAATTTCTTATACTGACCACATTCCCGATAACACATATATTATATTTGAGTTTGGTCGAAAAAAACAATATTGAAGATTGATTATTATATATATATGTATATATATTTCTCTACTTTTATCGAAAGTAAAACTAGTGACTGACTCAATTTCTTCATGATGGATCGTAATTCATGAACGTCGATAAAATGATAATAATAGAATAAGTTGTCGCATACGTAGATGTTTATACGGTACTGTTTGAATGTATAATTATTGGAAGTTCTAGGAAATGTATTTGCATGTTTACAAGAAGCTACTAAGCAAATTATTGTTTATGGATTGTAGATTCTTCATATTATATTATTAATCTTTCAATGGTTAAGTGCTTAGAGTTGTGTGATGGTGTGGATATATATAGTATATGTCTACATATATTCAAATGACTAAACTAACTAAACCAACTAAAAAAATTAGTGTATTTTTCCATGCAGATAAACGCCTGCCTTGAGTGTGAACTAAGTGAAGAATTCGAAGAAAAAGGTTCCATACCGATTTTATTAGTATTGACTGGAAAAATACCCAATAATCCATTCCAAAGGATGCCAAATCTTTTCCATTTTGTATATTTTAATCACGCCATGGCCCATAAAATCAGCCACAGATTCAAAACTGCAAATCGCCCATATTTCCGATAAAATTTATGCAGCACCGAAATCGAAAAAAAAAATGGGTTCAAGCCCTGTGGACAGGAGCTTTCTGGCGCTCTAGTTCAAACAGACAAATTATATCTCCGAAAGTATTGGTTTCTCTGAGTTGGGAATTATATCAATGTATACATATGATAGAGCTGCATCATAAAGGAAATTCGATTCAAATAATAGTTTATTTATCAAGATTAAATGAGCAATCATGAGAATGAGAACTGCACCATGGAAGAAATCGAATTAAATCTGGCCAATTTTGCCCAATAACGAACTTAACCGAGATATTCATCTCCCTAACCTACTCTGAAAATTTCAACTACCTAGCTCATTCCGTTCGAGAGTTATTGTGGAAAAACTTTTTTTAAATTTTCAATTTTTTTTTTTACACTTTGCGGTAATCTGGTCAATACAAAACTTCACATGCGTATAAAGGTCATGATTCTACAATTTGATGCTAAATTTCAGATAGATCGAACGAACTTGTCCGAGATATTTACGCTCCAAAACCACCTTGCAATTTTCAATCCGCTAACTCCTTTCGTTCGAGAGTTATCGTGCCTACGGCCGGTCGGCCGGCCGGACAGAATCGATTTCGCACTCGGATTCTTGATCAGTGAGTCGATCCAAATCGTTTGAGGCCATTTTCAGCCAAAAATTTCAAAATTACAGACACTTGGGCAAATTGATAAGCACACTGTTCCGAATAACTAGAGCGCCAAAAAAAAAAGTTTCGTATGACAATTGCCCAAAACAGGTTTAAAGTACCTACAAATAGTAGGTATTCCATAAAACAAATATGAAAGAAGATAAGTAATAACTAGAGCGCCAAAAATTACCTTGTAATCGATCAAAAATTTCCTGATCTACGTTCACCAAACTACAGAATTAGGCTTTCAATATTTACGTAATATTTTCAAACATTTTCGGGTGAGGTCCCCGTTGCATCGCTAAAATACGAGTATTTCAACCCCAATATTTTTGAAGTTACAATATTCCCTTCTGTCAAGTTGACATTATGAGAATTCATACATAGAATAATAATTATATCAATCTGTGAAATACGATTTACATTGAAATTTTTTAAAATCATATCTCCGAAAGTATTAGTTTGTTAGAGTTGAAAATGATATGAATGGATTCTTATGATAAAACTGCTTATTAGAAAAAAATTGATTTGGAATTTGTTTCGTAAAAAAAAATTTTTTTTTTTGTTACTCCGAAACCATCTGTCCGATTTTGCCCAATAACGAACTTAGCCGAGATATTCATCCCCCAAACCTACTCTGAAAATTTCAACTCTCTAGCTCATTCCGTTCGAGAGTTATCGTGCTTACGGCCGGCCGGATCGGCCGGCCGGACAGAATGAATTTCGACCACGGATTCTTGATCAGTGAGTCGAACCAAATCGTTTAAGACCATTTTCATCGAAATATTCCAAAATTACAGACATTTGGGCAAATTGATAAGCACTCAGTTCCGAGGAACTAGAGCGCCAAAAATGTGAATCAAATTACTGAATCAGTTGAGTTATTCCTGAAAAAACTCGAGAACTAATGATCGTCGTATATGGCAGTAAAATTTAGATTGAGTATTAAATGACTAATTTAAAACCTCGGAGGATGAGTGTAATATCCACTCGAAATTGTCGAGTGTTTCACATACATTTTTTTGCATAACGTTTCCAAAGATTCGGCGAGAAGATAATAAGCAAGCAACGCATGAAAAATTTAGGAAGATGTATCGAATCTCTTATATTCACTAAATTCACTAATATTGATTGTAGATTATATTAATACATTATTCATTGTCGTGTATTCTGTTATCGAATCTGAATAGATATTACTGATATTAGGAAAGAGATAGGAGTAATTTGAAATAAATTTGTCACAAGTTCCCGGTGGGACAGTCGTATAGACATATAATGATAGGGAGGTGATTAAATTTGTCTTATGAACATCAAACAAATCATCGTTATTACTGAGATTTCATTTATTTACATATCTCGGTCATTTTTAGATATATTTTAGATTTTTTTGGAAAATTAAAATGTAGGTACCACCCGATTATGTCGCTTTGTATATTAAAAATATTTTTAAAAGCACCGACGTGAAGTCGGGATACTATGCGAGCATGTTCTATTGTCTATTCAAACCTCACGGAATACTGCTTGAAATTTTAGGATAAATAAAATAATGAACTTATTCAGGGGGGTTCGAACCAGGATCTCCTGCGCAGCAAATAAAGCTGATATCACGGCTCTACAGGACTTATTGCATTTCTGAGATTTACATGATATGAAATTTCAGATGTAGATACCAGTTCGAAATTTTATTTTTACAATAATTGCTAAATAACGAAGCCTATTGAGCTGAAATCCGGTACTCTATTGTAAAATTGCTGCTCGAAGGTTTGTGCAAAATTTCGGCGGAATCTGACATATAGTTTTTGAAATATAACATTTTAAAGTTTTTTTTTCTAGAGATACGATCCTCACGAAACTTCCCAGACGACAACTAATTACTAAGTTTAAATTCGATGGAATCTATGTTTTTTAAGTTATTGAGGAAACAATATTTCAGAGGGGTATAACTCCGAAACTATTCGGTCAATTCTGCCCATTAACTAAATTAATAGTGTCATTCAATGCGCAACCTACTCTGAAACTTTCAAGTCGCTATCTTTTCTCGTTCGAAGTTATTCGTGCAACGGCCGGCCGGACAGAATCGATTGACCTCGAATTATTCATCAGTGAGTCGAACCTAATCGTTTGAGACCATTTAAGGTGAAATATTCGAAAATGACTGACATTTGGGCAAAAGGATAGCACGCTGTTCGTTTGAACATATTATGCGCAAAAAAAGGTGGAAGAAAATTTTGAAAACAAATATACATATCCTTCTTTTCACGTAGAATAGTATGAGGTTGATATTTCAGATAACTCATTTTATCGGTTCCCTGTACGTACATCCAAAATTATAGCCAATTCTGGCAATAAGTTTCCTAGATTGGAAATTTTTGGGAGACATTTTTTTCCACTGGCAGGATCTTTCTGCATTAACTTTGAATTCGTTACTCAACATCTAAATAGCAGTTCGCTCAGATCTGTAAAATTCGAAATTTTGGGAAAATATTATTTTAAATGTATGCCCCAGCAATCAATTTTCGGATTTGGCCCACCCACGAACTCGACAAGCGCATTTTGACATCGACCCTACCCTACCAAATTTAAGTATCTATTTCCTTTTTTGCGCGAATGTTCTAGGGAACAGCATGCTATCCTTCTGCCCAAATAAATTCTAGGTCATCCGTTGCCACGATAACTTTCGAACGGAAAGGATAAGGTAGGTTGTGCACCCGACTGCGACAGTTGGGTTTGTTAATCGGCCTAATCGGCAAAACAGTTTCGGACTATACCCATCTGAACTATTGTTTTCTCGATAACTCAAGAAATACAGATCTGATGGAATCTTTACTTCGTAATTATGTAGTTGTAGAAAAAAACGCGAAAACTTTTTCAATACTTCGTAAGGCTCGTATCACTAAGAAAAAAAAGTTTTTCAAAAAATATTATAATTCAGGAACTATCAGCCAGATTCCGCTGGAATTCCGCACAAACCTTCAAGCCGCCATTTATAATCGAGAACAGGAATTCAGCTCGATCAGCCTTATATTTCAGCCATAATTTTGAATAAAAAATTTCAAACTGGTATCTACATACTTCTTTTGAAACCATTTGAATCTCACAACACCTCGATAGCCGAGTGGTTAGTATACTACCGCGCAGGAGATCTGGGTTCGAATCTTCACTGAGGAGTTCAACCATTTTATTTATTTTGTAATTTGAAATCTGTTGATTGATGCAATGCATTTTTGCACATGTTAATGCTAGAAAGCCTTCTTGAAGGTTCATGCAGTATTTCGTGAGGGTGTGTGAGGCGTGGAGAGGTAATAGAACATACTCGCAAAAGCTCCTGACTTCACGGACGGACGGACAACGCTCAAAATTAGAAAATTACAGACATTTTGGCAAAATGATTGTGCCCTGGTATGGGCGAGCTTAGAATGCTGTAATGTTTTACAAATAATAATATGGCCTACATTAAAGAACCGGTACTAATAATTCTCAGCTTTTGTTTAGGGAAAATGAGAGGGGAAGTCATTCCTAGTAGACCATGAACATCAAAAATACCTACGTATTATAATTTATCGTGTTTTGTTTGAAGCGAAAGCATGATGCACAATCATTCAGGCAGTGAAAATGCAAATGTGAGCTAATATGCATGCATGTACAGGAAATTCATCAGTGCGATATTTATATATTTTCGGCAGTTGTTTTATTCAAACCCATGAACCAACTAGGGCTCACTTCATTTCCGTATTATACGGGCGAAATTATATTTTCGATTAAAGGTACACTAAATATTGAAAATTATTCATAGTTCCTGTAATTGTCCTCATGATTTTGATTTTTCTTGCTGGTTCAGCAAACTACTTTTCATCATTAGAATTTTATTGGAACTAGGTATCTACTGACATGTAAACGACGTAATTTGACATAAGTTTCTAATTTCACTGTGTTCGATTATTCATTTTAAGATGTTTCCCAAATCCAAAGAAAAAATTGGTGAAATTTCTCCATATCTAGCTTCCGCCGCTCAATTCTTGTGTCATGGTCGGACGATATTTGGTGCTTGTCATTGCATATAGAGTATGAAAAAGCCAAATGGAATAATTAATTATCTTGGTTACTGTAAATATTCTTGGAAAATCCCGAAACACGTCAAATTCAAATTAAAAATTGTCGTTCTTCTTCGTAAAATTGCGAACCCTACCTTCAAGCCCCTTCGAAAGACAGCTACAACCTCCAATTTTTCAAATAGGAAGTATGGGTATGAATCGTTTGAAAGGTCACGTCATTCTCTATTCAGAAATATTATCATTTTCATGTTTATTGACAAACTCAAAATAAAAAAAAATAAAATAATGTGATTACCGAAATTTATTATATTCACTCGAATATTCCCATATCTTACTACAGTAATACTTAACTTAAAAAAAAATAAAAAAAACCATAACATTGTGTTTTCCAGATTTTTCCTGATTTGCCACCTATAACCCAAGGGACAATGAGTAAAATAGAGAAGCAGTTTCGAGAGTTTGAGCATTTAAGGCTTAAAAAAGCAGGTGCTAATACACTGTGTGGGGATGTGAAATTAGATGTGATGCTTGACTTTGAAGAAAATCCACAACATTAAATGATATGTAATAAAACAAAGTAAAATGTATCATGTATGGACATGTTGGATAACAATAATATTCAATTAGTAGACGTTTTGTTTTCTGATGAGTACACTTTTTCTATCAAAATTACTGGATGAGAGAGAAACATATTCCCTCAAAAGGTTAATGTTTGGGCAGGAAATGTTCGAAACCATATCATAGGCTCATTTTTCATTGAGGGCAATTTGAATGTCGATAAATATTTAACTACTTCAAAATAATGTTGTTCCAACATTGGCAAATTTATATCCTGATCAAGGAAATCCTCAAGTTCCACAGAATATGGTATGCTTATGGTTCCAACAGGATGGAGCATCACCACATTACCAACGCAATGTCCTGCAGTACCTCAACGCAATATTTCAATATCGGTGGATAGGAAGGCGAGGAACGATCGAATGGCCAGCGCGATCTCCTGATCCTAACCCATTAGATTTCTTTTTATGGGGATATGTGAAGAGCATTGTGTAGAAAACTAAACCCCTTGAATTGAATGACCTAAGAGATCGAATAATGCTTGCGATTAGGTCGATCACTCCTGAGATGTTGAATAATGTTGGAAAACATTTTTATTTGAGGTTAGGATGTTGCCAAGACGTTCGCGGTGAACACTTCGAACATCTACCTCATTAACATTCATAATTTTTTTGCTACATTTTGTATTACATTTTAGTTTTCGATATTGTACCAAATTTCGATAATCACTTGATTTTATTTTTTTCTAATTTGATTTTGGCAATAAACATTAAAGTGAATGGCGAGACCTTTCAAACGATGTATAACCAGCCCACACTTCCTATTTGAAAAATTGGGGGTTGTACATGTAACCAAGATAATGAATTATTCCATTTGGCTTTTCCACACTGTATAATTACACAATATACGAATATTACGACAACAATAATGGATGAATTGAATATAAACTGCCTATGAAATCAGCTTTTCACCCGAGGAAAGGATACAGAAATTCGTTAAATATATCAACCAATTATTTAAATAAGCATTATAAATACGACGGAGAGTGAAGGGGATTCGTTAAATGCTATTGCAAGTTGCAAGGGAAGTGTGTTACAAGGCTTTGATGTAATCCATCACGTTAATAGTATCTATTCAGAAAGCCAATTTCTTCAACTTTCAGCCATTCTTCAGTACTTGACGCAACAATAAAAACTAATAATAATTATACCGGGTGGCCCACCACAGACGCTGATCTCGTTTTGAAGGAGTAAATGAAGATATTTTGAGATAATTTTTTTGTGATGTGTTCAAAAGCACAATTTGAAATTATTTTCATATATACAGGGTGTTCGAAAACAAAGATATTGACCAAAGTTACATTTCTTTTATTGTAACACCCTGTATTTAACCTCAAACATGGAATGGCAAGCTCAAATCATGATAAGTTTTTTTCAGATCACTTTATACCTTTTACGAGAAAATGGCAAAAAATTTTAAATATTGAGATTTTTTAAGTAGCAATTAGCGAAGAAACCAGTTACGCCAGCGATACAGACATTATTTTCTTGAGTAGACATATTAGCTTCCCCTATACAGATAAAAAAAAATAACTGTGGAATATACAGAGTGATCATAATTAATATTCAAACATCAACTACAAATAATAGTCAAAAACTTTCTCATTTCAAATGGCACAACCGGTATTTCTATATATCGTTGAAAGTAAAGATTCATTTCGAAACTATCTTTACAAGGTTTTCCTACACCTAAACCTGATTGTTTTCTCAGCAATTTTCGACCATTATTTGTAGTTTATGTTTGAAAATTAATGATGATCACTCTGTATATTCCAGAGGTAATTTTTTTTTCTGTATATGAGTAGCTAATATGTCTACTCAAAGAAATACTATCTGTATCGCTGGCGTAACTGGTTTCTTCATTAATTGCTATTTAAAAAACTACATATTTTCAATTTTTCGCCATTTTCTCGTAAATGGTACTTCCAAGGTATAAAGTGATCTGATGAAACTCATCATAAGTTGAGCTTGCCATTCCATTTTTGAGGTCAAAAACAGGGTGTTAAAATAAAAAAAAATTACTTTGGTCTATTCTCTCAAAGCGAAATCCGCGTCTGTGGTGGGCCACCCGGTATATCCCTTCAGCAGTCAACGTTCAACGTCAACGTTCTACCCATTAATATAATCGTGACTATCTAAAACGGAGTTATATCTTCATAATAATAAAAGTTTAATATCATATTTTAGAAGTAAGTTTCTCTATTTCAGTATCGTAATGAGTCCATTCCAGCACTGAAAACAGTGCTGGAATGAACTCATTCCCGCATTGTTTCTAGTTATATTTTTCGTTTTGTGGTAGTCAGCACTGACATTCGATCCTATCAAATTTCAATACACGTCAATTGACAATACAATATAATCTGGATATAGTGAAATAATTGTTGAGGAAAAGCTTTATTTTCATTAAAAAAT
The DNA here is from genome assembly GCA_937662695.2 of Halyzia sedecimguttata. Classification (NCBI taxonomy): domain Eukaryota; kingdom Metazoa; phylum Arthropoda; class Insecta; order Coleoptera; family Coccinellidae; genus Halyzia; species Halyzia sedecimguttata. The sequence continues at coordinate 68,639,085 of OW569411.2, forward strand.
ATGGTACTAGAGATTTCCTCCTTGCTAATTTTGAATCATTCATGCTATTAGGAAACTGTTTTAAATCTTATCTCCATGCCCTACGTACGTTTCAAATTCAAATTCCTTAATCTGTCACACCAACTACCAAGATACAATACAAAAGTCTCTAGGATGTACAATTTTTCATTAAATTTCAACAGTATATTATAAACCTTGCATGAAATAGAGAAAATATCGTCTAATACTCGTTGCAGAAGGCAATTCCAACACTCATGCGTTCGAAAACTCGCTCCTTCGTCGCTCGTTTTCGAATTTCGCATTCGTGTTTTAATAGGAGCCCATTCTGCAACTTGTTTTAGAATATAGTATTCCGATTAGGTTTCATAAGGCATAAGATGTATAATTAAATACGACTATCTTCAATTTGAAATTTTGGTCCAGAACCAGAATTTTCGATCTTGCTTTCAAACAGTTCGAATTCATCTGTGATAGTTATTTGCTTTCAATTTTTGATTTTGATATCAAAACTCAAATGAGGCATTAATTATAGGAAGGACACTGGGGAAAAACATGCAATGTCACAAAGACAATGAACTGAGAAATTGCTGAATTAAGCTTGGACGATACCTACTTGTTATTGCACTGTATCAATAATAATAAGCGCGCTAGTTCACACACTGAACGGAGTGCCTATTTGTAATTTTCGATTTTTTTGCCGAGAGTGGTCTCGAACGATTAGTTACAACTCACTGATGAAGAATCCGAGGTCAAGTAGTATCGGAATTATAACCACCTGAAATTATGTTTTCCCAATAACTCGAAAAGAACTGATCTGATTGAATTAAAGCACGACAGTTAGTTGAAAAATACCGGAAACTATCCGTCCGATATCGTTCATATTTTGCGAGAGCCTACAGAACCTTATTTTACAGTAAATTTCTAGATTTCAACTCGATCAGAGCTATATTGCAGAAGATAATTAGGGCGAGTTCAGTACCTGGGTGGGTGACCACTCTGGCAATACATTTGAACAAACGCGCCAAAGATCCTGGCCACTGTGCTTTTCCAACTAGTTTAGAAAAATATTACCGTGTGAATCTGTGTGTTACCTACTGCACAATATATTTTGGCATTCCGTTTTACCACATTCGTACTATACAATGTATTTGCCAGGTCAAAAAACATAAAAATGTGATATGGTTTTCTCCCGTGTCCTTCATAATGAAAAATTATAACAGAAAATTTCTTGGAATTCTTTACAATAATGTAATTTCAATATACGGGGCGTTTCTTTAGTACGGTACATAAGTTCGAAACGACAGCAGCTTTGCTCCCCCATTGCTGCCAAACATCCTAAAACTATAAGGAAAATTAACTACCAGAGATAATCCGAAACACCCATGTCTCACAACTGGTATGATCTCTTAAACGCATGAGATGAAATTGATAAAATGTGGTCCACTTTTACTGTCTCTACTCATGTCGTTATCAAGCAGAATACCAACAAAGCCATTGATTGGTGGGCGTCACAAGAAATCCTTTTGGCAAAGATATTTGAGATATTGAACAGCTGGAAGCTATGACGATCAGGGAAAACTTTTTAGCTTCGAAAATTCATAAAATGAAATATGAATATAGGAACCTTATTTCTCAAAAAAAAATGTAGTTTTTCAAACACTTCCGCTCACTCACGAATACTAACGTAAGATAATCGTTTGGAATCATAAGCGGGTCTCAAGTGCAGTCAGCTGATATTCTGGCAGTTTTCTTCAGCATTGACAGCTGAACCTGGAACCTCAAGGACCAAGGTCCCATCCACCAGGTGCACACACCTTCCACATTTCCTAACATAGACGACATAACTCTCACAGAGGACATTGTAGAGAAATACCTCTGCAATTGTAAAGAAGGCTCAGCACCTTGAATCGATATGTGATATCCACAATAATTCTGCGACTTTGTGCACATGCTCTCTCCAAGCTCATTATCCCTTTTGGAGTCATGGAGTATTCCAAATCACTGGGAAACCGATTTGATATCACCTAACTCCGAAAGGGGATATAAACTATCAACCTCCACCACCTTGGCTTATTGGACGATAGGTCAGGTTAGCCTTGGAATATATGATCCAACTACAGGAACAGCACTTTTTGTCCAAGAGATCGACTATTATACCACCTTGGTTTCTTGCATCCATAATTGGAGCAAGGCTTTTGGCCAGAGTATTTCCGTAGATGTGGTATATCTCACTTTTGCAAAAGCTTTCGATTGAATTCCTCACTGACGTATGTTCCACAAATTGGAACACCAAGGCATCCGAAGCGGACTTTTGAGGTGGTTTGATTCTTCTATCATTCAAGTCAGTTTTGGTAGATACCTATGTACGTTGAAGCAATCGGTCACAAGTGGGGTTCCGCAGGGATCGGTGTTGGATCCGATTCTATTTATGTTGTATACATCAAACTTACCAGCCTCAATTCGATCTATATATACACTTTTTGCTGATAACAGAAAAATATAAAACTACTCCTCAATTCACACTAGCACCCTTCAGGAGACCTCAGCACTCTTTCTGGTGTGAGGTAAGGATTCTACCCCTGAATTCAAAGAAGTGGTGTGTCATGCACATGGGGAAGAATAACCCAAGATTACCTTCGACCATCAATGAAGAGGAGCTTATCATAGTATCTCGAAAGTTGAAATGAAATGAAATGAAATTTTATTTGACTACATTACAATGCATGTTTGAAGCACGTCATAAAAAAGCGACAATACTATAGAATAGTGAATTGTTAAATATGTGTCATTATCAATACATCTCATATAGTGCAAAAATATTGTAGACCACTGCAAAAATAGCATTAAAACATAGAAAATAGACCCAAAAAAAAAACAAACACAGAAGTAGCATAAAAGTAGCATTAAATTGGAAACTTGGCGAGACGAGTTTTATTCTCTGCAAAGTCTGAAATGTCCAATGTATTCCTCTGTGGAATAAAAGCAATGCGTCAAAAGTAAGTTTTTTATCCTTATTTTGAATAAGTTTATATTTAATGATTTTAATTCAGATGGAAGTATATTGTAGAGATAATAATTCAGTGAATTCTTCTTAGATTTAGTTAGGCGGAACCTTTTTGACCTCAGGTTATCAGCCTGCCTAGTACCATAGCCGTGTATATCCGATTGCTTAGTGAGCATCGAGGAGTTTTTGTGAATCTCCATCAGAACTTGAAAAATAAACAAACACGGCAAGGGCATCACTCTGTGTTTAATAAACAAAGGTTGGCAGTGTTCCAGATTGCTTACACTGGATAAGATCCTGACAGCTTTCTTCTGTAAACGAAAAACCAAGAGAGAGTCAGACGAACCACCCCAAAGAACAGTAGCGTAACTGATATGCGAATGAAACAACGAAAAATATGCCGTTCTGAGTGCATTAAAGTTGGTTACAGCCCGAAGTTGCCGTAGGACAAACAGAGCACCACTGAGCTTACTCTTCAACTTGGCAAGATGAGGTTTCCAAGATAGATCACTATCCAGAGCTACCCCTAGCAAATTCGCAGAATGAGTTTCAATGGCATACGTATAGACGAAAGATACAGAGATTGCGATTTATCGTTGTTCAGTTTGAGTTTATTGGCTGCAAACCAATATTCGGATTTCATAGTCAATTCTTCGTGAGCACTGTACAGCTCTGATCTCAGCTTTCCAGAATAAATGAATGTCGTATCATCAGCAAATGACACAGTTTTCACCGGAACCATATAGTTGCTTAAGTCGTTTGTGTATATTATGAACAACAACGGTCCTAATATTGACCCCTGAGGGACACCATGCTCATTATGTTTGAAATCAGATAAGGAATTTCCAATACTTACCGCTTGAAAGCGGTTTTTCAAATAGGATTGTATCAGATTCAGTGGTACTCCCCTAACCCCGTAATAATCTAATTTTTCAAGTAATATATCATGTGATACACAATCAAATGCCCTGGAAAGATCACACAAGGTGATAGCAGCCTGCATCCCATCCTCCAAGGCAGATACTACATCATTCACAACATTCAAGACAGCGAGAGCAGTAGAGCGATCCGGTCGAAAACCGTATTGTGTGTTGGCAAAAAAATTATTTGACTCAAAATAACACCTCAAACGTTTATTCAGAACTTTTTCCACCATTTTTGCAAAAACTGAGATAATGGAAATAGGACGATAGTTGTTGATATCATTTCTATCACCTTTTTTAAACAGCGGTGTTACTTTGGAAAACTTAAAGCAATCAGGAAATATTCCTGAAATGAAGATGGAGTTTATTAGATTAGTAAGTGGAACCAGAATAATGTCGCTAGTATCTGTTATAATTTGAGAGCTTAGTTCATGTATATCAAGACTTTTGGATTTCTTCAATGATTTGATGGCATCCAATACTTCTTGGGGTGTTACCGGTGACAAATAGAATGACTCGCAAGGGGCTGGAAAATTCCTGAAATTCAGAAGTTCGCTGGACGATACAACTGGCAAGGAATTTATTACATCAATAGCAATATTGACAAAAAAGTCATTGAAATCGTCAGAAGTGAGATCGGGAACCGATTCGATACGGTGAAATTTATTTCTTTCAAAGTTTATTATCTGCCAGCATGCTTTCGATTTGTTTTCAGCTGAAGTAATATATCGATCATAAGCTGCCTTTTTAGCTTCCTTCAGTGAACAGTTGTACATCGTTTTGAACTGAGTGTAAATGTTAACGTCAGTTGTTTTTTTAGTTACATCAGCTCTAAGTTTCAGAGCAGATAACGAATCTCTCATAGATTTAAGACTTTCATCAAACCACTTAACTGGAATGATTCTTTTATTAGTAGAATATTTCCGTAATGGGCAGTATTTCATCACCGCATCATTGTAAGATTTTACCAGAAAATTTGCCAAGTACTGAACATCTTCACTGGACTCAAAAATTGACCAATCCACAGAAGCTAGAGCATTTTTTATATTCAAAATGGATTTTTTACTGAAAGACCTCCTACAGAAAGAAATTGAACTTGCAACCTCCCCTTCCCGAACACTTATAAACTGACCACGGTGGTCGGAAAGGCAAGGTTCCATAACGCCACTCTCAAACAAGGATTCATTGATGTTTGTTAATATATTGTCAGGACATGTAGACGATGTAGCTGTGATTCTTGTATAATCACTTATAGTAGCTGACAAACCAAATGACGCCAGAATACAATTCAGATCATTCAACTCTTTTGAGTCAACCCTGAAATTTATATTAAAATCGCCCGCTATTATTATTCTTGTTGCAGGTGAAATAATTTCACCCAGAACACCCTCCAAGTTCTCGAAAAATGTACCAATATTGCCCTTGCCGGATCTAGACAAAGTTAAAACAGTAAGTTTCATCTTAGGTAACTCGACCGCACAAAACTCGCATGTCTGTTCTATATTGAATTTATTAACATTTAGTAGTTTGAAAGTAATACCGTTTTTCGAAAATATTGCAGCTCCTCCGTGGATCATATTACTTCTCGAAAAAGAAGCAGCACAGATATAACCATTTAAATTTACACTGCGAAGATTAGTTTCATTCAGCCAGTGTTCACTTATGCAACAAACATCAAAGTAGTGCTCCCGTAGAAACACATCAAACATTTCAACCTTATTGGCTAAACATTGAGCATTAATGTGAAATATACTCGCCCCACCTTTACATTGAGAATGTGAACTCATGTGATTTTTGACAAATGGTGTATCGTTATCGTTCAATTTGAAAACTACATTGCTTGGCTGATGAGGTTGTAATACAGTGGCGATACCTCCGTCTATATTATTATTATTTACTTCTTTGTCAGCCTTTTTAGTTGTTGATTTGTTTATTGAATATTCCACGAAAGGAAAACTCCCTGACAATCACCCCTGCTGGCCAAACCTCTGATGCACATACTTTCTTAAATGTTTCTTCAGACACTACTCCCACGCTGAATGCAGAGTTTTGTCCCCTAGGGTCCAACTTTCGTACTTCGATTTCATCACTGTCAGTTATTCCATTCAAATAGTCCTTGACTTCGCTTTCCTTAACATCTTTACCAGCTATTTTTCCCACATATAGCCATTTTTTCCTTAATGCTCCCTTTATCGCACAATTTGTTGAGATATTCGAACCTGTGCATATGATTTTATCTGTTATTTTATTTTGTATTTTGCGTTTTCTTGCAACTGTTCTCCAACCGCTGTCTACTACTGCTGTTGCAGCGATTTCCGGATTTTTTATTTTGTTTTCTTCCTTTTGGGTTTTGTTTACTTCCTGGATGTCAATTTGAGCTGCGATAACCTCAACTTGTGTTAAGACATCTGTCGCCATTGGCACATTGGTAGATTGTTTCCTTCTATGTTCAGTAGGCGTTATGTCCGATAACCTGGGTAGAGCTCCTGCATGTTGTTGTTTGTTTACCATTCTCTGCGGTGGTCTTGCTTTCTGACCTGTCAACTGGGAAAACTCTTCGTTATCTTGTTTCTTGATCTTATCTTGGATTGTTTTCATTTAATCCACAAGTAATTCGTTATTTTGAATTAAAATTTTGTTATTTCTTCTGGTTTCAGCCAGAAGTTCTTCGGTATACTGTAATTTTAGTTTTAAATACATGATTTCGGTATGTACCTGGGGTGAGCTGCCCAGTTCATCGGTAATTTTCTGTTGTTTACCCTCGTGTAGGCATGCCGCATTCCTTCTGTTTGCCGCCTGAATCATACACGAAGGGTGAAAAATTTCACTGCTTTTTATGCACTGAACACTGTCAGACACTTTTTTGTTGCATTGATTGCACATTTTCTCGACTTTATTGATTGCTCCTTGAACTTTCTCGGAGCGTTCTTTCACGACCTGTTCGTTGTTCGCCATCTTGACTATATGGATCTTGGAGTGACTATAGCAGAAGATCTCAGCTGGTCGTTCAGCGTCGATAACGAGCAAGGTGAAACAGACCATTTACCACTTCAGCAAATCTTTCCAAAAATGTAATGTTACCACCTGGAGCATGATTTAGAAAACCTGCATTCTGTAGGTCTCCTATTGGAGTGTGTCAGTGCGGATTGGTGGACTTGCGAGGCAAAGTCGATAGATTTCAAGATGGAGTACCCGAGTACTCTTTAGGCTCAGAAGACCGGATTGCGCGCCCAGTCTGAAGATGTTTAACCTTCTCACATTCCAGCAAAGACCTGCGGAGGAAGATTCGATATTTACCTATCGGGCGGTTAGCGGACAATTCGAAATGTATATCATAAATATGTACAAAATGAACGCAAACAATCTGAGGGGCCAAATAATCAAGAGAAAAAGTTCAAGACGACCCAGCGACATGTTTTTATCGAATAGAATATGCACAATTTGGAGCTCCCTCACTCAATGGGGTGGATCAATCCCCCCATGTGTCTTATCAAACCTTTTTAATTATTTTCTACATAAATACAAAAATTGATAGGATTTGACATTAAGTCATATCCCGCTGCGATGGAAGCAACTTGGGTGAATGATTTCAAGAACAGTTTCGATAGAGGTCGAGATTATTTTTTGAATATATAGCAACCATAAGTAGCCACATTTTTCATTAATAACTCTATTATATCGATTGAAAATATAAATCGAACCCAGAGCTGACTGAATTGGTACTTCGTTTTCTAGAACAGGAGGTACATAATTCATATCAAGAGTAAGGAATTTTGAATAGAACCCGAAATAAATATGACACGTCTCGGTAGATAAGAAAGATGGCATGTATGAACACAGATCATTCATATATACAAATAGGTACAGAATTTAGTTTTCGATTACAGCATTTTGTGAAATCATAGAAATACGATTTAATATTAAAAGTAAGAAAAATCATATCCGAAAGTATTAAATTGTTAGAGTTGAAATTGATATCAATGGATTCTCATGATGAAACTTTTTCGTTACTCCAAAACCATCAGGTGGATTTTACCCAATAACGAACTCTGAAAATTTCAACTGTCTAGCTCATTCCGTTCGAGAGTTATAGTGCTAACGGAGGATCGGCTGGACAGAATCGATTCTGACCACGGATTCTTGATCAGTGAGTCGAACCAAATCGTTCAAGATCATGTTCATCCAAAAATTACACATTTGGACAAATTGATAAGCACTTTGTTCCGAGGAACAACAGCGCCAATATTTCATTTGCAGCAGGTTTGACTTTTCATGGCTTGCCTAATACCCGCGGAACGAAGTGAGTTAAACTCAGCCGCGCCATGAAAAGTCTCACTTCTCCTCATAAAATAATATAATATTATTTTTAAGATATCCACATAAATGATTATTGGTGCGGCAACAAGTTTTCTGTCCTTATGGGGAAGAAATACCCTTGCTCTCGATGATACTTCTAAAAAAAATTTGTAGTGTTTGTTTTTGCGGCACTTCAAACTATTTCAAGCGATTTCAATACCAAATTTTTCAGTAGGAGTTGCACTCTTCTATAGATATAACAAGTAACAACTATAACGTATAATTACGGAGCATATAATTATAAGTGTACAAGTCAAATAAAATAATCAGTATTGCATAACAATTGAATTGATATTGCAAGTCACGACCAATCGAATATATTTTCCGATAAGATCGTATTATTATTCAAAATAATGTACTTAAACGAAATTGCGATAGAAGGAATTGAAATAGCAAATCTTCAACTAACGTAAAATGACAGTTCAAATTGTAGTTGATTGCCATCAGTAATTAATGTTTTAGGAACGGAGCAGCAAAAAATATGATTACTTTCCCGCATTGTAGCTGTTCCTAAATTTATTGGATAGAAATTCATGGAAGCATGGAAAATATTTTCATTATTTTGGTTTATTATTTCCTCAATAATAATAAACCTGTGTAATTCTTAAACGAATTTTGTAATTCTCACAGTGTACATTTTGAAGTATGTAGTGTACAAAACGAATTACAAAAATGTGTACGTCCGCTGTGCGCCTAACTGTCGTTGGTTCCCTCCTAAAACACTGGATAGAAATGCATAAAACTTCCGAGCTTTGCATCTGCATAGAACGGAGAAAATTTTTAAAAACTTGCTAAGAATTTAAACTATACCTAATTCGCTGAGCTTTCAAATTCGAATTTGATGATATCCCGCGCTACCTCATTGAAGGAGTAGGCCTCCAAACGAAATTCGAATACCGCGTTGTCAGGCTATCTCTATAGACGGCTGTGCTACACATTATGTTTCTATTGAAGAATATAATCGATCTCCAATGCCTACAATGAATATTAAGTGTATTCGAATACATAATTGCGTAACTCAACAAGCTAATTCTAATTTGGCATAACTTGGAAAATCCTTATCAAACGGAATTTCTGTGAAGATGTTCATTCTAACATCCTGTTACATTTAAATATAGATAAGGCCTTACGAAAGTCACATAAAAAGTTTTTATAAAATTGAAAAGTTACGAATTTTCGTGTGAATTTCTTGTATGGTTATGTATCGTGAAATAGTTATGGAGATAAAGATCCAGAATGGAAACGATTATAAAACAACATAGATAATTTCAATGGGAAAGTTGAGTGGGTAATTCCGCAAAAAGGAGCAGAGAAAAATCATGCTACTGATACTAGATAAAAACACTAAAACAAATATCAGGAATCAGATTGTTTGCTCCTTAATAACTTCAGCTAACGTTTCGGTGACAATATTGTCCCTTTCTCGAGGCTTCGAAATTCACTACGGAGACATTGAAACAAGCGTAATTTCTTTGTAGTGAAGACATTTCGAATCCTTGAAAAGGGGACAATATTGTCACCGAAACGTTGGCTGAAGAAGTTTTTAAGTAGCAAATACAGTCTGATTTCTGATAAATAATCATCAAAGGATACTGTGGGAGGTATATTCATTATTGAAAGGTTTCTTTCTGGGTTTTCTCTCCCAAACTCTGAAAAAAATATCTACAAAATAAAAATCAATTATTTTGTGATCTGCTTCTGCGTAAGAAACACAATTTCAAAAATAACTATCAACAAAATAGTTCTAACAATTTTCATTGGGCGTCTGACGAAGGAGTCTGATATAGACTCCGAAACGTTACGATTAGTTGTTTCTTCGTTGAAGTTGTTTCGTTGTTGTTTGTTAGGCAACATTGTTCAATTGATTGCTTCTGACAAATGTCGTGTGTTTCTTACGCAGAAGCAGATCACAAAATAATTGATTTTTATTTTGTAGATATTTTTTTCAGAGTTTGGGAGAGAAAACCCAGAAAGAAACCTTTCAATACTGATTTCTGATATTTGTTTTATTAATAGTAAATTACAATGGATGATAACGATAATCGGGACATAGATAATGATGAGGGAACCCTACTTCAATTTCAAGAATATTTCCGTATTGACTAATATCAAAGTATGTTAAGATAAAACCTGCAATAACATTTCAGTGCAACAATACATATTCATAATGTAAATTGTCAAGATCTGAAGAAATTATTGGAAGGTTTCTTTCTGGGTTTTCTCTCACAAACTCTGAAAAATGTCTATAAAATAAAAATTAATATTTCTGCGATTTGGTTCTGCGTAAGAAACACAAGATATTTGTCAGAAGCAATCAATTGAACTTGTTGCCCAACAAACAACAGCGAAACAACATCAACGAAGAAACAACTATATCGTAACGTTTCGGAGTCTATATCAGACTCCTTCGTCAGACGCTTAATGAAAATCTTTAGAATTATTTTGTTGATAGTTATTTTGTGAAATTCAAGAATTGTCACATTGACAGTATTTAAAAATCATAGCTAACATAGTTTAACTTCGCATAGAAATTTCCAAGTTCCAACCCCTTTTTCAATAAATTCAGCCAAATATGGTCAATACCAATTGAGCAGTTTGCAAAATTGCATTCTCTGTTGAATAAAATACAAGTTGACTCCTTAAGTTTCCTTTTAATATAATCAGGTTTTGTCATTAGAATCTTTGTATTACTCCAATCCATCATGTGATCTCCTTGGATTGTACATATATGTTCTGCTATTTTTTATTTCTGTACGTCTCTATTTCTCAAGTTATTCTTCTGGTGGTCTTGATGTTTCTCCTGTGTATGATTTACCACAAATACAAGGAATATTATACTATACACAGTTTTTGGCGCTCTAGTTCCTCGGAACATAGTGCTTATCAATTTGCTCAAATGTCTGTAATTTTCGAATTTTTGGCTGAAAGTGGTCTCAAACGATTTGGTTCGACTGACTGATCAATAATCCGAGGTCGAAATCGATTCTGTCTAGCCGGTCCGGCCGTAGGCACGATAACTCTCGAACAAAAGGAGTTAGAGGATTGAAATTTGCAAGGTGAGTTTGGAGCGTAAATATCTCGGATGAGTTCGTTAATGGGCGAAATCCATCAAGCGGTTTCGGAATTATGGCCGATTTAAGTAAAAACATTTTTTATGAATATAATCGATCACTCAATCTATCCTAAATTTAGCATCAAATTGTAGAATCATGACCTTTATACGCATGTGAAGTTTTGTATTGACCAGGTTACCGCAAAGTGTAAAAAAAAAATGGGTTCAAGCCCTGTGGACAGGAGCTTTCTGGCGCTCTAGTTCAAACAGACAAATTATATCTCCAAAAGTATTGGTTTCTCAGAGTTGGGAATTATATCAATGTATTCATATGATAGAACTGCATCCTAAAGGAAATTCAATTCAAATAATAGTTTATTTATCAAGATTAAATGAGCAATCATGAGAATGAGAACTGCACCATGGAAGAAATCAAATTAAATCTGGCCAATTTTGCCCAATAACGAACTTAACCGAGATATTCATCTCCCTAAACTACTCTGAAAATTTCAACTACCTACCTCATTCCGTTCGAGAGTTATATCTATGTCTATGGATGAAAAGCAGTCTCACTACTCTCAGATCTCTTACTTCATGTTCAGTTCCGAAATGTAAGAATTTTCTGAGAAAAACTAATTTCGGAGCAAACAACTGAGATTTTTCTCACTTCACTCACAATTCTTCGATTGATTAGATTAATGTCTCAGGAACATCATTTGACATTATGACAATTCATAGAATAATATCATTCTGTGACAACGTTGAAATACGATTTATTATTGGAATTTTGAAAAAGTATCGGTTTCTCAGAGTTGGGAATTATATCAATGTATTCATATGATAGAACTGCATCCTAAAGGAAATTCAATTCAAATAATAGTTTATTTATCAAGATTAAATGAGCAATCATGAGAATGAGAAAAGCACCATGGAAGAAATCAAATTAAATCTGGCCAATTTTGCCCAATAACGAACTTAACCGAGATATTCATCTCCCTAAACTACTCTGAAAATTTCAACTACCTACCTCATTCCGTTCGAGAGTTATATCTATGTCTATGGATGAAAAGCAGTCTCACTACTCTCAGATCTCTTACTTCATGTTCAGTTCCGAAATGTAAGAATTTTCTGAGAAAAACTAATTTCGGAGCAAACAACTGAGATTTTTCTCACTTCGCTCACAATTCTTCGATTGATTAGATAATCTGTCAGGAACATCATTTGACATTATGACAATTCATATTCATACATAGAATAATATCATTCTGTGACAACGTTGAAATACGATTTATTATTGAAATTTTGAAAAATCATATCTCCGAAAGTATTAGCTTGTTAGAGTTAAAAATGATATGAATGGATTCTTATGATAAAATCTCTTATTAAAAAAAATTTAATTTGGAATTTGTTTCGTAAAAAAAAAAAATTTTTTTTGTTACTCCGAAACCATCTGTCCGATTTTGCCCAATAACGAACTTAGCCGAGATATTTATCCCCCAAACCTACTCTGAAAATTTCAACTCTCTAGCTCATTCCGTTCGAGAGTTATCGTGCCTACGGCCGGCCGGACCGGCCGGACCGGCCGGACAGAATGAATTTCGACCACGGATTCTTGATCAGTGAGTCGAACCAAATCGTTTAAGACCATTTTCATCGAAATATTCGAAAATTACAGACATTTGGGCAAATTGATAAGCACTCAGTTCCGAGGAACTAGAGCGCCAAAAATTATGAATATTAAAAAAAAAATTCCTACAATCACTCTCGAACGGAATGAGCTAGGCAATTGAAATTTTCAGAGTAGGTTAGGGAGATGAATATCTCGATTGAGTTAGTTTTTGAGGCGAAATAGGGCAGATAGTTTCAGAGTAACGAAAAAAAAAATTTTTTAAGTGACAAATTTCAAATTAAATTTTCATTAAAGATGCAGTTTCACCATAAAAAAACCATTGATATCATTTTCAACTCCAACAAGCTAATACTTTCGGAGATATGATCCTTCGAAATTTCAATAATGAATCGTACTTCTATGCTTTCACAGAATGCTATAATTATTAAATCTATGCTTTATTATATGATCTGTGTTCATACTCGTACATGTCATCCTGTTCTATAAGAGCAAATTCATTTCAAATTAATTCCAGCTATTTTAATTTGATTTCTCCCATGGTGCAGTTCTCATTCTCAGATTGCTCATTTAATCTTGATAAATAAACTATAATTTGAATTGAATTTCCTTTATGATGCAGTTCCATCATAAGAATACATTGATATAATTCCCAACTCTGAGAAACGAATACTTTCGGAGATATAATTTGTCTGTTTGAACAAGAGCGCCAGAAAGCTCCTGTCCACAGGGCTTGAACCAATTTTTTTATTTTCGTTTTTCATTAATGGGTTTTGTCTTCTTTAATAAAGACCTAAGATTTTCCCGTGAAATTATCAAAATATTGTGTCTCAGCTCAGTAGATAGAGCGTTTGAACCGGAGGTCCCGAGTTCAATCCCAAGGCTAGGAATTGGAAGGGTTTTGTCTTCGTTAATAAAGACCTAAGATCATTTTGTGTTCTGAAGACGGTTGTTATATTGAACTTAGAACCGATTCTTCTGATTTTTTCAGAAAGGCCACGAACATAAGGGATCACATTCAACAGCCCTGTTATTCTATTAAAAGGTTTCTTTTCTGGGTTTTCTCTCCCAAACTCTGGCAATTATCGAATTGCAGAATAACTATCAACAAAATAGTTCTGAAGGTTTTCGTTATGCGTCTGACGAAGGAGTCTGATATAGACTCCGAAACGTTACAATATAGTTGTTTCTTCGTTGTTGTTGTTTAGTTGTTGTTTGTTAGGCAATATTGTTCAATTGATTGCTTCTGACAAATATCTTGTGTTCGTTACGCAGAAGCAAATCGCAGAATAATTAATTTTTATTTTATAGATATTTTTCAGAGTTTGGGAGAGAAAACCCAGAAAGAAACCTTTCAATAATTAGTATACCTCCTACAGTATCCTTTAATGATTACTTATCTGAAGAAATATCTAGTAAAGTGGAAAAGAATAATATAAAACTACGCATCCTCTCCCTTCTTCAGTGAAACAGAGTAAAACGATGCCGGCGCGTTAATCGACGAGTAACAACAGCTTTAGTACCCTCGTTAGTACCCCTGTTCAGAAATTGATTATTTCGCCATTTTATATCTCACCAAATACTTATGTATTGCATATCTCACCAAATACTTATGTGTAGCAGGTGAAGCTTGCGGTAAAGAAATTTGGGTTCAGCATGCCAACGCCCACAGAAATTCGTAAATTATTCTATTCATCAGTTTCTGGTTAAGGATTCCATCGAACTTCCATCAGATTTTTTTTATGATTCTTTAAATTCCAAACGTAGAATCACAACTTTTGCGATTCCAACGTTCTTGAGAAAAAAAATCTAAATATTCATCCAATTGAGTGAATCGATCCGGAAAGAAGATATTCGGGTAGATTTTCCCGTGAAATTATCAAAATATTGTGTCTCAGCTCAGTAGATAGAGCGTTTGAACCGGAGGTCCCGAGTTCAATCCCAAAGTTAGGAATGAAATATTCTAGTCAGACGATAGTGGCTACCATTTAGTGTTGGGTGGCAGTGCTGTATCTAAGGTGGCGTAAGGATATACAGTTACAAAACCTACACAGAACAAAACTGATTCTCCTAACTCGCACAAGATCCTGATGGGTCTCCTCGGAAGACCTAGGAGTGTAAGTATATTTATATATCATATAAACTAGTCAAAAAAATTGTGATATAAAAGAAAATTCCAAATGTTTGGGTGATTTTCAACTTTTTTTAGAAGGAAACGAGGAAACGAAGAGGAAACGAACTTAAGATCTGTTCTTGGAGTGAAGGGTATTATAATTCTTCAACCTTAAAGTGTCCCGCAAAAATCCCGAAAATTTCAAAGCGCGTCTATACTTTCTTAGTGCCGTGAAGCTTTAAATTTATCATTTTCACCAAAAATCGCCGTACCTACTGGGCAATTTTTTGATACTTATTCATTTTTACAATAAAAAAATTTTTTTTGCCGATAATCCTCATTTCTCCGATAAATATCATTGAGAAAATTTTTCTTCATTATTTGGCAGATAGATTTCGACGGGGCATGTTATTTACTGTACAGAAAGCTTACATCAAGAATTCAGGCTAGGAAGAATACAAGAAAATTCAAGTGATTTTGTTTAAATGAATTTTTAAATTGACATTGACTAAGGCAGTTTCCCCGGTTAAAAAAAATCAAGTAAATTTTGTTTGATAATAATGAAGCATTTTGAGGATACTGAGAAAATACAAAATATTCAGGGCGGAAAGCCCTGTGGGCACGAGCTTTGGCATTGATTTCTCAGAGTTGGGAATTTTATCAATGAATATGCTACATACCGTCCGAACACTGAAGTCAAGCAGCGTCGGGCGCGGTTATTACTTGGATGGGTGACCACTTTGGAACGCGTAAATTTCCAAGAATTTTCGTTAATTAAATACGAAACGTAGGTCTACGAGTAACTCACCCCATGTGTAGGTCTCGTATAACTCACCCCATGTCGGATTTACATACATCAGCAAATTATCATTAGAGTATTCTATGAAATTATAGAATTAAGAATAATTATTGAAATTTTGAAAAATCATATCTCCGAAAGTATTAGTTTGTTAGAGTTGAGAATGATATCAATGGATTCTTATGATAAAACTGCAAAAAAATTAGATTTAAAATTTGTAGGTAAAAAAATATGTTTTCGTTACTCAGAAACCACCAAGCCGATTTTGCCCAATAACGAACTTAATCGAGAAATTCATCTCCCAAACCTACTCTGAAAATTTCAACTTTTTAGCTCATTCAGTTTGGGAGTTATCGTGTTAACAGCCAGTCGGACGGCCGGACATAATCGATTTGGATCACGGATTCTTGATCAGTGAGTCGTACCAAATCGTTTAAGACCACTTTCAATCAAAAATTCGAAAATTACAGACATTTGGGCGAATTGATAGGCACTCTGTTCCGAGGAACAAGAGCGCCAAAAATATAATTTTTCAGGTTTTTTCAAAAATTATTTTTTTTGATCAGATAAATGAAGATCATCACCATAAATAATAATTCTTGTCAGAAAAGTTAATATGAATCGGAAAACTGCGCATTACGGTGATTTTTTGAAGAACGAACAAATGTTAACCTTTGTGGCACAAAGAAATAAAATCGGAGCTTAGAAATTTCCAGAGTCTTTCCCGGACACTTTAGGGTTGAAAAATTACCGACAATATCCTACATCCATTCATTATACAGGGTGGTCCAGATCTTAACCATTAAATTTTAACCACGTATTCTACGTCAAAAATAAGCCCTAATTTGTCATACAAACATATGTCGAGAAATGCTTCCTATCCGAGATATCTGAGAAAAAAAAATGTTTTTTATTAATAACTTTTACACTTTTTGAAATATTTCTAATAAATTTGGGACATAGGGTTTAAGGATCAAGGAGCACTTTTTGAATGAACCAATTTTTTTGTTTATTCTACCAGTGGCGTCCGCACTGCATCGAGACTGAATATTTTCAGACAAAAAAATGATACGCCACTGGTTTTTCCAACATTGAAAACTACTCTTGAAATCCTTATTTAATATGGAGCAAATTCATTCTCTTGCGTTTTTGACATCCGAGGCACCGTTTCCGAGTAAAAAAATTAAACACATTCTCATGCATGAGGAAATCGCTAAAATTTGATATGGTACATAATAATAATAAGACTATCTTTGTAAAAGAAACGTATAATTACAAAAAATAAGCGTAAATAGCCACACTCAATTATGAATTTTAAGAAGGTGTTCGAAGTAAACGAAAGAAAAATATTTTTTTTAATAATTTTAACACACTGTATCTCAAAGAGGAAGCATTTCCCGACATATGTTTATATGACAAACTAGGGCTTATCATTTTTGACGTAGAATACGTGGTTAAAATTTCTTGGTTAAGATCTGGACTACCCTGTATATCTAAGGTTAAACCAAGTTATCCTTAAATATGCGAATTTTAATCTGCTTTTCAAAATTATCGCTTGGAAAAAAATGTTTTCAGTAGTAATACCCCTAAGGCCTAAGGCCTTGATAATACCGAGATAATTTTGTCATTCTTTATGACAAAATTTCGAGTATTTATCCAGGCCTGAGAGGATAATTTTTTACTTTGTAGATTTCAGAAAATTGATTGTCAATCTGATGTTTAATAATTTCCAATACAATAATTGATTGTCAATCTGAAAACACCACATGAATACGGTATTATCGCTGTAATCCAGAGGTGATTGGATGGAATTTGACACATAACTCAAAATTAAGTAATTTGATCGTTTACTATATTTAGTAAAAAATTATCATCAAAAGCTACTAATAGCGTCCTATAGGCCATGTTCCGCTTATTTCAAAGTCCTACTTCAAATTAGTTTTCGATCATTATTTTCCGGTTTATTAATTATCAAATTCAATAAGGACTTTTCTGTTCTGGTTGAAATTTGCAAAACAACATTAGAATCTCGTAGACTTTTACGGCAAGCCAAAATTTGGAATGGTTTTTTTCAGTGGTTTTCTTAGGATAGCTGCGGAATCGTATATGATGAAAAAATAACTGGCCAGATCTGAAAACTAGACACTTGGAGCTATACAATTAATTTTTTTTTTCCTGCATAATCATTTCTCTCTGACTTTCAACATAAAATTTGGAATTTTGTTTTATATCCCTAAATGTTTGTGACCAGTGTATCTCAAAAACTTATCAATGGATCTGCATGAAACGCAAAACATGTATGTATTAGGTCCGTAATGTAAAGTATTATCTCAAATATATGAATGGATTATGTTCAGTGCTTCGCGAGTTATTAAAACCGTTTGCTGATATTTTCAAATAAATAATCAAATACTGTATATTTATTTATAAAGGGAGAAGATACATATCATTAAAACAAGTTTTACGGGTACGCCCTCTCAAGACTAAGCCGAAATATGTTTAGGGTAGTCGCGCTTCTTGTGGCAAAGAGATAAAAGAGTTGAGCAGACAGTCGCCAACACCAAAAACTAAATATTTAAATAAACTTAGAGTTTGTCAATAGTGAACCTAGATAAATTTTCCAAGAAAATATATCTCCCATTTTAGATTTTCCCATCGATTTCGTAATGTCAAGGTCCCACACTGTTGAATATCAACACAGAAAGAATTTGATGAAAGGCTCCCATAAATCAATATTCATAAATATTTATTTTTGCTCAGATAATGGTTCTTATCAGTTATCAGTATTTGATTGGACTCCTTTATTCCAATGCATTTGATTGAATGCCCCGAGTAATTTTCTGTTTGGTCTATTGAAACGTATTGAAGCGAGAATATCATGAATTACAACACGTTTATATAAGTAGAGTAAATTATGTATGGAAGAAATGCTGAAAATTGTAAAATATTTTAATATTTTCACAGCATTCTAACCAATTCGATGCCATAGATATCTACATAAGTATTCCATTTTTGCGGATTTCCCCGACGGGTTAATATCTAAGAAAAAAGTGTACACATGATTTTCCATTTAGTCCTTTCTTAACATTTTTTATGATTGCCAGTGATTTCTTGCGATTGGCCAATTATTACTCATGACATTATACGTTTTGCAGAGGAGCCCAAATTGCTCTAGCAAAATTTCATTTAAACGAATGAACCCGATTTTTGCGCGTATGTTCTCAGGAACATCGCGTTATCATTTTGCCCAAATGTCTGAAACTTTCGAATTTTGTGACGAAAATGGTCTCAAACGATTTGGTTTGACTCCCCGATGAAGAATTTGAGGTCAAATTTGATTCTGTCCGGCCGGCCGTTGCCACGATAACTTCAGAACGGAAAGAGATAGCGACTTGAAATTTTCAGGGTAGGTGGCGCATCCCAATACGACGGACAAGTTTGTTCAAGGGCATAATCGACCCAATGGTTTCCGGGTAATAATTTTGTTTTCAACCAATATGAATCCGATCGAATTAAAACTTGGTGAATAGTTTTAGAATATAAACCTAAGCACGTTCGTGGAATTTTGTGAGATTCGTATCGCTGGAAAATTTTAAAAAAATTATTAAAAATTTTTGTTTGATACGCGATAACCTGAGAACGGAAAGAGAAAGCCATTTGAAAAATATAAAAGCGATCCAATTCAAACATGGTTATTAGATGTAGAATGCCAACGCGAAAGTTCCTGCAAAATTTCGTGAGGATCGTATCACTAGAAAAGTTTAAAAAAATCCTTGAAAATTATTGAAAAAAATTCTATATATCAAAAACTATACATCCAATATCGCTGGAATTTTGCGAGATCCTTCAGAATCTATCTCGACTACCAAGTTCTAAGTTTGAACACGATCGGATATATATTGTTGGAGATTCGAGCACCCTTGTGTGAGATCAGTAGATGAATGGGTGACCGTTGCCTCGATAACTTTCGAACGAAAGGAGGTAGGGACTTGGAATTTACTGGGTATGTTGCGTAACTGAATGGGAGAGTTATGTTCATTTACGGGCATAATCGGTCAAACGGCTCCGGAGTTATACCCACTTAGAATATTATTTCCTCGATAACTCAAAAAATATAAACTCGATCGAATTGAAGTTTGGTAACTAGTTGTAGAATATCGATATAAAGACGTGTTCAAAACCGTAAAACCGTTTAGAACCGTACCCCGAGAAAATTTCAAAAAAATAACGAAAAAAAATTTTTTGTAAGAACCGTACCCCAAGAAAATTTCAAAAAAAATACGAAAAAAAATTGGATCAAGCACTGATGTGAAGTTAGGAGCTTTTGCGTGTATGTTCTATTGTCCATTCTCCTGTATTGGACACTATTAATCGAATTTACCATGGTGAATTCTATTGTCCGTTCTGCTGGACAATAGAACATACGCGCAAAAGCTCCTGACTTCACGTCAGTGCTTGAACCAATTTTTATTTCAATTTGTTTTTTTTTAATTTAAATTTTTGAAATATTCCTCGATTTATATGAAATTCATTCCAGGTATTTTGGGGTAAAGAATCCAAATTTGATGTAGTTTCGACGATTGCGGCCGAATTGGAGGATATTTGCAGTCAAATAGGAGAAAATCGACAACATTTCCAATTTTCTCCAAAAAAACCCAATACCTACTCAAATCATCACTGATTTTTGGCGCTCTTGTTCTTCGGAACAGAGTGCTTATCAATTTGCCCAAATGTAATTTTCAAATTTTTGGTTGAAAATGGTCTCAAACGTTTTGGCTCGACTCACCGATCGAGAATCCGTTAACACGATAACTCTCGAACGGAATGAGCTAGACAGTTGAAATTTGCACAGTGGGTTTGAAACATAAATTAATCGTAATTTCATGATTTCAAGAATGCCCTAATTATAATTTGCTGATGTATGTAAATCCAACATATGAGGTGTGTCATAGACCTTTGAATTTAATTTTTTATGATGCAGTTTGGAAACCAATACTTTCGGAGATATGATTTGTCAAAGTTTGAATAGTTACTCGAAAGTAGTTTAATAAGAGATTCAAAGTCCCAGTCCACAGAGCTATCCTACATTTTTATACTTTTTCTACAGCACCAAATGCAGAAGCAGTCTAAGTTTCACGAAAATCTTCTGAAAAAAGGCCAAAACTAAAAAAAATCGAGACAAGGAGTTACGTCAAGTCAGGAGCGTTTGCTCGCATGTTCCATTGTCTATTTACGCCTCACATAACCTCACGAAATACTACAACTTTCAAGCCGTCTTTTTCCAACCAAGTACTAGATTTGAATTCGATCGGATATGTATTTTTGGAAATATCTAACAGCGCTAACATTTCAGCCAATGAGGTGTTGTTATAACGTAAATTTTCCGGCTCATTCATTCTTTTATAAAAAAGTAAAACATGTATCTATGGGAGATGATAGCTCTACATAAGGGCCCTGGCGCTGTCTTCGAACATCTGAAGTTCTGAATAATCATCGCTTGGATTGGCCAGACCTGGCAACATTTTCCCTTTTCAATTCAAATATTGAAGGGATTTCTAACAACAAGAGTGAATATCTTTGAAAACTAGGCGATTCTTCTTCAAGACATCCCATGCGCCTACAGAGAAGTTGTGATAGGAGACTTTTGAAAGGATATGTATTATTTTTAAATTGTTAGTTTTTCTCCTTTTGTCTTTTCATTTTTGCGCGTATGTTCTGGGGAACATAGTTTTGCCCAAATGTCTGTAACTTTCAAATTTTTTGACGAAAATGGTCTCAAACGATTGAGTTCGACTCCCCAATGAAGAATTCGAGGTCAAATTTGATTCTGTCCGTCCGGCCGTCCGGCCGGCCGTTGCCACGATAACTTGAGAACGAAAAGAGCTAGCGACTTGAAATTTTCAGGGTAGGTGGCGCATCCCAATACGACGGACAAGTTCGTTAATGGGCATAATCGGCCCAGTGGTTTCCGAGTAATAATTTTGTTTTCAACCAATATAAATCGGATCGAACTGAAACTTGGTGGGTGGTTGTAGAATATGAACCTAAGCACGTTTGTGGAATTTTGTGCGAATCGTATGGCTAGAAAATTTTAAAAAAATTAATAAAAAATTCGAATTTACCATGGTAAATTCGAATTAAGTGTCCAAAACAGGAGAATGGACAACATAATTTACCATGGTAAATTCGATTAAGGGTGTCCAATACAGATGAATGGACAATAGAACATACGCGCAAAAGCTTCTGACTTCACGTCAGTGCTTGAACCAATTTTTCAGGTTGAGTTTTGGGTACCTTGGAGAAA
Source organism: Halyzia sedecimguttata (assembly GCA_937662695.2). Lineage (NCBI taxonomy): Eukaryota > Metazoa > Arthropoda > Insecta > Coleoptera > Coccinellidae > Halyzia > Halyzia sedecimguttata. Next base: position 68,661,263 of record OW569411.2, read on the forward strand.
CATCTGCGAAGGAATCCATATTGAAGAAAGAAATGCCTATCAATATTGTTCAATTTCAGCAAATTTTGTAAACAATAGTTGCAAATCACCCACGGGGAGACAGGTTTTTTTGCTGAGGTTTGTCCCTAGGCTCTTGTATCATACGTCGAATTGTATGGTACCCCGTTACACCAACCTCTGCTAATACATATCAAAGCTCTTAATCAAAAGAATATATATATATATATATATATATATATATATATATATATATATATATATATACACTCATAAACAGCCATTCGGAGGCCCAAAAATGCATGTTCTGCAGCTTATCGGAAGCCCGCACCACCTTTGGGAGGCCCGACTTCGGGCTTCCCAAAACTAACGTGTATAAATGGGTCTGTAGATTCCTCACACCTCAGGGACCCATTTCCCAAATTTTTGCCCGGGCACCAAAAATGCCTTATACATCTCAAAACATACGCGATCGGGTTCACGGAACGTCCACGCTGAGAGCGCTTCGGTCGGTCTGTATAAACTTTATATACATTCTACAGATTTTACGCATTCTACGAAGCCCGTATAGGTTCATCTGCATATGGGAGTCCCATAAATTTGGCATCATCGGAGATAATAATCTCCTATCCAAAATTATCGCACCACTCACATATTCTGACATAGTTCGATTAATTGAGACAATATTGTGGTATAATCTGAAATATCATAGAGGGCTCATGTCAAGTAGACACTTTCGACAGTATTTTACTGTTGCTATCATGTACGCAAATTTGACTAGGAGAATATGAACAATTATTTTGTTAATTTCATTTCTCTTCACATCGTGAATTTTTGCGCGTTGATCTGTGAAACATTGCGTTATCATTTTGCCCAAATGTCTGTAATTTTTTGCTGAAAATGGTCTCAAACAATTGAGTTCGACTACCTGATGAAGAATTCGAGGCCACATTTGATTCTGTCCGGCTGGCACGCCGCCCGTTGCCACGATAACTTAAGAAAGGAATGAGATAGCGACTTGAAATTTTCAGGGTAGGTGGCACATCCCAATACGACGGACAAGTTCGTTGATGGTTTCCGAGTAATAATTTTATTTTCAACCAATATAAATCCGATCGAATTGAAACTTGGTGAATAGTTGTAGAATATGAACATAAGCACGTTTGTGGGATTTTGTGAGAACTGCATCACTAGAAAAATTTAAAAAAATTATTAAGAAATACTTTTTATATCACGATGACCTGAGAACGGAAAGAGATAGCAACTTGAAATTTTCAAGTTAGGTTGAGCATCTGAATGCAACATTTGAGTTTCCTTATAGGCATAATCGGCCAAATGGTTTTGGACTTATAATCATCTGAAATTTGCTTGATATTTCCTTCAAAACTTGAAAAATACAAAACAGATTGAATTCATGCTTGGTTATTACTTACTTGTATAATGCCAATGCGAAAATTCTAACAAAATTTTGTAGGATCGTATTAGTACAAAATTTTTGAAAAATCATTGAAAATTATTGAAAAATATTCCATATATCAGTAACAATTCGTCCTACATCGCTAAAATTTTGCGAGAGCCTTCAAACCTAACTTTACTGCCAAGTTTCGAGTTTGAACATGATCGGATATAAATTGTTGGAGATTCGAGCAGCCTTGTGTGAGTTTAGTAGATGGATGGGTGACCGTTGCCCCGATAACTTTCGAACGAAAGAAGATAGGAACTTGTAATTTTCAGGGTATGTTGCGTATCCGAATGGGAGTGTTAAGTTTGATTATGGGCATAATCGGTCCAACGGTTCCAGAGTTATACCTACCTGGAATATTATGTCCTCGATAACTAAAAACATATAGACTCGATCGAATTGAAGCTTAGTATCTAATTGTAGGATATTGACATAAAGACGTTTTTGAAATTTCATAAGAACCGTACCCCAAGAAAATTTAAAAAAAATTATGGAACCAAAAATTAATTCAAGCACTGACGTGAAGTCACGAGCTTTTGCGCATATGTTATATTGTCCAATTTACCATGGTAAATTCGAATTAAGTGCCCAATACAGGAGAATGGACAATATAATTTACCATGATAAATTCGATTAAGAGTATCCAATACAGGAGAATAGACAATAGGGTACATACATTTTTTTTACTAGTTAGATGTCAATAAACTAGTATGAAAAATTGATTTTTAACTAATTTGCAAGAACTCATGAAAAGAACACGTAATTTATTATGAGCCCCCTAGCAGTCGGTTTTAATTCAAATTTTGCACGGTCCAAGAGGTGATTATTGGTAACCTAAATACCGAATTCAATTTGATCAGATCAGTTTGCTTCAAGTTATTGGAAAAACTAGTTTTCAAGTTTCCGAATGTCTTTTTCTGTTCCCAGTGACCCAATCAATACAAAACTGTACATTCAAATCGTAATTAAATCAATTCTTTCTGAATTTCAGTTACATCAAATAAGTAGTCTCGGAAATATTCGAAATTCACAAAAAATGGCCATAATATGGAACCCTTTCAGCCGATTTTGCCCGTCAGCAAAGTAAACCGAGATTTTCATGCACCAAATATACCCTGCAAATTTAATTTATAAGTCATTTCGTTCGAGAGTTATAGTAGGCTAAAATATTTATATATAAATTTAAAAGTACATGCAGATTTTATATGTGGTTTAATTATACCGATAACGACATCCCCTGAAAATATTATGGAATTTACGAGCGTTTTTCAAACCTTAAATTTAAAGATTAATTATCTCCGGGACTATTCGCCGGACCACGTACAGATTTAATACAGGTATACTAAACTTATACCCATAACTATATCCTCTGAAAAATTCAGCTGCTTCCCGAGGGGCTCCAGGGCAGTTTTTTCAACCCTTAAATTCCAAAATTTGATATCTCCGAGAATATTCGCCGAAGCACATACAGATAATTGGACAAGTGGATTAATTATACCGATAACCCTGAACAAATGATCGACTTCCCGAGGGGCTGCGGGGTAGTTTTTTCAACCCTTAAATCTCAAATTTCAATACTATTCTCCGCAACACATACAGACTTGGTATTTGCGTTAAATATACCGATAACGACAGCCTCTGAAAAAATGATCGACTTCCCGAGGAACTGCGGGGTTGTTTTTCCAACACTTGTATTTCAAACTTTAATATCTATTTGCCGCAGCACATACAGATAATGACTTCCCTAGGGGCTGCCGGGTGGTTTTTTCAACCCTTTGATTTCAAAATTTAATATCTCCGGAACTATTCGTCGGAGCGCACACAGATTTCATACACGTATTACTTAAACCCATAATCATATACTCTGAAACCCCTACCTTCAAACTCCGAAAAAGTTATCGATTTCCCAAGGGACTGCGGGATAGTTTTTAAACCCCTTCAAATTCAAAATTTAAGATCTCCGGAACTATTCGCCGGAGCACATACATATTTTGCATGTGAGTTGATTATACCGATAACGACATCTTCTGAAAAAAGGATAGACTTCCTGAGGGGCTGCGGAATAGCTTTTTCAACCCTCAAATTTCAACATTTAATATCTCTTCGCCGGAGCCGGAGCACATAGAGATTTCAGACACGTATTGCTTAAACCCATACCTATAATCCCTGGAAAATGTATCAACTTCCCGAGTGGCTGCGGGGTAGTTTTTCAACCTTTAAATTTCAAAATTTAATTTCTCTCTATTCGCCGAAGCACATACATATTTTGTATACGGGTTCATTATACCGATAACGACATACCCTGAAAAACTGAATGACTTCTCGAGGTGCAGCCTTTTTCAACCCTTAAATTTAATATCTCCGGAACTATTCGCCAGAGCATATACATATTTCATACACGTATTACTTGTACCTATACCGATAACCCAGAAAAACTCATTGAGTTCCCGAGGGACTGCGGGGTAGTTTTTTCAAGCCAATTCAGGGGATATAGGTACGTGTATAAGTAATAAGTGTATGAAATCTGTATGTGCTCCGGCGAATAGTCCCGGAGATAATAAGTTTTCAAATTTAAGGGTCGAAAAAATTACCCCGCAGCCCATCGGGAAGTCCATAACATTCTTAGGGAATGTCGTGATTGGTATAGTTAACCAACATACAAAATCTGTATTTGCTCCGGCGAATAGTTCCGGAGATAAAATACAGGGTGAAACTTTAAGTTGTTCATTGATTTTAACAATAGATTATTAACATCAAATGAAACACTTTTTGCTTTACCATTTTTATGAATTTGGCTCAGGTTAAAAGATACAGCCTGTAGTTGAAAAAAAAATTGTTTTTATTTTATGGCTTTGACATCCTTTTTATGAATAAAATGAATGTGTGTAAAGGAAACTTCACGCCAAAGTTTCCAACAACTATGATACATATTTTCCAAATATTAGTTTTTTCCTACTTCTAGTGTTTTTCTAGTCATAGACTCGTTGATTCATAAAACTGAACGAAATTACCATATTGTAATGTTCTTTTTGAGACAATTCAAGAATATCCAACCGTTTTAGAACATTGAATTATTCTTCATCATTCCTCCCTAAACGCACCGTTTTTGAGATGTTCTTCATTGAATGTTATAAAATGGAAAACTACCGAAATTTCACTACTTTTATGGATCCGTCCCTGAGTGTTGGAATCCCGCATCAAGCTGTAAACCACTTTACCGTACCTTTTTCTCGTCCAGCATTAATTTTATAGATGATTTGTATGCAGGAGTGTATTAGCACATTCTAAAATCTTTAAAAGTATTTAACTTTTTATCTGAGCCAAATTTGAAAAAATTGTACCTGAAAAAAGTGTTTCATTGGATGAGAGGAATCTATGGTCAAAATTAATGTACAACTTTTAGAATCATTCTTGTATATTCAATTTTAAGGGTTGAAAAAACTACCCCGCAGCCCCCCGGGAAGTCGACAATTTTTTCAGGGGTTATTGGTATGGGTATAAGTAATAGGTGTATGAAATCTGTATGTGCTCCTGCGAATAGTTCTAGAGATATTAAATTTTGACATTCAAGAGCTGAAAAAACAACCCTGCAGTGCCTCGGGAAGTCAATCATTTTCTCAGGGGATATTCTCATTGCTAAACCCACATCCCAAACAGGTACGTGCTCTGGCGAACATAAGAACTTATGAATGAGAGATCAGCCTGCAGCCATTGGTGAGAAACGTTCGGGTGTTTCCGCCAAAAAGTCCGCTGAAATAGTCTGCTAGGTTCATACCGATGCCTCAGGACCCCGTTCGAGCAATGATATTAGCATATTTTCCTACTCTGGTCCTGATACGCAGGTGGAAACTTAACAAAAGGGGTGATATAGTTGCAAAATTCGAAATCCGACGGTTGATTGTTTCAAGATTTATGGATGTTTTGCGCATATTGTCTATATTCACGCCTCACATACCCTCATGAAATACTATTTGAAATTGAGTATAAATAAAAAAATAAAGAAAACGAAACCACGTGAAATAAATCATCGTGCATCAAATGAACTCAAATTATAAAATGAAATAATTCCAAAAATACAAATGCGATCGAGATCAATCCAATAGTCGATTGTGAAATGGCGAATCGAAAGTTATTGTCGAATTTCAGCGATATCTGACAAAAACTGCATCTTAAAAAAATTGAATTTGAAATTTGTAAGTTGAAAAAAATTGTTTTTATTCGTTACTCCGAAACCATCTGGTCTATTCTGCCCAATAACGAACTCAACCGAGATATGTATCTCCCAAACCTACTCTGTGAATTTCAACTGCCTAGCTTGTTTTGTTCGTATGTTATTGTAAAAATAAAATTTTAAAATTTAAAAAAATATTTTTTTTCAAACTTTACGGCAATCTGATGAATACAAAACTTCGCATGCGTATAAAGGTCACTATTCTACAATTTTGTGCTGAATTTCAGAAAGATCGAGTGATCAGTTTCGGAAATATTCATAAAAAATGTTTTTACTAAAAATGGCCATAACTCCGAAACGGCTTGGTGGATTTTGCCTGTTAAAGAACTCGTCCGAGAAATTTACGCTCCAAACCTACCCTGCAAATTTCAAACCTCTAGCTCCTCTCGTTCAAGAGTTATCTTGTTAACCGATGACCGGACTGCCGGACAGAATTGGTTTTGACCACGGATTCTTGATCAGTGAGTCGAACCAAATCGTTTGAGACCATTTGCAGCAAAAATTCGAAAATTACAGACATTTGGGCAAATTGATAAGCACTCTGTTCCGAGGAACAAGAGCGCCAAAAACATAATAAAATGTTATTTTTCATAGAGGTCGACGAGGAAATTATTTTTAAATGGTATACTATGAATACTTAGGAAAAAATTTTTGTTGCGAAACAAATTTAAGGAGTGGCTATTTCTTCTATCCCTCGCAAACACAATAGAATACATTTAATGATGAATATACCCCCCACAGAATCCTTTAATGATTACTTACAATAGAATAGTACTTAACATTTTTTTGAGTGCCTTCTCGCTTGCATATAATAATCCTCTTAATTTTTTCATTGTTTTTAGTTGGATCAAAAAATAAAATTGGTTTTCCGGTGCCATCTTTAGGGGGCTGTATATAATAAGGGGCTGCCCAACAAAACATATAAAAAACCCACCTTATTTTCTGACAACAAAACCTTTTGAATTCACAATTATTGATTAACACGCTGTATATAGAGACATCGAATATTTAGAACATATCTCTTAAAACTGTTAAATTTGTATAGAATTCGATGGAAATCTAGGCGAACATAGTGACAACACCGCCGGGCTTCCGATAATCGTACAAATGCATACTTTCTACACAGAGGGCGTCATATCCACCTAGAAACATGTCGGGATTCCGAAAATCTTCAATTCATATACTTTTTTGTATAAACAAAATAATCTTCCCCTCTAAAGTTGCTCTTGAAGATATGCCTGTTCTGAATGTTTTCCAAAAAAATACACTCTCCTAAACCAATCAGAGAGGGCGGGCCTCCGGTTGCCTGTGCAACGTACCGGGCTTGGTAGAAGGCGCGTTATGAGTATATATATATATATATATATATATATATATATATATATATATATACTCATAACGCGCCTTCTACCAGGCCCGGTACGTTGCACAGGCAACCGGAGGCCCGCCTTTTCTGATTGGTTTAGGAGAGTGTATTTTTTTGGAAAACATTCATAACAGTCATATCTTCAAGAGCAACTTCAGAGGGGAAGATTATTTTCTATATACAAAAAAATATATGAATTGAAGATTTTCGGAATCCCGACATGTTTCTAGGTGGATTTGACGCCCTCTGTGTAAAAAGTATGCACTTGTACGATTATCGGAAGCCCGGCGGTGTTGTCACTATGATCGCCTTAGATTTCCATCGAATTCTATACAAATTTAACAGTTTCAAGAGATATGTTCTGAATATTCGATGTCTCTATATACAGGGTGTTAACCAGTAATTGTGAATTTGAGAGGTTATTTATTTTCAAAAAATAGGGTGGGTTTTTTATAGGTTTTTGTTGGACAGCCTTTTATTATATACAGCCCCCTAAAGATGGCACCGAAAAACCAATTTACATTTTATTTAAACCAAGTAAAAACAATGAATAAAATTAAGAGGACATTATATGCGAGCGAGAAGGCACTCAAAAAAATATTGAGTAGTATTCTATGTATTGTAAGTAGTCATTAGAGGATACTGTGGGAGGTATCTTCATCAATAATTGTATTCTATTGTGTTTGCAAGGGATAGAAGAAACAGCCACCCCTTAAATTTGTTTCGCAACAAAATTTTTTTTCTATTCATACTCTATCATTTAAAAATAATTTCCTCGTCGACCTCTATGAAAAACAATATTTTATCATTTCAACTGTATTTAGAGGTCTACGAAAAAATGTGATATGCACCTCGGCGAAAAACTGTCTATTGTCTCGCCTGCTTGCTACCCCCGGCTTCTCCTCAGATAGAAATTTGTGACCTGGACTTTTATGGACAGTTTGTCGTCCTTTGTTCATAAATAAATGAAAAGACCTTGATTCATTCTGAACAAATAAGGTCTCCGGTATTTTCCTTCTAAAATTTAAATTTTATATTTCACAATCGACTATCGGATTGATCTCGATCAGATTTGTATATTTGGAATTATTTCATTTCAAAATACAATGATTTATTTCACGTGGTTTCGCTTTCTTTATTTACACTGAATTTCATATAGTATTTCATGAGGGTATGTGAGGCGTGAATATAGACAATATGCGCAAAACACCCATAAATCTTGAAACAATCAACTGTCAGATTTCGAATTTTGCAACTATATCACCCCTTTTGTTAAGTTTCCACCTGCGTAATTGAAAGGACCAGAGTAGGACAATTTGCTAATATCATTGTTAGAACGGGTTCGTGAGGCATCGGTATGAACCTAGCAGACTATTTCAGCAGACTTTTTGGCGGAAACACCCGAAATTTGGCTCAGACAAAAAGTTAAAAGCGTTTTACGATTTCAGAATGTGCCAATACACTCCTACACTCCTGCATATAAATTATCTATAACATTAAATCTGGACGAGAAAAAGGTACGGTAAAGTGGCTTACAGCTTGATGAGGTTTCCAACGCTCAGCGACGGATCCATATAAGTATTGAAATTTCGGCAGTTTACCATTTTATAACATTCAATGAAGAACATCTCAAAAACGGTGCGTTTAAGGAGGAATGATGAAGAATAATTCAATGTTCTGAAACGATTAGATATTCTTAAATTGTCTCTAAAAGAACATTACCATCTTTATGGTAATTTCGTTTAGTTTTATGAATCCACGAGTCTATGACTAGAAAAACACTAGAAGTAGGAAAAAACTAATGTTTGGAAAATATGTATCATAGTTATAGGAAACTTTGGCGTGAAGTTTCCTTCACACACATTCATTTTATTCAGAAAAAGGATGTTAAAGCCATATAATAAAAACAGGTTTTTTTTTATTTCAACAGCCTGTATCCTTTTACCTGAGCCGAATTTATAAAAATGGTAAAGCAAAAAGTGTTTCATTTGATGTTAATAATCTATGGTTAAAATTAATGTACAACTTAAAGTTTCACCCAGTATTTTATCTCCGGAACTATTCGCCAGAGCAAATACAGATTTTGTGTGTTGGTTAACTATACCAATCACGACATTCCCTAAGAATTTTATGGACTTCCCGATGGGCTGCGGGGTAGTTTTTTCGATCCTTAAATTTAAAAATTTTTTATCTCCAGGATTATTCGCCGGAGCACATACAGATTTTATAAACTTATTACTTATACACATACCTATATCCCCTGAATTGGGTTGAAAAAACTACCCCGCAGTCCCTCGGGAACTCAATTTCTGGGTTATCGGTATAGGTACAAGTAATACGTGTATGAAAAATGTATATTTCGTTATCGGTATCATTAACCCATATACGAAATATGTATGTGCTTCGGCGAATAGAGAGAAATTAAATTTTGAAATTTAAAGGTTGAAAAACTACCCTGCAGCCACTCGGGAAGTTGATCAATTTTCCAAGGATTATAGGTATGGGTTTATGCAATAAGTGTCTGAAATCTGTATGTGCTCCGGTGAATAGTTCCAGAGATATTGAATGTTGAAATTTGTGGGTTGGAGAAGCTATGCCGCAGCCCCTCGGGAAGTCTATCCTTTTTTCAGATGATGTCGTTATCGGTATAATCAACCCACATGCAAAATATGTATGTACTCCAGCGAATAGTTCCGAAGATATTAAATTATGAAATTTAAGGGTTAGAAAAACTACCCCGATACCCCTCGGAACGTCGATCAATTTTTCAGGGCATGTCGTTATCGGTATAATTAACTATCGGTATAATTAACTCGCATACAAAAACTGTTTGTGTTTCGGCGAATAGTTCCGGAGATATTATATATATTTTGAAATTAAAGGGTTGAAAACCTACCCTGCAACCCCTCGCAAAATCGATTAATTTTCCATGGTTTATGGGTATGGGTATTGGGTATATGTAATACGTGTATGAAATATGTATGTGCTTCGGCGAATATTTCCAGAGATATTTAAGTTTGAAAGTGAAGTGTTAAAAAACTACAGTGCAGCCCCTCCGATGGGCGATACATTTTCCAAGGGGTATAGGTATGGGTTTAAGTAATACGTGTATGAAATCTGTATGTGCTCCGGTGAATACTTCCGGATATATAACTTATGAAATTTAAGGGTTGAACTCACTACCCCGAAACCCATCAGGAAGCCGATCATATTTTCAGGGGACGTCGTTATCGGTATAATTAACCCATATATAAAATCTGCATGTGCTCCGGTGAATATTTCCGGAGATATTTAATTTTGATATTTAAGGGTTGAAAAAGCTGGCCAGTAGCCCCTCGGAGTAGCCCCTAAGTCGATTAATTTATCAGAGGATATAGGTATGGGTATAAGTAATACTAGTATGAAATATGTTCGTGCTCTGGCGAATATTTTCGGAGATCATAATTTTTTTAATTTATATATCTATAGTACTATAACTCTCGAATGAAATGACTTATAAATTAAATTTGCAGGGTACGTTTGGTGCATGAAAATCTCGGTTTAATTTGCTGAAGGGCAAAATCGGCTGAAAGGGTTCGATATTATGGCCATTTTGTGTAAATTTCGAATATTTCCGAGATTACTTATTTGATGTAACTGAAATTCAGAAATAATTAATTTAATTACGACTTGAATGTACGCACAGTTTTGTATTGATTGGGTTACTGGGAACAAAAAAAATACATTAGGAAATTTCAAAAACTAGTTTTTCCAATAACTCGAAGCATACTGATCTGATCGAATTGAATTCCGTATTTAGGTTACTAATAATCACCTCTTGGACCATGCAAAATTTGAATTAAAACCGACTGCTAGGGGGCTCAAAATAAATTACTTGTTCTTTTCATGAGTTCTTGCAAATTAGTTATAAATCAATTTTTCACACTAGTTTATTGACATCTAACTAGTAAAAAAAATGTAAGTACCCTATAGCTATTTAAAATTTGTTCAAGCACTGGCGTGAAGTCAGGAGTTTTTGCGCGTATGTTATATTGTCCATTCTCCTGTATTTGACACTCTTAATCGAATTTAACATGGTGAATTATATTGTCAATTCTCCCGTATTGGACACTCTTAATTCGAATTTACCATGGTAAATTCGATTCAGAGTGTCCAATACAGGATAATGGACAGTTTAACATACGCGCAAAAGCTCCTGACCTCAGGTCAGTACTTGAATAATTTTTTTTTTCATAATTTTCTTAAAATTTTCTAGGGGTACAGTTCTTATAAAATTTTAAACACGTCTTTATGTCGATATTCTATAACTAGATACTAAGCTTCTATTCGATTAAGTCTATATTCTTTGAGTTATCGAGGAAATAATATTCCAGGTGGGTATAACTCTGAAACCGTTGGACCGCTAATGGCCATAATGAAATTCAACACTCGGGATACGCAACATACCCCGAAAATTGCGAGTTCCTATCTCCTTGCGTTCGAAAGTTATCAAGGCAACGGTGACCCATCCATCTACTAAACTCACACAAGGCTGCTCGAATCTCCAACAATATATATCCGATCATGTTAAAACTTGAAACTTGGCAGTACAGTTAGGTTTTGAAGGCTCTCACAAAATTTTAGCGATGCCGGACGAATTGTTACTGATATATAGAATTTTTTTCAATAATTTTCAATGAAATTTTAAAAATTTTCTAATAATACGATCCTCACAAAATTTTGTAAGAATTTTCGCATTGGCATTATACAAATAATAACCAAGCATGAATTCAATCAGTTCTGTATTTTGGAGTTATTGAGGAAATATCAAGCAAATTTCAGATGGTTATAACTCCGAAACCGTTTGGCCGATTATGCCTGTAAGCAAACTCAAATGTTGCATTGAGATGCACAACCTAACTTGAAAATTTCAAGTCGCTATCTCTTTCCGTTCTCAGGTATCGTGATATAAATAATATTTTTTAATTATTTTTTTTTGAAATTTTCTTGTGATGCGGTTCTCACAAAATTCCACATACGTTCCTATGTTCATATTCAACAACTATTCACCAAGTTTCAATTCGATAAAATTTATATCGGTTGAAAATAGAATTATTACTCGGAAACCGTTAGGCCGATTATGAACATTAACGAACTTGTCCGTCGCATTGGGATGCGCCACCTACCCTGCAAATTTCAAGTCGCTATTTCATTCCGTTCTCGAGTTATCGTGGAAACGGGTGGCCAGCGGGCTGGACAGAATCAAATGTGTCCTCGAATACTTCATCAGGTAGTCGAACTCAATCGTTTGAGGCCATTTTCAGCAAAAAATTCGAAAATTACAGACATTTGCGCAAAATGATAACGCGATGTTGCCAAGATCATATGCGCAAAAATTCACGATGTGAAGAGAAATGAAATTAACAAACTAATTGTTCATATTCTCCTAGTAAAATTTGCGTATATGATAGCAACAGTAAAATACTGAAAAAAGTGTGTACTTGACATGAGCCTTCTATGATATTTCAGATTATACCTCAATGTTCTCTCGATTAATAGAACTCTGTTAGAATATGTGAGTGGTGCGATAATTTTGGATGGGAGATTATTATCTCCGATGATGCCAAATTTATGGGACTGCCATGTGCAGATGAACCTATACGGGCTTCGTAGGATGCGTAAAATCTGTAGAATGTATATAAAGTTTATACAGACCGACCGAAGCGCTCTCAGCGCGGACGTTCCGTGAACCCGATCGCGTATGTTTTGAGATGTATAAGGCATTTTTGGTGCCCGGGCAAAAATTTGAGAGAATGGTCCCTGAGATGTCAGGAATCTCCAGACCAAATTATACACGTTAGTTTTGGGAAGCCCGAAGTCGGGCTTCCCAAAGGTGGTGCGGGCTTCCGATAAGCTGCGGAACATGCATTTTTGGGCCTCCGAATGGCTGTTTATGAGTGTATATATATATATATATATATATATATATATATATATATATATATATATAGGTACCTAATCCTGAGATAATCATGATTTGAAATTTCTGAAGAAATAGTACCAGTTCGAAATCTTATTATCACAGAATTTCCAAAAATACTGAGCCCGGTGAGCTGAAATCCTGTACCAGATTGGAACATGGTGGCTTGAAGGTTTGTGCAAAATTTTAAGGGAATCTGACGGATAGATCCTGAAATATAAAATTTTTGATGAAATTTTTTATTTCTTTCTAGTGATACGATTTTCACGATATTGTGCAAATTGGCTCCAAAAGATCAATCACTGCAAACATGCACGCGGTGGTGATATTAGTTTGTACCAAAATTTTATTAATTATTATTCATTTCTCTGAAATAGGTAGAGGCCTTTTTGCTCATTATATCCTGCATGGTGTTACAGGTATCTAATGGCATTTTTGCTGTGACTAATTTGCGTCGTTGAGAAGTGCTCAATAAACGACATCGTTGCGTCAACAGGTTCATTCTACATTTATTTTACTTTTACTCCTAGCAAACCTTCCTGCTTGTTGAATTGATAAAAGTCGTATGAACGAAATGGAATTTAATACCGGGTTCAGCAGACGGGTGTAATGTGACGCGTAATGGCGAATTCTCCGTGTGGACGGTGCTACGAGCATTGCATGTAACGCTCGTCTACCGTCCACACGGATAATTCGCCTTACATTACGCGTTACATTACACCCGTCTGGACCCGGCATTATAATCAAACGTAACATGTGTACTGCACCTGGAATCAATTCCAGCCCAATATCTCAATTATGCTGTGTTTAATAAAATTAAAAATTGTCGTCTTTATTGATAAATCCGACATAATTTCATCATTTAAATTGAAGAACTAAATCTATCTGTTAATTGAAGAAAATTATACAGGATATACCTCTTACTTCTTCGATGAGAACAATCAACCCAAACTTCCTGTTATTCGTCGTATATTTGTGTTTTAATTGAAAAAGTCCTTTACGTGGTCGGCAAGAACCTCCACATAAAATTGATAGACTAATTGGATCGTTTCGTGTTACCAACTAAAATAAACATGCTATTTTTTAGTGGCAATAATACAATGGACGCCTGTTTTCCGATGCATGAAAATATTGTAATATCGATCTGGATGAAATGAGGTTATTCTTCTTATAGGGGTAATTATCCTTCTTTAGTTCGCCAAGCACTCAACGCCGGGGGTGAAATATCAGATATTGGTGTCGGTTTGATTGGAATCGATATTGAAAGGAAAAACACTTTGACATGAAGTAACCTACTGGTACACGAATTATTCATGTATTGAATCGGAAAGTACAGATATTTCACCACTATTTGAATTGATCGAATCCTCAACATCATTAGCAAAGTGAATACTAAATCCTAGACCTTCATATTTCAGGCGAAGGATTAATTAATAGACCTACTATAATTATCCAACATCAAAACTATCAAGAAATTATTGGTGGGTTTCACGAAGCTTCGATTAGCTTAATTGTGGGTTTAATACGGTGGTTGCATCAAAACTGAACTGGGAATTGAGATAGAATCACACTGCAATTAAGAGCCTGCAAAGCCTTGTGAAACCAACCGTTAAAATACTTATGCTGGGTTTTACGAATCTTCGATTAACTTAATTCGGTGGTTGCATCAAAAACGAACTGGAAATTGACATTGAATCACACTGATTTGTGAAAGCTTTGCGAAACCCGCCATAAAAGTATCTATCTTAGTTTAACTATAGTTAAGTAATCATTAAAGGATACTGTGGGAGGTATACTCATTATTGAAAGGTTTTTTTCTGGGTTTTCTCTCCCAAACTCTAAAAAATATCTATAAAATAAAAATTAATTATTTTGTGATTTGCTTCTGCGTAAGAAACACAAGATATTTGTCAGAAGCAATCAATTGAACAATGTTGCCTAACAAACAACAACGAAACAACATCAACGAAGAAACAACTATATCGTAACGTTTCGGAGTCTATATCAGACTCCTTCGTCAGAAGCTTAATGAAAATCGAGAGAATTATTTTGTTGATAGTTAGATTAATTAATTAATAGGCTTAGGAAGGTCCTCTCTGTGGGAGGCCCTCCAAGGATTGACTACTTGACTCCTAGTGGGGAGAAGACCTCCTCAGAGGAAGATAGTCTAAGACTACTCCTGAAGGCACATTTTCCGGGATTTAGAGAGAATGACAACACACAGGGTGAAGACCATAGAGAGCTTCAAGTGAGGATTGGAAGTTGGCTTCACTTGTGGTAACACACTCTCGAATTCGCTGGGCTGTCAGAGAATTCGAGCCTTATAAAGCAGCGGGGGAAGATAGCATATTTCCGGCACTTTTGATTAAGGGCTTGGAGCTGCTGACACCCCCACTGCTTCATATACTCCGAGCGAGTCTAGCCCTAGGACACATACCAAAGTCCTGGAGAAAGGTGAGGGTTGTGTTCATACCCAAGCCTGGAAAGTCGTCATATACTCAGACGAAAAACTTCCGACCAATAAGCCTCTCCTCCTTTTTAGTCAAAACGCTGGAGAGATTGGTTGAACGATATATCAGAGATGGAACCTTAGTGGCTAGCCCACTACATCCAACTCAGCATGCCTATCAGATGGGCAAATCCGTAGATTCTGCTCTTCATTCAGTGGTCAGCTGCATCGAGAGCGGACTACATTATCGAGAGTGCACTCTTGCTGTGTTTCTGGACATAGAGGGTGCATTCAATAATACTGCATTTGGAGCTATGCACAATGCACTAACCAAACATGGGGTTCCTTTTGCAGTCTGTCGATGGGCAGGATCCCTTTTAAGGGACCGCAGCATAGTGGCTCGTCTAGGCAGCTCAACCATTAGGGGAACACCAGGCAGGGGATGCCCACAGGGTGGTGTTCTCTCACCTCTTCTGTGGAATCTGGTCCTGGATGGGCTCCTGGTTGAGCTGGCGGGGGCTGGCCTAAAGGTTGTAGCCTATGCAGATGATCTCGTGATACTAATCAGAGGTAAACATCCAAATGTCGTCGCTGATCTTATGCAGGATGCTTTGTGTAGGATTGAGCGATGGTGTTTGAATAACGATCTTACGGTTAATCCTGAAAAAACAGAGATGGTTCTCTTCGACAGGAAGAGGGGGCCCTGTAACATAAGACTACCAAGTCTGTTTGGAGTAGGGCTCAATCTAACAGAGCAAGTTCGATATCTGGGTGTGATACTGGACCACAAACTACTGTGGAACAAACACATTGAGAAACAAACAAAAAAGGCCGAGATGATCTTTTGGTCTACTCGGAGAGTAGTGGGAAATGGATGGGGCTTCAAACCACACATTATTCACTGGTTGTATACTGTGGTGGTGAGGCCTATCCTAACCTACGCATCATTGGTGTGGTGGACTTCTTTGAAGAAGTCATATATCCGCAACAAATTGACAAGAACTCAGAGAAAAGCTTGTTTAAGCATCACAGGTGCTCTGAGATCTACTCCAACAACAGCTATGGAGTGCCTGCTGGGGCTACCTCCCCTGCATCTTGTAGTTGAGGAGGGGGCTATGAAGACAGCTTTAAGAATCTGGGAACAGGGACAGTGGCGTGACAGCGGAATGTTTAGGGGACACGCGAGGGCACTCAAGAAGGTGGAGGATGATGATGCATCTCTCCTCCGGTGGAGTGACCGTGCGGGCTCCTTATTCTGCTTTAACGAACCCTATAGGGTGATTGTTCCTGATAGAGACCAATGGGATACAAGGAGTGATCTCCTTAAACCAGAGGGGCCCACATGGTTCACAGATGGCTCTGTAACGACTACAGGGACAGGTGCAGGCATTGTGGGACCTCGAGTGAGCATGTCCATCCCTCTCGGGAAGAACTGCTCGATAATACAGGCAGAACTATACGCTGTTCTTGTCTGCGCGCTGGAAAACATCCGACTAGGATACTCTGGCAAGTACATATATATATGTTGTGACAGTCAAGGAACGTTAAAATCCCTATCTGATGTGAAGATAAACTCCTACTTAGTAGGCGAATGCAGGAAGGCTCTGCGAAGGCTGGGCGCTGGTAACGTTGTAAAACTCATCTGGTGTCCGGCTCACTCGGAGATTTCAGGTAATGTTAAGGCAGATAAGCTGGCGAAGCAGGGGGCTCGGATACCATATATAGGTCCTGAGCCTTCACTTCCAGTATGTCGTACCTCTGTTAAAACATTCTTCAAGAATCGTTTGGACAAGAATTTCTCCAGTGTATGGAACATGGGAGTAGGACTCAGGCAGTCAAGGCTTCTCATTAAGAAACCATCGTCAAAGTCTGAAGTAAAGAAACTTCTTTCACTCGAAAGAAGAGAACTGAGCCTGGTGACTGGATTACTAACTGGTCACAAGTTCAACAAACATCTTAATAGGATGGGATTGGCCGATAGCGCTCTGTGTCGCTGGTGCAAGAGCATGGAAGAAACAGCTGAACATATTCTGTTCGACTGTAACAACCTTAAAGAATTGAGGGTCATACACATAGGCAACCCAACACCTACGATTCCTATGGTGAGAGGGACTTCTCCTTTTAAACTCGCGGCATTCCTGTCAGCGTGTTTTTTGGAATGAGTCTCACGAGTTTGTCAAGCGGGAGAACAATGGGCCAGAAGGCCTCAGTTCAGCCTGAGACGGCACCGCGGTAGAAGAAGAAGAAGAAGTTAGATTAGATTAGATTTTCATTAAGCGTCTGACGAAGGAGTTTGATATAGACTCCGAAACGTTACGATATAGTTGTTTCTTCGTTGATGTTGATTCTTTGCTGTTTGTTAGGCAACATTGTTCAATTGATTGCTTCTGACCTATATCTTGTGTTTCTTACGCAGAAGCAAATCACAAAATAATTAATTTTTATTTAATAGATATTTTTCAGAGTTTGGGAGAGAAAACCCAGAAAAAAACCTTTCATTTACTATAGTTATCTTGTATAAAGGCAGACATGTCAATTTTGATTAAAATATAAGATCGAGAAAACTTCCATTTCACTAACAATAAGCTGATATTCCAAAAAAAATAAAAAGCGCTGACGTGGAGTTTTTTTTTGGTTGTTCCCTTTGACATATTTGAATTGAATTTCAGTGCTTCAAGCTTAGTGGATAGGGCAAACCGGAGATCTGCCCAGAGGGTAGTGGACACCATTCACGGTCAAGTCAAAAATTAACAGTGTTGTGCTTAAGCTGGCGTAAGGATATAATAACGAACTCGACACAGAACACAACTGACTCTGTCTAATCGCACAAGCTCTTAGCAGCTTCTGAAGGATCTCCTTGGGGAAGACATAGGAGAATCAGTATAATCATACTCATGTCATTAGCAAGTACGCCAAAGCACATTGACCCCACGACAAAGGCTTTTTTAGCGATTGAACTTCTTTCATAGTGCACTCAATCTGCATTGGCGCGCTTGCTAATAACATGATTCTGATACTGACTTTTAGGACGGGCCGAAGCTAAATTTGGGGGGTGGGGGTTGGGAAGAGCATCGGAAATTTTCCAACTGTGCATTCAAGGAGCAGTCGGTGCTTTAAACTGCCCCAGGACCACGTAAGGATACTTCAACTTGGAAACAACAATATTTCTCCGAAACATACTTGTCCGTTCACATAATTGCCATTAATATTCTTTTAAAACATCACGAAATCGGCTCAGTACCAAACTCATGACTGCTAGACGTAACCCACTCCCAACATAACCCAAAACCTCGCATACAACCCAATAACAGCCACTTCTCTACGGAGCAATAGCATCCTCCACCTTAAAACCCCAATCCTGACAGAAGAAAGCTCCAACAATTAAATCACTTCTCGACTACTCATGCGCATATAGAAAAATGCCCGAAAGGGGCAGCAAGAAATTAAAAATTGGCCATTGACATGAGGTGGTAATATGGCCTTCCAATTCCACCAGTCGCTCAACTTTAAAACAAATTGTACATATGTTAGCGATCGCAATAATCAGATAAAACACATGTAGGAATCGAATTAAAAAGTAAACAGATACCTATGATTCACGTGGAAAACAACTGAAATAATTTGCCAAGGTTTGGAAGTTCTAAAATGTTGAATTGCTTTAGAGGCTCCTAGTGGTCTAGTTCAATTAAATTTTGCACTTTCTAAGGTCATTATTGGTCACCGAAATGCCAAAATTAGACCCGATCCGATATCTGGTTTTGGAATTTCAAATCAAAATATTCCGCAAATATTCTAGTCTGCGATCCTCACGAAATATTACACAAGTGTTTGCGTCGGTCTTTTACATCCAACTACGGAGTTTCAAATTGAATCAGATCAGTATTTTTCGAATTTTAGTGAAAACAAAATTTTCAAATTTATGAAACGAAACCACTCGGTGGATTTTTCAGCTCATTAACGAACTTAACTGAGATATTTGTCGTCCAAACCCAGTGAGTTCACCTGAACAGGTGGCCAAAAATTGTTTCTGCTCAAGGTATTACGGTCCTCATGAAATTTTGCATGAACCTTGCAATCGTTATTCTACGCCTCATTACCAATTTGCAACTCTATCGGATATATATGTTTTAGAAATATTGAGAACGTAAAATTTCAAATTAATATATCTCCCAAACCATTGTGCCGATTTTGCCCATTCACGTACTCGACCACCGCATTTCGACATGAAACCAT
The DNA here is from genome assembly GCA_937662695.2 of Halyzia sedecimguttata. Taxonomy (NCBI): domain Eukaryota; kingdom Metazoa; phylum Arthropoda; class Insecta; order Coleoptera; family Coccinellidae; genus Halyzia; species Halyzia sedecimguttata. The sequence continues at coordinate 68,680,960 of OW569411.2, forward strand.
TCCTGCAAATTTCAAGTCCCTTCAAGTTTCTTCTTTCAATGGAATTGTTTGAGAACATTATCGTCTCAAAATTCGAAAATTACAGACATTTTGGCAGAATGATAACGCGCTGCTTGTACGAGCACGCAATTAATTAATATGTACGAGTACATAATTTTTGGTGTGCTTTTCAAAGAACTGCGTGCCTATCATTTTGCCCGGATATCTGTATTTTTGGAATTGTTTGCCGAAGATGGTCTCAAACGATTGTGCTCGACTCACTGCTGAATAATCCGAGGTGAAATCCAATTATGTCCATCCGGCCGGCACGATAACTCTCGAACGAAAGGAGTTAGAGGATTGAAATGTGCAGGATAGTTTTGGAGCATAAATATATCGTCTAAGTTCGTTAATGGAAGAAATCCACCAGGTAGTTTCGGAGTTTTGGCATTTTTATTTAAAAATAAATTATGAATATTTCCGAAACCGATCACTCGATCTATCTGAAATTTAGCATCAAATTGCAGAATCATGACCTTAATATGCATGTTTTGTATTGATCGAATGGCTATAAACTGCAGAAAAATTAAATTATGTTGGGAGTGGGACGTCTAACGATCGTGGATTTGGTGCTGAGCTGATATTATGAGGTTTTAAAAGAAAATTCATGGAAACTCTGTGCACAGAAAATCAGTTTCGAGGAAATAACGTTGTTTCTGAGTTGAAATGAACGAACTAAAAACTACATTTGGAAGATATAGCTATATTAAATTACATTCGGATTTGAAGAACAGGAGCTTACTGGCGCTCCAGTTCAAACAGACAAATTATAGCTCCGAAAGTATTGGTTTCTCAGCGTTGAGAATTATATCAATGTATTCTTATGATAGAACTGCATCATAAAGAAAATTCAATTCAAATAATAGTTTATTTATCAAGATCAAATGAGCAATCTGAGAATGAGAACTGCACCATGGAAGAAATCAAATTAAAATAGCTGTAATGAATATGACTCTCTCTTATAGAACAGGATGACATGTACGAGTATTAACACAGAGCATATAATAAAGCTTAGATAGAATAATTATAGCATTCTGTGAAGACATAGAAGTACGATTCATTATTGAAATTTCGAAAAATCATATCTCCGAAAGTATAAGCTTGTTGGAGTTAAAAACAGATAAATTATATCTCCGACAGTATTGGTTTCTCAGAGTTGGGAATTATATCAATGGATTCTTATGAAAGAACTTCATCTTAGCAGAAATTGAAATCAAACATCATAGGAGAATTTAAATTCAACAAGAGTGCCAAAAATTATCAATCCAAAACCAATAGACGAATTCTACCCAACAACGAACTCATCCGAGATATTCATTCCTCAATTCTATGATGAACGATAATTAATATATATCTTTCCCCAAATCCACTCCAATACACCAATATTCCAGTTTTGTTTTTAGTGGAGATATTCTGAACTCAATATTATTAACTTACCATAACCACTCCCATCATCATATGGATTGACCATTGGCATGAAAATATCAACCAAGAAAAAGTATGATATTATATTATGATTCTCATATTTCTACGATTTCTGGAATGAATGAATTAGACAACGTCATGCCCCAGGAAAATAAGTTGACATTATAACAATTCATAGAATACCCACAGAATAATTATATCATTCTGTGAAAACATAGAAATACGATTTATATTGAAATTTTGAAAAATCATATCTCCGAAAGTATTAGCTTGTTAGAGTTAAAAATGATATCAATGGATTCTTATGGTAAAACTGCATGTTGGAAAAAATTTAATTTGGAATTTGTTATGTAAAAAAAATGTTTTTTTGTTACTCCGAAACCATCTGTCCGATTTCTCCCAATAACGAACTTAGCCGAGATATTTATCTCCCAAACCTACTCTGAAAATTTCATTCAGTAGAGAAAAAAAATTTAATATAATATTTCAGAAACGATTCGGTAGATTTCGCTGAACTTCCGCACAAACCTTCAAGTCACCATTTTTAACATCGGGTACCGGATTTCAGCTCGATAGGCTTTGTATTTTTTGAGATATTGTGAAAATAATATTTCGAACCGATATCTACTTATATCTAATTATTGTTACCTGTCACCTCGCAGGTAGTATGTTAGATATTTCCAAAAATAGAGATCCGCTCGAATTAAAATCTATAGTATTAGGTTGAAGGAAGACGGCTGGAAGGTTCATGCAGTATTCGGTGAGGCGTGAATAGACAATAGCGTTCAGATGCGTTCAAAATCTCCTGACAACACGTCAGTGCTTACCACGATTTTTTTTTGAAATTTCAGCATTACTTTTGTCACGCTGAATACAAAACTACCAATTCAAGATTTTCAGTGAGGAATGAAGTCGGTTCACTCTGACGGATGGAAAATTGAAAGAATAATTGATCGAAAACCAATCAACGCGTCAACATAAAATTGTAAAAAATAAATTCGATTTCAAAATTTCCTTATTATAATATATTACATGTAGTTGTTGGTGATCAATAAAAATATGCTTCTGGAAAAGTAAACAACTAGATGTTATTTCACATTTCAACCTTAATTTTTTCAGAGTTAATAGATCCAGTTAAAACCAATAAATCTTTGGATACGTGCAGCGAAAACTTTCGAGTATTACCCTGAGATGATCCACCGATGTTTTCATCCCCACCGATTGATACTATGAGTTTAGAAAAAATCAAAAACTCGTAAATAAATTAAGATATAGGGAATTCAGAATATGTATTCATGTTGTTTCTAGAAATAACGAAAAGGTCGGGAGCATTTGCGCGCATATTCTATTGTCTATTTCCCGCCTCGGGCACCCTAACGAAATACTGCCTGAACCTACTCTTTAGCGCTAACAAAAAAATGCATTGGGCATCAACTGAATTCAAATTTTAAAATAAATAAAATAGTGAACTAACACAGCGCGGAATCGAACCCGAATCACCTGCGCAGCAGGCTAGCAAGCTAACATCTCGGCCATCGGGGTGTTATTGTTTCAATTCTGAGATCTAAATGATTTGAAATTCCAGAAGAAGTAGATGCCAATTTATTTTCACAATAATTCCTAAAAAACAAAGCCGATCGAGCTGAAATCTGGCACTCGATTGTAAAATGGCAACTTGAAGGTGTGTCCGGAACGTCAGCGTCGGCATTCTACAACTAATTGCCAAGTATCAATTCGATCGAATATGTATTTTCCGAGTTATTGAGGAAACAATATTTCAGAGAAGTGAATATACAGGGTGAGTCTTTGACCACTGCATTAATTTTAACCAAAGATTCCTCTCATCAAATAAAACAGTTTTTTCATTCACCATTTTTCCAGATTCGGCTCAGGTAAAAAGTTACAGGCTGTTGAAATTTTGAAAAAAAATCAGTTTTTATTTTGTAGCTTTGACATCCTTTTTTCGAATAAAATGAATGTTGTCATAAAGTTTCCTATAACTATGATACATATTTTCCAAATATTAGTTATTTTCTACTTCTACTGGTTTTCTAGTTATGGACTCGTGGATTCATAAAACTAAACGAAATTAGCATAAAGAAAGCATATAAAGTTTTTCTTGAGTAATTTCAAGAATATTCCATCGTTTTAGAACATTATATTATTCTTCATTATTTCTCCTTAAACGCACCGTTTTCGAGATATTCTTCATTGAATGTTTTAAAATGGAAAACTCCAGAAATTTCACTACTTTTATGGATCCGTCCCTGAGCGTTGGAATCCCGAATCAAGCTGTAAACTACGTTACCATGCCTTATTCTCGTCCGCCAACAATGTCATAGATAATTTATATGCGGGAGTCTATTAGCACATTGTGAAATCTTTAAACGCTTGTAACTTTTTACCTGAGCCGAATCTGGCAAAATGGTAAATGAAAAAAGGGTTTCATTTGATGAGAGGAATCTTTGGTTAAAATTAATGCAGTGGTCAAAGACTCACCCTGTATAATATGTAATTAGCAGTTATTTTCACAAATATTGCTGAAACAAAAATCCGATCGTGCTGATATTTGGTACTCGATGGTAGAAATGACGGATTGAAGGTTTATACGGAATGTCAGCGGAATCTGACAAATAGTTTCGAAATTTTTTTTTTCTAGTGATACGATCATCATTAAATGCTGCAAAAAGTTGCGTGTCAGCATTCTACAAATAATTACCAAGTTATGTATTTTTCAAGTTATGGGGAATCAATATTTCTCATTTTTGCTCATTAACGAACTTAGCCATCGTATTCGGTTGCCCAGCCTTCTCTGAGAATGGCAAGTCGTCATCTCTTTCCCTTCGAAAATTATTGTGGCAACGGACGGCCGGGCATAAAATTACAGAGATTTATTACAGATATTTGGACAAAATGATAGCACGCTGTTCCCTTGAACACGTGCGCTATAATATGTACAATTTGCAGCGTTTTTTTTGCGCGTATGTTCTGGGGAACACGCGTTATCATTTTGCCCTAATTTTCGATTTTTTCTCCGAAAATGGTCTCAAACGATTGAGTTCGACTCCCTGATCAAGAATTCGAGGTCAAATTTGATTATGTCCGGACGGCCGTTGCCACGATAACTTGAGAACGGAAAGAGATAGCGACTTGAAATTTTCAGGGTAGGTGGCGCATCCCAATAGGACGGACAAGTTCGTTAATGGGCATATTCGGCCCAACGGTTTCCGAGTAATAATTTTGTCTACAACCAATACTAATCCGATCGAATTGAAACTTGGTGAGTAGTTGTAGAATATAAACCTTAGAACGTTTGTGAAATTTTGTGAACATCATATAGCTAGAAAATGTTTAAATATTTAAAAAAATATAATATTTACGGGAAGATAACCAAAGAAAGGAAAGAGACAGTAACTTGAAATTTTCAGGTAAGGTTGAGAATCTTAATGCGCTATTCAAGTTCGTTTAAAGGCATAACCGGCAAAACGGTTTTGGAGTTATACCAATCTGAAATTTGGTTGTTATTTCCGCAATATCTCGAAAAATACAATACCGAATTAATTCAAACATGGTTATTACGTGTAGAATGGCAATGCAAAAATTCTTGCAGAATTTTGTGCGGATCGTATAACCAGAATTTTTTTTAAAAATCATAGAAAATGATTGAAAAAAATTCTATATATCAGAAACTATTCGTCCGATATCGCTGAAATTTTGCGAAAGCCTTCAGAACCTAACTCTCCTACCATGTTCCAAGTTTGAACATGATCGGATCTATATTGTTGTAGTTCCGAGCAGCCTTGTTTGAGTTCAGTAGCTGGATGGGTGAGCGTTGCCGTGACAACTCTCGAACGAAAGGAGATAGGGAGCAATTTTCAGGATAGGTTGCACATCTGAATGGAAGAGTTAAGTTCGCTGTTGGCCATACTCGGCCCAACGGTTTCGGAGTTACACCCATCTGGAATATCATTTCCTTGATAACTCAAAAAATATAGACTCGATCGAATTGAAGCTTAGTAACTAGTTGTAGAATATCGACATGAAAACGTATGTAAAATTTTGTGGGGACCGTACCACTAGTAAATTTTTAAAAAATTACGAAAAAATATTATGTATCTCATGATTCCTTTAGAACGGATAGTAATGGCGACTTGCAGTTTTCAGGGTAGATTACGCATCTGAATACGAAAGTCCGTTAACTAACATAAGTTCGTTAACTAGCATAATTGGCCAAATGGTTTTGGAGTTATATTAATCTGAAATTCGGTTGTTATTTCCTCAATAACTCAAAAAATACGAATCCGATCCATTTCAAATATGGTTATTAGTTGTAGAATGCCAACGCAAAAATTCTTGCAAAATTTCGGGAGGATTGAAGCACCGGAAAATTTTTCAAAAATCATTGAAAAAAAAATTGGTTCAAGCACTGACGTGAAGTCAGAAGCTTCTGCGCGTATGTTTTCTTGTCCATTCTCCTTTATTGGACACTCTTAATCGAATATACCATGGTGAATTCCATTGTCTGTTCTCCTGTATGGGACACTCCGAATTTACAATGGCAAATTTGATTAAGAGTGTCCAATACAGGAGAACAGATAATAGAATTGACCATGGTAAATTTGATTAAGGGCCGGTTTCTCAATTGCGGGTTAACTCAAGGTTGAGGTTAACCCGAGTGTAACGCGTTCATGAATATCGCTAAATACATGCGTCACTCGCAACCCTGAGTTAACTCGCAATTGAGAAACCGGCCCTAAGAGTATCCAATATAGGAGAATGAACAATAGAACATACGCGCAAAAGCTCCTGACTTCACCAAAAAACATTTGGTTCAAGCACTGACGTGAAGTCAGGAGCTTTTGCGCGTATGTTCTATTGTCCATTCTCCTTTATTGGACACTCTTAATCGAATTTACCATGGTGAATTCTATTGTCTGTTCTCCTGTATTAGACACTCCGAATTTACCATGGTAAATTCGATTAAGAGTGCATGTAAAATACAATCATTTCAGAAAGGGAGCTAATTATTTTTGTATTTGATTACAAAGGTTCATTATAATAAACGAGTAGTAAAGCGAAACATCAAATGAGGATATTTACGAAATTTAAGAAATTCATTATTTAACCTATCCTAACCCGATATTCAGTGAATAAGTACGTAATCCATATATTTATACATTATTCCTATTCATACAACAAATATTTGCGAATAATTTAGAAGCTAGTGGAACCGGGTATACTCCTTTCGGTGGCTCACAAAACTGGTTTTGCGAGACTTATGAGTAGGAACCGCAAACATGAATAACAATGAAACTTCGGAATATGATATACGAAAAAATTATCTTACATATGTACTACATAATTTATTCTAATGAATTGTCTGCTACACAGAATAAGGATTTTCCGTAACGATAAAACGACTGCACCGTTTAATCGAACGTGTGTAAGAGAAATTGGTGCTGCACATTTGGACCGATTTCTCATACATACACGTTCGATTAAACGGTGCACTCGGAAGGCACAATCGTATAAAGCAGCCTTAAGAACCAAAATTGGAGAGAGGTAAATATATGTATACTCCATTCACTTTTATAAAGTCTCCCGGTTGGCCATGAAAATTTGACACATTTCACCATGTATATTTTGAAAATGTTAGGTTATAGTCATTTTTCTGTAAGATAACTACGCAACGTTGTCCTCTCTACATAGAAGTCGTAGTAATTGCGTATTTTCACGATGTAAATTTACTTCGGAAAAATAATGAATTTCAGAAGGTATTATGCGAATTCAACAATTTCACAGTCCTGGCGACTATAGTAGAAAATGTTTGCTCTGTTGTTACTGGAAATATTTCACGTATATAAACTGCTTGGAAGATTCAATTATGCTATTTTCCTGTATGGAAATCAAGAATCAAGTAATGAAATTTTATTGAAAAATAATGGATAGAGTATAGTCCGTTACTTTGTGATAGTTCATTTGAAAAAAGAATAAAAGTACCTGAATAACCCGGCAGGAAAACTTCTAAACGAATAGACGTACCTATGGAATTCCCCACTTTCCTCAAGAAGACATTTAAGTACCTTGTTGCACAACTTGAAATACACCAGTTTCAAAATGTAGTAGTACTACGAAACCCGAGTCATTCTTATACCTCAATGAAATATATCTAATGATAGGAAACTATGTAATTTCATTCGAGAGTTCAACATTGGCAACGTCTCGGCGAATTGTTTTGACCTTGACGATATTTCAGCAGTGCCAACCTGCCTCTGCATTAGTTACAAAAACGTGATAGACCTAAATCATGGCCAACCGGGAGACTTTATAGAAGTGAATGGAGTATACTTACCAGTTTGAAACTTTATTTTTACAAATATTGCTAAAATGCAAATCTGATCCTGCTGAAATCTAGTTATTATTAAGACCGAGTTTCAATTCGATCGGATCAGAATTATTCAGTTATTGAGGAAACAAGATTTCAGATGGGTATAACTCCAGAACCGTTTGGCTGATTATTTCCATTGCCGAACTAAGCCTTCGCATTCAGATGCAAAATCTATCCTGAAAATTGGAAGTGGCTATCTCTAACCGTTTGAACGTTACCGTGGCAACTGCCGGCCGGCATTGGAGGAAAATGATAGCACGCTGTTCCATAGATAATGCGCGCAAAATTCTGTCTGTAAGAAGGGCCAGCAATCTGTTGAAAATCTGGATATTCCCGAGTATTGTCGCGAGAGAGGCTTTAATAACGATGATAGAACTAATATACCCGATCAACACCTTCTAAAAGGGAGGCCAATCAACTCTTCATCTCTTTTTACAATGTGGTGGCGAAGGTGGAAGACCTTGGAAGAAAATAGCGTAAGCCAGGTATACAATTAGTGGAGTGAAGGAAATCTTAACGGATATTTCAGCAAGGGTGAAGGTGGGAACAAGGGCGTAGCCAGGGGGGGGGGGGGGGGGGTTTGGGGGTTCAAACCCCCCCCGAAATGTTATTTTTCCCTTAAAAAAAATTTTTTTGCTGCAGAAAGTGACCCTTACACCCCCCAAAACCCCCCCCGAAATTAATTCCTATTTCAAAACCCCCCCCGAAATTAATTCCTGGCTACGCCCTTGGGTGGGAACCAAACTGTCAAAGGAGTTTCGTATCTCAAAAGGTCTCCGACAGGGCTGTCTGGTAGCACCGACTCTGTTTAAGGTCTATCTTTCCTCGACTCTGAAACTTCGGCGAAGAAAATGTCGAAATATGTGAATTCTAATAGGAAAATAATATATACTTTTCACTCTACACTTTGCTGACGACTTGGTCATCAAGGCCAAAGATGAGGAAGAGATTTATTATATGTTGGGAAAATTGGATGAGCCATATATAGAGCAGGGTATGACCATAAACACCTCAAAAACAAAATATTTTGTTGTGAATAATGGCAGGAGTGATCTCATCCTGCGAGATTAAATAATCCAGGGAGTAGATGAATATGCCTATCCCGTAGTGACCCTCACAGCAGTCGGATCCAGTGGAAAGATTCTGATAATAAAAGACCCCTTCTTTATGCTGTCGACTCCATTCATCTTTTGAAAAATATAATAAATAACTGGTAAAACTACCATATCCTTATATCCAACATAAATTGAAAAGCAGAATATGAAACTAGTGCAACTAGTGAAAAATTTTTAATCAAACTACATTATGGAACTTGCTCCTATGCATCAATTGAGTATCATGAAGATTATGCTATTTTTGTTAAGATTCAAAATCATCCAATAGAGTACCAATGGAAAATATATGTGCGCTATTAAATAAAATCATCTCATTATTGCATGGCATGTATATTCATCAATTTGTTTGAATATGAGAAAAATCCTATAATTCAACTTTTGAATTTACCGCCTTTTCTCCATCCAATATGGCGGCCATATTGTTTTTGATGACTGGCCTTCAATGTAGGAGGTGTTGATTTGTCTAAAGCGAATGCTTAAATCACCGTTTTAAATTTTATTTGAAGTGGAAATTCGTACTATGTTAGTGAATAACGTTTCTATGGTTTAATTATTTTGTCCGTATGTAATTCTGCGGAACGCGCTACCAGTGCATGTACATTTATGATAAACAGCCTAACATTTCCATAAGGTTGTGGTTCACGTTGCACCAGTGAAAACTCTAAATACAACCGACTTGCTTACATTTCCAAGAAAAGTTATCTGCGTACTGGAATATTCAGGTTTTGAGGTATTGATAGTTGTAACAGATAACCATATAGGGTTAACAGAAAAGCAATATCTGCTTTTGCCGAACCCGTTCAATTTACCAAAGACTATAAATATACTTACAATTTTAACATAAGTACATAAGGAGAGTAATCGTAAAGTATGTCCAAATTACCGAGGACTCAGTGTTACTAACTCATTGTACAGATTATATGGTAGAATAGAAGATGAAATACATGTCGTAGAGAATCCGAATGGGTTCAGGACAGATCATGATTTGGCCGAGGATTTGCAAACATTTTTGCCTGAAGCAGCTTGTGGAAAAAAAAATTGGTTCAAGCCCTGTGGACAGGAGCTTCCTGGCGCTCTAGTTCAAACAGACAAATGATATCTCCGAAAGTATTGGTTTCTCAGAGTTGATAATTATATCAATGTATTCTTATGATAGAACTGCATCATAAAGGAAATTCAATTCAAATAATAGTTTATTTATCAAGATTAAATGAGCAATCTGAGAATGAGAACTGCACCATGGAAGAAATCAAATTAAAATAGCTGAAATGAATCTGACTTTCTCTTATAGAACAGGATGACATGTACGAGTATTAACACAGAGCATATAATAAAGCTTTGATAGAATAATTATAGCATTCTGTGAAAACATAGAAGTACGATTCATTATTGAAATTTCGAAAAATCATATCTCCGAAAGTATAAGCTTGTTGGAGTTAAAAACAGACAAATTATATCAATGGATTCTTATGAAAGAACTTCATCTTAGCAGAAATGAATTCAAACATCATAGAAGAATTTAAATTCAACAAGAGTGCCAAAAATTATCAATCCGAAACCAATAGACGAATTCTACCCAACAACGAACTCATCCGAGATATTCATTCCTCAATTCTATGATGAACGATAATATATATCTTTCCTCAAATCCACTCCAATACACCAATATTTCTGTTTTGTTTTTAGTGGAGATATTCTGAACTCAACATTATTAACTTGCCATTACCATTCCCATCATCATATGGATTGACCATCGGCATGAAAATATCAACCAACAAAAAGTATGATATTATATTATAATTCTCATATTTCTACGATTGCTGGAATGAATGAATTAGACAACGTCATGTCTCAGGAAAATAAGTTGCATTATAACAATTCATAGAATACCCACAGAATAATTATATCATTCTGTGAAAACACAGAAATACGATGTATATTGAAATATTTAAAAATCATATCTCTGAAAGTATTAGCTTGTTAGAGTTAAAAATAATCAATGGATTCTTATGGTAAAACTGCATATTGAATCAAATTCAATTTAAATTTAATTTGGAATTTGTTAAGTAAAAAAAAATTTTTTTTTTGTTACTCCGAAATCATCTGTCCATTTCGCCCAATAACGAACTTAACCGAGATATTTATCTCCCAAATCTACTCTGAAAATTTCAACTGTCTAGCTCATTCCGTTCGAGAGTAATCGTGCCTACATCCGGACCAGCCGGCCGGACAGAATGAATTTCGACCACGGATTCTTGATCAGTGAGTCGAACCAAATCGTTTAAGACCAATTTCATCGAAAAGTTCCAAAATTACAGACATTTGAGCAAATTAATACGCACTCAGTTCCGAGGAACTAGAGCGCCAAAAAGAGAGAAACTTGATTTTTGTAGACTTGCAGAAGGCTTACGATAGTGTACTACTCGCTAAATTGTGGAAGAGCTCGGAAGAAAATGGCGTAAGCCAGATACATATTAGGGCAGTGATCATCAGTGAAAGAGCTGTAAACGGATATTTCAGAAAGGGTGAAGGTGGCAACCAAGCTGTCTAAGGAGTTCCGTATCTCAAAAGGTCTCTGACAGGGATGTCCGGCATTCCCGACTCTGTTTAAGGTCTACCTTGTCTGGACTCTGAAACATTGTCGAAGAAAACGTCGAAATATGGGAATTCCAATAGGAAAAGATATAATGTACTTTTCACTCTACACTTTGCAGAGGACCAGGCCGAACCATGGCCGAAGATGAGGAAGATATTTATTATGTGTTGAGGAAATTAGATAAGGCATATATACATTGGGGTATGACCATAAACACCTCAAAAATAAAATTTATTGTTGTGAATAATGACAGGAGATATCTTATCCTACGAGATGATATAATATAGGGAGTAGATGAATATGCCTATCTCGGAGTGACCCTCAATCGGATCCAGTGAAATAAAGAAAAGGATCGCCCAAGGAAAATCAATTACGAAACAACTGAATGGCGTACTTTGGGGTTCACAAAATAAGGAATGATATTAAAAGAAAAATCTATAAAACCTTAGGTGAGAATATGGAGTACTTAATATAGGGCCAAGGTATGGGAAATGACAACGCAACTTAAGAATAAAATGAAAGTGATGAGAATGGGATATTGGAGGCGCTGCTCAAGACTATCGCCACAGGATCGAATCAGGAATCAGGAGATAAGAACTAGAGTGGGTGTTAATGCAGATATTAGAGACAAAATTGAAGCAAAAACGCTGCAATGGTTTGGGCACGTGTCAAGAATGAGTGACGAGAGATGGCCATTTAAAGTCCTCAATTGGGTTCCTCCGCAAAAAAGAAGAGGAAGACCCAGAAGAACGTGGAGGAAAGGAGTTCAGGAAGCGATGGACAGGAGAGGTTTGCAAGACCAAGATTGGGAGATTGTAAGACAGGAGTCTATGGCGATTGAGATGCGGGAAATGAAATTATTGTTGTATGTTATATAGGCATCCTTCTGATAATAAAAGACACCTCTTTTATTTTATTTATTCAGTTCATCTTTTGAAAAATATAAGAGATGACTGGTAGACCTACCATATCCTTAGATCCAACATCAATTGAAAAGCAGAATCTGAAACTAGTGCTGCAAATTTTTAATCAAACCACAGTGGTAGCGCTTATGGAACTTGGTCCTAGGACATCACTTGAGTATCATGAAGATACTAATAATTTTGTTAAGATTCAAAATCATCCAATAGAGTAGGTACCCATGGAAAACATAGGTGCGATATTAAACAGAATTTTATTAAATTCGCTGCCATGTTCTTGGGAACAGCGTGCTATCATTTGGCCCAAAATTCTGTAGTTTTCGAACTTTTTGCCGAAAATGGTCTCGATTAGGTTCGAGTCACTGTTGAATAATTCAAGGTCAAATCCAATTGTGTACGGCCGGCCGTTGCCACGATAACTTTCGAACATAATAGATAACCACTTGCAATTATGAGGGTAGGTAGCGCATCCCAATGTGACGTATAAGTTCGTTAATGGGCATAATCAGCCAAACAGTTTTGGAGTTATACCCGTCTGAAATGTTGTTATTTCCTCAATAACTCAAAAAATACAGATCTGATCGAATTGAAACTTGATATGTAATAAGTTGTAGAATGCCAACACGTAAATTTTTGCGGAATTTCGTAAGGATTGTATCACTAAAAAATGGGTTCAAGCCCTGTGGACAGGAGCTTTCTGGCGCTCTAGTTCAAACAGACAAATTATATCTCCGAAAGTATTGGTTTCTCAGAGTTGGGAATTATATCAATGTATTCATATGATAGAACTGCATCCTAAAGGAAATTCAATTCAAATAATAGTTTATTTATCAAGATTAAATGAGCAATCATGAGAATGAGAAAAGCACCATGGAAGAAATCAAATTAAATCTGGCCAATTTTGCCCAATAACGAACTTAACCGAGATATTCATCTCCCTAAACTACTCTGAAAATTTCAACTACCTACCTCATTCCGTTCGAGAGTTATATCTATGTCTATGGATGAAAAGCAGTCTCACTACTCTCAGATCTCTTACTTCATGTTCAGTTCCGAAAAGTAAGAATTTTCTGAGAAAAACTAATTTCGGAGCAAACAACTGAGATTATTCTCACTTCGCTCACAATTCTTCGATTGATTAGATAATGTCTCAGGAACATCATTTGACATTGTGACAATTCATATTCATACATAGAATAATATCATTCTGTGACAACGTTGAAATACGATTTATTATTGAAATTTTGAAAAATCATATCTCCGAAAGTATTAGCTTGTTAGAGTTAAAAATGATATGAATGGATTCTTATGATAAAACTTCTTATCAAAAATAATTTAATTTGGAATTTGTTTCGTAAAAAAAAAAATTTTTTTTTTTGTTACTCCGAAACCATCTGTCCGATTTTGCCCAATAACGAACTTAGCCGAGATATTTATCCCCCAAACCTACTCTGAAAATTTCAACTCTCTAGCTCATTCCGTTCGAGAGTTATCGTGCCTACGGCCGGCCGGACCGGCCGGACAGAATGAATTTCGACCACGGATTCTTGATCAGTGAGTCGAACCAAATCGTTTAAGACCATTTTCATCGAAATATTCGAAAATTACAGACATTTGGGCAAATTGATAAGCACTCAGTTCCGAGGAACTAGAGCGCCAAAAAATAAAGATTTCCCTTGAAAAAAATTAAATTTTTTCTTCAAAAATTTTATATTTCAGGAATCTGGCAGATTCTTCTGAAATTCCGCACAAACCTTCAGGACGCATTATTTTTTTCCCAATATTTCCAAAAATACAGATCCGATCGAATTGAAATCTAGTACTCGGAAAAATGAAAAGAGACGATTTTGTGAGGGTGAGGATATAGACATGAGATAGAAGAACCTGAGCGCAAAAGCTCCAGACTTCACACTGCTTTTTGCGCGCGTGTTCCGCAAGGAACAGCGTGCTATCATTTCGTCACAATGTCAGTATTTTTCGAATTTTTTTTCGAAAATGGTCTCAAACGATTAGGTTCGACTTCCTGATGAAGAATTCGAGGTCAAATTCAATTCTGTCCGTCCGGTCCGGCCGGCCGTTAGCACGATAACTCTCGAACGGAACGACTTAGAGCGTTGAAATTTGCAGGGTAGTTTTGTAGCGTAAATATCTCGGACAAGTTCGTTAACGGGCGAAATCCACCGAGCGGTTTCGGAGTTAAGGCCGTTTTTAGTCAAAACGTTTTTAATGAATATTTCCGGAACCAATCACTCGATCTTTCTGAAATTTGGCAGCAAATTGTAGAATCATGACCTTTATATGCCTGCGAAGTTTTGTTTTGATCGGACTGCCCTAAAGTAGCAAAAAAAAATTTCAAAAATTTCAAAATTTTGTTTTCAGGATAACTCGAAAAATACTGATCTGATTAAATTGAAACTCAGTAGTTAGATGCAAAAGACCAATGCAAACACTTTTGCAAAATTTCGTGAAGATCACGTGACATGAAAAAAATTAAAAAATTACTACTATTTGGCAAAATACTTTGCTTAAAATGCCGAAACCTATTTTTGGCGCTCTAGTTCCTCGGAACTGAGTGCTTATCAATTTGCCCAAATGTCTGTAATTTTCGAATTTTTCGATGAAAATGGTCTTAAACGATTTGGTTCGACTCACTGATCAAGAATCCGTGGTCGAAATTCATTCTGTCCGGCCGGTCTGGCCGTCCGTCCGGCCGGCCGTAGGCACGATCAATCTCAAACGGAATGAGCTAGACAGTTAAAATTTTCAGAGTAGGTTTGGGAGATAAATATCTCGGCTAAGTTCGTTATTGGGCAAAATCGGACAGATGATTTCGAAGTAACAAAAAAAAATTTTTTTTTTTACAGAGCAAATTCCAAAAAAAATTTCTTTCAATAAGCAGTTTTACCATAAGAATCCCATGATATCATTTTTAACTCTAACAAGCTAATACTTTCGGAGATACGATTTTTCAAAATTTCAATAATAAATCGTATTTCAACGTTGTCACAGAATGATATAATTATTCTATGTATGAATTGTCATAATGTCAACTTATTTTCCTGAGACATGACATTACCTAATCAATCGAAGAATTGTGAGCGAAGTGAGAAAAATCTCAGTTGTTTGCTCCGAAATAAGTTTTTCTCAGAAAAGTCTTACATTTCGGAACGGAACATGAAGTAAGAGATCTGAGAGTAGTGAGACTGCTTTTCATCCATAGACATAGATATAACTCTCGAACGGAATGAGGTAGGTAGTTGAAATTTTCAGAGTAGGTTAGGGAGATGAATATCTCGGTTAAGTTCGTTATTGGGCAAAATTGGCCAGATTTAATTTGATTTCTTCCATGGTGCAGTTCTCATTCTCATGATTGCTCATTTAATCTTGATAAATAAACTATTATTTGAATTGAATTTCCTTTATGATGCAGTTCTATCATATGAATACATTGATATAATTCCCAACTCTGAGAAACCAATACTTTCGGAGATATAATCTGTCTGTTTGAACTAGAGCGACAGAAAGCTCCTGTCCGCAGGGCTTGAACCCATTTTTGTTACTAAAACAGAGGCAGGTTGGAACTGCTGAAATATCGTCAAGGTCAAAACAATTCACCGATTTATATGCCAATTTATACTCTCAACATAATCTTCAATCTTAGACAAGATATTATCAAATACCATTATCTTTATGGAATATAATAAAGAACTCATCGCTTTGAAATTGAAAATGCCGAAAGTAGTTTAGAAGAAGCAGAGGCAACAAGTGCAGACCGAATCTGCAATAGGAAAACTTAATTCTGACATGTTGAACTCTTGAATGAAATTACTAGTTTCCTATCATTATATTTCATTGGCGCTCTAGTTCCTCGGAACTGAGTGCTTATCAATTTGCCCAAATGTCTGTAATTTTCGAATTTTTGGCTGAAAATGGTCTCGAACGATTTGTTCGACTCACTTATCAAGAATCCGAGATCGAAGTCGATTCTGTCCGGCCTGCCGGCCGTAGGCACGATAACTCTCGAACAAAAGGAGTTACAGGATTGAAATTTGCAAGGTGGCTTTGGAGCGTAAATATCCCGGTTGAGTTCGTTAATGGGTGAAATCCATCAAGCATTTCGGAGTTATGACCGATTTTAGTAAAACACATTTTTTATGAATATTTCCGAAACTGATCACTCGATCTATCTGAAATTTAGCATCAAATTGTAGAATAATGACCTTTATACGCATGTGAAGTTTTGTATTGACCAGGTTACCGCAAAGTGTCAACAAAAAAAAAATTCAAAATAAAAAAAAAATTTCTACAATTTCTCTGGAACGGAATGAGCTAGGCAGTTGAAATTTTCAGAGTAGGTTAGGAAGATGAATATCTTGGTTAAGTTCGTTATTGGGCAAAATAGGCCAGATGGTTTCGGAGTAACGAAAAAAAAAATTTTTTTTAAGCAACAAATTTCAATTTCAATTTTTATTTAAGATGCAGTTTCACCATTAAAATCCATCGATATCATTTTCAACTCCAGCAAGCTAATACTTTCAGAGATATGATTTTTCTAAATTTCAATAATGAATCGTACTTCTATGTTTTAACAGATAGCTATAATCATTCTATCTAAGCTTTATTATATGATCTGTGTTCATACTCGTACATTTCATCCTGTTCTATAAGAAAGAGTCAAATTCATTTCAGCTATTTTAATTTGATTTCTTCCATGGTGCAGTTCTCTTTCTCAGATTGCTCATTTAATCTTGATAAATAAACTATTATTTGAATTGAGTTTCCTTTATGATGCAGTGCTATTATAAGAATACATTGATATAATTCCCAACTCTGAGAAACCAATACTTTCGGAGATATAATTTGTCTGTTTGAACTAGAGCGCCAGAAAGCTCCTGTCCACAGGGCTTGAACCCATTTTTTGAGGTTGATGCTGCCCTTTCCGGACATTTTTCGTTGTGCGCATGCGCAGATGAGAAGTCATTTAGCTGCTGTAGTTTTCGTCAGAGAGGATTGGGGTTTTGGGGTGGCGGATGCTATTCCTCCATAGAATCCAGATCCCTGATGAGGGTCTGCGCATGCGTAGATTAAAGATGCGATATCTTCCGAACCACTAGTGTTGGAGAATCGGAGTTTTTTGTAAGGTGTGTTATTTTGAAAGGACTTTTAGCCGCGAGTAGATTGCGCATGCGCAGAAGATAAGTGTCTGTTTTTGGGTTGGATGGGTTATGTTGGGAGTGCTGAGTCGATATTGTGAGGTTTTAAAAGAATATTCATAGCAATTCAGTGCTCGGACACTAGTCAGTTTGGGGGAAATACCGTTGTTTCCGAGTTGAAGTGTGCATACCGTGACCCCTTACGGGCATTTTTCGTTATGCGCATGAGCAGACCATCAGTGATTTAACTGCTGAAGTTTTCGTCAGAGAGGATTGGGGTTTTGGGGTGGCGGATGCTATTCCTCTACAGAATCCCCTGGTGAGGGTCTGCGCATGCGTGGATTCAAGAGGCGATATCTCCTGAACCACTAGTGTTGGAGAATCGGAGTTTTCTGTATGGTGTGTGATTTTGGGAGGACATTCAGCCGCATGTAGATTGCGCATGCGCAGAAGAGAAGTGACTGTTTTTGGGTTGTATGGGTTATGTTGGGAGTGCTGACCCGATATTCTGAGGTTTTAAAAGAATATTCATGGCAATTCAGTGCAAGGACAAGTCAGATTGGGGGATGTAGCGTTGTTTCCGAGTTAAAGTGTCCGTATCGTGGCCCTGGGGCTAATTTCGAAATTGATGTTACCCCTTACGGGCATTTTTCGTTATGCGCATGAGCAGACCATCAGTGATTTAACTGCTGGTGCTTTCGTCAGAGAGGATTGGGATTTTGGGGTGGCGGATGCTATTCCTCTATAGAATCCCCTGGTGAGGGTCTGCGCATGCGTGGATTCAAGAAGCGATATCTCCTGAACCACTAGTGTTGGAGAATCGGAGTTTTTTGTGAGGTGTGTAATTTTGGGAGGACTTGCAGGCACGAGTATATTGCGCTTGCGCAGATGAGAAGTGAATGGTTTTGGGTTGTTTGGGTTATGTTGGAAGCAATGAGCCGATATTGTGAGGTTTTAAAAGAATATTCAATTCATGTCAATTCAGTGCACGGACACAAGTCAGTTTGGGGGAAATAGCGTTGTTTCCGAGTTGAAATGTCTGTATGGTGGCCCTGAGGCGAATTTTTAAATAACTATATTCGGTAGATCTATATTAAAATACGTTCGGATTTGGAGAAGAGGCAATTGCGTTCCAAACGGAGGTCCCACAACCGCATTTTTTTTCGATCTACGGTAAAGCTAACAGCCAAACTGTATTGATAGCTATATTTGTTGAAGGAACTTGAAAAAAAAAAAAAAAAAGCACTGACGTGTAGTCAGTACTCTTTGGCGCGCGTGTTCACGGTGGCTAATTTGCTCAGTAGATAGCGCGAGCCGAAGATCTACCCAAAGGATAGTGGACACCATTCACTGTCGGTTCAAAAATTAACAGTGCTGTATCTAAGCTGCCATCAGGATAGATTAACAAAGTTGGAAAAGAACGCAAGTGACTCTCCTTAGTCGCACAAGCTCCTAGAAGATTTGGGAGGGTCAGTATAATCCTAGTCATGTTAATCGCACGCGCGCAAAAGCAGATTGACTTAACAATGAAAGAAAAAGTGTAAAAAGTCAATCTGCTTTGGCGCGCGTGCGATTAACATGATTAGGATTATACTGACCCTCCCAAATCTTCTAGGAGCTTGTGCGACTAAGGAGAGTCACTTGCGTTCTTTTCCAACATTGTTAATCTATCCTGATGGCAGCTTAGATACAGCACTGTTAATTTTTGAACCGACAGTGAATGGTGTCCACTATCCTTTGGGTAGATCTTCGGCTCGCTCTATCTACTGAGCTTGAAGTACTCGTCATTCAATTCAAATTAGCCACCGTGAACACGCGCGCCAAAGAGTACTGACTACACGTCAGTGCTTTTTTTTTTTTTTTACATTTCTATTTTGTTTAACTTCACCATAATAGCTCATTATAAATTCAATACGATTTATAGGTGTAAATTTGAATAGGGGGGGGAACTATTTTCTGAAACATATTTCTTATCATTTCCGAAACATTTATACACCAACAATTAACCTTGAATCCTTGATAAGCTGAGTGCTTACAGAGAAAAGCCAGGAATTTTTGATGGAAGAAAACTTAACAAGAATGGAGCTATTCATTGTTCACGAACGAAATCAACCGCATTATTAAAGTACCTTATGTTAAATAAATTATGTACTCCCATTAAGTAATGGTGGGTGTGTGGGATGCATGACAGCATAATAAATAATAACAGTATTGAATCTGCATAAACTCAATATTCAATTCAATATCACGTGAATCGGAAACATGCACGTTGTTTCAAAAGAATGCTTCGACAGTTTGAAACTTTCGCATGCTTATCAATTTGGCCAAATGTCCGTAATTTGGAATTTTTTGATGAAAATTGTTTTAAACGATTTGGTTCGACTGACTGATAAACAATTCGTGGTCAAAATTGATTATGTCCGGCCGTTAACAACGATAACTTTCGAACGGAATGAGCTAGACAGTTGACATTTTCAGAGTAGGTTCGCGACATAAATATCTCGGTTAAGTTCGTTATTGGACAAAATCGGCATGATGGTTTCAGAGTAACGAAAGAAATTTTTTTTAAAACACAAATTTGAAATTCATTTTTTTTAAGATGCAGTTCCACCATAAGAATCCATTGATATCATTTTCAACTATAACAAATTAATACTTGTGTTCTATCTGTGTTCACTGTTCTTTAATGTCATCTTATTTACCTATAAGAGACATACCAAATTTATTTCAGTTCTAGTTTGTTTATCATACGTACTTTGAAAATATTTTCTGTTGGAAAACAAGGTTCCTAATCTTGAATTTGTGAAAATGTACAAGACTGTTTTGATACCAAAAATAATATTGACTTGTTGCATATTGAATAATTTATGTATAAATATTGGGGATTATGATTCAGAAGATTTAGAAATGAATCATTTTATGATGTAGTTTGTATGAAGGCAATAGGAAAGAACAACTTAAGGAATCATCATAAGAAATTACTGTTTGTTGACCACTGTGGTTAATATTACCTTTTACTTCCTTAAGTAGTGAGACATGTTCTTATGTACAGTATTTTCATAATGTTGTTAGCAAAAAAAAAGCTGAAATATGGATCTACATTTGTATATCAAATATTTTTTCTTCAGTTAAGGTTCATAATACAGAATGAATGTGTTAGTGGCATGAACTATTAAATTATGAAGAGGATTGTATTTTATTGATATATTTTGTCGTATAATGAGATACGTTTTCAAATAAAATAAACAAGAATATAAAATACATATTTAATCTTGGGCATTTTTATTTAAAAAATTTTTTATGAATATTTCCGAAACCCATTATTCGATCTATCTGAAATTTAGCAAACAATTGTAGAATCACGACCTTTACATGTGCGCAAATTTTTGCATTGCTCGGATGGTTATAATCTGGAAGAAAAAATTTTAAAAATTTGAAAATGTTTTTTTCACAATAACTCGAAAAATACTGATCAGATTCAAATGAAACTCGGTAATTAGATGCAAAATACCGACGCAAACATTTGTGCAAAGTTTAGGAGAGCATGACTAGAAAAAATTCAAAAAATGTACAACTAATTGCGGAATATTTTGCTTCAAATTCCGAAACCAAATATCGGATTGAGTTTAAATTTGTCTTTTCGGTGGCCACTAATGACTAATGTAATAATTTAGAACTTCCAAACTGGGAAAATTATTTCAGTTGTTTTCCTACTTGGAAAATCACATCTGATTATTGCGATCGCTAGCTTACAAGGCCAAATAATTTTAATATCGACGTGAATATTATGTATACGGTGGCAACTGAATAAATGGGTGAACGATGTGTGGAATTGTTTTTCAACATTTTTTTGAAAGTTGAGAGACTGGGGAGGAACTGAAGGGCTATATTACCCTATATTAACAGTACTATGCCCAATCTGGCGTAAGGATACAGTAACAAAGTCGACAACTAACACAACTGACTCTCCTTATAGTCGCACAAGCTCCTAGGAGCTTCTGAGGGATCTCCTGGGGAAATACCTATAGGAGGGTCAGTATAATCATAATCATGTCTATAGTAAGTGCGCCAATGCAGGTTGACTTCACTATGAAAGAAGTGAAAACGCTAAAAAAGCATTGACGTGTGGTCAATCTGCTTTGGCGCGCTTGCTATAGACATGATTATGATTATAATGACACTTCTAAGTCTCACTCCTAGGAGCTTGTGCTACTAAGGAGAGTCGGTTGTGTTCTTTGCCGACTTTGTTACTCTATCCTTACGCACGCTTAGGCACGTCACTGTTAATTTTTGCTCCGACAGTGAATGGTCTCCACTACCCTCTGAGTTCATCTCCGGTTCGCTCTATCCACTAAGCTTGAAGCAGTCATTATTCAATTCAAATTAGCCAACGTGAACAAGCGTGTCAAAGTGTACAACTGACTTCACGTGAGTGCTTTTTTATATTTTTTCATCAATATTCCTTTCATTGGCTGCTGAAGAACTGAAGGTTCCATGACAAGTTTGTTTTGATGATTGGACAATAAGATGATCAATTTCCGAACCGAAAAAATAATAAATCATCATACGGAGGGTGAATAAAATTATGGAATAATAGTAATTTACGTAACAAGTCCGGAAAATAGGGTTTTTTTGGACGAATAGACAAAATTCTAGGACGAGCGTAAGCGAGTCCTAGAAGTCTATGAGTCCAAAAAAACCTTTTTCGGGCGTGTTGCGTACAATATTTTTTCGGCAACCGTGTAGAATAACAAATCAATGAGACGACACACTTCTTTTTTATTATTTTGATTCTTATTCAAATTAAACAGAACAGAAAATATCACATGTGCAAATTGTTGACAACTAATTTTATATGAACTGTCAGCCGTTTTCTCAGTGCTATGGTAACTTCATTTATTAAAAATACACCTACCAAGATTTTCATATTTACAATGACCAAATCGACGTGATTCTTCCGGCCTAGTCCGGGAAGTACGTACTTCCCGGACTAGGCCGGGAAATGCTTCTTTCTCAAAGAAAAAGCGTCCGGGAAGTCGGCACTTCCCGGACGGTTGCCGAAAAAATTAATTAACAATGTTACGTTAGTGTATTTCTCTGAAAATAGAATATTTATATTATTCAATATTAAAAGGTACTTTTGATGCTTTTTCATTTCAATTTCATAACCATGTTAATTTGTGAGTGGCTCTGCTAACATAAAATTAAGCAGAGCCACCCCATATAAAAAAAAACTACGAGCACGACAAATTTTCTTCTTTCATGATAAATTCTCGACAATTATTACAAGGTGTGTTTGAAATGGGGGTGATAAATACTGACATACAGAGTGATTCGTGAATTTAGACAAAATATTCAATCCGCCATATTAAATACAGGGATTCGCCGGTTTGCTTTAAATTTGGTACATCACTTAAACTAAAAGGCCTTAACAAGTAGCCCTTTGAAAAAGACCAATATCAGGACCAGAATATTATTTTTCTTCTTTGTTGAGTTCTTGTAAGAATAACTCTCCTGTAAAATAATTATAAAAAATCTGAGCTCAGATGATACTTTTTCCGAAAATTAATTTCTTTAGTTGAAAAATTGAAAATAAAACATAATTTATTATGGAATAACTGAAATGATGCCAGAAACTTCTTTAATGAGTTCCTGTTGTATTTTTTCCTCTGAGTCATATTTTTGATAATTATTATACAGGGTGAGTTATTCTTACAAGAGCTTAAATGGAATAAAAATAATATTCTGATACTGATATTGGTTTTCTTCAAAGAGCTTCTTTTTAGGCCTTTTAGTTTAATTCATGTAGCAAATTTAAACCAAATCAGAGCTAATCCCTGTATTTAATAAAGCGCATTGAATTTTTGTCTCAATTAAGAAAACATTCTGTATATCAGTAATAAAGCATTTGTATAAGGCATTTTGCAATCATAATGGTAGTCACTATAACACCATACGTTTTGTCGGTTTCATTTTCGGACATCATTCCGGTAAATCATTCATTGAACGAACGCGTTAAGGATCCTAAGCCACAACAGGGCTTTTCTAATTAGTTTATAACCATTTTGGAAACCACAAAATAAATCTCACAATTCAACATATTGTCCAAAAAGGAAATGAATGACATACATACCTATAACTATAAAAATAAGTACTCCTTAAGAATTCTAAATATAAGAATGAATTTGATATTTCCGGGACTGCGGGTATTACTTTTACCGCAACCAACTTCGTGCTATTCAAACTACGAAACAGAGAGATGCCTTCATTAGAATAAATGAAAACTGCCATAAATGTTTCTACAAAAAGTAGCCGTATATTTGCAAATGAACTTGACTAAAGGAACTGCGTTAATAGTTTTGTTCAGTATGTAATTCAATATGAACCTAATTAATCATAATGAGATTTACCCACTAAGTCTGATGCATTATTTTCAACGGTTACTGACATGGAATGTGGATAACGAGTACATGATGTACGGTTGGCTATTCATTTCATTTACTTTCAATACATTTGGGAAGAAGATTTTGGGAATTTACTGCCACGATATTATGTTATTGTTATATGTCATGCAAAATGATCAAACATCAAACAAATATTGGAAGAACCGATCTAAAATATGAATAATGTGATAGAACATGTGCATTTTATATACGACAACATTGTTGAAACATTTCTGATTTTCTCTGTAAACGACTATTCTTGAAACACCCAGTAGACAGCAACATTTCTCTATTAACCTTTTTTAGGCGCTCTTGTTCCTCGGAACTGAGTGCTTATCAATTTGCCCAAATGTCTGTAATTTTCGAATTTTTGGCTGAAAATGGTCTTAAACGATTTGGTTCGACTCACTGATCAAGAATCCGTGGTTGAATTTGATTCTGTCTGGCCAGCCAGCCGTTAACACGATAACTCTAGAACGAAACGAGTTAGAGGATTGAAATTTACAGGGTAGATTTGGAGCGTAAATATCTCGGACAGGTTCGTTAACGGGCGAAATCCATCGAGCGGTTTCGGAGTTATGGTCGTTTTTAGTAAAAACATTTTTCATCAATATTTCCGAAACCGATCACTTGTTCTTTCTGAAATTTGGCATCAAATTGTAGAATAGTAACCTTTATATGCATGCGAAGTTTTGTATTGATCGGATTGCCGTAAAAAGTAAAAAAAAAATGTCAAAAATTTTTAAATTTTGTTTCTACAATAACTCTCGAACATAATGAGCTAGGCAGGTGAAATTTTCAGAGTAAGTATGGGAGGTAAATCTCTCGGCGAAATTCTTTATTGGGCAAAATCGGCCTGATGGCCTGATGGTTTCGGAGTAACGAAAAAAAAATTTTTTTTTAATTCAAAAATTTCAAATTCAATTTTTTTTTAGATGCAGTTTCACCATAGAAATTCATCATTGATACCTTTTTAAAATCTAACAAGCTAATACTTTCGGAGATATGATTTTTCGAAATTTCAATAATGAATCGTACTTCTATGTTTTCACAGAATGCTGTACCTACTTAATTATTCTATCTATGAATTATTATATGATCAGTGTTCCTACATGTCATCTTATTTTCCTACGAGAGATAAATGCCAAAATTATTTCTCGTTCGTTATTCCTGATATAAAATACACCTCGTGTTCTAGAAAACATAGTATGTTTGAATGCAAAATGACCAATGAAATAACCTCACCTATCGTAGAATTATGAGCATGAGCATGATATGATATTATACTTTTGAGGTGATAATATAATGCCCGTGGATAATCCATATGATGATGGAAATATATTCTTTGGTAAGATACATAATCAAATTGGGTTCAGATTATCTCCAGTAAAAACAAAACTGCAATATAGTTTTAATTGATATAATATAATTTTCAGAGTAGATTAGAGGAATGAATATCTTGGATAAGTTCCTTATTGGGGAGATTCGGTCTGTTTGAATTTGATTTCTTCCATGATGTAGTTCTATCGTAAGAACCCATTTATATCATTCCCAGAGACCAATAATTTCGGAGATATGATTTGTCAAAGTTTGAACAAGAGCGCCATAGCTCCTGTCCACAGGGCTTGAACCAATTTTTTTCGATGCGTTCAGTTCAAGTTTGAGCAAATTGTATTCTAAAAATGGGTTCAAGCCCTGTGGACAGGAGCTTTCTGGCGCTCTAGTTCAAACAGACAAATTATATCTCCGAAAGTATTGGTTTCTCAGAGTTGGGAATTATATCAATGTATTCATATGATAGAACTGCATCATAAAGGAAATTCAATTCAAATAATAGTTTATTTATCAAGATTAAATGAGCAATCATGAGAACGAGAACTGCACCACATTTTCAAATTTTTTTTTTGACACTTTGCGGTACTCTGGTCAATACAAAACATCACATGCGTATAAAGGTCATGATTCTACAATTTGATGTTAAATTTCAGATAGATCGAGTGATCGGTTTCGAAAATATTCATAAAAAATATTTTTACTAAAATCGCCCATAACTCCGAAACCCCTTGATGGATTTCGCCCATTAACGAACTTGTCCGAGATATTCACGCTCCAAAACCACCTTGCAATTTTCAATCCGCTAACTCCTTTCGTTCGAGCGTTATCGTGCCTACGGCCGGTCGGCCGGCCGGACAGAATCGATTTCGCACTCGGATTCTTGATCAGTGAGTCGAACCAAATCGTTTGAGACCATTTTCAGCCAAAAATTCCAAAATTACAGGGCCAATTGATAAGCACTCTGTTCCGAGGAACTAGAGCGCCAAAAATACAAGTTTCGTATGACAATTGCCCAAAACAGGTTCAAAGTACCTACAAATAGTAGGTATTCCATAAAACATGTATGAAAGAAGATAAGTTATAATAATAAATTACCTTGTAATCGATCAAACATTTCCTGATCTACGTTCACCAAATTTTCTCCTCTCACGAACTACAGAATTATGCTTTCAATATTTACGTAATATTTTCAAACATTTTCGGGTGAGGTCCCCGCTAAAATTCGAGTATTTCAACCCCAATATTTTTGAAGTTACAATATTCCCTTCTGTCAAGTTGACATTATGACAATTCATACATAGAATAATTATATCAATCTGTGAAATACGATTTACATTGAAATTTTGAAAAATCATATCTCCGAAAGTATTAGCTTGTTAGAGTTAAAAATAATATGAATGGATTCTTATGATAAAACTGCTTATTAAAAAAAAATTCAATTTGGAATTTGTTTTGTAAAAAAAAAAATTTTTTTTTGTTACTCCGAAACCATCTGTCCGATTTTGCCCAATAACGAACTTAGCCGAGATATTTATCCCACAAACCTACTCTGAAAATTTCAACTCTCTAGCTCATTCCGTTCGAGAGTTATCGTGCCTACGGCCGGCCGGACCGGCCGGACAGAATGAATTTCGACCACGGATTCTTGATCAGTGAGTCGAACCAAATCGTTTAAGACCATTTTCATCGAAAAATTCGAAAATTACAGACATTTGGGCAAATTGATAAGCACTCAGATCCGAGGAACTAGAGCGCCAAAAATAAATCACTCAAGAATTGGAGTATCAATTTCTTTTTGGAAATTATAATTAGTTATCCTATTCAAATTAGGGATAGAAATATGCAAATAATTCAAATGGAATACATCAGCAGAAGATAATTATTATTTATGTAAATTATTGTGGTTCAACATTCAGCGAAAAAATTGTTTTTTTTTATAACTACCTACTAGTTGTTGGACTTAATATCCAGCATTTTAATGAGAAGTACATACATATTGAAATTCCTCGATATCTACTTTCTCAAAAAAAAAAAAAATTCTCATATAATTATGAGATATGCAGTTAAACATGTAAATTTTATATAGGAGCTAGGTGAAAACCGTTTTATATAAGAGGTTGCAATTTTTTTAAATTTTCTGTATACGGCGATTTTCGAAATTCCCAGTAGACATGGACGTTCTCGTTTCATTAGATATTTATTTCAAATTCATTCAGTTCAAGTTGGATTGTTTTCTTAAATATACCTACATTTTCAAATAATTAGTTTCGAATATCTATTTCTCTTTCGAAGATTTTACTAGTTTTTTTATTCAAACTAGTGAAACAAACAAAGTTGAAATAAATCAATATTTAATTTCATCTCTTAAGTTAACAACAATAATTACTTCATGAACATTTTTCTGAATCAAAATTCGATAGAAAAATTCTGATTAAATTTTTTTTTCAATACCTACCTATCTACTTATTGTTGGATTTAATATCTGTAATTTGAAGGAGAGTTCTTCTATATTTTCTCAGATATAAAGGAATGGAAGTTATGGAAAAACCCTTATATTGATTTTTTTTTGAATAGCTACACAAATTGTTGCACACAAAATCTAAATTTGAATGAGAAGTATTGACAATGCCCTCCTGCTTTCTCAGAAAATAAATAGTTTAATCATTGTCAACACTATTCCCTTTTGAAACAAGATTAAACTCGACTTTCATAATACAGATTAATATAATACGATAACTGAATGGAAGTAAATTTAAGAGCTCTGATTTTGTTCTTATAGGAACTGATACGATTGATCAACATAAACAACGCTTCGAACTCTGTCGATTTTTCAAATTTAAATAATTTCAACCTTATTGCTGCCGCCTGAAAAGATGATGCAATGAATTTAAACGTATGGTTTGAAATTCTATTCAAAATATTCGAGTATACACATGCTTTATCCACTTTAATCGGGTACAAAATGCCAACAGATAAGGGACAATAACAACAAGTGATTTGTTATTACTACAGTGCACCCCCAGCTAATATTTTGAGAGAGTAACAATTTCGGCAACCTACCATTTATAGATTAGGTACACGTGGGAAACAGTTTACAAACTACACACTGCGCACGCCACGACCGCACGTTCGATGAATGAAGTTCACGAGTTACCGAACTATTGCCGAATGATATTCGTATATACCTGCCTTAGCGACATCGCACGCTGCTTTGTTAGTTTCCTACCCCACCATCGTGAAATTCAGCAAGGACTTGCGCTTTTAAATGGGTGATAAGATGATGAAATTTCAGGTCAGTTTACTTTTTCTTTCCTTTCTTGCCTTTTCCTCCTTTGTCCTTACCTTTACCCTTCTCGCCCTTTTTACCGCCTTTAGCTTTATCCTCAGGTAGGTCGCTTTGGTCGAACTGGGTGTCTCTGGTCTCTTGCTTCGGTTGCGGTTTGTAATCCGGCGCTCTCGGTGTACACAACTCCAGTTCTAAATTATTCTTTTTGTCGATCCCTTCGGATTTCTTTCCTATCCTCAAAATGAATAGATCTTTTTCAGGGTCGGATATTTCGGTGAACTGCGTGCCATCCGCGGCCACTGTGGTAGGTGGTTGCACGATCACATTCTTCCCTGGAGGTCCACCGGCTCCTTGTCCCATACAACCCATTTTAAAAGAAAATGGGATCCTAGAATCACCTTGAGGAATTCCCATTCCCATGTTGTACGCCTGAGTTTGAAGCTGCTGTTGCTGCAATCCCATTTGCTCTTTCCTCCTCTGTCTCTCAGCGGTGGCGCCTGGACAGCAGGTGCAAGAATCACCCTCTGAAATTTTCTGGTCTTTATTGTCACCTTTGGTCTCTTTGGTGATATTTGCCGGGTTTCCTTCA
The DNA here is from genome assembly GCA_937662695.2 of Halyzia sedecimguttata. Classification (NCBI taxonomy): domain Eukaryota; kingdom Metazoa; phylum Arthropoda; class Insecta; order Coleoptera; family Coccinellidae; genus Halyzia; species Halyzia sedecimguttata. The sequence goes on from OW569411.2 coordinate 68,710,249, forward strand.
GTAGGTTCTACCTTAGAATTTTTGTGAACCCTAATCGTGAGCTTATTGGTTCCTAAAGTAGCGCCTATCTCTTGATAGTTACCTGGGGGTGGAGGAGGGGCTCCTGTAGATGGCATCCCTTGTTGTTTTTGTGCCTCAATAAGATGTTGAATTCCTTCACAGGACGGTGAGCAACCCATCAGTTCCTGTTGCATTCCAGGTATATTGGGTATTCCTCCCATTCCCATCATACCTTGAAGACATGGAGGATTTGGGAGCAAACCACACTCGTTACAAGGTGTCATGCCAGGGGGGAATCCTGGGATTCCCATTCCAGGAGGCATTCCCATATGTGGCTGCATCATCGGGGGCATGGACATAGGTGGAGAAAATCCCATACCCATGGGTGGCATGCCCATGGTACCGACTTGTTGAGAAATACAGGGAGCGTCTGGTTTCCCCATACATTCCACACAAGGTGGAACATCTGGATTGGTTCCAACACTCGCGTGACTTGTCGTCGTTTCTTTATTGGTACTCGCTGGGCAAGGTTTGGGGATGTATGGTTGTAATCCTGGACAATTTGGCATGCAACCTTCATCATCTGGAGTTGTTTCTTCTATAGGACAGGGGGCGAAAGGGCAATCTGTATCACATTCACCACCTCCCATATCGTCTATTTTATGCTCTTTGCCTTTGGGAGCTTTCTTGTAACGATACAAAGATTTTCCCTCCTTATCTTTAAAAAGAACAGATTTGTCGTCAAAATTCATCTGGAACTGGGTTACTATCAATTTTCCAAAACACGACATTCTGATATAAACACCAATCTTGCCGACTTGGGTACCTTCAGTGTTCAAAATATTAAAGACATCTTTCAGTGTTTTCGATGTCGGACTTTCTGGAGCTGTGGATTCTTGTATGCTTTGGATCATTTCGGTGAACAGATTTGCGATGGATATGACTGCGGTGCCAACTTGTATCTTATCGGGAAGCCAACCAGATTGCATTTTTTTCAACACCGAGACGGTAACATCGAACTCCGCAGATAGTGCCGATACTTGTTCAGCTGTTAACGAAAATAGGCATGACTTTCCGCTTTTGAGCCTCACATTATCTTGGCCGTACTTCATGGCGGGACTGAAATCTTCTTCGCATATTTCCAAGGGTGCGTTATCTAAAAATGTGAAAGCAACGCATGTTTCCCCTGGGGGGCTTGCACATTCGCATTGTGGTGCAAGCTCCAAACTGTCCACCAGGAACTCGAGGAGAAATAAATTCTCCGTTGCTTCTGAACCCATAATTTTGCCCGATTTACAATAATTTTGACATCTTTCACTTATGAGAATTTAAACAACTGTAATTGTCATCAATTTTTATTGATAACATGAGACATCTATCTGCTTTTTATTTGCTGAAACGCTGGGGTTTGAATATGGTTTTTGGTGGAGGATAGTTCTTGTAATACCAGTTGCATCCTTCGCTACGAAAAGGAAGCCCTACCCTGTAATAAGAATTGGAAGAAAATTAAAACAGTAATATCGGTCACAATATCTATAGAGATAAATGAACTTTATTGAATCAAATGGCTATCGAGCCCAGTCTCCTAGCCGATTACATGTATTTCTATTTTACAAAAATTTGGTGATTTTAAAAGGTGTTATTCTGAGGACATTATAATATAATTGATTGTTTCGGTCTTTACTTGACGGAAATTCATCTTGAATGTGAAGATGAAGCAAACTGAAAACTGTTTAATTTTAAAATTCTAAGGACATTAAATATTCAAAAATTGTTTCAAGCACTGACGTGAAGTCAGAAGCGTATGTTCTATTGTCCATTCTCCTGTATTGGACACTCTTAATCGAATTTACCATGATAAATTCGATTAAGCGTCCAATACAGGAGAACGGACAATATAATTCACCATGGTAAATTCGATTAAGAGTGTCCAATACAGGAGAATGGACAATAGAACATGCCCACAAAGGTTCCTGACTTCACGTCAGTGCTTGAACCAATTTTTTTTTCGTAATTTTGAAAAATTTTCGAAGGGTACGGTTCACACAATTTTTTTTTTGTAATTTTGAAAAATTTTCTAGGGGTACGGTTCTCGCAGAATTTTACACACTCCTTTATGTGGATATTCTACAACTAGTTACCAAGCTTCAATTCGATCAAATCTATGTTTTTTTAATTATCGAGGAAATAATATTCCAGGTGGGTATAACTCTGAAACCGATGGACCGATTATGTCCAAAAACGAACTTATTTCTCCCATTGGGATGTGCAACCTACCCTGAAAATTACAAGTCCCTATCTCCTTTCGTTCGAAAGTTATGAAGCCAACTGTCACCCATCCAGCTACTGAACTCACACAAGGCTGCTCCAACAATATAGATCCGATCGTGTTCAAACTTGGAACTTGGCAGTAGAGTTAGGTTTTGAAGGCACTCGCAAAATTTCAGCGATGGCGGAGGAATAGTTTCTGATATATAGAATTTTTTTCAATGATTTTAAAATTTTTTTTTTTTAATTTTCTAGTGATCCGAATCACACAAAATTTTACAAGCGTGCTCAGTTTTGTATTCTAAAACTACTCATCAAGTTTCGATATGATCGGACTTGTATTGATTGAAAACAAAATTATTACACGGAAACCGTTGGACCGATTATGCCCATTAACGAACTTGTCCGTCGTATTGGGATGCGCCACCTACCCTGAAAATTTCAAGTAGCCATCTCTTTCCGTTCTAAAGTTATCGTGGCAACGGACTGCCAGCCGGCCGGACAGAATTAAAGTTGACCTCGAATTCTTGATCAGGGAGTCGAACCCAATCGTTTGAGACCATTTTCGGCGAAAAATTCGAAAATTTCAGAAATTTGGGCAAATTGATAGCACGATGTTCCCCAGAACATACGCGCAAAAATGGTAATACTAATATTTCTATTTAATCCATAGTTTTAATTGAATCAGTTTTCACTTGAGGGTGATCAATTATATTGGACGATGTACATAATAAATTAATAAGATATATTTATTATAAATTGTAATAATTTATTAACAAGAAGTATACATTTCAATAAATTACCTATTCAAATATCTATATATTTATTTTAGATACTTGCGGGTTGCCTTCTATCAGCTGAATCAGCAAACGTTTTTTACAATATTTGATATACCTACTATATATTCTAAGTGACATTTCACATAAAAGCGAGATTTCAATTCTTCGTTTCAACATTATCATTGTGCGATTGGTTGTTGCTGAAAGCAAAATCAAAACTGACTCCCATTTCTTGGTGTCCTACAACGAATGCCACAATGAATAGTTTTTAATTACATTTCAAAGCCCTTCACAAATTAATTACACCTTAATATAATATGTCTTCAACATTAATTTTACAAACATCTTTAATACTGACTGAAATTAAAATTAATAACGAATGTCAAACTGACATATCCAGGTCTCTGATATCTGAGAAGAGTCATTAAACCGGGATCGGCGCATCCACCATTTAGTACTAAAAAACAAAACAAATATTCTATAACCTGATCATGGCGCATCCAACTGGGTCCGATCATGACGCTAAACCATGCTGGGACCCACTCAAAAACACACAAAATTGGATCAAAATCGTTGACGTCGTTTAGGAGGAATTCAAATACTTACATACTACAGTAGAATTGTATATATTATATATTAAGATAATGATAACAATCAACACAGTAACTAATATGTAATACAAATATGGCAACATCCTAACCTCAAATAAAAATTTCTTCGTTATTCGATCTTTTAGGTCATTCAAATCAAGGGGTTTAGTTTTGTACACAATGCTCTTCACAGTCTTCAAAAGTCCCCATAAAAAGAAATTTAATGGGTTAAGATAAGGGGATCATTCCTCGCCTTCTTACCTACCGATTTGGAAATATTGCGTTGACGTACTGCCGGACATTGCGTTGGTAATGTGGTAGTGCTCCATCATGTTGGAACCATATCGTATTCCGGGGAATTTGGTGATTTCCTTGATCAGGATACAAATATTTGTTGGTACGTCATTTTGAAGTAGTGCTGAATATTTATCGCCATTCAAATTGCCCTCAAGGAATAAGAGGCCTATGATATAGTTTTGAACATTTCCTGCCAAAAATTAACCTTTTCAGGGAATTGCGTGTGTTCCTCTCTCATCCAGTCAGGATTTTCCGTGGAGCAGTACACTGAGAGAAATGTTAGGGTTAATAATTAATAAATCTTTATTTGGGACAGTTTTATTTGTCATAAATAAATTTTATAAATTATTAATAAATATTATTAATAGTTAGAACAACTTGATATAAACCTTATTTCTCATAAATAATCCATTTATTTGGGCAAGATTTATTAATAATAAAATTGATTTATTATATGTAAATAAATGTAATCCAGAAATATCAAGTTCAAAAATATTATTAACTATAAACAAATAATTCATTTCCACCAAACAAATCTTATTTGAAATAAAAGCTGCCCTTATTTCTGTCAAACAAACATTTATTGAATTATGATTCAAGCAAGATTTATTAATTAATAATAAATCTTGATTATACTTGAATAAGCGTTTATTATAGCTCGCATCCTGACCGTGTAGGTCGACGTCCCCCACCCCAATGGCCATTATACCGAAATGCAAATCTGAAAACTTTGTGCGATCAGTTACATTTAGTAATCTTTAATTGGTCTGTTGGTTGTTAGGATGGTGCGTGATATATAGGTGAGAGGACAGAATGGTTGAATTCCAGACATTTTTGTTTCAAAATGCTTTGAGTCATTCAAAAATGTGTTTATTAGAAAAAAATATAAATCCATTTAATACCATTCTCGAAAATGTAGTGAAATTTATTTTTGAATATTTATAATTTCCAGAAAATCAGTTCGTTATTTCAATGCTATTAGTTTTTCATATTGAAATTTCAAAACACCTGAATACTAATATGAATATGATATGAATCAGAAAAATAGTTTCGTTATTATTTATTAATATTGAAACTTGGAAAAATTTTTGAAGATTAAATGTTTTTTTTTTTCTCATTATTTTCCAGTAAATGCACCACCCCTCATAGAGATCAAGAAAGAAGACTACAAAGAAAACTACCACAAAATATCATATGGGAATTGTTATTATATAAATTTTAGAAAGTTTCAACTAATCATATTTATTTGAAAAATTAATTTCTTTCTCGAAAAAAATATTTATTTACTGTACATAACTAATTATTTAATAAAAATATACAAATTTTTCATAGTGAATTTTTCTTTATTAATAGTAACTATTAATTTCTAAATAAATTTTTTTCCGAAATATATCTTTGTTTATTATGAGAATATTGATATTTATTGAAAATAAATATTTTTTTCTCATAAATAACATTTATTTATTATAAATAATTCGTTATTCGTTGAAAATAAATCTTTTTGATGTAGTGATAAACTTCTTTATCTATGAATAAATCGTATATTAATAATTAATATATATTAATTTTTCACCAATATATATTTATTTTTGAAACTCAAACAAATCCATTATTTAGGACAAATAAATATTTATTACGCCATATATGAATAAGGGGTTCATTTAATATGAATAAACTCTATTATTTATAAATAAACTGTTCTCTCAGTGTAGCGGCAATTTTGACGGTTAGCATAGCCGTTTAGAGAAAAAGTGCATTCATCAGAAAACAAAACCTCTACTTATTGGATGATATTGTTATCCAACATGTTTATCATTTGTTCGCAAAAATCAGTTCTCCTATCAATATCGTCTTCTTAGAGCCGCTAGGTAGGTATCATTTTATAGAAATGCATTTTATTTCGTTATAATATGTTTAGAATCGATTTATGGCTGACATTGAATTTTATGGAGGCATATTTTCTCGATTTTTGTGGATTTCCTTCAAAGTCCAGCACCAAATCTAATGTACCGTCCACACGGAGAATTCGCCTCACATTAGGCCTTGCATTACGTATACATTACACCCGTCTGAATCCGGCTTTACGTGCCGAAACTCGCGAACTGCTTCTCTATTTTACTTTTACTTATTGTTGCGTCCCTGACTTCACATGTTGGGATACGCAGATTCAATTTTCTAAACAAAGCAGCTCGCTAGCAAAACTTAAATTGTTTTAGGTTCACTGCTTTAGATTACCCTGGGTGGCTCACCCTTGAAATTAATATTTTCTACGGAAAGATAACTGAAAGTAAAATATCTTGTAAAGTGTCTACCCTTGTAGATATTTATTACCTATTTCCTGTGGAAAGATTATGTTAAAATTCATTTAAGAATTGAAGTGCTAAGAAACGTATCAATTTCTATACACATTGCCAATGTGTGTTATTCGTTTCGTCTAGACAATTCGAAGATCCCTAGTCTGGGAAGGTCATTATTCAGCTTTCGCTGATAGATCATATCCAGAAAACGAGGGAATTTTGGCCCCGATAGTGGGGGTATTTCGAGATTTCGAATTCCTAAGATTAAAACCCGCTAAAAGTACACTGATTGGTGCATTTAGTATGCATTACTACTACCTTTTTGCAATCGACAAATGAGAGTATTGTTGTAACATATTTGGGGCGGTTTAAGATCGAACCACCCAATCATTGTTAAAATTTCCCCTTTTTTACCCAGATGAAGGAACCTCCTATATTTCCTTCTATCTGGGCTTTGATATACATTTTTGAGACGAAAACAACTCACTACTACAAATACCACTGTAACTATTACATCTCTTACTGCAAGAGACTTACTATTCTTGATCTGTCGCGAAACATTAACATTGTCTTGTCTTCGTTGGCAACTTAGTAGTCACTTCTGCCCTTTTCATATAGAAGGGAAATTTTATATTGTATCAATAGTGCATTGTACAATAATTCGTGCTTGTTATCGAAGTAACGGTAACAACAAAATACAGTTAATTGTTTATCAAAAGTGCGTTCGAATATTTCACCACTTCCTATCCTCGTAATTGTTACTTTATTACAAGTAACAACTTACGCAGTAATCAATGAGATTACTACTGGGTGCTTAAAGTTAAGTATACCCCCTCAAGCATCCCCCTGATAAAACAATCAGGGTGTATAATTCTGGTCCTTCGAAAATAATTATATCCTGATAAAGGCATCAGGACTCAATATATTATCCTTCGAATCCATAACATCCTGGTAAACTAATCAGGATTCAACACTTATTGTACTTTGGTTTATAGGCGGCAAATTCGGAAATTTCTCATTAATCAAGCGACTTCTTTTTGTGTTCCGGTGTTATCTCCGTAACCAATCATTTGTAAAATTGAATTTAATGAAATTCAAACACAAATTAGACAATGTAACTATAACTTATCAGCACAAAATAATTTGGGATGGCTTCTAAAGAAACTGACATTGCTACAGAAAGCGTTTTACGTAGTTTTCATGGTACGTTATGGGCTATTTTTTTCTTTCTACCACATCTTGAAGGCAAATAAATTTTATACTATTGTAATAAGATTTGGGAATATTCAAGGGAATAGTTTAATGAATTTCGGTAATCGAATGATTTATTTTTTTCTGTTTTGAGTTTTGCAATTAACATGAAAGTGATAAGATTTCTGAATAGAGAATGGCGCAACCTTTCAAACGATGTATCATAAGCCCGTACACTCTATTTGAGAAATGTGGGTCTTGTACCTGTCTTTCGAAGGGGGTTGAAGGTAGGGATCGCATTTTTACGAAGAAGAATGACAATTTAAAATTTGAATTTGACGTGTTTCGGGATTTTCCGTAAATATGTACAGTAACCAAGATAATGAATTTATTCCATTTGGCTTTTCCACACTCTATACATGTACAATATAAAACATGTAGAAAACATTTTCTACATGGAAATTATAGTATTTGAATCACAATATTTTCAATAATTATATTTCATTTAGAAGGACAAAATCCACGGTGAAATGTAAGAAAAATGGATTCAACAGTGTATACAACGTGATTGGAAACCCATTTCATACATGAAAATAATCAAATGTCAAATAAATGAAAATTGGATAAAAACTTTTTAGGTGAAAATCATCCATTATAATATGATTATGGATTTTTAATTTGAACTGGGAGTTATCTAAAATCTATTAATTGGATTGAATCATTGAATACATTATTCTGTATTATAATGATATGATTTACAGAACATCAGTATGTATTGGAAGATTATTTGAGCGGTTTCCATTATCTGTGAAATTGGTTGTTTGCAGGTAATGGAAATTGACCAAATATTCTTCCAATACTTAATCCATTACCAAGAATTCCTCGTCATCAGTCAGTATAATAATATATAGGGAAGATATCACTGTGACAAAAATAGATGATTTTCATTAGTTGAAAAGAATAAAGACCTGGAAATAATGAAGGCTATGAAAAAATGTTGATGATATGTATAAGAATCCAATAGAAAAAGTTTGACCTGAAATATTGACATATCACTGAGTGTAAAGTTGCATATTATACATTAGCGCGCTGCGAGGCGAACGCGCGGTAACGAGCGGCGCGCGCGCTGCGATTAGTATGATATTAGTATATTAGTATGATTAGTAGTTTTCGGAGGGCGCTCAACTTGAAACCCCGTACCAACTTGTACGGGCAGCGCGCGATCCGCGCGTTGGCCGCGCAGCGCGCTAATGTTTACGCACTTAATAATTTCGATGGATAATGTTTTCAATAATTCAGGTTTAAAATAATCATAAGACTTATTCAATTCAGATAGATAAGTGAATGAAAGAACATTTGAACATCCATTTTAATTCTTCTAGGAATATTTCCTTGTAGGTAGAAAATTAATATTCAGTCATCAATGTTTGTTTTACTCAAAAGTTCAAATTGTTCTGGATTTTCAACCATGAGGATTTATATCGAGGTTTCAAAATATAAACAATGTTATAAATTTGATTTACCTTATTCGGATGTAAGCGAGTAACTATAAAACAACTGGTCATTATAGGAAGGGATTGGTCTTAACCACGATACAACATTGTGTTTTAGCAAGGGCGTAGCCAGGAATTAATTTCGGGGGGAGGGGTTTTGGGGGTTTAAGGGTCACTTTCTGCAGCAAAATATTTTTTTTTTAAGGGAAAAATAACATTTCGGGGGGGGGGTTTGAACCCCCAAAACCCCCCCCTGGCTACGCCCTTGTGTTTTAGTATCATGGGTCTTGACAACTCCGTTTTGGTTACTCGCTTAAATCGACTCTCGTATGCCAACATTTGTTGGTAAGAATAAACACGAAATTATACCGGTTCTCAGAACGTTTGGATTACTCATATCTGTTATACGTACCTATAGCGGAGGATCGATATGACTTGAACAGATACGGTGGTTCTGTACCTATATCGATTGCTTCATTTTACCCAAAAGATCCAATCGTCCTATTTTCTGAAGCCATATCTTGAGAAGCTAAAATGATGATATAAATATTTTTTGAATGAAACTAAGTGAAAATATTAATATTCTATTGAAATACCTTGCAAAACGGTCTTACCAAATCATCCCTATGGAGCCTATACATCCTCGTCACATTATTGTTATTTTTACAAGCTTTTGCTAAACATTTAAAAACCATATTTGATAGTTTAACTATCATTAATAACTATAATCACCTAAATACAAAAAAAATACAAATTGGTAAAATGAACCGGTACGTATCGAACCATGACACTTTCCCCTTCGGGGGAACACTGAGCGATGAGGTGTCGAATATTTCGCCGTGTGTCTTTTATGGCGTATTCCATTGGCAGCACCAGTGCTGCACTGAGCACGCACTGATTGCAAAAAATGTTGCACTGGACGTCAAAATGTGTCAAAATGCTTGACGAAATTCCCCAATTGAATACGATTCATGCACTCAGTGCGCTCGAGTTCTACCAATGGAATACGCTATTAGTTATTAATGTCTGAATTTCTGGCTCCAACTGTGTGTCAGACCGAGAACACACCAGTCAATGTAATCGATATGTATGAAATCTGTAAATATTTACAAATTTTGCTCGATAAGAGATTCGCGAAGAACATAAGAGATCTGTTTTGTAGTTAGTTCATTAGGATAAGTTTCGTCTGAAACCTGTATATTGTTCAAAATCAAAACTAACTGTTTCCCTGTCAATTCTACTGAAGATTTTAATAACCGAACTTATGAGTTCGGCCAATGTAAGCCCTCAATCAATATATCTTACATGAGAAGCTCTTTTCTGCGAATACAAGGATCTTCAGTCACTCTAAAATAATTAGGAGTTTCTTGCCAAGATTTTGGAGGCCCTGAAGACCCATCATCACGTGGCAAACCAGGCGAATATGAATTTTTAATAGAATATGTTGAAGTCACATCGGAAGCCTCATCCTTCCACCAGAACGGAGGTTTCCAATCGCAAGGAGTAATCTTGGAAGATTCTTCATTATTCTGCTTCATTAGTTCAGCTTGTTGCAATCCGGTCATATACTTGCACTTTATCTCGCATTCTTTGTCGGCCTTTTGTTGAAGCTTTTTCAATCTCAAAAATTCCATGCAATCCATTTCGTAAAGGAAGGCTCGGTTGAAAACTTTTTCTATAATATAAAACGAAGAGATGCAAGGTTCATGTTGTTTCTATTTCATGAAAAAATCAACAAGTCTTCCATATCAGAAAACATTGAAAAATACATGATATCATGTGACGTATGAATGGAATGTGTGAGCCTGAGATGACAATACATGGCAAAGACAGGATTTTTCTAAATTTATGCGAAAGATTTTGGGAGGTCCTACTTTGCCGAAATTTAAGGGGTGTCTTTCATATAACTTTTTGTTCTGAGGCCCTTCCCCTGCAAGTTACTGCCCTTTGATATTGGGGGAAAATTTTGTTTTCAGTGAACTTCTTCTTTGTTTTTAGCGAAATCTGTATGGAACGATTTAGAAGAATGGCATTTGGCACCCATGCTAACGCTAATTAAAGTTTTTCAATTCCGAAATTTCATCTTGAATGGATGGAAAAATAAACCCCTTGTATCAGAACTTTTTGATATTCCAACATTTTTCAAATCGAATTGATTAACAAGAGAGATCCAATATGCAACTTTTTTGTATCATGACTTTTTCTCCTAAAATTGTTAGTTCGACTAAAAACAGATAAAATATTACTCATACTTTCTTCAAATAAATCCCAGGCGTTATGATTTGTTGAAAACATTACGTAGACAGCTGTCAAATCTATTCACATTAAGTAATCATTAAAGGATTCTTTGTGAGGTGAATTAATTACTAAATGTTCACTATCTGGGTTTTCCCTTCCAAACAAAAATATCTATAAAGTAATTCAATTATTATTTTGTAAGTGCTTCTGCATTTAAGAAGCACAAGATATTTATTAGAAGCAATATATAGAACATTGTAGCCTAATGAACAGTAACGAAACAACATCAACTATAAAACAACTTTTCTGTAACTTTTCGGAGACTAAATCATCATCAGACACAAAGCTAAAATCTTAGAATATTTTTTTTGTTTGGCAGTTATTCAGAAATTCGTCGCATTGACCTTGAAAACAGGAGCTTTGGGGCTCTTCAAACTTTGACAATTCATCTCCGAAATGATTGGTTTCCCACAGTTGGGAATGATATCAATGGGTTCTTAGAATAGAAACTAAATTAGAATTAAATAATAATGAACTTATTCGAGATATTAATTCCTCAAATAAAATTGAAACTTATATTATATCAATTGAAACTAAGCTAATATTCCAGTTTTGTTTTCACTGAAGATATTCTGAATACAATTTGATAAACTTACCAAATTATATATTTCCATCATCATATGGATTATCAAGGGGCATATAGGGTAGAGGTAATTATAATATACTATAATTGGTCGTTATGCGTTCAATCATACGTTGTTCGTTAGAACAGAAATACATTTGACCTGTCTGTCATAGGTAGATAAGATTATATGTATGAACAGTGAACACAGATAGAACACAGACAGATAGAATTCGCATTCTGTGAAGACATATAGAAGCACGATGTATTATTGAAATGTTGAAAAATCATATCTTCGAAAGTACTTGCTTGTTACAGTTGAAAATGATATCAATGAATTCTTATGATGAAACTGCATTTTTTTTCGTTACGCCGAAACCACCTGGCCGATTTTGCACTATAACGAACTTAACTGAGATATTTATCTCCCAAACCTATTCTGAAAACTTCAACTGTCTAGCTGATTCCATTCGAGAGTTATCGTAGTTACGGCCGGCCAGAATCGATTTTGACCACAGATCCTTGATTATTATTAACTTAGACAAAACCGATTAATAATATAAGTACCAAAATCCAAAAATTGCATATAATAAATAAGAGAATAGGACTAGCAAGGACCAAAGTTGAGAGTTATCCACACAGTGTAATTCCTTCAACGTTGAATAGCAACATGCCGCGGTTTCGTCCTTATTAGGAATCGTCAGTGATGCACAACGCACCGATGATGAACTCTCAACTTTGGTCCTTGCTTGTCCTATTCTCTTATTTATGTACTAGTGGGAAGCTTTTCCATAAAACCGTTTAACTCTTTTGATATTGCATATAATATTCCTCATATTTGTGGTGAATAGTATACGAGAGAACATTGATACCACTAGGGTTAGTCCGAGCATAGGAACAACTTAACTAATACAAAAATCAAAAATAACAGGACATGTATGTACAATCAATGGAGGTCACATGATGGCTTGGAGTAAAACAAAGATTCTAATGACAAAGTCTGATGACATAAAAAGGGAACTTAAGGAGTTTTTTAAGGAGCTAGTATTTTGTTGACCAGAGAAAATTAAGTTATCATTGAAGGATACTGTGGGAGGTATATTCATTATTAAATGGTTTCTTTCTTAATTTTCTCTCCCAAACTCTGAAAAATATCCTTAAAATAAAAAATTAATTATTTGAAACAACTATATCGTTGTTTCTTCGTTGATGTTGTTTGTTAGGCAACATTGTTCGATTGATTACTTCTGCCAAATATCTTGTGTTCCTAACGCAGAAGCAAATCACGAAATAATAATTTTTTTATTTTATAGATATTTTTTAGAGTTGGGAGAGAAAACCCTGAAAGAGACCATTTAATTGGAGAAAATTATTTCGCAAATTGCTCAATTGTAATTGACCATATTTAGTTGAAGAAAGAGTTAGATCTTTCTATGTGAAGTGAGGCAGTGTGACAAAATTCAGAATAACTGTCAACAAAAAATAATTCTGAAGATTTTAGCATGGTGTCTGATGATGGAGTCTGATTTAGTCTCCAAAACGTTACAAAATAGCAACATTGTGATATATATCGCCTTTGACAAATATCTAGTGCTTCTAATGCAGCCATAACCCATACAACCCAAAAACAGTCACTTCTCCTCTGGGCATGCGCAATCCACTCACGGCTGAAAGTCCTCTCAAAATCACACCTCACAAAACACTCCGATTCTCCAACACTAGTGGTTCAGGAGATATCGCATCTTGTATCCACGCATACACAGACCAGCACCAGGGGATTCTATGGAGGAATAGCATCCTCCACCCCAAAACCTCAATGCTCTCAGAAGAAAACTCGAGGATTTAAATAATTTCTCGTCTGCTTGCGAATAACAAAAAATGACCCTCAGTCGTTCACCATTCAGACAAATTTTGAAAACCAATTTAAAAATCCCTCGAAAATTCCACACATCGTTCACGCATTAATTCAATTGTCACGCTAGTTACTCGTCCATGTTTTCATTTATTCAGATAAACGCGCAAAAAACACGTCCAAATATGTTCACCAGATGATATATACTCCTATTCCACGTAGGAATTCGAATTTGTTCAGTTTGGAAGTTCAAAATTATTGTTATTTTTCAGGTTCCTAGTGATCTGTTATCAGTGAAATTTTGCACATCCCAAGAGGTCACCATTGGTCACCGAAGTGCTAAAATTGAACTCAATCCAATATTTGGTTTCGGAATTTCAAGCAAAATATTGCGCTAATAGTTAAACATCTTTCAAAACTACGAAATTTCGTCGTGTTTTAGTCGGTACTTTGCATCTAACTACCGAGCTTCAATTCAATCGGATCAGTATTTTTCGAGTTATAGTGAAAACAGAATTTCCATTTCAATTTAAAATATTTGATAAAATATTTTTTTTCTAGTTTATAGCCATCCGATATATACAAAACTTCACAGTCATATAAAGGTCATGATTCTACAATTTGATGCTAAATTTCAGATAGATCCAGTGATCGGTTTCGGAAATAATCTTGAAAAAAGTCTTAAATAAAAATGGCCATAACTCCGAAACGGCTTGGTGGATTTTGCCCATTAACGAACTTGGCCGAGATATTTACGCTACAAAAATACCCTTCAACGCTCTAACTCCTTCCGTTCGAGAGTTATCGGGCTAACGACCAGACCGGCCGGCCGGATGGACAGGAGAGCCAGCTTGCCCCACTTTTAGTTGCTAAAACGTGATAGACTTTATGAAAGTGAATGGAATATATGTACCTTTTGCGAAAGTTCATCAACCAAGGAGGTTTTTCCACCTTTTTGTACGCAAAGTTAATTATAATTTTTTCGAGAAATACTCCATTGTTTCATGAGAATTGAATGAGAAAAACAATTGATGCCACTTGAGCCTCTTTATTTTTCAGGTTATTCGAATTTTGGTGAATTATTTTTTTCTGGAGCTGATCCTCATCTCATCAGCTTTCAAAACAACCTTACTTCTATGTTCAGTGTTGAGTAGTTTACACAAAATTAATTGTTTTCGATGATCGAAAAAATTTCAAAAAGTCGAAATATCAATATATCTCAGTAACAATAGACTTTTGGACTTTAGTCGAATTTAAGCGATGGACCGAAAGGTTTTGGTCCAACCTGCGGTTATCGTACTGGTTATAAGACAAATGACAATCTGACGTCACATTTTATAACCAACATCTCTGTCGCTTGAATGCATTGGTTTTAACCGCAATCTTTCAGTGCGAAAACTAACCTATTTTATTTTCTTTTCTCCAGAGACAAGTTCACTCCTTCTATAAATATTATCTTTTCAAGTTCAATTTTGGGAAAAGTAAAACCAATTTCAGAAAAAGTAAAAGTAATTTCGGAATAAGTAAATTCCGGGGAGATCACTCTTGCATATTATTGTATCAGTTGTGGATATGCTTGTATATATTTGGACATATTTGAATATATGCGGATATCTTAGACTATAGTCTAAGGCGGATATATATTTTCTGTTGTATCTTCATATACGTACATGCTCAATCACTTTTTGAGTTTATTCAAAATAATAGATAACACACAATTGGACTAATACTGGTGAAATACGAGTTTATATTAATGGGGGAGTACCTGAAGAAGGGGAGCTAGCTGATCGGGAACTGTTGTCTAAGGAATTAAATTTGAGTAACAGTTCACATTTAAAAGAGGATGCCAATAATAATCTGAACCAAAATAATTCCGAAAGAAACAGGAATCAGCAGAGTTCAGATCGCACAGAAAGAGTAAAATAGGTATATCATGCAACATTCTTGACCATACCAATCGAGAAGTCAGTTAAGTCTAGATCTGTATTCAAGTTTTTCAATGCCAATTATGAATTAATTATAAAGGAGTTGTCTTTCATTCCTTGGAAAAACAATTTGAATGATGATGATGTAAACAAATGTGTAAATGCCTTTTATGTAGATTTGAACAAAAAAAGCAAATTAGCTGTCTCAATATTCTCCACTTGCACATTATAATGCGGTGCCCTCATAATTGATAGAAATACAATAAATTTAATCGTTTTTCGCCATTTCATATTTCCCGCTCATTCGATGGACCGTTCGTAAAACTACTCCAGAGCTGGGTTAAAACCGCAATATTTTGGTTATGCCCGTGATCTGTTCACAACTGATTCATGACGTCTGTGGACCTAAACCGATCGAATAACCGTTTTCGCTTAAATGAATTGGTTAAGACCGAAAGGGATTGGTTTTAACCGCTCTGCTTTGGTTATTCGCTTAAATTTGACTTATGGTTCACTGGACTCAAATCGTTGCAAATGATGTCTAGTATAACCCCTTTAAAGGATCATGTCGAATTACCAAACACCCTGTATAACCCTTTGGGTTTGGCACCCCCGTTGAACACAACTGAATCGAATATTACCTACCTAAATACTAACCCTTATGTTGGAATACTGGATCATTCTTGAGATCACCATCCCGGCTGTTCATTTTCTGAAAATGGTAAAGACCTGGCTTATCTACCCACCAGGCTTTTGCCTGCTGCACCCAATTCTCAACTATTTTCGGGTGTACCTCTTGTATTTGTGGCTTTACTCTGTCTGAATCTTTGTAGGGTATCGGGTACAGATACTTCGCTATATTAGTTTGTGTCAATCTTGGTGTAGCAATTGGTGTGAATTCTGCTGAAGACTGTTGAGCCTTGGCAACGTTTTTCAGAACGTAGTCCTTTGGTGGCCAAGGCGGAAGGGTGAACATGATTATTATGTTTTTAAATAAATCACTCACAATGCAAATGACAAACAATCAAAGTCAAAAAAATCGCTCTAGATCATAATATACGTTCCATGTATGATTTTATTAATTTCTTATATTGAATTATAAAGAATTCCTATTGATATTAGAGGAAAATCATGTAAACAACTCCAAATAGTTGTTTTTAAACGGATTTAAGCGGTTAGAAGTAGATGCTTTTTGATCTGCTTTTCCTAACCTTCAAAAATATACTTGGCAATAAACAGACAAATTTACAATTTACAAATTATTGCATACGGGCACTATCCTTACAATATTCTTCAATTATTGCAGTTTTAAATATTTCATCTCTGATAAAGGTCCAGTAAAGAACTTTCAATATAGATTCTCGTGAATTTTTCATTTTTTTCGTCTGTCTCTATGTTGGATAGTAAAATAGATAATTATCTCATTTGTATGATTTAATATATTTTAATACATGCAGGCAGTTCACAATTGATATTGATACTATTATACTGATCCTCCTAGGTCTTCCCAAGGAGAATCCTCAAGAGCTTGAGCGAGTTAGGAGAAACAGTTGTGTTTTGTGTAGGCTTCGTTACTGTGTCCTTGCGTCACGTTAGGCTAGGGTGACCAGACATCCGTCATTCGTACAAGATGTCCGTCATTGACAAGCGTCCGTCAAAGTCTGAGCCGCGATATTTTCCATAGTCCGTTGACGTCGGTTCTATGGACCTGAAGTGTGCAGCTGTTTCGAATTAATTTTTTTTTTTTTAGTCTGGACAGATGTGCTAAATATGAACTTTTTTTTTTTTTAGTCTGCACAGGTCCGTGCGTCATGGCACTAGGGATTATCTGGTCACCCTACCTTAGGCGCAGCACTGTTAATTTTCGACTACCCAACAGTGAATGGTGGTGATTGCCGTGACTAGAAAGTTTGTAATCCAGCCCCCGGAATGAGCTCATGACCTCCGGCCCATGTATCAAACGTTCTAACCACTGAGCCAATAAGGTTGCAATTAGTGAAATAATCTAGCTATGCTTCGTCCGAAAGCTGTCTACGAAGCTTTATTGAATATTCTAAAGAGAAGTGTTTTAACTTCATCAATATGAGTTATCAAGGGCGTAGCCAGGGGGGGAGTTTTGGGGGTTCAAACCCCCCCCGAAATGTTATTTTTCTCTTAAAAAAAAATTTTTTTGCTGCAGAAAGTGACCCTTACACCCCCAAAACCCCCCCCGAAATTAATTCCTATTTCAAAACCCCCCCCGAAATTAATTCCTGGCTACGCCCTTGTGAGTTATGGGTTTCAACTGTTCAAATTTGTAAAAAAACAATTACTACGCTTTGCGTAGAAGTTAATTGTTGCTTTATGATTTCTTCGAGTATTTTTCCGTTGAGTTTTAAAAAAATTTAAACTACTGACATGAAGTCAGTCTGCGTTGGTGCGCTTGTTCATGTTGTCCGATATCAGTAGAATGAGAACAAGTGCGCTGAAGCAGACGTCAGTGCTTTTTTGATTTTTTTTCTCATTTAATACCCGTTGCCTAATTAAATACCAAATATCAAGATATCAAACAAGCGTTGCCAAAAAGGAAGGAAAATAACATGGACTTTGCTATTGGAATTTTTTTTGATTTGAAGTATGCGACCAGATTATTGAATTCTGCACAATACATAAAATTATTCCCGAACAACAACATGGTTTTCTCCCTCATCGTTCTACTCTCACAAACCTCATCTGCTGTCTTGATGATTGGACGAGGGCATGGGATGCCAATCTGGCTCAGGGATGTTGCGGATGTCGATTTTTTCACATCCGCGGATGCGGAGTTTTGAAAGCTCACATCCGCGGATGCGGATGCGGATGCGGATGTTTATGATATTATGTAAATAAAGTCTATTAATGAAGAATTAAAACAATTATAACTTAATTATCAACATTTTTATTGTAATCAAATCAAACATAATTATCTATTTTTACGCGTATGTTCTGGGGAACATCGCGTTATCATTTTGCCCAAATGTTTGTAATTCTCGAATTTTTCGCCGGAAATGGTCTCACAGGATTGAGTTTGACTCCCTGATCAAGAATTCGAGGTAAAATCTGATTCCGACCGGCCGGCCGTTGCCACGATAACTTGAGAACGGAAAAAGATAGCGACTTGAAATTTTCAGGGTAGGTGGCGCATTCCAATAGGACGGACAAGTTCGTTAATGGGTATAATCGGCCAACGGTTTCCGAGTAATAATTTTGTCTACGACCAATACTAATCTGATCGAATTGAAACTTGGTGAGTAGTTGTAGAAAAAAAACCTATGGACGTTTGTGAAATTTTGTGAACATCGTATTGCTAGAAAATTTTAAAAAATTTATTAAAAAATATTATTTACGTCACGATAACCTAATAACGGAAAGAGTTATCGACTTGAAATTTTCAAGTAAGGTTGAGAATCTTAATGCGCCATTTGAATTCGTTTATGGGCATAATCGGCAAAACAGTTTTGGAGTTATAACCATCTGAAATTTGGTTGATATTTCCTATATAACTTGAAAAATACAAAATTGATCCAATTCAAACATGGTTATTAGTTGTAGAATGGCAACGCGAAAATTCTTGCAAAATTTTGTGAGGATCGTATAACTAGAAAATTTTTAAAAAATCATAGAAAATTATTGAAAAAATTCTATATATCAGAAACTATTTGTTCGATATCGCTGAAAGGCGAGAGCCTTCAGAACCTAACTCTACTACCAAGTTCCAAGTTTGAACATGATCGGATCTATATTGTTGGAGATCCGAGCAGCCTTGTGTGAGTTCAGTAGCTGGATGGGTGAGCGTTGCATCGACAACTCTCGAACGAAAGGAGATAGGGACCAATTTTCAGGATAGGTTGCACATCTGAATGGAAGAGTTAAGTTCGCTGTTGGCCATAATCGGTCCAAAAGTTGCGGAGTTATACCCATCTGGAATATTATTTCCTCGATAACTCAAAAAATATAGACTCGATCGAATTGAAGCTTGGTAACTAGTTGTAGAATATCGACATGAAGACGTGTGTCAAATTTTGTAGGGACCGTACCCCTAGAAAATTTTTAAAAAATTACGAAAAAATATTATTCATCTCATGATTCCTTGAGAACGAAAAGAAATAGCGACTTGCAGTTTTCAGGGTAGATTACGCATCTGAATACGACATTTTTTAAGATCGTTAACTCGCATAATCGGCCAAAGTGTTTTGGAGTTATATCAATCTGAAATTTGTTTGTTATTTCCTCAATAACTCAAAAAATACAAATCCGATCCAATTCAAATATGGTTTTAGTTGTAGAATGCCAACGCGAAAATTTTGGTAGGATCAGAGTACTAGAAAATTTGTGAACAATAATTGAAAAAAAAAAATTGTTCAAGCACTGACGTGAAGTCAGAATCTTTAGCGAGTATGTTCTCTTGTCCATTCTCCTTTATTAGATACTCTTAATCGAATTTACCATGGTGAATTTGATTAAGGGTGTCCAATAAAGGAGAATGGACAAGAGAATATACGCGCAAAAGCTTCTGACTTCACGTCAGTGCTTGAACCAATTTTATATTAAACACCTACTGGTTCTTATATTAGTAAGTGGAATTAAAAATAGGAGCATTATGCTTAATAAACAGTAGGACCCGCCCAAATTATTTCTTGTCGCTAGCGCTACTTGCATGATATTCGCATCCGCATGAACATCCGCATTGATTAATGCGGATGCGGATGCAGATGCAGATGTCGAAATCTATGCGGAAGTTCCGCATTTGCGGATGCGGATGCGAATATTCGCAACATCCCTGATCTGGCTGTGGATGTAGTTTATCTGGACTTTTCAAGAGCCTTTGACAGAGTGCCACATGGGCGCCTTTTATGTAAACTCGAACACCAGGGAATTAGAGGTGGCCTGCTCAGCTGGATCGGTGCGTTTCTATCAGGTAGATCTTACAATGTGAGGGTAGGGGATGTTTTTTCGTCTGGTGAGTGGAATGTCAAAAGCGGCTTCCCTCAGGGTTCGGTTCTTGGGCCGATACTTTTTCTGTTGTACAGTTCGGATCTCCCTAGATGTTTTAAGTCCACATGTGCAATTTACGCTGATGACACGAAACTGTATAATTTTCCACTTCTCAATGCCTCAATTCTACAAGAAGATTTGGACAAGCTAGCTGTTTGGTGTCATGACTGGTTGCTGCCACTGAATCTTGAGAAGTGTCACATTTTGCATATAGGAAAAAATAATCCGCACGTTACCTATTTCATAGGGGGTCATCGTTTAACTCCAGTCACTGAACAACGTGATTTGGGTCTGACCATCTCCAGTGACCTAACGTGGACTGTTCATATTGCTTCTGTGACAGCCAAAGCCCGCCAACTGACATATTTGCTGCAGAAGACTTTCCGAGGCTCGGACAGGGTGGTTTGTAAGCTTCTATACGAGTCCTTCGTTCGTCCGGTCATGGAATACGCAGGATCCAAAGATGGAACACAAGAATCCCTTACGGATCCTCTCGACCTGATTATGAGACCCGCCTCAAACTCGCAGATATGATTTCGTTTTCTCATAGACGCGACAGGGGTGATCTCATATTCACATACAAGTCCATGAAGGGAATTTTCGGACCACAGGTACAAGCTATATTTCAGAAGAATACCAACGGTCTTCGGGGTCATGGCTGCAAGCTTGCAAAGGAGAAGTTTAGAACTACTCAAAGACAGCTATTTTTGAGCAACCGAGTGTTTGATCTATGGAATGGGCTTCCGGCTTCGGTTGTGGACAGCGCATCGACAAATTCTTTCAAGAATAGCTTGGACAGTCTGAGACGTATTCAACACCAGTTGAGCTGATTCGAGGGCATTCGATTTGATTTTTTTTTTTTTTTTTGCTGATTATTTGGAGTTTATATTGAGTTTTCAGTGTTTTTGTTTATTCTTTTCAATATGATTTGTGAACTGATGATAAGTCTGTACATTGGTCCATTTTTGGTGGTTCTTTTGGAGTTTATAGGCATAAGCCTCTACTCTTATTTGTATTTTAAATAAATAAATAAATAAATAATACTAATAATAATAATAAATCAGTTTATTATTCATCAAAAATGTTCGTGTACAAAACAAAACTTTTAACAAAAATCACTGATGAACAATTGGCATTTGGTTCAGACACCGAGGACTGGCCAAGGGTCTGCTCTACCACCAATGCCATAATTTACTAGAGGAAGTTGAGCGATCTAGCGAAGAATTTGTGGTTTAAGTAAATAGAGATCAAAAACAAAAAGAATGAGAAAAAAAAAGGGGGGGAGGGGGAAGGGATGGAAAGGATATTTCTAGATTGTATATTCATCAGTTTTGAGTTTCAAACATATCGCACATGTATTTCAAAAGTGACACAAGTCAAAAAACGAGATTTTTGCTGTATTCCGTTTTGTGATCATCTCAGAAAGTGAGGATTTGTGTTCTCAGTTCACCGCTCACCGCTCACTTTCAGATGAAAGTGTTCCTTTTTAAAAGTGAGCGGTGAACTGAGAACTCTCACTCTGAGATGAAAACAAAACGGAATACAGCAAAAATCTCAGAATCCTCATTTTTTGACTTGTGTCACTTTTGAAATACACGTGCGATATGTCTTTTAAATATTCTCTTGAACGCACTCGGACTCACGCTTACATCAAAAAATCTCAGCTTCAACACATCATTCATAACAACCGCGATATTATAAGAGAAAGATCTCTTGTAGACTTCTTTTTTGTACGTTTTTGACGCTCTTGTTCCTCGGAACAGAGTGCTTATCAACTTGCCCAAATGTCTGTAATTTTCGAATTTTTGGCTGAAAATGGTCTTAAACGATTCGGTGCGACTCACTGATCAAGAATCCGTGTTCGAAATCGATTATGTCCGTCCGGCCGTCCGTTAACAGGATAACTCTCGAACGAAAGGAGTTAGAGGATTGAAATTTGCAGGGTAGGTTTGGAGCGTAAATATCTTGGACCGATCACTCGATCTACCTGAAATTTAGCGTCGAATTGTAGAATGATGCATGCGAAGTTTTGTATTGATCGAGTTACCGTAACGTGTCAAAAAAAAATTAAATTTTTTTAAATTTTGTTTCTACAATAACTCTCGAACAGAATGAGCTGGGCAGTTGAAATTTTCAGCGTAGGTTCGAGAGATAAATATCTTGGTTAAGTTCGTTATTGGGCAAAATCAGCCTGATGGTTTCAGAGTAACGAAAAAATAATTTTTTTTTACTTTACAAATTTCAAGTTAAATTTTTTTTTAAGATGCAGTTTCACCATAAAAATCCACAAACATCATTTTCAACTCTAACAAGTTAATACTTTCGGAGATAAGATTTTTCAAAATTTCAATAATGAATCGTACTTCTATGTTTTTCACAGAATGCTGTACTTAATTTTTCTATCTATGAATTATTATATGATCTGTGTTCTTACATGTCATCTTATGAGAGATACATGTCAAACTTATTTCTGGTTCGTTATTATTGATATAAAATACCCTTCCTGTTCTATAAAACAAAGTATGATTGAATGCAAAATGACCAATGGTGATAACCTCAGCTATCGTACTTTTGAGGTGATAATATAATGCCCGTGGATAATCCATATGATGAAATATCTTCTTTGGTAAGATACATAATCAAGTTGGGTTCAGAATATCTCCAGTAAAAACAAAACTGCAATGTTGTCTAAGTTTTAATTCATATAATATAATTTTCAGAGTAGATTTGAGGAATGAATATCTCGAATAAGTTCGTTATTGGGGAGAATCGGTCTGTTCGAATTGAATTTCTTTCATGATGCAGTTCTATCGTAAGAATCCATTTATATCATTCCCAGAGACCAATTATTTCGGAGGTATGATTAGTCAAAGTTTGAACAAGAGCGCCAAAGCTCATGTCCACAGGGGTTGAACCGATTTTTTTTTTATTTTCTAGTGATACGACCCTCACAAAATTTTGCAAAAATTTGCGTGTTGGCAGTCTACAACTAATTACCGTGTTTGAATTGGATAGGATTTTTATTTTTTGAGTCAAGAACAAAAATTCAGGTGGCTATATAACTCTAAAACTGTTTGGCCGATTATATGCCTATAAACGAACTTAAATGTCTCATCCAGATGCGCAACTTACTCTGAAAATTGCAAGATTTTACAACCAGTTACCAAGCTTCAATTAGATCGGATCCTTATTTTTTGAGCTATCGAGAAAACAATATTCCAGATATAGTAGAGTTCAAACCGGGCTCTATCGTGTCACCCCGTGGGACCTTCATTGCTAAAATGTATAGACCACTGGGTATCATTCTCCATACCCTTACAATGCAAATTCAACTGGTCGTCAAAAAATCGTCGTGTGCAGGAAGGGGTGGGGGGCATTTTTCCAAAAATGGCCAATTTTTTTTTTCTGTTTATGGTCATCTATATTAGGTGACTATCACTCATACAAAATTCTTTTGAAATGTACGATTCAGAAATATTTTTTATTAATTGTCAAAATAGTCGGATACAATGCTCTTAAATGGAATTCCTTAAGATATAACCGCTTGCCCTGAACACCCATATTAACTATTATGTTCCACTCGGTTTTACTCGAGATCTGTTAGGATTATCGAAAAAATGCTTTATATGAAAGGTCTGCTCCGAAAACCAACGATTCAGATGCTTCTTTCAAAACTACAATAGGCAGAACAGTTTCCTCACAAAATAAGAAATTGTCTTATTACCTCCCATTAACCGAAACCGAACCTGGAGACGCTAGTAAGGCGCAATTTCTAGCGTTAGTCCATGTTAGTGGCGACCTTATGGATTTTAGCTTTGATCTATGCACATAAGGTTCGTTATATCTATCCGACCAACTTTACAGTACTATTCCTGCGTGCCTTCAGAACGCACATTTTGAAGATATTGTTTAAATTCCTCAATTTTTTATATGTATGAGAATTTTTACGTATAATTCATATATATTTGATTTAATTTTGTTAATTCGTTAATAAATATGCAAATATGCGAGTTCAAACTTATATTCATTACTTCATAAATCAATTTTATGACGTAATATTAACACATTTTTGAAATCATCGCTCATTCTCATTAGTAGTATCAAGATTTCCTGAATCCTAGACCAAAAATCTGGAAAAGAATTAAGAAGGTATATAGTTGGTATCTATGATATTTAGGGTCTAAAAATGTCTTACATGTCATGATTCATCTAATTCAACTATCACTATCAGATGAAGAATCATCAAGGGAAGGAAAATTTGAAAAATTTTAAGTACTAGTATTTGCACATGTTTTTTGGGCCATACATTTGCAGGAGCCAATACACGGAATTTGTTTTCTTTTACAGGAACACATCGATCCTGTGCAATCTGAAATGAGAATATCCATTTCATAAAGAATATTTACGGATCTGATATTCGATATAATATTTACCTTTCCTACAACTGCAGTTGCTAAGGATAGATGTTTCCTTAGGTAGGATTGGCATCGTCGTTAATTTTGGCAGAAGTTTTCCATTTTCTACATACCACCCACTAAATATAGGATCCGGTAGAGATGGTCTTGGTACATTACTATTGATCCAAATTTTTGTCTGGTAATGGACTCGAAGGCTGTGTTGTCTCAAACTATCCAATTTTGGAGGTAATTTACTTATGGATCTTGAAGAAGCTATAGTATTCCCCTGAGCCTTTTGATACATTTCACATTTTCGTTTGTCGTATACAGATTACAGATGGATTACAAATTCAACAATATCATTGAATACTTCTTCTCTCAAAATCTTGAAAGTTCACTCTGCAGTATCTGCCCAGAATCTTCATCAATTTTCATTCTTTTCTTACCTTCTTCGACATTTTGACCGAATGAAGATGCAAAGATGAGCGAAATGTGACTAACTTCATACCAATAATGTTGTAACTCAAGAACCATTCATCCATTCTAGTACTATTTTTAGTTAATCCCACTATTCCTCCTGCAGCTTTGGAATTTTTGTTGATATGCTCTAGCGCCTGATCTACAGAGAGTTGGTTAAAATTCCCAATCAAAAATTTAATGACAAAATTCCTATTTTTGAATTCATCATGTACTTCCGGTGCCATGTTTGAAAGTATTCAATGATATTGTTGAATTTGTAATCTGTCTGTATACGACAAACGAAAATGTGAAATGTATCAACAGGCTCAGGGGAATATTATAGCTTCTTCAAGATCCATAAGAAAATTACCTCCAACATTGGATAGTTTGAGACAACACAGCCTTCGAGTCCATTACCAAACAAATATTTGGATCAATAGTAATGTACCATGACCATCTTTACCGGATCCTATATTTAGTGGGTGGTATGTAGAAAATGGAAAACTTCTGCCAAAATTAACGACGATGCAAATTCTACCTAAGGAAACATCTATCCTTAGCAACTGCAGTTGTAGGAAAGGTAAATATTATATCGAATATCAGATCCATGAATATTCTTTATGAAATGGACATTCTCATTTCAGATTGCACAGGCTCAATATGTTCCTGTAAAAGACAACAAATTCCGTGTATTGGCTCCTGCAAATGTATGGCCCAAAAAACATGTGCAAATAATAGTACTTAAAATTTTTCAAATTTTCCTTCCCTTGATGATTCTTCATCTGATAGTTGAATTAGATGAATCATGACATGTAAGAAATATTTAGACACTCACGAAGCCTCGATTAGCTTAATTGTGGATTTAATTCGATGGTTG
Organism: Halyzia sedecimguttata; assembly: GCA_937662695.2. NCBI lineage: Eukaryota > Metazoa > Arthropoda > Insecta > Coleoptera > Coccinellidae > Halyzia > Halyzia sedecimguttata. Next base: position 68,736,547 of record OW569411.2, read on the forward strand.
TATCAAAAATGAACTGAAAATCGACATAGAATCGCACTAATTCGGCTAGTGATGTGAAATACTCGAGTTTTTAGTTAGGGACAAATATCCTGGGAAAATGTCCGAAACTTTCCCCCAAGGTCGAGCATTTTGAGTATTTAAGTATTTACGGACATTGCGGAAAAATATGACAATCGTTACATGTTAAGTTAAAATATCAGGAAAATTTGAGGCATTTTAAGAAATTTTTCTAGGTCAATTGGAAATAACAAATAACTTATCATTGAATGAGTTATTATCGTGTTATTTTATTGTGTATAAGAGATAAAAGACAGGAGCCAGGTTCTGAATTATGAATTAGTATTAGAAAAATCGATTTAATTAGACTGTTAAATAATAAAAATAAACTTGTTAAAACAAAACTTTGTATAATTTCCCAATTGGCTCACAGATCGTTAAGAATCTTCGATCCAAGTAGAAAAGAATAAACTGCTTAAAACAAAACTCTGTATAATGGCATCACAAATCGTTAAGCATCTTCGATCCAAAACTAGAAAAAAATTAACTTCTTAAAAAAATTTTGTTAATTGGCATCTCAGATCGTTAAGCATCTTCGATCCAAGTAGAAAAGAAGAATAAATATCGGACAAAAATGAAAATTGTCTAGCAATTTTTAAGTAGAAAAGAAATTTATGATATTTATCCAGACATTTTCGATAATGTCGATAAATACTGTCGACTGTTTTTAGAAGTAATGATTATTTTCGGACATTTTTTAGTATTTATCAGAGGAGTATTTAAGACATTTTCCACACTCACAACACTAAATTCGGCAATTAAGAGCTGTCAAAGCTTCGTGAAACCCACCGTTAGTATCATAGATACCAACTATATACCTTCTTAATTCTTTTCCAGATTTTTGGTCTAGGATTCAGGAAATCTTGAAACTACTAATGACAATGAGCGATGATTTAAAAAATGTGTTAATATTAGGTCACAAAATTGATTTATGAAGTAAGGAATATAAGTTTGAACTCGCATATTTGAATATTTATTAACGAATTAACAAAATTAAATCAACTATCTATGAATTATACGTAAAAATTCTCATACATACATATAAAAAATTAAGGAATTTAAACAATATCTTCAAAATGTGCGTTCTGAATGCACGCAGGAATAGTACTGTAAAGTTGGTCGGATAGATATAACGAACCTTATGTGCATAAATCAAAGCTCAAATCCATAAGGTCGCCACTAACATGGACTAACGCTAGAAATTGCGCCTTACTAGCGTCTCCAGGTTCGGTTTCGGTTAATGGGAGTGAATAACACAATTTCTTATTTTGTGAGGAAACAGTTCTGGCTATTGTAATTTTGAAAGAATCATCTGAATCGTTGGTTTTCGGAGCAGACCTTTCATATGAAGCATTTTTTCGATAATCCTAACAGATCTCGAGTAAAACCGAGCGGAACATAATAGTTAATATGGGTGTTCAGGGCAAGCGGTTATATCTTAAGGAATTCCATTTAAGAGCATTGTATCCGACTTTTTTGACAATTAATAAAAAATATTTCTGAATCGTATATTTCAACAGAAGTTTGTGTGAGTGATATTCACCTTATATAGATGACCATGAACAGAAAATTTTTTTTTGTCAATTTTTGGAAAAATGCCCCCCACCCCTTCCTGCACACGACGATTTTTTGACGACCAGTTGAATTTGCATTGTAAGGGTATGGAGAATGATACCCACTGGTCTATACATTTTAGCAATGAAGGTCCCACGAAAATCTGTTTTAGAGCTCTTTTCATGCTTTGTGAACTCTACTAATAGGTATAACTCCGATACCGTTTGGCCGATTATGCCCAACGAACTTTACTGTCCCATTCGGATGCGCAAGTCGCTATCTCTTTCCGTTCGAAACTTATCGTGACAACGGTCACCCATCCAGCTATAATGAACTCATCCAAGGCTGCTCGGATCTCGGGCGTCCACTATATTTTAATTCATTCAATACCATTTTAATGACATAAGTCAGTAACGAGAGAATCTGTGATCACATTATTTTTTGATTCTTTCGTGAGTATTCTATGGAAATTGAAATACGAAAATACTTACTCCTCAAGTAACTCCAGGATACGATATTCATGAAATTCCTCGAAAATTAGTGGGTCGACATTCTACAAGTAATCACCGAGTATTAATTTGGCCAGATTTGTATATTTTGAGTTGTAGAGGAAATAACAACAACATTTCAGATGAGTATAACTCCAAAAACCATTTGGCCAATTATGCCAATTAACCCATTCGAATGTCGCATTTCGATGCTCTCTTTCCGTTCTCAAGTTATCGTGAGAAACATAATATTTTTTCGTGATATTTCTAAAAATTTCTAGTGGTACGATTTTCCCTAAATTTCATACACGTCTTTATGTCGATATTCTACAATTAGATACCAAGTTTCAATTCAATCGGGTCTGTATTTTTTGAGTTATCGAGAGAAAAATATTCCAGATGGGTATAACTCCGAAACCGTTTGGCCAATTATGCCCAACAACGAACTTAACTCTCCCCTTTGGATGCGCAACGAACCCTGAAAATTTCAAGTCCCTATCTCTTTTGGTTCGAAAGTTATCGAAGCAACCCCATTCAGCTACTGAACTCGTACAAGGCTGATCGGATCTCCAACAATATAGATCCGATCATGTTCAAACTTGGAACTTTGCAGTGGAGTTAGGTTTTGAAGGCTCTCGCCTCTTTCAACAATTTTCAATGATTTTTTAAAAATTCTCTAGTGATACGAAATTTTGCAAGAATATTTGCGTCGGCATTCTACAAACAATAATCATGTTTGAATTAGATCGATTTCGTATTTTCCGAGTTATGAAGGAAATAACAACCAAATTTCAGAATCTTCACGTAACATGGGTATAACTCCAAAACCGTAAGGCCGATTCCGACTATTAACAAACTCGAATGTCGCATTCAGATACTCAACCTATCCTAAAAGTTGCAAGTCGCTATCTTTTTCCGTTCTCAGGTTATGGTGACATAAATAATATTTCTTAATTATTTCTTAAAAAATTTCTTTTGATGACAAAATTATTATATTATACCCATTAACGAATTTGTCCATCGTATTTGGAGGCACCACCTACCCTTAAAACTTCAAGCCTCTTTCCGTTCTCGAGTCATCGTCGCAACAGCCGGCCGGAAAGAATCAAATTTGACCTCGAATTCTTTATCAGTGTGGAACCTAATCGTTAGAGACCATTTTCGGCAAAAAATTCGAAGATTTGATGATAACGCGATGTTCCCCAGAACATGCGCGTAAAAATTATATTCATTATAAGGCCACCATAGGAGCAGTACAGGAATAACCTTCTTAAATTCAGTTTTAGACAGAATTTGTGCGTATATCTATACAGTGCGCTTCAAAATTATGGAACAAATTCATTTTCCCAAGAGAAATATATTTGGCAACAATATCCTGAAACAGGTCAATTTTTGTTTCAGTTTTACCGGGATATTCACTGGTGGGGAAAGGCTGATTTCCGTGTTTTGTCTCATAGGTGGCGTGGGCGATTAGGTATGATCGACCAAGCCGGCTCTGGGAGGCTTAACCCGGGTCAGTTTAGTTGAATTTGTTGAGAAGCTACAGAGTACTGATGAAGGCCAAGAAGCCAGAAACGCGTCTGCTCTTGCTTTCTTGGCAAATCAATGAACCCCCTGGGGTCTATTTGACTTGTGAAATATATGCATAAGTATATTTATTATACGGAAGCCATTATGAAGGACCCTATTGGCAGGAACGCTCTGGACTTGTTGATTTATTAACAACGGTATCGCCATTTTTCATTATTATTTTTGAATACGCTAAACAGCGTTCATGGCCATTGGGAAGATACTGTGTCTGAGCTCTGCGGGACTAGTTTCTCGATTAATATCAAGCGAATGGTGGCCTATGATTTCACGCTTCAAATATTCACTGGTGGGGAAAGGCTGATTTTCGTGTTTTGTCTCATAGGTGGCGTGGGCGATTAGGTATGATCGACCAAACCGGCTCTGAGAGGCTTAACCCGGGTCAGTTTAGTTGAATTTGTTGAGAAGCTACAGAGTACTGATGAAGGCCAAGAAGCCAGAAAACTGCTCTTGCTTTCTCGGCAAATCGATGACGATTAACCCCCTGGGGTCTATTTGACTTGGGAAATATATGCATAAGTATATTAATTATACGAAGCCATTTATGAAGGACCCGATTGGCAGGAACGCTCTGGACTTGTTGATTTATTAACAACGGTATCGCCATTTTTCATTATTACATTTAACAATGTGCCTAGCCGGTCAGTATGTCATAAAACAAATCATCTGGTATCAATTTGAGCTATTTTTCACTGTCGAGCGGCATTTTAAAAAGCTTTTATTTCTATTGAATATAGCAACGTAAATATGTGTGTAGACTGGCGCAGCCAGAGGGGGCTTTGGTGCTTTGGGGCAGAACAAAATTTCAGCCCCCTCCCATAACAAAATCCTGGCAGTGCCACTGTGTGAGTACATAGATTGCTCCTTCTTTTAATAATATAAATAGATAAGTTTGAATTCCCGAAAACAAGTTTTGATGTTCTGGGTTTCTTGCAAATGGGCAGGAATAACCATTTCCAAGGACGGGCCCCTAAGGAGGGGAGGGTGTCGCGAACTCCCCAATGTTTACGGAGTTGGTAAATTTTCAAAACGAACAATTGGAAAAATTTTAAAGCAGTTGGAACCTCCCCCCCCCCCCTCCGTTTTTCATATAACCTTTCAGGCACAGTTGTAAAATTTTGAATGCTTTCCCCCCCCAGAAATTTGGCTTCGGCCCGTCCTTGTATTCGGCCGTTTTCGAGAAAATTGGGATGACCAAAACTTTAAACAGAAGATGTTATAAAGTATGGAGTATTCCCATTCACGTTCGCATGGTCCCATATAAATTGCATGAATGCTCGATGATCAATGAGTTGAGACAATTGTCTGCGGAGGATAGCAAAATCTTCAAAACGATATGCCTCACTGTAGGTGCAGAAAAATGCCTTGGAAGAGGTTGGGAAGATGTTTTGAACTTTCTATACAAATATGTACCCAAGCTTGAAGTACGACGTCTGGAAACGCTGGCATGTCGCAAGTACGTCCGTGTATTCCATGTCTATGTCTCGTCTGCATGAGAAGTAACCACAGGGTCAGTTCAAGGCATTATCCCTGAGGGCAACGGTTTGACCCCGTCCTTGTCACTGGTCCACTCGCCATCGTCCTGTCCGTCAGAAAGTCTTCACGTAACATGCGGAGTAATCCAGGCACCTGTGCAGTCTCCATTTTGGTCGTTACATAAGCGTTCCAGGTCCAGTGCTACTAGTGTGTCGTTTATGTTGACTGTGTTGTCGTCAACAGTTTGCCAATGGCGTCTATCGTGGAGTGCCCTTCACTAAACCTATACTTTCTGTTGTCCAGTTTGTTATTTTTTATTTTGTAGTCTTCTGTTCGTCAGTCTGTCTAATAATTTTCCCAAGGCTAGATTAGGGAGGCTTATTGGCCTCAGTGATCCGTCTTGTTTTTGGTATCCATAACACCTTTACCTTCTTCCATACCTTTTGGGGGATACTGTGTAATGTCGAACGTTTCAGAACGTTTATTTTGAAGGATGATCTCTGCAGCGGCTTTTACGACTCTCAGTCGGTCTTCAACAGGATTTTTCACTGTAGCTGCACTTAGCTGTCATAAGGCCTAACCTTCGCAAACATGATTTTTAATCGGCCAAACAGTTCTGGAATTGTACCTATCTGAAATTTTGTTGTAGAATGCGCGCAAATTTTTACTAAATTTTGTGAAGATTGTATCAATAGAAAATTTAAAGAAATCATGGAAACTATCCGTCTGATATCGCTGAAATTTTGCCGTAGGCATCAAAACCTAATTTTACAGCCAAGTTCCAAATTTGAATACGATCGGATCCATAGTGTTGGAGATCTTAGCAGCATTGAGTGAGTTCAGTAGCTGGATGGTTGACCGTTGCCACGATTACTTTCGAACGGAAAGAGATAGCGACTTGCAATTTATTAGTTATACCCATCTAGAATATTGTTTTATCGATAACACAAAAAATATATAGGTATCCGATCAAATTGAAGCTTGGTAAGTAGTTGTAGAATACCAACGCAAAGAAGTTTGTGAAATTTTGTTAGGATTATATCACTAGAAAATAAAAAAAATTGATTAAAAACGGCCAAACAGTTTTGGAGTTTTACCATAGACCTAATATTCTATGGACGGAGCATTAGAAAGAGAGGATTAAAATATACATGTGAGAGAGATGGAGCTAATTTAAGCACCAGATTCCAATCCTACACTAGCTCCATCCCCTTTTTTCACTCTATTTGCTGTCTTCCATCTCCCTCACATGTAGATTTCAATCGATTCCGTGTAAAAGCCAGCTGATGCTCCGTCCATAGGATATTAGGTCTATGAGTTTTACACATATGAATTTTTATTGTTATTTCCTCTATAACTCAAAATATAAAAATCCGATCCAATTAAAACTCGGTGATTACTTGTAGAATGCCAACGCGCAAATTTTCCCCGATTTTCGGATCCTGAAATCACTTGAGAAGTAAGTTTTTTCGTATATCATTAGATCTTTGAAGACTTTCAATTCAGATAGAATACATATGCCAGAATTAAAAATACTGTGATCATAGACGTTTCACTTGTTATCAAGTCTGTTAATAAAATGGTGCAAAATGAATGCATATTTTATAAAAGCTGAGAAAATGGTCTATATCGATGGTAAATTCGAATAAGAGTGTCCAATAAAGGTGAATAAAACATTATTAACAATAAGTTTGTCGGTATGTCGGTTTAAGGTTAAATTTTCATTTTTTTCAGCTATCTTGAAAAATTTAATAAAAAGCTTCCGACTTCACGTCAGTGCTTGAACCAATTTTTTATCATAAGAGAAACTACGTTTTTTCTGGAAACTATACATGACTCAATGATTAACTATAAATGCTATTTTAGGTCACTGAAAAATATCAATCGAGACGTTTCTTTGACAAATTCAATATACTGGATTCAATATCAATGAATTTGCACCAGAAAGTGATGTTCTTTGAATGTTGAACTGTTGAATGGATTTGCTTAGTCACCCGAATTCATATTTTGGACAATTTCCAGAATATGACCATTCGAAATTGTATTTCCTTGATATAACGGATCAGCAATTAGTGTTACAAATCAGTTATTTTAATTACCAAGTAATCCAAAGTATTAGATACTCATCCATAATATTTCAATTTTTGTTAAAGCAATTTCGTTCAAATTTGTTTCCAGAAAATGTAGTTGCTATATTCAAAAAATTAAAATTTATTTTTGTGAACCTCTAGCCTTTGAGAGGCTTTTCGGTATGCATTGATTTACTTATATATCAATGATACCCCAAAAAAAAATATAATCAGTAGGTATATATAGATATTTGCTTCCAACAGCAATAGTTAAAACCAGGATCGTATTTCTACATAGGCTAAGTAGGCTGCAGCCTAGCGGCAAATTTTCGGAGGCAGTAATATGAGCCATACAGTGGCGGAAAACTACGGCCTATAGGCGGCAAACTCTTAAATCCGGCCCTGTTTAAATCCTCAAGTATTTTGCAAATAACACTAAAACGTGATCAATAAATAGTTTATTTACAAAATAAATGCTTTCATAAATAAAATAAAACTGTTTAAATTACAATGAATGTCATTGAAAAAATTTTCAAGTAAGTATAATAATTCTTCCACTACCAAATTTTTTAAAGCTAATTACAGTTTCTAAATCCCAATCCTGAAACTGAGACAATGGAATGGCAACATTTTTAATAATACAAAAATGTTCGATTCAAACAGAAGAAATATTGCATCTAGTTATTAGATATCGAGAACAATTTCAACAAGGTGATATTAGCCATTAATAATAATTCACTTTGTCATAGAGATTTTGTTAATGTCATTAGTTTACTATCTGTTAATTAATATTACACTTTCGACAATAAAAGAGACACCAGTTAACAATCTTGACTTTAAAACAATCGTTGTATTTTTATTATAAGGCGTTGTAATAAATACGAGCATGTATAATTGAGTGATGCTACAATATAAATAAAAAATAAAAGAAAAATTCAGTTAAAATGCTAGATTCTAAATAATGCTTTCATTAACCAGCATGTGAATATATTTACAAATAAAAAAATAAAATTGGTGTAATAACAATTACTTTTTGAGAAACGCAACAACATAAATTCATAATAAATACTTTAGCCTACTCAAATATCATTTTAAAGTTTTATGAAAGTTACGTATTCATTTTAAAAAGGACTATTACGAAGAGATATACGATTATGAATTTATTCAACTTAAATGAAATAGTTTACTGACCATTTTAAAATAGTATTATTCCTAGTAACGTATTTCTATATCACACAGAAAATACAAATAATTTTATTGAATAGAAGACACTATATATAACTCTCAGCTTTCAATTGCTTTGATTTTTTTTCATTCTATTCATCAATTCCTTTATTTCAAAAGCAATCCATTCTTTCATACAATATGCGTTTCGAATCGAAAAAATGATCTCAATCAGTAAAAAAATATTGAAGATTTGAAAAATCTAAACTCGATATGCATCTGGTTTAAATTTAATAATTTTAATTCCTTATAACTTCCTCTTCAAATTATTGTTCTTATATAATATAAATCTTTGACAAAATACTCATATCCAAAGGAATGCAGTATTGATATCACTCTAGATAACATATATGTTTGCTAGTGGTCATAAAAAATATAAGTTTAATCTTTCAAAATAAATTTGGGAACAAAATAATTAATTATATCTAAAGGACAAAACTTTGAGAGTCAGAATCTAATATTCGCAAGTTATTTTTCATTTCAAATCTAGTTCTGAATCCATGTTGAAACTTTTGATCCGACCATGTTCAACCAGTGGCGTGGGAAGTTCATCATTATCAATCTTAATACGTACTTTATTATCGTTAAAAAGACAAGGAACGGACTTTTGTAAATCTCCATTCTGCGGACTAGCAACTGGAGTTTCTAAAGGTGAATAAGGTACATATATTCGAAGAATATCAGGATTATGGTTGTGAGAGCTAGCAATGGGGGTTGTATGAGCACTATATACCCGTTGAGAACTAGAAGCTCCGATACCGGAACCCACAGAACTGGCTCCACCCATCGAGTTGTCAGATAAATTGCTATGTGTGTCTAAACTGTTTTCATGGGCTTGAGATCTGGTTATAGTAGAAAACACTGATAGATCAGCTGTAGATGTAACGCTGGTATCTGCCAAAGATCTTCTAGAGCCTAAATTGTTGTCACCTTCCAGCAACGGACTTTCGTCTCCATTACTGTGTTCAAACGAAAATTTAGATCCTGAAATGAAGAATAAAATCCTGAAGATATTTATTTAATAACTTATCAAAATTGGCAGATATAAAATTTAATGTTTGTGGCTTTCACTTGATGCAAATCCATATCAACTAAATGAAAAATTAAATATGATTTACACTAATTTATTTAATATTTTGACGCGTTTCGTCGACACAGCGACTTCATCGTATATAATTTTTCATTGAGTAAATATAATATGCATTGAACCAATAATGATGATCTACTACTACTGGATTATTTTTTCTAAATTTCTTAACAGCTGAATAGTTTTGAAAATCAATAACGGCATACGGTTATTACCAGTCTCTTATAATGTGAACATTTTACACATGACTTAATAAAATGCAGTTCATCATACAGTGTGGAAAAGCTAAATGGAATAAATTCATTATCTTGGTTACTGTACATATTTATGGAAAATCCCGAACACATCAAATTCAAATTTTAATTTGTCATTATTCTTCGTAAAAATGCTTACCCACCTTCAACCCCCTTCGAAAGACAGGTACAACCCCCAATTTTTCGAATAGGAAGTATGGGCTTGTGATACATCGTTTGAAAGGTCGCGCCATTCTCTATTAATTTGTTTATAGCAAAACTCAAAATAGAAAAATAAAGTTAATATACCCTCGAATGTTCCCAAATCTGATTACAATAATACTACACTTATTTGCCTTCAAGATGTGAAAGAAAATAAAAAAACCATAAAATTGTGTTTTCCAGATGGTACCATGAAAACTATGTGAAACACTTTCTGTGGCAATCTATAGAACGCGTACGCAAATTGTTTTGTGCTGATGAGTGGTAGTTGATAAATTAAAAATTATCTACTTTGTGTTTGAATCCCATTAACTTCAATTTTGAATAATGATTCGATTAACGGAAATTTGGGACAATAAGTAAAATAGAGAAGCAGAGTAATGTAGGAGTATGTGCAATTAGATGTGATGCTTGATTGAAGAAAAGCGAAATAAATCGGGTAGAGATGCATCCACAACATTCAATGTCAGCCATACATCGATTCTAAACATACTAAAACAAAAAAATGGGTTCAAGCCCTGTGGACAGGAGCTTTCTGGCGCTCTAGTTCAAACAGACAAATTATATCTGGTATTGGTTTCTCAGAGTTGGGAATTATATCAAAGTATTCATATGATATCACTGCATCACAAAGGAAATTCAATTCAAATAATAGTTTATTAGATAAGTAATTATAAATTACCTTGTAATCGATCAAAAATTTCCTGATCTACGTTCACAAAATTTTCTCCTCTCTCGAACTACAGAATTATGCTTTCAATATTTACGTAATATTTTCAAACATTTTCGGGTGAGGTCCCCGTTGCATCGCTAAAATACGAGTATTTCAACCCCAATATTTTTGAAGTTACAATATTCCCTTCTGTCAAGTTGACATTATGAGAATTCATACATAGAATAATAATTATATCAATCTGTGAAATACGATTTACATTGAAATTAAAAAAAATCATATCTCCGAAAGTATTAGCTTGTTAGAGTTGAAAATGATATGAATGGATTCTTATGATAAAACTGCTTATTAAAAAAAATTTGATTTGGAATTTGTTTCGTAAAAAAAATTTTTTTTTTGTTACTCCGAAACCATCTGTCCGATTTTGCCCAATAACGAACTTAGCCGAGATATTCATGCCCCAAACCTACTCTGAAAATTTCAACTCTCTAGCTCATTCCGTTCGAGAGTTATCGTGCTTACGGACGGCCGGCAGGCCGGACAGAAAAAAGCCGACCACCCAGGAGCTCTTAGAAGAATATTTTGATAGAAGAACTAATTTTTGTGAACAAATGATGGACATGTTGGATAACAATATTATCTAATTAGTAGACGTTTTGTTTTCTGATGAGTGCACCTTTTCTCTCAACGGCCATGCTAATCGTAAAAATTGCTGCTACTGGTCTACCGGATATCCTCACTGGATGAGAGAGAAACACATGCAACACGCAATTCCTTCAAAAGGGTAATGCTTGGGCAGGAAATATTCGAAACCATATCATAGGCCACTTTTTCATAGAGGGCGATTTGATTGGCGATAATTCTTTAGCACTACTTAAAAATGAAGTCGTTCCAACTTTGGCAAATTTATATCCCGATCATGCAATTCCTCAACTTCCATCGGAGTGCGATATGGTTCCAACAGGATGGATTACCACTACGTTACCAACGCAATGTCCGGCAGCACCTCGAAGCAATATTTCCAAAACGGTCGAATGGTCAGCGCGATCCCCTGATCTTAACCAATTAGATATCTTTTTATGGGAATATGTGGGGAGCATTGTATACAAAAATAAACCCCTTGATTTGAATGACCTTAAAGATCGAATAACGCTTGCGATTAGTTCGATCGCACCTGAGATGTTGAATAATGTAGGAAAAAAAAACTATTTGAGGTTAAGATGTTGCCAAGGCGTTCGCGGTGAAGACCTTGAACAAGTAGATGTTCAAGGTCTTCAATTAACATTCGTAATTTTTTTGCTACATTTTATATTACATTTCAGTTTTTGATGTTGTACCAAATTTCGTTAATCACTTGATTTTATGTTGTTCTAATTTGATGTTTGTAATAAACATGAAAGTGATAACATTTCTGAATAGAGAATGACGAGTTTCAAACGATTTATCACAAGCCCATACTTCCTATTTGAAAAATTGGGGGTTGTACCTGTCTATCGAAGGGAGTTAAAGGTAGGGTTCGCATTTTTACGAAGAAGAATGACAATTTAAAATTTAAATTTGACGTGTTTCGGGATATTCCATAAATATGCACAGTAACCAAGATAGTGAATTTATTCCATTTGGCTTTTCCACACTGTATAGTTCAAACAATTCGTTAACTCTAAATGATTTATTATTCAATATTAAAAATGTAATTTTGTTTGAATTCGCATGTAATGAAATTACATGTGAATTCAAACCCTCCTCACTCCTGACATCTTGAAATAAGATCGGTTGGAGTTTGACTAACCCTCGGATTAACCCGAATCAAAAAAGCGAGATAAGTACTGACGTGAAGTCAGGAACTTTTGCACGCATGTTCCATTGTCTATTCACACCTCACGAAATGCAGCATGAATTTTTTAGAATAAATAAAATAGTGAACTTAATCAGCTTGGGTTCGAACCCGGATCTAGTGCGCGGCATGCAACGACGATACCATCTCGGCTATAGAAGACTTATTGTAGTTCTGAGATTTACGTGATTTGAAATTTTAGAAGTAGAAGTAGCGGTTCCAAATTTTATTTTCACAATAATTGCTATAATACAAAGCCGAGCGAGCTGATGTAAAATGGCGGCTCGAAGGTTTGTGCGGAATTTCAGCGGAATCTGAGAGATAGTTGCTGAAACATTTTTTAAGAAAAACATTTTTGCCTATGTTCTGGGGAACATCGCGTTATCATTTTGCCCTAATGTCTATAATTTTTTGCCGACAATGGTCTGAAACGATTGGGATCGACTCCCTGATGAAGAATTCGAGATCAAATTTCGTTATGTCCGACCGGCCGTTGCCACGATAACTTGAAAACGGAAAGAGATAGCAACTTGACATTTTCAGGGTAGTTGGCGCATCCCAATACGATGAACAAGTTCGTTAATGGGCATAATCAGCCCAATGGTTTCCAAGTAATAATTTTGTTTTCAACCAATACAAATCCGATCGAATTGAAACTTGATGAGTAGTTGTAGGATAAAAACCTAAGGACGTTTGTGAAATTTTTTGGGAATCGCATCATTACAAAATTAAAAAGAAATTATTAAAAAATATTATTTATGTCACGATAACCTAAGAACGGAAAGAATAGCGACTTGAAATTTTAAGGTTAAGTTGTGCATCTGAATGCGACATTTGAGTTTGTTTATAAGCATAATCGGCCAATCGGTTTTGGAGTTATACCCATCTGAAATTTTGTTGTTATTTCCACAATAACAAAATACAAAACCGATCCAATTCAAACATTGTAGAATGCCAACGTGAATATTCTTGCGAAATTTTGTGAGGATCGTCTCACTGGAAAATTTTTAAAAAATCATTGAAAATCAAGCACTGTCGTGTAGTCAGGAGCTTTTGCGCGTATGTACAATTGCATGTCCATTCTCGTCTATTGGACACTCTTGATCGAATTTACCGATAGAACATACGCGCAAAAGCTTCTGACATCACATCAGTGCTTCAACCAATTCTTTGTTAGTAACACGATCCTCGCAGAAATTTGCGTCTATACCTTTTCAAATTCAATTTCGGAAAAAGTAACACCAATTTCGGAAAAAATAAAAGCAATTTCGGAAATTGTACTAAGGAAATCTGAATATTTTGTCCAAAATTGGATTTACTTTTTCCGAAACTGGTTTTACTTTTTCCGAAATCGAACTTGAAAAGGTATAGTCATTCTGCAACTAATTTACCAATGTCATTTGGATCGGCTCTGTATTTTTGGCGCTCGAGTTCCTCGGAACTGAGTGCTTATCAATTTGCCAAAATGTCTGTAGTTTTCGAATTTTTGGCTGAAATGGTCTCAACCGATTTGGTTCGACTCACTGATCAAGAATCCGAGGTCGAAATGGATTCTGTCCGGCCGGCAGCCCGTAGGCACGATAACTCTCGAACGAAAGGAGTTAGAGGATTGAAATTTGCAAGGTGGGTTTGGAGCGTAAATATCTCGGTTAAGTTCGTTAATGGGTGAAATCCATCGAGCGGTTTCGGAGTTATGGCCGCTTTTAGTAAAACACATTTTTTATGAATATTTCCGAAACTGATCACTCGATCTATCTGAAATTTAGCATCAAATGAGATGTGTAGAATCATGACCTTTATATGCATGTGAAGTTTTGTATTGACCAGGTTGCCGCAAAGTGTAAAAAAAAAAAATTTCTACAATAACTCTCGAACGGAATGAGCTAGGCAGTTTAAAATTTCAGAGTAGGTTAGGGAGATGAATATCTCGGTTAAGTTCGTTATTGGGCAAAATAGGCCAGATGGTTTCGGAGAAACGAAAAAAAAAATTTATTTTAAGCAACAAATTTCAAATTCAATTTTTATTTAAGATGCAGTTTCACCATTTAAATCCATCGATATCATTTTCAACTCCAACAAACTAATACTTTCGGAGATATGATTTTTCTAAATTTTAATAATGAATCGTACTTCTATGTTTTCACAGAATGCTATAATTATTCTATCTAAGCTTTATTATATGTGTTCATACACGTACATTTCATCCTTTTCTATAAGAGAGAGTCAAATTCAGTTCAGCTATTTTAATTTGATTTCTTCCATGGTGCAGTTCTCATTCTCAGATTGCTCATTTAATCTTGATAAATAAACTATTATTTGAATCGAATTTCCTTTATGATGCAGTTCTATCATAAGAATCCATTGATATAATTTCTAACTCTGAGAAACCAATACTTTCGGAGATATAATTTGTCTGTTAGAACTAGAGCGCCAGAAAGCTCCTGTCCACAGGGCTTGAACCCATTTTTGAATTATTGAGTAAACAATATTCCAGAGGGCTATAACTCCGTGCCGTTTTGCATTTGGATACGCAAAATTACCTTGGCAACCATCTGACGGCCGGCTGGACAGAATTTGACCTCGAATGCTTCATATAACTCAAACTTAATCGTTTGAGGGCATTTTATGCATAAAAATCGAAAATTACTGACATTTGGGCTAAATGATAGCACGCTGTTCCCTAGAACATGCGCGCAAAAAGCCTGAAGATCCTGGAAAACACGCCGCAGTAGACACGTATCTGTAAAATACCATATATATATATGGTATGATATGGATATGATTTGTCAAAGTTTGAACAAGAGCGCCAAAGCTCCTGTCCACAGGGCTTGAACCAATATTTTTAGTTACTTAGTATACATTAAGTTTACTATACCTTTTCAAGCTCAATTTCGGATATAGTAAGACCAATTTCCGAAAGAGTAAACCCAATTTCGGACAAAATAATCAGATTTACTTATTATTTTACAATTTGATGTATACATCAAATTGGAATAAATTGAAAGGAATTTATTGCTGACTTAACTCATTACATTGTGGACGTGAAATTTCTCAAGACTATACCTTTTCAAGTTCAATTTCACAAAAAGTAAAACCAATTGCGGAAAAAATAAAAGTAATTTCGGAAATTGTACTAAGTAAATCTGATTATTTTGTCCGAAATTGGGTTTACTCTTTCGGAAATTGGTCTTACTATATCCGAAATTGAGCTTGAAAAGGTATAGTAAGCTTAATGTATACTAAGTAACTAAAAATATTGGTTCAAGCCCTGTGGACAGGAGCTTTGGCGCTCTTGTTCAAACTTTGACAAATCATATCTTCGAAAGTACTGGTATCGTTTGGAATTATATCAATGGATTCTTATGATAGAACTTCATAATAGCAGAAATTGTATTCAAACATCATAAAAGAATATAAATTCAACAAGAGTGCAAAAAATGATTAATCCAAAACCAATAGACCAATTCTACCCAACAACGAACTCATCCGAGATATTTGTTCCTCAATTCTATGATGAACGATATATTTTTTCCCCAAATCCATTCTGAAAATTATATTATATCAATTGAAACCAATATTTCAGTTTTGTTTTTACTGGAGATATTCTGAACTCAATATTATTAACTTACCATTACCATTCTCGACATCATATGGATTAACCATGGGCGTTAAATATCAAAATTTGACATATCATGTCTCAGAAAAATAAGTTGACATGTATCAACATAGATCATATTAAAATAATTCATAGATAGAATAGTTATCGCATTCAGTGAAGCACAGAAGTACGATTTATTATTGAAATTTTGAAAAATCATAACTCCGAAATTATTAGCTTGTTAGAGTTAGAAATGACATCAATGGATCCCTATGGTGAAACTGCATCATGAGAAAATCTTATTTTGAAATTTGTAATGTAAAAAAAAATTTTTTTTACTCCGAAACCATCAAATCTCCCAACTGTCTAGCTCATTCCGTTCGAGAGTTACCGTGTTAACGGACGGACATAATCGATTTCGACCACGGATTCTTGATCAGTGAGTCGAACCACATCGTTTGAGACCATTTTCAGCCAAAAATTCGATAATTACAGACATTTGGGCAAATTGATAAGCACTCTGTTACCAGTAACAAGAGCATCAAAAAAGAACACCCAGTAATAATGAATTTATAAGAACAATTTTTGGAATACGTATCTCTATGTAAAAAATGAATAATGTTTTGGGCCTCCACGATGTCTTATGCACTCAGAAACACGTCTGGGCATAAGCCTAATGAGATGATCGATTTCCTCTCATCCCATGCTACTTTAATCTCGTGCTGCTAGAGTCTGTTGTGGTTGGGGTAAACGGAGTTATCTTCTTTCCTAAATATACCTGACGTTTCCAATGGGTGAAGGATATGGAGATTTAGATGGCCAAGGCAACCAATCGACTTGATTGTCTTCAAAATGTGCCAAAGTAATTCTGGCTATATGTGGTCACGCAGTATCTTGTTTGAAAAGTGGGTTGGTGAGCGTCCGCATATAAGCCAGAACATGTAGTTCCACCACCTCCTGGATGTAATCATTGGGCCATTGGGGCAATAGCCCCAATTCCATCAGTGTGACGCACATGCCATTCCATAGAAAATGGAGCATCTCATCTTTCAACAGGTCACCTTCTCATCCTTGTAAGGCCATCATACATGCCCAAAAAGAATCTAGATTCATCACTGAAGACATTGGTATTCTATTTGAGGTCCGAGGCCCTCCTCTGAACCAATCCAGTCGATCACTTCGGAGCCTAGGAGTGAGAGATAGGACAAACTGAGGAAGGTATGAAGTAAGTACAAAACTTCTGATCCGGCGATAGACAGTTCGCAGTGTAATAGGCTTTCCATGCTCTCCAAACCAGTGGTCCGCAATTGGTCTTGTTGACGTGAAGCGGTCCCGTTGAGCCAAAAGCGTGAGGCGGCGATCTTGGTGCGGGGCCGTTCTTCTGACACTTCCTGTACCTCTAGTTTTTTTGTTCAGTCGTCCTGATTCTATGCCCGACAACAAACCGCCACCGTATTTATTATTATTTTTCTGTGTACCCTCATGGCCATTACATATATTCGCCCTCTATAAAACTCGCTAAGCGGTTGAAAATATTCTCGTCTACTGACTGTAGGCATAATGAACAGAGGAAAGCAGCTCTTCACAACATATTGTACGATGATCAAATGCCAATTATAGCTACAAAACACAAATACTTATCGATTACTTACTTTTTGCGCGCATGTTCTGGGGAACAGCGGTTCAATTCTCTGATGAAGAATTCTGGGTCAAATTTGATTCTGTCCGACCTGTCGGCCGTTGCCACGATAACTTAAGACCGGAAAGAGATAGCGAATTGAAATATTCAGGGTAGGGGCGCGTCCAAATGCGACGAACAAGATCGTTAATGGCATAATAACGGTTTCCGAGTACAAATTTTATTATTTGTAAAAAATGAAATTCCTGTATTGGTTAATACAGATTCGATTAAATTGAAATATGGTGAATAGTTGTAGAATACCGACATAAAAACGTGTGTAAAATTTTGTGAGGACCAGAAAATTAAAAAGAAATTATTATAAAATATTATTTACCTATCTTACGATAATTTGAGAACGGAAAGAGATAGCGACTTGCAATATTTAGGATAGGTTGCACATCCGAATGTGACATTTCGACATAATCGGCCAAACGGTTTTGGAGTTATACCTATCTGAAATTTCCTTGTTATTTCCTCAATAACTCAAAAATACGCAGCCTATCCCATTCAAACATGGAAATTAGTTGTAGAATGCCGATGCGCAAATTATTGCAAAATTTTGTATGGATGTATCACTAGAAAATCTTGAAAAAATCATCGAAAATCATTGTAACTATTCGTCCTACTTCGATGAAATTGCGAGAGCCCTCATAATCTAACTTAACAGCCAATTTCCAAATTTGAACACGATCGGATCTAAAGGGTTTTCCAATAACAGGTGTTATTTTGAATAGCCCGCTATTTTGGTAGATGTCACTTTTGAAGCTGTCATTTTGACATTTGACAAGTAGATACTACGCTTTTAATGAAAACGGAACGATACACGCTTCAATTCGCATTGAAATTATTGAAATTCACTATAAAAATGGTGAAAATTTGGCTGAGACGGTTCGTAAAACTCGAACATTTTTGGGTCGTCGTGAGGCACCTTGTCGGACCGCAATAAAGAAATTGGTGGAAAAATTCGAGATGTTGGGACAAGTTAGTTATGTGAAGAATAAAACCCGTGCACGTCGCTCAAGAACAGCCGAGAATATTGCTGCTGTAGCCGAAAGTGTTGAAGAAAACCCAGGTTTGTCCATTCCTCGTCGTTCTTTGGCATTCCACAAACGTCATTACACCGTATTTTGCGTTAAGATTTGGATCTTAAGGCTTATAAAGTTCAGTTAACACAAGAACTCAAGCCGGCCGATCATCAACAACGTCGTGTCTTTGCTGATGGGGTCGTTGAAATGCATGAAAATGATCCGGAATCCCATCGAAAAAACATCTTGAGTGATGAGGCCCATTTCCACCTCGGTGGCTTCGTCAACAAGCAAAATTGTCGCATCTGGGGCTCGGAAAACCCAAGAGTTATTGTTGAAAAGCCTCTCTATCGTCAACGTGTGACTGTTTGGTGCGGTTTATGGTCCGGCGGAGTCATTGGACCTTGCTTTTTCGAAAATGAGGCTGGAGCAACAGTTACGGTGAATGGATTGCGCTATCGAGAGATGATTTATGATTAATGGGAGATCTGAGCACCCTTGGGTGAGTTCAGTAGCTGGATAGGTGACCGTTGCCACGATAACTATCGAACGGAAAGAGATAGCAATTTTCAGGGTAGTGCTTATCCAAATGGGACAGTTATTTTCTTTGTTGGGCATGATCGGCCCAACTGTTTCGGAGTTATATCCATCTGGAATATTGTTTTCTCGATAGCTCAAAAAACAAGACTAGAACATTTTAAAAAAATTATGAAAAAATAGTAGGTATACTCCATTCACATTTATAAAGTCTCCCGGTTGGCCATGAAAATTTGACACATTTCACCATGTATATTTTGAAAATAGGTTATAGTCATTTTCCTGTCAGATAACTACGCAACGTTGTCCTCTCTACATAGAAGTCCTAGTAATTACGTATATTCACAATGTGATATACTTCGGAAAAATAATGAATTTGAGAAGATATTATATGAATTCAATAATTCCACAGTCCTGGCGACTGTAGAAGAACATTTTTTACTCTGTTGTTACTGGAAATATTTCTCGTATACTCCATTCACTTTTATAAAGTCTCCCGGTTGGCCATGAAAATTTGACACATTTCACCATGTATATTTTGAAAATGTTAGGTTATAGTCATTTTCCTGTCAGATAACTACGCAACGTTGTCCTGTCTGCATAGAAGTCGTAGTAATTACGTATTTTCACAATGTGAATTTACTTCGGAAAAATAATTCATTTAAGAAGATATTATGTGAATTCAATAATTCCACAGTCCTGGCGACTATGGAAGAAAATTTTCGCTCTGTTGTTACTGGAAACATTTTACGTATATAAACTGGTTGGAAGATTCAATTATGCTATTTTCTTGTATGGAAATCAAGATTCAAGTGTTGAAATTTTATTGAAAAATAATGGATAGAGTATAGTCCTTTACTTTATGATAGTTCATTTGAAAAAATAATAAAAGTACCTGAATAACCCGACAGGAAAACTTCTAAACGAACAGACATACTTATGGAATTCCCCTCTTTTCTCAAGAAGGCATTTAAATACCTTGTTGCCCAACTTGAAATACACCAGTTTCAAAATGTAGTAGTACTACGAAACCCGAGTCATTCTTATACCTTAATAAAATATAATGATAGGAAACGAGAGTTCAACTTGTCAGAATGAAGTTTCCCTATTGCACATTTTAATGTTATGATTATGTTAAGTTTGAGACTTTTGAGAGTGGAAATTGGCAACGTCTCGGCGAATTGTTTTGACCTTGACGATATTTCAGCAGGGCCAACCTGCCTCTGCTTTAGTTACAAAAACGTGATAGACCTAAATCATGGCCAACCGGGAGACTTTATAAAAGTGAATGGAGTATATATAAACTGGTTGGAAGATTCCATTATGCGATTTTCTTGTATGGAAATCAAGTGTTGGAATTTTATTGAAAAGAAATGGATAGAGTACTCCGTTACTTTGTTATATTTCATTTGAAAACAGAATAAAAGTACCTGAATAACCCGGTAGGAAGACTTCTAAATAAACAGACCTACCTATGGAATTCCCCACTTTTCGAAATTCTCCAGAAATAAGCCTACAGAAGATATTTAAATACCTTGTTGCACAACTTGAAATACACCAGTTTCAAAATGTAGTAGTACTACGAAACCCGAGTCATTCTTATACCTCAATGGAATATATCTAATGATAGAAAACTAAGTAATTTCATTCGAGAGTTCAACATGTCAGAATGAAGTTTTCCTATTGCAGATTTCTTTATTATATTCGAAGATAATGGTCTGTGATAAACCGCCGTATTCACAAAGGATTCAATCTCCGTTAAGTCCTAACTGAGGTCCTCAGTTAAGGATAAATTGGGGATAATAAGGGACAATAAGGGATAAAGGTGGTAAAACAGGCCTGTTTCACCAACTTTACATACGTTTACTGAGGTTGTGATTCAAATTTATCCTTAATTGAGGACCTCAGTTAGGACTTAACAGAGATTCAAACACTTAACAATGCTTTGTGAATACGGCGGAATATCTTGTCTAAGATTAAGTTATGATCATGTTGAGAGTAGAATTGGCAACGTCTCGGCGGATTGTTTTGACCTTGACGATATTTCAGCAGTGCCAGCCTGCCTGTGTTTTAGTTACAAAAACGTGATAGACCTAAATCATGGCCAACCGTGAGACTTTATAAAAGTGAATGAGAATGGAGTATATTATGTTTCTCACGATAACGTGAGAACGGAAAGAGATAGCGACTCGCAGTTTTGAGGGTAGGTTGCGTCACACGGTTCCTGCTCCTACTAATAGTTTGGAATTTGATAGTTTTTTTATTCGTTGTATTATTATCATTCGATTTTCTGCATATATGTCCTGATAACTCTCAAATAAATTTTCTGTTTGCTTGCGTGGTGCGTAAAATGTTAAAAGACCAATGGGATTCTTTGAATTCGAGCAAAAATGTCACTCCTGGATCCTGCAGAAAATGAATATCTTTGGGCAATACAAGAGACTCGCTATTTTGTGTTTCAGATCGTATCAAAATTATTCCTTAGCTTTGCTCATCTAGAAACGAATATTTCAAGAAATTCTTGGATTTCCAACAAAAAAAATTCACTTTTCTCGTTTTGTCTGAAGAAACGGAATATCTTTTTGGAAAATAAGGGCATATATTATGCTAGTTTGCCTTTCATATGGAATCAAAATTATTCCTCTCAATTTTGCTCATCTTAGACTAAATCGTTTGAAACCTTTGTCTTTCCTCTTTAATAGACATTCTTTGTGAAATGTACGAATTGAAACTACCTGAAAAGCTCATCTTTATTCGTCCTTCCAGAATAGTTCCATTCCTCCTACCTTGCTCCCAAAATAATTTAAAGAAATCCAACCACATCGAGTGAAATGTTTTCCCTGGTGGTCTGGATGCGTATCAATCTCAATGTAGAATCAAGGAAACCTAAATATCGTTTCAGATAAGATAGCTATATCTCCAAGGTGTTCTTTAAAGACTAATAATTAAGACGGTGATTCTTCGACTTATCTTAAGAAAAAAAACTTCCTTGAACGTATGTCCTAAAAGTCTCAACTTTTGAGATTGGTACATGGTAATAACATTTTGAAAAAAATCAGTTTTTTAATGATAACTGAGATAATATTGTAGACATCTTTATACAATTTGGTACATATCTTCTATGCATCAAGGTGCATTTTGTGATGAACAAAAATTTTCATTTTCTCTACCAGTTGCGTCTATACGGGTTTTGCATTGAATATTTTTGGAGATCAAATACTACGCCACTGCTTTCTCCTGAAATAAAAATTACTTTACCTCATTAATTTTTGAGCAAATTTGATCACATGTGTTTTCTTTGTCCGCCGCGGGGTTTCGGCATAAAAATATTAAAATCGTTTTACTTCATGATCAATTCCTGAAAAATCTGATGCGGTGTGGAAATGTTTGTGCATCGACTGAAAGAAAATTAAGAGATCAGATTTGCTCCAAAATGAATGAGAATCCAAAAAATATGTTTTCTCATCAGAGGCTTTGTTCTTGATTAAAATAATGAAACTAAAATTGATTCATATGGCAGTACCGATTAATAATTTTTGAAAACATAAATTTAGTTATCCTGGAATCAATGACGTTTTTATAATTGTCGATGAAAACACTACCTGTTGACTTGAAGTGAGTTGTCGGTGTTGAAAATCATCACAGCGCGTAATTTATTTGATTTTTGAGTGTGATATTGAAGTTACTTTGGTTGTCCGCTGTCTTTAACACGTTTTTATAAGCTTCACCTGTATGTTTGCTTGCTTGTAACCGACTTCTTTGAACACTCAAAGAATATAGACTCGATCGAATTGAAGCTTGGTAACTACTTGTAGAATATCGACATAAAGACGTGTATACAATTTTGTGAGGACCGTACCACTAGAAAATTAAAAAAAAATATGTAAAAATATTATGTAGGTATCTCACGATACCTTGAGAACAGAAAAAGATAGCGACTTGCAATTTTCAGGGTAGGTTGCGCATCAAAATGCGACATTTAAGATCGTTAATTGGCATGATAGGCCAACCTCTTTTGAAGTTATACCCATTTGAAATTTTGTTGTTGCTCTATAACTCAAAATAGACCAATCTGATCCAACGAAAACTCTGTGATTACTTGTAGAATGCCGACCCACTAATTTTAGCGGAATTTCGTGAATATCGTGTCCTGGAGTTACTTGAGGGGTTAGTTTTTTGGTAGTTCAATTCCAATAGAATTAAAAATTCTGTGATCATAGACGTCACTGAAGTATGTCATTAAAATGGTAAGAAATGTATTCAAATATTATAAAAGCTGAGAAAACCGTATATATCCATGCTAAACTCGTAGTAGAGTGTCCAATGGTGATGAGTAGACAATAGAACATGCGCGCAAAAGCTTCTGAGTTCACGTCAGTGCTTGAACCAATTTTTAAACTATTAAATATTCCGAATATGGTGAATTACAAGAATGCGGAAATGGCGGTAATGCATTACGTATATGGCCTCACCGATGGTAATGCAGCCAGGCGCATGTATTTTCAAGAAAGGTCCTCCGGACTTGATGGTTTTATTTTCACTTTCTCGAAGAAGAACTAAGTGGGTTGCTTGAAGATGTGCCAATTGCGTTAAGGCATCGAATATGGCACATTTGCTAAATTGTTTGAATAACATATTTCATTGGATATATCAAAATAAATCAGTGAAACTACGCTTTTTTGAGCATTCAACGCCCTCCTGGCCTCTTAAATCTCCATAGATTTAGAGGGCGAGTGTTGCGTAACGATGCGCATAGGAAGAACATTGGGCGCTTTTCTATCATCGCTTTGTTTTCTTCGGGTTTCAAGAGACCTCCTATACCTATGTGTTTGTGCATTTTTCGTTGAGCAAAAATATAGGACACACTAGTTGCATGTTCTTCCCGTAAGGGGGTGGGCGACGACTTCGAAATATCCAGCGCGAGGAAATAGAGTTAAAAATTGTTGTTGGTTGCATTTTAGGCACTGCTAGAAAATATACACGTGATATGTAACATCAACCTGCCCCACCCCCATTGTGACCAATTTTGATGATATTCCGAAATTCCCACCTCCTCCATTTTGGCTTCAAGTGATTAATGGACGACCCCTAACTTACTGTATAAATATTTGCTTACCCAGCAAAATGCTACTCATCTTATTCAATTTCAATATATTTCTCTTCTGGGATTTATTGGACATAATTACATGTTGGCCATATGTATATTTCATGATATATATTATACAGAATTGTCATCATAACACCACACTAATAAAAGATGTTAGAAGAAAAATGATTTTTTGGGTTACTTAATTTGCATCTAGAAAAAACATATGCGATTAAAAATAATTGAACAAGATAGATTCTATAATAATTTCAAAATGCTTCATACGCTTAGAGGCAAAAAATTTCAATTGTTAATATTTGTTACCCTCCATATTTGATATATTCAGATCAATCACAATTTCAAGGCATAAATAGCAACTAAAATTTTTAATGGTTACAAAAAAGAGTCAATATGTAGATCTTTAAAACCTTTCTTCGATATTTCATTAATGCATTTTGAAGCCTCAATACCAAGCAACCAAAGCATATAACTAACTACAAACCAAAATATTCTATAAAGTGCTTTTAAAAAACCAAATTTCAAATCAACAAAAATAATGTGTTATCAATGTTAGAACCTTCCCATGCACCATGCGCAAAACAAAAGGATAAAGGTGTGAAAAAATGCAAAACCAAAACATGAATTGTTTGTACAAACATATATTATGGATACGGCATACAATTTTAGTAAAAGAAGATATTAAAAATTGTAATCTCACTGAATAAGGAAACTGGAGAGATATTAGTGTTTAGATATAATTGTTATGAACATGTAGGTGTGTAATGTTAATTTCATGATACACAAGTAAAAAATGTGCGAACATAAATTCGTGTAATAGAATTAATTTTGGAACATAATATTTGATTATATAATCCTTTCTTAACGAGTTAATTTTCGAAGAAACTGCCCTTTTTAATTATATGTATGTCTCTAGACAAATGTGACATTAATTAATTCAAGAATTAATATAATTATCTGAAATATACATTTGATGGAAAATTTAGGGATGGCCTTAACAATGAAAGATTTTGGAGAATCTAAAGATTCATTATCAGATCTTGTACTGATTGAATTAATATTAACAATAAGTTTCTTAAAGAGTTCAGATCAAGACAAAAAAGTCAAGGAATGTTAAAGTCGGAATAGAAAAATATGAATTACACAATATCAAATATATTAACTGCAGTGAGACTAATTCTTCAAACAAGTACCAAATAAGAAGCCATGAGGTTATCAAATCAAAAATGGAAAACTTGAATTTAAAGTCTTGTGATTTCTATGGAGCAACTGCTGGCAATACTGGTTTGCAAGGATAAAGTGCTACCTGCAATAGAAGTTGCAATAGAAAAATTACTTGAATCTGTACCTGTGTGCCCCACTGAATCATTTCGGTAGTCTTCCTTCTCTGCATTCTCTCTAGCTATATCACTTGTAAGTATGACCAGTTCATTTGTTTCTCTTTCTTTATCTGTAAATTGTTCTGCTCTTAACCCGATTATATTTGTGGCTGTTGGTTTCTTAAACATGCCGAATGGTTTTATTGCTATCTCTTCTTTTTGCGGAGTACCCGCAGTATCAAGTTTTGCACGTTTCAGCTCTTCCAAGGACTTCTCCAAGTTTTGTATGACAGTATCATCATCTATTAAAAAGTCCTTATGCAACTTGACCTGAAAAAAATTACAGACTAACTTTTTATATCAAACAATACCTTGGACACTGATTTCTCGCCAATCCCATTTTTGATAATTATTGAAAGGATTGGTGCACACTTAGCTTAGGTTTCATAAGGACTAATATGCGGTTGAACTATAACGTAGTATCCCATTTTCAAAACTGTTTTCGACTTAGTTTTGAAATGTGATAAAACCTGAAACATATTCTGCAAATTATGCCATTTGAAACTTAAGCCAAGTGTTTTCCTTTGCCTTTAATACAAAGTATTACCTTGTTATAAAATAAATATTTGTCAATCGTGTGAATTCTGAATGAGAAGTACGATGTTTCTATATTTTTCTATCGTTACAGAGTGGGTTTTCATAAACTAGCCATTGGCATATCTCCGAAGTTATGAGAGGTATGAAAAAAATTAAAATTGTTTCAATAGTATAAAGGGTAACAATAATGGCACCTTTAGATCCGTGGTCAAAATCGATTCTGTCCGGCCGTTCGTTAACACGATAACTCTCAAACGGAATGAGCTAGACAGTTGAAATTTTCAGAGTAGGTTTGAGAGATAAATATCTCGGTTAAGTTCATTGTTGGCCAAAATCGGCCAAATAATGTTGGAGTAACGAGAAAATTTTTTTTTACATTACAAATTACAAATTCAATTTTTTTCAAGATGCAATTTCATCATAAGAATCCATTGATATAATTTTTAACTCTAACAAGCTAATACTTTCGGAGATATGCTTTTTCAACATGTCAACAATAAATCTTACTTCTATGAAATCACAGAATGCTGTAATCGAAAATTAACGTCCGTACCTATTGGTATCTATAAATTTCATGATCTTTGTTCATTGTTCATTGTTCATCCATCGGTAGATAAGATGATGTATGAACAAAGATCATGAAATTTATAGATACCAATAGGTATATATAATAATATAATAAAATATATAATTTATAGATACCAATAGGTATATATAATAATATAATAAAATATATAATTTAGTAAGTTTATTTATCAAATTGGGTTCAGAATATCTTCAGTGAAAACAAAACTAGAATATTGGCTAAGTTTCAATTGATATAATATAATTTTCAGAGTAGATTTGAGGAATGAATATCTCTGATAAGTTCGTTATATAATTTTAGTTTAGTTTTTTTATGATGCAGTTCTATTATAAGAATCCATTGCTATCATTCCCAACTCTGGGAAACCAATAATTTCGGATGAATTGTCAAAGTTTGAACAAGAGCGCCAAAGTTCCTGTCCACAGGGCCTTCCCACTTTTTTCTGAAAGGTCGCAAACATAAGGTATCACAATAGATTGGGTTGTTGTTGTTCTTGATGGTTATTTTGTTTGTTGTATCTGATTAATTTTTATTTGATTAGAAGCTTTTCTGTCTAAATTCATGGAGTTGTATTTATGAATTGAAATGTTTGGATGGAATCAATTTCATTATTTTGAATTCAAGGAGTAGAACAAATTAGATTAGCTCTATCGTGAAGTTTTTTAATAACCCCTTTATTTTTAAATATGTCGATGATTTGAAAATAATTTTAAATATCTATTTGTATGTGTATGTATTCTGAAGACCCCTTCAGAATGGTTCGGAATTAGGATACTTGATTATCGAAACATCTAGAAAAGAAAGCTGATTATTCTTCTCTATTTCAAAAGTGAATTGTATTGTTCTTTTGAATTTATGAAATGGAAAAAATTGTCAAACACATATCTAACATGTTGCCAAATTATGAATACATCATCAACATATCACCACCAAGCTTTTGCTTTCAACAAATATTCAACAATTTTTTCTTCGAAATTTTCCATGAATATATTACTCATGACAGGTGATGAAGGAGAATCCATTGCCATTCCAAAACTTCATCTCGTGGTATTTAAACATAATCAAGCATTTCCATAATATCATTAGTATAAAAGTCTTCAATCACAGAGTCATCATTTTCTAATTTTGTTGGTACTGAATGAAAAATTATATACGATTTACACTTATTTATTCAATATTGTGACGCGTTTCGTCGACACAGCGACTTCATCAGACTACATCATACTAAATTCTTAACAAGTTATTATCTCCCTATACCTAGATGACATGGACACAGAATCATTTAAAACTAATTACATGAGAAACTTATTTAAAACAAATTACATAATAGAGTTATTTAAAACTAATTACATGAGATTTCACTGCTGGTTTCTTTGTACACATTAACAATAATTCATTCCTAATGCTTTTATAAATTGATTCTCTATTTGAATAGATTGAGTAACGGTGAAAAATTTAGATCTAATTGTTCATTAACTAAATTACCCGTATGTTTTTCCCTATTTATTTCGACCATTTCCCAGTAATTGAGTTTTGCACCTTTATTCAAATTGTGTAGAATTTTGAAATCCGGGTTAAACTTATGTCCTTCTGCTAATAAATGATTCGAATAATTTGAATTAATTTTGTTGTTTTTATAGCTGTGATGATGTTCCTTTATTCTTATGCCAAAATTTCTACCAGTTTTTCCTATATACGATTTGTCACAACTCCCGCAATTTAATTGATAAACACCGGATTTATCTTCTTTATTCCTTTTCGATTTATTGTTCTTTATGAGTTTGGCAAGGTTATTATTTGTCCGGAATGAGATATTCACCTGTTGGTTTTCAAGAAACATTTTAAGTTGTTGACTCGGTGTGCCAAAATATGTTAAGCTATTGAATATTTTATTTTTATCCTCAATTTCTGGGAATACTAAACTAATTGTTTTTCTAAATTGTTTTTTCGTCAACATTTTTCTGATTAACTCTGTGTTATATCCATTGTTCACCGCTATTTCTTCGATAATTTCTAATTCTGTACCATAATTTTCTTCGGATAAAGGTATATTAATTAGCCGGTGTAACATACTATGAAATGCCGCGACTTTATGTTCGAATGGATGACACGAGGATCGATGAATGATTGTATCCGTATGGGATGGTTTCCATCTGTTCTGGGGAACATCGCGTTATCATTTTGCCCAAATGTCTGTAACTATCGAATTTTTTGACGAAAATGGTCTCAAACGATTTGGTTCGACTCCCCAATGAAGAATTCAAGGTCAAATTTGATTCTGTCCACGATAACTTGCGAACGGAAAGAGCTAGCGACTTGAAATTTTCAGGGTAGGTGGCGCATCCCAATACGACAATGGTTTCCGAGAAATAATTTGTTTTCAACCAACATAAATCCGATTGAATTCAAACTTGGTGAATAGTTGTAGGATATAAGCCTAAGCACGTTTGTGAAATTTTGTGAGAATTGTATCGCTAGAAAATGATTAAAAAATATTTTTGTTGTCACCATAACCTGAGAACAGAAAGAGATAGCAGCTTGAAGTTTTCAGGTTAGGTTCTGCATCTGTATGCGACATTTAAGTTTGTTTATAAGCATAATTCTCCAAACGGTTTTAGAGTTATAGCCATCTGAAATTTGGTTGTTTTTTTCCTCATGAACTCGAAAAATACAAAACCGGTTGAATTCAAACATGGTTATCAGTTGTAGAATGCCAACGCGAAAATTCTTGCAAAATTTTGTGAGGATAGTATTTGTAGAAATTTTTTAAGAGATCATTGACAATTAAAAAAGAAATTCTATATATCAGTAACTATTCGTCTGAAATTGCTGAAATTTTGCAAGAGCCTTTAGAACCTAACTTTACCGCCAAGTTTTAAGTTTTAACACGTTCGGTTAAATATTGTTGGAGATTCGATCAGCCTTGTGAGTTCAGTAGATGGGTGACCGTTGCCTCGATAACCTTCGAACGAAAGGAGATAGGGACTTGCTATTTTCAGGGTTGGTTGCGTATCCGAATGGGAGTGTCAATTTCGTTTTTTGGCATAATCGGTCTAACGGTTTCCGAGTTATACCCACCTGGAATATTATATCCTCGATAACTCAAAAAATAAAGATTCGATCGAATTGAAGCTTGGTAACTAGTAGTAGAAAATCAACATGAAGACGTATTCAAAATTTTGTAAGAACTGTACCCCTAGAAAATTTGAAAAAAAAAATGTCAAAAAAAATTAGTGTTTAAAATTTTGTAAGAACCGTACCCCTAGAAAATTTGAAAAAAATTACGAACAAAAAAATAGGTTCAAGCAATGACGTGAAGTCAGGAGCTTTTGCGCATATGTTCTATTGTTCATTCTCCTGTATTGGACACTCTCAACCGAATTTGCCATGGTGAATTCTATTGTCTTTTCTCCTGTATTGGACACTCCGAATTTACCATGGTAAATTCGATTAAGATTCTGTTCTCCTGTATTGGACACTCCAAATTTACCATGGTAAATTCCATTGAGATTGTCCAATACAGGAGAACAGACAATAGAATTCACCATGGTAAATTCGATTAAGAGTGTCCAATACAGGAGAATGGACAATAGAACATACGCGCAAAAGCTCCTGACTTCACGTTGGTGCTTGAACCATTTTTTTTGAAATTCAGTGTTATCATAAGAATCCATGGATATCATTTTCAACTCTAACAAGCTAATACTTTCGGAGATATGATTTTTCAAAATTTCAATAATAAATTGTACTTCTATGTTTTCACAGAATGCTCTAATTATTTTATCTTATAAATTATCGTATGATCTATCTGTGTTCACACATGTCATCTTGGATTTGCGTCCAACTTTTACGTACTAGTTGCTACGCAAGTCCAAGATACTGTTTAAAACGGAACATACCAATATGAACTTTGTCACATTGAAGAGAACTACTCATCTGTCAAATATTCTGTTACGTTTTACGAGCCATTTCTGAGTGCGTTTTTCAGCGGGTGTTGGTTGCTTCCTAATAATTCAAAATACAAAATCGAAGGCGGTTCAGAGCAGGTGAGTTATTGATTTTCCTTTCCTTTTATGTTGTCGTCTCCAGTTTCATTTTAAAATATTCATTCGTAAACATTGAATATTAGTTAAAATTCTTAATTTCTGAACTACTTGGGAAATGTATGAATATAAGGTAACTTTGAATCGTTCAATGTTACCCGCAATTTGAATTTGGTACACCGGCTAACTTTGAATTTTAATTTTAAGGTGGAGAATGCCACGAAAATCGGAAAAAGCGACAACCGGTGTCAGAAAATATGATACAAAAATTGGTTCAAGCCCTGTGGACAGGAGCTTTCTGGCGCTCTAGTTCAAACAGACAAATTATATCTCCAAAAGTATTGGTTTCTCAGAGTTGAGAATTATATCAATGTATTCTTATGATAGAACTGCATCATAAAGGAAATTCAATTCAAATAATAGTTTATTTATCAAGATTAAATGAGCAATCTGAGAATGAGAACTGCACATGGAAGAAACCAAATTAAAATAGCTGAAATGAATTTGACTCTCTCTTAACAGGATGAAATGTACGAGTATGAACACAGATCATAGAATAAAGCTTAGATAGAATATTTATAGCATTCTGTGAAAACATAGAAGTACGATTCATTATTGAAATTTAGAACTTCATCTTAGCAGAAATTGAATTCAATCATCATAGAAGAATTTAAATTCAACAAGAGTGCCAAAAATTATCAATCCAAAACCAATAGACGAATTCTACCCAACAACGAACTCATCCGAGATATTCATTCCTCAATTCTATGATGAACGATAATATATATCTATGATAATTCTATCATTGTGTGAAAACGTAGAAATACGATTTACATTGAAATTTTGAAAAATCATATCTCCGAAAGTATTAGCTTGTTAGAGTTAAAAATAATATGAATGGATTCTTATGGTAAAACTGCTTATTGAAAAAAATTAAATTTGGAATTTGTTTTGTAAAAAATTATTTTTTTTTGTTACTCCGAAACCATCTGTCCGATTTTGCCCAATATCGAACTCAGCCGAGATATTTATCCCCCAAACCTACTCTGAAAATTTCAACTGTCTAGCTCATTCCGTTCGAGAGTTATCGTGCCTACGGCCGGCCGGACCGGACGGCCGGACAGAATGAATTTCGACTACGGATTCTTGATCAGTGAGTCGAACCAAATCGTTTAAGACCATTTTCATCGAAAAATTCGAAAATTACAGACATTTGGGCAAATTGATAAGCACTCAGTTCCGAGGAACTAGAGTGCCAAAAAGTGGGAAAGCCCTATGTACAGGAGCTTTGACGAATCATATCTCCGAAAGTATTGGTTTCTCAGAATTGGGAATGATATCAATGAATTCTCATGATAGAAAAGCATCATAAAATGAAATAAATTGAATGAGAATCCATTGATATCATTCCCAATTCTGAGAAACCAATAATTTCGAAGTTATGTATATCTCATGTCGATTTTATTGTGAAAATTTATATCAAATTGTAATACAGATTTTGTATTCTCTACACGCTCAAAAAAAAATTTTGAATTAGTGCATTTGAATAGACAAAGTTTAATAATATCGGAATAGATCCTGAAAAACAAGTATGGAAAAATTTAAAAGCTGTGCAAACAAAACACACGCAAATTTGTTTTGCGTTGTCTGCTGCAGCGAATTTTATTCAAGCTGTACTGATAGATTCTAGCAGTTGACGAAAACAGGTGAAAATAATATTTATTTTCTGCTCGAATTTCTGCAGGAAAGCTGTTGGACGCAATGAAACTAACAGAGAGCATACGACTATGAAACTTGAACAAACACAATCGGCGGTGAAGGCTGCACTGGTAACAGAGGAAGAAAACCAAGACAAAATAGTAGAGATGTAAAATCAAATCAAGAAATTAGAATAAATAATTAACGAGAAGGAGAAACACATTTCACTGCTAAAAAGACTTAATGCCACTTTTGAAAATGATGTGTTTCTGAACGAAACTGGCTACCAAGAAACCTTGAAAAGAAAGAAGAACTCAAACTGAAAAATCATATCACTGTTCTTGAAAGAGAAAACTCAAGCATAAAATGGCTATAACTCCGAAACCACTCGGCGGATTCCGACCATTAACGAAGTTAAGCGAGATATTCATGGTCCAAACCTATCCTGAAAATATCAACTCTTCTACTCATTTCGTTCGAGAGTTATCGTGCTTACGGTCGGACGGTCAAAAATTTCCAAAAATACAGACATCTGGGCAAAATGATAGCTGGCAAAGAGTATATCAGGGGTCACATTCCAGATGTCGAAGTGTCATGTACAGAGCTCAAGGTTAAATCCGGTCTATAGGAGTTTCAAAATCGACATCCCTCAAATGATAGCTTACTTCTGGCCGGAGCACTTCATGGTCATGAGATTCCTTGGTCCAAAAAAAAAATTCGTAAGAAGGACAACAATACTCCAACAGTTTAGCGACACGGAACCCCCACAATACAGGTTTAAGCGGGAGCTTCTCCTACACGGAGGAACACGCAAACCTTCAATAGTTGGGAAAGAAAATTGATCAGTTTGCCTGTTTGCTAAATGATAAAAATGTAAACATAGCATGCACCCCGGAGCACAGGCTGTCTAGGGAGACCTTAGAGAGAATAAAAATGGACTACTATGTGGCCGTCAAGTCTCGTCCCATCAGGGTGGCACATCAGTATTAATTAGGCAGGACATCTACTCCCAGTAATTTCCAGAAATAATAAGACTGTCAGTTCAGAATACTATCGAGTTATCAGCGTTAAGGATAATAACGAAGGAAATAATAGTGATCTCGCTATACTGGCCGCCATCTGCCGATATGCCCATGTTTTTCCCAGTTTTGGATGAGGTCGTTCCTGAGTGTACATACGGAGGGCATACAATCTTCGTAGCCGGGACTCCATCAGACTTCATGGTAACGTCTAAAGAAAGAAGTGAAATAACCGATATGTTTAATTCCTTTAATATAAAACAAATGTTCGAAGATCCGTCACACATAAATAGGCACTCCAAAATTTCTATCGACAATATTTTCACTAACGTAAGCCAAGGTATTCTGGACTTGACAAGATATGAACCACATTTATCTCACCACAGTTCACAACTTCTGGTAGTCCAGATAACAACAACCACAGAAGCTGAAAAAAATCAGAGTATAAATTAATAAGACCAATCAATAAAAAAAATACTCACCGATTTATGTCATCTTTAAGTTCTATCTATTGGACCACAATCTACGCGAGACATGCTGGGGTACAATACAACAAGTTCCATGCTAAACTGGTTAAAACTCTTTGAGGAGTTTTCCCCTGAAAAATAGTAAGGGTGAATAATACGAAGAAATAAAACACCACTAAAATCATCTTAAAACTGTTAAACAAAGTTGATGTATCAGACACCATATACAAGATCAAACAAGATGATGATGACAGCCTTAACATGTATAAAAACTTGAAAACATATTGAACGAAAGCATAATAGAGTCAATAAAGAAACGAAATAGCAAAAAACAAGAAAAGGCGATAGATAAATAATATACAGGGAATATGGTAACTTATAAAACAGGAAACAATCACCAAGAATTATTGAATCCCCATTAATGCCTAATGAAATGAACAATTACCTAATATCTATGCTACATGAGATTCGTCAAACCTCCACTAGTAAGTCTATGGATCTAATGACGAACTGCACTGTCAATATGACAAATTCAATATACTTGCACCCAGTCATCGAGGATGAAATACACAGCATATCAAAAAACATGAAAAATAAAGATTCCAAAGATATTTATGGAATGTCGGTGACACTGTTGAAATAAATCATTCCTCACATAGTGCATCCTCTCTATGTACTAAATGACTCTATTGGCCAGGGTACATTTCCTGACAAATGGAGGTGTCGTGTCGGTGATGACACCCATTCTTAAGATAGGCAAACTAGACGAATTCTCTAATTACAAACCCTGTTCCATCCTCCTAGCGGTCTCCAAGATATATGAGATGGTACTGATTAATATACTCCCTAGCTGGAAAAACATGGCTACTTTCATGGGTAGCAACACGGATTTAGAAAATGTAGGTCAACAACAACAGCAATGATAGAGGTACTCGCGATTACAACAGCACAATTAGTGAATTGGGAGAAATATTAGCAGGAATGCCACAGGGTTCCATCATGAGCCCAGTACTTTTCATATTGTATACAAATGATATGCACGACAACATCTCTTCAGATACAAAAGTTAGCTACGCAGAAGATACATGTTTCCTAAATAACAGTAAACACTGAGCTACTATAGAGGAGACATCCACTAAATCCGAAAAGGATGCCCTGGATTGGTTTGCATCAAATGACCTACTCAAGAACAACCAAAAAACACAACGAATTCTTTTCACTAATCAAGAGAACAAAAATCAGAATCTACTATAGCTGGGTATAGAATTCCACTCATTTCCGAGTTGGCGAAACCATGTTGATGCCTTGAGTAATAAAATGTTTACTGCGGTCTTTCTCAGACGGATAAAACAGATAGCAATCATGGAGGCAACAAAACTCACTTTCTATTCTGCATTCCACAGCCAGGCAATGAATGGTATTATGGTCTGGGGGTAGTGCAGAGGCAGATCCAATCCTCAAGTTAGAAAAGTGGGCGATAAGAACGATGTTCGGCATGCGAAGTACAGAGAGCTGCAGGATGTATTCAAAAGAGATAGAATACTTACCATAACTTCGCTGAATTGGAGGCCAACAAGATAATGAGCATGCGGTCTGACAAATCTATAACCAAAACCCACACAGAATGACACTGCTTGAGGGTTCATGTTGGTTCACAGATGGCTGCAAAAAGCGGTTGCAAAATTACTGATGGTGAATCCATCAGCCTTGGTAGTTTTGCTAGTGTCTTTTAAACAGAAATTTTCGCCATTGATGACTGCGCGAAGCTCATACTTGAACAAAGATGGGTCCGCAGATCAATCAAGATCCTATCGAATAGACAAGCCACCTTGAAGGCCTTGACTTCATACAACTGCAAGTCCTTGCTTGTGCAGGACTGTCAGCCCACACTTGCTAAGCTGGGAGGGCGCTGCAGGCTGAAGCTCATAAGGGTTCTGGGTCACTCGGACATAGAAGGTAATGAGGTGGCAGACTCATTGGTGGCAAGATAGGCTTCCCCGTAGCTCATTGGACCTGAACCAGCCTGGGGTATCTCTCTCAAGGCAGCAGGGTGTGAGAACAAAAGATGGTTGGACCAAAAGGTCCAGGAAATCTGCAGCATACCTGGACACAGACATGCTTGCTCAATAATTATTGGCCAAATCAGCTGAAAGAGCCAGGCAATGGCTCAAATTGTCCAGGTTAGACCTGAGAATCTTAACGCTGCATGGACGGGTCAGTGTGGCCTCAGGAAACACCTAAGTACGCTGGGGCTCCTGAGGAGTGAGCACTCTGAGTGCAGACTATGTCTGGAGGACGACGAATCTATCCAACACATCATGTGTGAACTAGGAGTCCACAAACTTAGACTGTGCGAACTGGACAAGTTCTCACCCACCAGATTCACCTCCCTTATAAAAAGGCTTGAACTTCTGGGTGTGCCATAATAGTCCGGTTAGTCGCAGTGGCGGGGCGTGTTTCGTCTGCCGACACAACTCACATATAATCTAATAATTCCACAACTTCAATGTTTATACTCACCTGTTTGAAATATGTGCACTCTCAGCAGCACAAATTCACAAAAAAAGGATTTTCACCTCTACTATACACGTGACCGACATAACCTCATCATACCCTACACAAGAATTAAAAAAGCACAATAACCCATAAATAGCAAGGTCATAAAACTATACAATAAACTTTCGGATCACCTGCAGTTGCAGTCTCTAAAACCACAGACATTCTCTAAAGGGGTGAAAGATATTCCGCCGTATTCACAAAGCATTCAATATCCGTTAGGTCCCAACTGAGGTCCTCAGTTAAGGATAAATTTGAATCGCAACCTCAGTTAACTTATTTAATGGTGGTGAAACTGGCCTGTTTCACGTTAATTTCCATTTAAACTGAGGTTGCGATTCAAATTTATCCTTAACTGAGGACCTCATTTCGGACTTAACGGAGATTGAATGCTTTGTGAATACGGCGGATTGTGATGGAAAATACCATTTAAAACTTACGGAATTTCTCCAGTGAACTGACTCCACTACTATTTTATCATTGATGACATACCATGTAATCATTGAATGTGTTAATACATGTGAGAGTTGGGCTTATCCTGGCGTATGTTACTGTTTATTTTGATGAGTTTTTTTTAATGTGTTTACAAAGTTGTAATTTATGTGTTTATACTGTATTATATCTGAGTTGCATGTAATGAAAATAAGTAAAGAAGTATTTTGGCGTTGAACTGCGTTCAAAAATATTTTGAAAATATATTCGATGTGATATCACTGGTTCAATACTCGTCAAAATGAATACTTTTGTAAATGTGACGTCGTCATAGAAACGTCAATTTGAATTTGGCTGTTGAGAGTTAAAGCATTTGTATATATTCTTGAGTGAAACAAGAATAGAAATAATCCGAAATGGATGGCACACGTCGGAAGGCCTGTAACATCTCAAATGGCAGAAATCAAGGAACAAATTCTGGAATAGTCGAGGATGAACCTATATCCAGTACCAGATCCATAACAGGAGTAGTGGAAGTGAGCGGCAGAAAGTCTGGAAGACAATAAAGCAAGAACAAATTTACCCCTACTACTATCAGAGGTTACAAGCGTTACAATTGCACGATTCTATTCTCCACGAAGAGATTTTGGTCTGTGGCTATTGAATAATTCAAATTTGACAAATTCTATTTTGTTCACCGATGAAGCCACATTCACAAGAAATGGAGTTAATAATTCTCATAATACTCATATTTGATCAACTGAAAACCCCCACGCTCTAAGAAGAAAACATTTTCAGCAGAGATTCTTCTTGAATGTTTGGATTGGACTCCTCTGTTATGCTAACTGGGTCATTCTTTCTGCCACCACGAATGTCAGGTGAGGATTCCCTACATTTTCTTCAAAATAATCTGCCTGAATTGCTCGGAAAACGTCCGTCCTATCAGACAGAGAATGTGGTTGTTACTCGATGGTGGACTAATTTTTTTGGCCTGCATGCGTCCCGGATCTAAATCCTTGCGATTTTTTCCTTTGGGGTCATTTGAAAACCTTAGTGATCAGCGAGTGAGACCCTAGTGAGAAGCGGTGAATACTGGGGAACAATTGAAACATCGAATTGAAAGTGCTCGTGAAGTTATTCGTGGACAAACCGATTTTATTGTTGTTCAATGTAGTCACTCATTAGTACTCCGGGCAATACTATGCGCGCATGAAACCAATGGTGAACATTTTGAACAACTTCTGTGAATAATTTAGATCAATTTTGTTGATGAGTTTTTGTTCTTCGTTATTTTCGAAGATTAGACATTTTATGTCAGGAGTATAACTCATCAGAATAAAACTTTTCAGGAAAAATCGCCAAATAAAAATTAGCAGATAATTAATTAGGATATTCAATATTGCCAATAAATTTGATTTCCATGAAAAAACGGAACGTCTAGCCCATACTTCATTT
Organism: Halyzia sedecimguttata; assembly: GCA_937662695.2. NCBI lineage: Eukaryota > Metazoa > Arthropoda > Insecta > Coleoptera > Coccinellidae > Halyzia > Halyzia sedecimguttata. The sequence goes on from OW569411.2 coordinate 68,775,168, forward strand.
TAAGTCCAATGCAGCAATCCTCACGACATCTGGAAATAAAAATATCACGCGATCCAAGGTCGTATCAGGATCTCTCTCAGCGGAGATTTTTTCAACTTCGTCACGATATTTATTTCATATAAGCGATTTATGGTGAAATGGATTATTTTTATGGGTTCTACCTCAAAAAAAAGACCCACCTTTAAAAACACCCTATATACCACTATGGCAAATAATATCGTGAATTGAACTAATGAAAAATGGCCCAAATAAACAATATAATACGAATAACCTCTATCTATCTTGCCAGCTGATTTTAACAGCATTTTGCGTTTCAAACTATGGCGGACTCTGAAATATTTTCAAACATGTTTGTGTCTGACGAAGGCGTTGCAACGCAAAAATAAAAGTTTTTCAAAACCTAGAATATATTTTTGAAAGATGTGCACACCATATACAGCTTAAATAAATGAGTTTTTAAAATTTAGAGTGAATAAATAGTTATGTTAATTTTATAAACAGGGGGCCCACTCACCACTCACAACAAATCATAAACGGTTTTATAAAACCATGTGAATTAGGGGAATATTTCATGATACTGGATAATAATTCTATTTCCAAAACCTCATCAACAACATCATACTATATTAGACATTACTTGGATATTATCAAAACAGTATTCATGTTATTCAAAAATCTGATCTCAAAACACATCACCAGATTTCAGAAGTGGTTGATTAGGGAAGATAGGGGATACCGCATGCCGTACTACGCGACGCTACCGATCTGAAACCAAAACTTTGACAGACTTTCGACAGTTTGGCGGACACCAAAAGATGTTGTGGACGTGTGTTTCTTCATCTGAGCGTTTACAGACTGTTTTGTTATAAAACTGTGTTACACATAATGGTAGGATGCGCAGTTTACAGCTGTAGAAGCCACAGCAGGAAAAAGCAGCCTGGTTCTGTGGAGTAGGTTCCACTAGGCGATCGCATCGTTCGTAGAGTCGTCTGCGCAGTTCTGCGGTCGTGCGCGTGATCGTTGTGGGACCTTAGTGGAACGCGCCCGTGGTCATGTGGTGCCAATTTGGTTTCAATGTCAGGGAATATATTATGTTATCCGTCCTCCTTCTTCTACAGTCTAAGGCAGGGAGGGTTTCTCAAACTTTTGTCTCCACGAACCCCTGTTGAAGTTACCAGATGACAGCGAACCCCTTAACTAACTAATTAAGGGGTTCAATGTAGTCAGCTTTTTCAAAAAATCTTTTTTTGTATTTTGCATTTTCTTAAAGCGTGACATCTCGGAAATATTCTCCGAAAATTTGAAGTAAATCCGACAAACACTTTTCGAGTTATTCGGTAATTAGCAAAGGGCTCTCTTGCGCTCTGGGCGAAAGCAGGTAGCTAACGACAAGACAACACCAAATAAATATTTTGGAAGCCGCCATAACGGCTGAAGAACTATTATATGGCACAAGAATAGATGACTCTGTAATTAAATAAAACAAAAATTAAGTGTTAAACTTCAAATGCGTTTTCCTCAAAACTATGTTTTATGAACTGATGACCACGAAACCCTCGAAAATCTTTCGGTAGATTTTAATGAAATTTATAGAGCTTTTCGAAAACATGAAAAACTAGTGCCTGATCGAACGATTTTTTATAAACAATTAACTGTTGGTTTTTTACCGAAAATATGGAAAGAATTTTCCTGAGGCTGCAATTTTGTTAATTTGAAAGAAAATAAAAACGTCGATCAGGCACTAGATTATCTATTAATAAAACTAATTTTTTTGTCCGATTGATTTTTGATGAATCTCCAAGGATAAGTGATGGTCACCGCAAGGAGCTTCGATTGGAACTGCATCAACACAAACAGCCATTACATACTTTTAAAATAATTATTTTTTTTCTGAAGTTTATGTCAAATCAAGTCGAAACCTTATTGAATGATGCTATATTTTTACTTTTATAAAATAAAGTAATTTACTGGCAAAAAAAACCTAACCCCTTAAATCGTCATCGCGCAACCATGTGTGCCGCACATATTTATACCTGCCACCATTACGTAAATCTTGACGCGAACCCCCTACCGGCGAATCGCGAACCCCTAGGGTTTCGCGTACCCCACATTTTAGAAACCCTGGTCTAAGGTATAAAACAACCTATATCAAAATCAAATTTATGAAAAAGGGTGGTGTTCATCTTAGTGAAATGTTTAAATCTAATCAGCATGGAAACAAGTTTCTAATAATTGCAATAAGATGCTTTAATTATTTTCTGGACTGCTGAAATTATTAGAGGATGCTAAAATGCATAATGTTATTGCCATACCACATAAATTCCACCGGTGTGAACCTAGTAGACTGTTTGGCGGAAACACCCGAACGCTCCTGACCAGTGGCGTGCAGAGTGATTCTAATTTCTCACTCATATGTTCGTCTTTTCGCCAGAGCACTTACATGTTTTGGATGTGGGTTCCGTATAGCAATGAGAATATCCCCTGAGAAAATTATTGACTTACCGAGTGGCCACAGGGTAGTTTTTCAGCCCTTAAATTTCAAAATTTTATATCTCCGGAACTATTCGCCGGAGCACATACACGTATTACTTGTACCCATACATATATCCCCTGAAAAATACATCGACTTCCCAAGGGTCTCCGGGGTGGTTTTTTCAACCCTTAAATTTCAAAATTCGATATCTCCGGGACCATCGTCGGAGCTAATACAGATTTCATACACGTATTACCTATAACCATACCTATATCCCCTAAAAAATTCATCGACTTCCCGAGGGGACGCAGGGTAGTTTCTTCAATCCTTAAATTTCAAAATTTAATAACTCCGAAACAATTCGCCAGAGCACATAAAGATTTCATACACGTATTACCTATACCCACTCCTATATCCCCTGAAAAATTCATCAACTTCCCTAGCTATATCCTTTACCTTTAAATTTCAAAATTTATTAACTCCGGCGGAACTATTCGCCGGAGCACATACAGATTTTGTATGTGGGTTACTTACTCCGATAACAACATCCCTTGAAAAAATTATCGACTTCCCGAGGGGACGGGGGGGTAGTCATTTCTACCCCTAAATTTCAAAATATAATATCTCCGGAACTACTCGCCGGAGCACATATAGATTTTGTATGTGGTTTAATTATAGCGATAACAACATCCCCTGAGAAAATGATCGACTTCCCAGGGGGCTTCGGGGTAGTCTTTTCAACCCTTTAAGTTCAAAATTTAATATATCCGTAACTATTCGCCGGAGCACAAACATTTTTTCAGGGGATGTTGTAATCGGTATAAGTAAGCCACATATAAAATCTCTATGTGCTCCGGCGAATAGTTCCGGAAATATTAAATTTTGAAATTCAAGGGTTGAAAAAACTACCCCGCAGCCCCTCGGGATGTTGATCATTTTTTCAGGGGATGTTGTTTTCGATATAATTAAACCACTTACAAAATCTGTATGTCCTCCGGCAAATAGTTTCGGTGAAATTCAAGGGTTGAAAAAACTACCCCGCAGCCCCTCGGGTAGTCGATCAGTTTTTCAGAGGATGTTGTTATCGATATAAGTAACCCACATACAAAATCTGTATCTGCTCCGGCGTATAGTTCCGAAGTTATTAAATGTTGAATTTAAGGGTTGAAAAAACTACCCCGCATCCCCTCGGGAAGTCAATGGTTTTTTCAGGGGATATAGGTATGGGTATAAGTAATACGTGTATGGAATCTGTATGTGTTCCGGCGAATAGTTCCGGAGATCTAAAATTTTAAAATTTAACGGCTGAAAAACTACCCTGCGGCCCCTCGGTAGGTCAATAATTTCCTCAGGGGATATCCTCATTGCTATACGGAACCCACATCCAAAACATGTAAGTGCTCAGGCGAACAGACGAACATATGAGTGAGAAATTAGAATCAGCCTGCACGCCACTGGTAAGGAGCGCTAGGGTGTTTCTGGCAAACAGTCTGCTAGGTTCACACCAGTTCAGATTCCTAGATTCAAAACGGTTTACAAAGTATAATTTGAATACCTGTTCAACAATTTCTTGGTGGCAATTTGAAGAGGTAAAGAATAAAACCTATGTTTTCAGTAATAACGCCCAGTCCATTTTGTATGAGTTGGCACCAAATAAAAATCCCTGTAATATAACTGACAGATATATAAGTAAATCAATCGAGATTTGCCAAATGTTCTGTTCTGTACACATATAATTTTGTGTCAAAATCCTAGTAAGGGTAAAAAAAATACCTGAATGTAATTAACAATAGTATCCATATCATTCAATTTGAGTAAGTTTCTTCTATGCAGCTTCAATATATTATATGCCATTGCAGTTATCACTCTTTCACCATCTAATAAATGGATATCCCAAACCCGAAGACACAGACTGAAAGGAACCTGAAAACAAAACAGTTTTTGATTCAATCAATTTGAAACAATTGGGACTGCCAGAATATCAAGTACTGAGGAAATGGACTCAATCAGAATCAATAACATCTTCAATAATATGTTCAGTTGAATCAATTACAAGGCTAACCCCAGAACTACTCGGCCTGGCAAAGAAAACAGGTTTTGATGAATCATCAAAAAACTCGGACTTATTTCTGGGAAACCTTGCCAAACAGTAGTTTTTGATAGTAATGGCTGCCAATCAAACAATAAACTACATAAGTCGAATTTAAGCGATGGACCGAAAGGTTTTGGTCCAAACTGCGGTTATCGTACTGGTTATAAGACAAATGACAATCTGACGTCACATTTTATAACCGACATCTCTGTCGCTTGAATGCATTGGTTTTAACCGCAATCTTTCAGTGCGAAAACTAACCTATTTTTTTTTCTTTTCTAGAGAGACAAATTAAATTTACTCCTATAAATATATATTTTCTAGTTCAATTTTGGGACAAGTAAATCCAATTTCAGAAAAAGTAATTTTGTAAATTCTGAGGAGATCACTCTTGCATATTATTGTATCAGTTGTGGATATGCTTATATATATTTTGGAAATATTTGAATATATTCGGATATATATTTTCTGTTGTTTATTCATACGTATATGCTCAATCATTTTTTGAGTTTATTCAAAATAATAGAGATAACACACAATTGGACATACTGGTGAAATATTACTTTATATTAATGGGGAAGTACCTGAAAAAGGGTAGCTAGCTGATCGGGAACTGTTGTCTAAGGAATTAAATTTGAGTAACAGTTCACTTTTAAAAGATGATGACCAATAGTAATCTGAACCAAAATAATTCCGAGAGAAACAAGAATGAGCAGAGTTCAAATCGCACAGAAAGAGTAAAATAGGTATTTCATGCAACATTCTTGACCATACCAATCGAGAAGTCAGTTAAGTCTAGAACTGTATTCAAGTTTTTCAATGGCAATTATGAATTAATTATAGAGGAGTTGTCTTCCATTCCTTGGAAAAACATTTTGAATGATGATGATGTAAACAAATGTGTAAATGCCTTTTATGTAGTTTTGAATAAAAAAAGCAAATTGGCTGTCTCAATATTCTCCACTTGCACATTATAATCGGTGCCCTCATAATTGATAGAAATACAATAAATTTGATCGTTTTCCGCCATTTTATAATTCCCGCTCATTCGATGGACCGTTCGTAAAACTACTCCAGAGCTGGGTTAAAACCGCAAAATTTTGGTTATGCTCGTGATCAGTTCACAACTGATTCATGACGTCTGCGGACCTAAACCGATCGAATAACCGTTTTCACTTAAATGAATTAGTTAAGACCGAAAGGGATTGGTTTTAACCGCTCTGCTTTGGTTATTCGCTTAAATTCGACTATAGTGTAGTCGAACTTCATGCTTAAACTTAAAAAGGTTGGTTCTTTGCAGCATAGTTTTTTTTTTCAGATAGGCATCTATAACCTAAGTCAGGTAATTTGAGGGCCATCTGTGTAGATTCAAATAATTATTCAAGAAATGGCGTCATTAATTTACTTTCTTCAAATCCCACCAATCAGTTAATTATATTTATTAAGATTTAATTGGTGCAAATAATTACCAACTCAAATGAATTGATGTCTGGAAAGGTCATTAACATTAATTCATTTTTCCATAAAAAATGAGATGAAGTTTTGTTTTATGGAAATCAGTAGTTTTCAAGCCTCTGTAGGTCTGTCATATACGATATAATAAGCTATTGTTCTTATAGAATACACTTATACAATAAAAAATAATTTTTTACAATAGTTAAAACTTAATCACATTGTATTAGAGAGTTGCTGACATTGATAATCTACAATATATGGTTTAACAAACAGCTTTTCTAGCGGAGTTATTGAAACTCTAGGTCTGTTGTCTAATGAATCTCTTCAGATAAATATTGTAAGATTTTCAAAAAAGATTGAAATAATTAAGAAAAAATGATAATTGAATTATTCCTGTTCATGGAATGGAAGAAGAGTAGCAAAATAATTCAAGCTACACACAATAATTAATTTCATGATATGCAAGTGCAGATGTAGATGATGAAAATAATTTAATAAGTTTACTGAGAACATTCTACTCTTTGAACTTACCCTCTCAACAAAGCAAATAAAAAACCATTTCAAAGAATATAACATGGCATCAACTCCATGCTTATCAAAATGTTTTTTCAATTTAGGTAGTAATTTTGTCAGAATTTTATCATGGTGGGCTAAAAATCGTGTCAACTTTGGAAATCCCTCTTTGTAATATCCATGCATAGCATATTTTGGCTCTGTTAATAAGATATGTAACGCCCAAAATGCATCTTCTTCATCCATATACATCAATAATACACCAGCTAGGCCAGACATTCCTTGACAATATCCTACTTCTGAATTATACATGGCATATGAAGTTAATACATTAAATAACTGTTGCTGCTTAATACTATATCGTTCACGATACTGTAAATGCTCTCGAAATTGTCTATTCACATCAGAATCTATCTGTCTAGCGTCTGTGGAATATTCTTTTGCTAAATTGTACATCTTAGTATACATTCCTAAGTTTGCTTTCTTTTTATCTTCTATGTTTAATAATTTACACCAAATACTAGATCTTAATGAATCAGGAATGCCTTTATAAACACGAGTATGGAGTTTTTCTGAAGCTAATGTGTGATTCCAATCTTTCAGCATCTTGAGCCATTTCTTTTGACGCTCCACTTCAATTTGCAATTTTTTTGTTTCGTGAATATCAACCTTGGATGGCAGTCTCTTATCGTGGATGAATCCATATCTGTCAGTTGCATGGTAGACTTCGAACCCTGGATCCTCCCATGGGTCAATTTCAGCACCGCCTTCTCGTCCCTGTTCATAGCGTTTGAATAGTTTATCTCGCTCTTCTATAGCTCTTCTCAACAATTCTTCCTCATTCATCCCATGTACAATTTGACGACTGCTGGTTTTGATTGGTTCTACATAACAACATTCCGATTTTCTCTACAGTATAAGGAATTGGATTTCCTCAAATCACAGACTAGAAAAAAAGAGTAAAATTAAAAAGCAGGAAATTTTTTCAAAAAAAACAATAATCAGAAATTGTAGTATTATTTAAAATACTTGAATATAGAGAACACATAGCAATAATTATCTATAAGGATTCATGTTAAGCGAACACTGGACGAACCCATATCAGATTTATTAAGAACTAAAGAGCAGTAATTTATGAGTGATAGGCAAAAATACCAACTCCCATTTTCTACGATCTACAAGCAGGAATAATTAAATTTGTTGAATATATATATTTCAATACTAACTATTTCGAAATTACCATAGATCCATAAATCTTCGTCATGAACAGGAAAATTTTACTGAAAATCCAACAGCGGTAAAATTACAAGTACTCTCCCTTGGACGACACATATGGTTGAAAATTTGAGAGGTGACAGCAACCTGACAACTGAAAATGAGGTTACGTTCTTAGAAACAGTAAATAATAATAAATAAATCTTCAAATAACGACACAACACCAATAAAGTTTATTAATGAGGGTTTTGCAATCAAAATATCACCATACCTATTCGATCAATTTGTTCTGGATCTCAATATTATTAACATCTTGTTTTACATTGGTTATCAAAGAATTGTGAGGCCATAAAATAAACAAAGATTTGAAAAGCGAACACAGAATATATTTGAAGTTTGATTATAGGTTAGAAACTAGAATCAACTTCGTCGTCAAATTTGTACAAAACAACGATACCGATTGTTATCAGATTTTTTGCAGGCTCAATAATATCAAAATAGAAAGATGGTAATTATTAATAATTTAGGATAAACAAAATAAATTAATTGTTGGTTGAATGAATTTCAAAGTATAATATTTCTAGGTAGAAGTTACATCCCTCCCTAGATACGTTTCCCCAGTGAACCCAGCAGTTTTCCCTCATCTGACTATAGTTCTACTAGGAATTGGTGTATTTTTCACCACTTGGTTCTTTGTTTACGAGGTTACATCCTCCAAGCAATCAAGAAGTTTGAAGAAGGAGATTGCTGTGTCAGTTGTAGCATCCTTGTTTTCTGGATTTGGTATTTTGTTTTTATTGCTATCTGTTGGCATATATGTATAGAAGATGTAAAATAATAAGTTAATTAAGATTCTAATAAAAGTTTCATATTAGTGAATTTTTGCTTACCAAGCCGTTTCCATAGCAATCATTATGTTACAAACAAGCTTTCTGTGGAAATGTGAATTATATACTAATGTTTCATAATTCATCTGTAAGCTGAAAAATGCAACTGAAATATTCTAAAACTATTATTGAAGGCCAAGTGAGTAAACAATTATTTTTATTTATATTAATTGAGAAGCTTTGAATATTTATAGTACGTATATTAAATTAAGAAGATTCTAAGTGAGGAGTTTTTTGTTGAGTTTCCATGAAATGTTTCAAATATTCTGATGTAGAAAATCAAGCTAAAGCATAATTAAACTAAATTATGATATTGACAGGGATGGTGGGTTTCACGAAGCATAACATAGAAAAATGAGAAGGACTAGTACTCCAGTGTGAATTTTTATTTGTCAGGTTCTGACATAAATAAAAAAAATTACTTTCTTTCTTCTCATTCCACCATAAGGTCCTAATAAGAAGAACAAAGTATAAAAAATTACTAACGCAGTATTTAAGGAGCGTTTGCACTAACACAAAATTGTACAAGGAAATTTCATGAGACAAGTTTAATCAAATCCAACATCATCACAGGATGAAAAAATCCGTCCATAAGATTATGGAGTTCGATAATACTTAAAGTGAAACATTATCTAGTAGAAATTAAGAATTGATTTTGGTCACTTTTCTTAGGAGACAGATGCAAAAATATGTTCCATTTGCTGGTCACCTAATAATAAGAAACTAGCCGTTGCTACCATTGACAGATACATTTTACTCTTTGATGAAAATGGCGAAAAAAAGGATAAGTTTTCCACAAAGCCATTTAATTCTGCAGCAGGTAAAAAATCTTACATCATCAAAGGCCTAGCCTTCAGTCCGGATTCCACCAAACTTGCAGTTGCTCAAACAGACAATATTGTCTATATTTATAAGATTGGAGAAAATTGGGGTGATAAGAAGGTGAGTTTTTATGATGCATTAACGGTAATTCAAATAATTGGTCCATTAGAAGTTTCTCGGATTGTGCAAGAAATGGCGTTTTGAAATTTCGCACACAGCAGCTGTTTTTGTGATGGGCGATCTCTGTAAAATATTTTCATCGAAATCACACCTCCAGTTATATTGGAAATGGCGATCAACTTCGGAATTTCAAATGGAACTATGTACCTATTTTTGGCGCTCTTGTTCCTCGGAACATATATTATATAGTGCTTATCAATTTGCCCAAATGTCTGTAATTTTCGAATTTTTGGCTGAAAATGGTCTTAAACGATTTGGTTCGACTTACTGATCAAGGAATGAATATCTCGGATAAGTTCGTTATTGGGGAGAATCGGTCTGTTTGAATTTAATTTCTTTCATGATGCAGTTCTATCGTAAGAATCCATTTATATCATTCCCAGAGACCAATAATTTCGGAGATATCATTTGTCAAAGTTTGATAAGAGCGCCAAAGCTCCTGTCCACAGGGCTTGAACCAATTTTTTCAGCAGCAGCAGCTTGCTTGCCTTCTTTGCTGTATCAAATTTATTGTGAGAATTTCAGCTAGGTACATTATCATTCAGTGAACATCCAGTACCTACAAAGTGCAATATTCTTGCATTATTGTTGAGTATTTCGCTTATTCTTTATTATGAATAGCTTCGATGTTATGATTTTCCTGGCGGATCTATGCTAGAATGCCATTTTTGCGCGCTCGTTCCGTAACAGCCTGCTATATCATTTTGCCCAGAGGTCTGGATTTTAGGAATTTGTGGCTCTGAGATGTTAGGGCTCTTGGCGACCTCCCAGCGTAGCGAACCTCTCAAAATATTTCCCAGGGTGAGCAGTTTGAGAACTTCCCCATGTGATGTATCTGAGATATTACCGGGCTCATCCCCTCTGATAGACATTTAAAGCCTTCGAGGAGATATCTTATATCTTAGCGACTTCCCTGCGATATCCCAGTGAACCTCTGAAACTATTCCCCATGGTAAGCTGCTTGGGAACTTCTTCGTGCGATATATCTGAGATGTTACTGGGGTCATCCCCTGTGGCGGACATTTAGAGCTGTTAGAGAGCCTTGGCGACCTCCCAGCGATATCACAAAAGGCGCCACATAATTTCACGGAATTCAATAGGAATCCTTCGGAATTCAATAGGGACTGTAAGATTTCCATTGGAATTCCATGGAATTCTACTTTCTTGTACACCAGAATTCCTAGCGGTTTACCCCTCGTAAAAACCCTACATTTATAGTAAATCAAATTCATAGCGAACGAATGAATCATTGGCAAGATACTATAATTGAGATAGTAGTTTCCAGAAAAACCACAATATCTGTTATGATCAAAGTGGGAAAGCCTTGTGGACAGCTCCTTGACAAATCTTATCTCCGAAAGTATTGGTTTATCAGAGTTGGGAATGATATCAATGGATTCTTATGAGAACTGCATCATAAAAGAAATTAAATTCAAATATCATAAAAGGAAAATTCAACAAGAATACCAAAAATTATTAATCCGAAACCAACAGACCGATTCTACCCAATAACGAACTTATCCGAGATATTCATTCCTCCTTTCTACTATGAAAATAATTATATTATATCAATTGAAACTTAGCCAATGTTGCAGCTTTGTTTTGACTGGAGATATTCTGAACCCAATTTGTTTAACTTACTAAAGTATATATTTTCATCATCAAATGGATGATTGAGCTATATACGACAGCTGAGGTTATTTCATTGTTCATTTTGCATTCAATCAATCATACATACTTTGTTTGACATGTCTCTTAACTGTATAGATGAGATGACAATGATGACATGTATGAACACACACAGAATATATAGATAGGGTATATTCTGTGTGAACACAGATCATGAAATTCATAGATACGGACGTTAATTTTCGATTAGAGCATTCTGTGAAATCATAGAGTTACGATTTGATATTGAAATGTTGAAAAATCATATTTCCGAAAGTATTAATTTGTTAGAGTTGACAATGATATATCAATGGATTCTTATGATGAAACTGCATATTTGAAAAAAATTGAAATATGTAATATAAAAAAAAAATTTGTTTTCGTTACTCCGAAGCCATTTTGCCTAATAACGAACTTAACCGAGATACCTAATTATCTCCCAAACCTACTCTGAACATTTCAACTGTCTAGCTCATTTCAATCGAGAGTGATCATGTCTACGGCCGGCCGGCTGGACAGAATCGATTTTGACCACGGATTCTCAATCAGTGAGTCGAACTAAATCATTTAAGACCATTTTCATCTAAAAATTCGAAAATTACAGACATTTGGGCAAATTGATAAGCACTCTGTTCCGAGGAACAAAAACGCCAAAAGGCTATATTGTTGATACTTCGGATAACTCATGATGTCGTTGACTTTCAAGTGAATTTCGGCGATAAGATTAATTCCGAGATATTTAATTATTTTTTTGCTTCTTGTGATACGATTCTCATGTAATTCCGCATGAGCTGTGAAGTCGTTATTCTTCATCTGAATACTGAATTTCGGTTCGATCAGATATGTAGTTATGTTTTTGATATTAATTGTGGGTATATACCCGAAATCATTTGACGGACCCTGAAAAGTTTCAAATCTCTATCTTTCGAAAGGTATCGTTTTTACGGGCGGATAGAATTGAATTTGACCACAGATCCATCATCCAGTGTGTCAAATGCAATCGTTTGAGACTAGTTTCGCTCAATTATCTAAAATTACAGATATTTATAACGTCCTGGTACAAGCGCGCAAAAATATGGGAGGAATATATTCCTTGAAATACAGAATCAAAATTTAATATTTCAATACTAAAAAAAATCAGACTGATACAGATCGACGCAGCATATTATACGCCGTATTCACAAAGCATTGTTAAGTGTTTGAATCTCCGTTAAGTCCTAACTGAGGTCCTCAGTTAAGGATAAATTTGAGTCGCAACCTCTGTTAAAGTATTTAACAGTGGTGAAACATGCCTGTTTTAGCCTGTTTCACTACCTTTATCCCTTATTCCGCCGTATTCACAAAGCATTGTTAAGTGTTTGAATCTCCGTTAAGTCCTAACTGAGGTCCTCAGTTAAGGATAAATATGAATCGCAACCTCAGTTAACGTATTTAACGGTGGTGAAACTGGCCTGTTTCACGTTATTTTTCACGTTAACGGAGGTTGCGATTCTTATTTATCCTTAACTGAGGACCTCAGTTAGGACTTAACGGAGATTGAATGCTTTGTGAATACGGCGGATTGTCCTTTATTATCCCCAATTTATCTTTAACTGTGGACCTCAGTTAGGCTTAACGGAGATTGAATGCTTTGTGAATACGGCGGAATATCTTCCACGGGTGTTTCTGATTATGAGTTTCTAGTGGTAATATCTCGATCCATGTTCTGCTTTGGAAGTGTGCATCGAAAAATTTTCTTCTGAGTGATTTACACCAAATTTCAGGCAATATGCAACAAATTTCCACAATCATCTCCAGTGACATGTTTAACTTGGTTGATCACCGGCCCAGTTATATGTGGCTTGGCCGATGGGAAAGTTCGACATCTTATGATGAAGAGCAATAAGTCGCAGAGCTTATTTGCATCTGATAGTCTGGTGGTCTCACTTGCTTCAAATTCTAGAGGTACCGGATTTTTATCAGGGCATGCTGATGGCAACATAATAAGGTATTATATAATTCACTAATCTAATTCCTATTAGCAACCTCACATTATTGACGTTTCCGCCATTTTAGATATTTTGTTACGGCTGACCAAAATGGAGATGAGGCTCAAGGAAGAGTAGTGTTATATTCTGTACCACCAACAGGTCTTGCTTGGGCCCATGGGTATATATTTGCCGCTGGATGTGATATGAAAGTATCTGTTTATAATAACAATGGAAAACTCATGAAGGTATTCGATTATAAGAAGGAATACGAGCATGAATTTACACAGGCAGCTTGCAGCCCTAGTGGCCAGGTATTAGATTTCGTTATTTATTCGATCTAGTTTTTATTTCCGTTGTAATGCTCTCTTTTGGTTTCTATTAATCTTATTTCTTAGAGAAAAAACAAATGAATAGGCCAGAATTCTTATAATATACTCAGTGACATTAATGTCACACCCAGAAGGAATAATTTCTTCGTCTTGACGTGTATGACGATCCTGTAACTGCACACTCCTGTATCCTGGATACTAGGCATCGACCAAATGGGATGCAATGGGGTCGTCGCAAGCAGTTCGACGAACAATATGGGGACAGTCCTATATACATGTCTCTCATCCTCAAACCCAATATCACGTCGCTCCCAAAGACGGGGTCATACTCTTTTACGGGCATCGTGCATACCTAGACAAAATTCATCAATTCGTCGCTGAAGAAGACATTGTGCCATTCTGCCTCAAAGCTTCTCGCACATTAGATAGAGATAGGAACAAGGAAGGAAGTGCGCGGGATTTGGATACGCCCAATCAGCGCACAACATCAAGGTTGCCACCTCTATTATGGCTTTGGATTCCAAGACCTACATCCTCTCTGGCAGGAGGAGGCACCATCTAACCTCTACTAACTCTGCTGGTTAGTTCCGGAGTTAGGGACATGCAACTCACACGCCGAAGAGCATATAAGCCTTCCAGCCCAGCATGCGGACTTTTAACTACTGCCACCAGGAAATCTATCCCGATAGGTTGGACAGGGATTACCCGGCGAGCACCCCACTCCTGACGTAGTATCATTGTTTGGACATGCTTCCTGTATTCTCTTGCAAATTTAGGACCTTGGAATACTGGCCTTGCTGAAGCGAGCAAGGGTTGCCATTTCCGTCGGAACTTCTGGAAACGCGTTATCTCCGGTCTTTTCGTTGATTTAAGCAGAACCCCGATTGACGCAAGCTTCCAATCCCTAGCAAATTTACCTCTCGCTCTTCATGATTGTACAAAGACCACGCTCACCTCTCCCATTGTGAATTATTTGAAATCGCACATTCCCCTTTCAGCATCACCTCAATTATGTCAGAGGGGATGTCAAAGGCGAGAACCCTCGCGTTGGATTTCCTCGGTTTTTCTGAACCCCAATTTCTTTAAACTTTATACACTCCTTTAACGCAGCCTACTTTTTCCCGCTGTTTGTCTCGATGGCTTCCTCTCTTTTACACTTGCTTGCAGCCGTCACTCTCATATTTACCTACGCTTACACCTTTCTCTTTACCTGCTCACTGCTCTGGTTCTTCCACGATGTGTCTCTCACTTCTGGGCGTAGGACCTCAAGGGTGTAGCCTGTACAGGCGCAGCCCTACTTCCTCCCCCCATAATTGCAAGCTTTCCGTCTGAATTGACCTGGCACACCGCATACCTCAAGAACACTTGCTAACTTCTCCACCCATTTAGTCTTCTTGCTTATCACACCTTTCATTCTCCCAATTTCCATAACCATTCTCACTATCATACTTTCATAGGAGGCGACATTATGCAGTATCGTCTCCGTCACCTTGCTTGCTGAGTTTTGTTACAACACAAACGTCTGCAGACTCTCACTCAATGTGCGCATTTTCGCAATCACCCTGAAGTCACAGATATTACTCTACTCCTTCTCATTATTTGCCTCACTCACACACACTTTACTAAAAATACACACATTTCTATCGATCTGATCAGGGCTCCTTTTTTCCGTTAGGCACGAGATACGCCTCAACCTTACGCTTCCTACCATATCATCCGGTTCTTTCAAATTCATGCATCTGCATAACAAATTCCACGAACAGGGCCGAAAAAACGGAACCCCCTAGCAGTTCGCCTGTACTGAGGGGAAGGCTTATATGTCCCACAGGGTTCGCCAGGTGCCTTGTGGTTAGGAAGTATTGGGATCAGGTTCCCCTGACCTTCTATCACATCGGCAACCTCAACACCTTAGTATTGGGGATTTTATGGAGGTGAACTCCTCTTTGAACTGGGCAGAATGGAACTAGTGGGGACCATGATTTTTTTATTTATGAGGTAAGTTTGACACGAGGAGAGTATGGTGAGCGGTGGGTAAATGAAATGTCCTGCCTATGTTCTGCATACTATGCGTATAGTCCTACCCGCGGATGTTTCTTGTCCTGTTCCTATCTAATGTGCGAGAATCTTAATGTTGCCGTTCTCTGCACCAGTTCAAGACCTAGACTATAGATCACTATGCATGCTCAGCATGGTGGACAAAAACATGCGAGGCCACCACACAAAGTCGGTTGCATAAATTATAACTGCTTGTCTGTGTTGGTGTCGCTAGAAATACTACCCGCACAACAGCGGAGGTCATACTTGATTTGCCTTCCTTGCACTTAAATGTAGGGAAATGTAGCCTGCTGGATGCGATAAGAATTTCTCGTAGTGGCAAGCTCCTCTTACCCGGTACCAAACTGGGTAAGACATAATACGAGATTACTGAACCAACTGGACCTCCGATGTAATGCCAACCATATTCGATTTCGAAACACCCTTCGCGAGGGTCATAAGGGACCATCTGAGTGCTGTGGACCTCCTTAATCGAATGAACAAAAAGTCATCCACTTGGTGTACAGATACATCAAAATCAGATAAGGGCGCAGGTGTTGGGTATAGGTATGGTCCCAAACTAAAAATCTCGTACCCCTGGGACACAAGCCCTCTATCTTATAGGCAGAGATACTAGCTTATATATGTGCTAAATAGTGTCTGGGAACCTCAAGAGGCCGCACATACCGCGTTCACTAATGCCCTGATGGAATTGCAGGGATACCATAAAATAACTGACTAGAGGCAATAAGATAAGTCTCCTATGGATTCCAGGGTACTGTGGTATTAAAGGAAATGGGAAAACCGATTAACTTGTGGAACGGGCCTCCAGGGTAACACCTGTTGGACCAACCCTTATGTGGACTCGAAAAAAACCGCTACAGGGTCCAACAATGGGAGCTAAATAACAAAACAGCCCTTTGGTGAAATATACTCCAGGCAAAAATATTCGTAGATCTCCCACCATCTCATACCAGAAAGTTCCTGCAGCTTCAATGAGCTGAGGTTCGTGCAATGGTGGGACTGCTGATAATGGCCAATTCTGCCAACCCAACATTCAGGCTGCGACGATCGGAAAACGAAACAGCCAAACATGTAGTTTGCAAATTTCCAGAGTTGGCCAGCCTAAAAATTTTACATATGGGTGGGCCAGTTCTAAATCCTTACGACGCGATAGCCAGGGAACCTAAGGACGTCATCGGGTATGTTAACACCATATGAACAATGTCTTTGGGATTGAATAAGTAGGGTTACAGAACAAAATATCGTATCGGTCACAGTTCTGAAGGGCTGAAACAAGCCACAAGACCCCGGTCTAAGTTTCGAACGCTGACGGCAATGTTCCGCTGTTCCGCAGTCAGAGTGCGGAGATATAGTTTTAGCATACTAACAGGCCTATACCTTTTACTCCAAACCAATTAGGATATGATTATAAACTGCTAGGTTTTTATATAAGCTCTAAGTACGAGTTTGGAGAATAAGTTGTGTTCTGTATAAGCTTTGTTCTATATTAATGTGTCTGTACCTACTTTAGACATAGCACCGTTAATTTTTGACTCTACAGTGAATGGTCGCTTGTACTGTCTGACTGGTAAATTTGTTTTTATAATATATTATGTAGACAATATTTTCAGTGCTATTCATATTTTTCAATGTAGTTTCATTTTTGATAGGCTGTAATTATGGGTAGTTTTGATCGTTTACATCTTTACATCTGGGATAACAGGAAATCGTTGTGGGAAGAAACTCCTCCGAAAAATATTGAGAATTTATACAGCGTCACATCATTGGCATGGAAAAAGGATGGATCAAGGGTTGTGTGCGGTGGATTAGGAGGAACCGTTCTGATGTTTGAATCAGGTAAGATGCTTCTACAATAAGAATGGAAGATTTGAATTATTAAACAAAACAATGATAAAAGTACTGGCCTGGCATTGGTAGGTTCAGCTCGCTGATCTATAGAAGGACAATTTGACCATTTTCTAACACATACAGAATGTTACTCAATAATTCAAGCGAAATATCCAGAAAAATATCTATCCATTAAATTAATAGAGAAAATAATACACTACTATTAATCGAGGTTATTACCACCACACGCAAAGAACTTTCACCAACTTACCACCAATTTTGGTATACTGCTTTTATGAAACTCTATGCGTCTTGACTTAAAAGAAACTGACGGACTGCATTTATTCCATCCACTCGAGTTTATGTCTCTTATAGTTGTCAAGAGGCAACAAAAAGTGGTGAAATGCCAAGACAACATGGACATCTGATTCAGTCAAAGTTTCAACGAAGCCGAAGGTAGAAATCCCACTAGCGACGTCCAACGTTCGCGGCCCGGCTGCGACGTGCAGCCATCGAGCACTGCTTCAGTGCTTTTCAATGGCAATGATTTCGTCAAGGCGTGTCGTCTTGAAGATGCAGCGGCCCCTACTCCACTCACTTCCCAAACGTCGCGGCAGGCCGTGAACGCAAGATGCCGCAACGAATTAGCACCTTTAGGTCGCTCGTATACCAGCACCACGCGACAGCTACGATACCGCGACGATACACCAAAGATACGGCGATGCGACGCAAATTCGTCGTTAACAAGTATCGTCGCAGTCTCGTCCTGCTGGTGTACGAGCAGCCTTAGGCCGCTCGTATACCAGCACGTCGAGACCTCAGCGCATTCGCGAATTCTTCTCGCTTAGGCCGCTCGTATACCAACAACACGAGACCGCAACGCGACCACAACGATACTTCTTAACGAGTAATTTGCATTGCATCGCCGTATCTTTGGTGTGGGCGCTTCTAACACACACCACGTACCGCGACTTCTAAGCGACACGAAGTCGCGGTTGCGTTGTGGTCTCGTCGTGCTGGTAGGCCGTATACCGGCACTACGAGACCGCAACGCGACCGCGACTTCGTGTCGCTTAGAAGTCGCAGTACGTGGTGATAGAAGCGCCCACACCAAAGATACGGCGATGCGACGTTAATTCCTCGTTAAAAAGTATCGTCGCGGTCGCGTTGCGGTCTCGTCGTATTGGTATACGAGCGGCCGTATACGAGCAGCCTTAGAAGTCAAGGTACGAGGTAACTGATAGAAGTACCCACACCAAAGAAACAGCGATGCAAATTCCTCGATAAAAAGTATCGACGCGGTCACGTTGCGGTCTCGCAACTTAATTGACGCGATTCCAATCTTCTGAGTCCCCTTCCTACACTCCATTTCCATGGGAACCATGCACGATTATTACAATTCCAGCGTCGCCACGCTCGGAATAGAAGCCATGACTTGAGTGAATTTCGAAACACTCGATCTTTCTGTTTCCATGACCGTCGCGTGAATCGTGTAGATTGGAGACGCTGGAATTACAATAATTGTAGTAATCGTCCTCGCATGGTTCCCATGGAAACCGAGTGTTGCAAAAGGACTCTAGCTAGAGATTAGATCCGCGTGGATTCCGTTTGTCCGTGTGCGGGCGTTCTTAGTTATACTTAAATCCAATAACACGGAGAATCGCGGAGGAGATATCATGCCGCCGTCAAGATGTATAGAATGTATGTTCGATTTCAATTATGATTGGAATTCTACTTGTATATAGTAAGAGTTAGTATTCTATTTTAGGAGTGCAAGCTTTGTGTTATCGATACAGCAGTCGTTCTCTGGAACCTCTGTCGCCAGTTAGAGATACTATGCAGATCCATCCGTTAGAGATACTATGCAGATTCTGAAAACGATGTGACATGAATAGGAGATGAAGAATTTAATACCAAACCCCGACTCTCTGGCGTCTCCAAGGAGGTCTGGATTGTATAATTCCCGAAGAGCGCTTGACGTGAAAGATCAACAACGGCTATAGATTCCAAGAATTGCCTCAAAACCGTGGGATTGTTCCCAAGGAATCCTTTTGGTTTGAGACGGGTGGTTCAGCCATAGAATCATCAATCATGGCACTACCCTCTACGATCGAGGACAAGCCAAGTGCGGGGGGGTTAAAAACAGACAAGGTACCTAGAGTACGAGCGATCAAGGAGGGGTGTGTTCTGAGCAGGGAAAGACGGTAGACACTGAAGACGCTTCGGAATTACGAATTTTTATCCCTGATACTTAGACGGTTTTATTGAATTCCGACGAATTTAGGGTATATTGCGGTAGTTGACGAACTTACGATTTATTATTGAAATTTTGTAAAATAATATCTCCGAAAGTATTAGCTTTTTAGAGTTGAAAGTGACATCAATCGATTCCTATGATGGAACTGCATCCTAAAAAAAATTTTACAGGTAGATCGAGTGATACATTCGGGAAATATTCATGAAAAATGTTTTCACTAAAAATGGCCATAACTCCGAAACCACTTGGATTTCACCCGTTAACGAACTCGTCCGAGATATTTACGCTCCAAAACTTATCTGCAAACTTCAATCCTCTTACTCATTTCGTTTGAGAGTTATCGTGCCTACGGCCGGCCGGACAGAATTTATTTCAACCACGGATTCTTGATTGGTGAGTCAAACCTAATCGTTCAAGACCATTTTCATCCAAAAATTCGAACCTATTGAATTCCCCACTTTTCGAAATTCTCAAGAAATAAGCCAACAGAAGACATTTAAATACCTTGTTGCAAAAACTTGAAATACACCGGTTTCAAAATGTAGTATTAGTACTACGAAACCCGAGTCACCATTAAACCTTAATAAAATATAGTGATAGAATGGGATAGGAAACTAAGTAATTTCATTCGAGAGTTCAGCATGTCCTAAGACAGAATGAAGTTTTCCTATTGCAGATTTCAGTTCTGTATAGCACTTCCTGATATGTACTTCGTCTCTGCTTCTTCAAAACTGCTTTTGGCATTCTCAATTTCAAAGCGAAGAGTTCTTTATTATTCGAAGTTAATGATTTGTGATAATAATAATATCTTGTCTAAAGCTCAGTCTTCACTGCAACTGCAACGTCTCCGCGACGTTTTCAAAACTCCGCAATTTTGCTACACGCAACGTTTTACCTGCAACGTGTTGAACTGCGCAGGTAAATGGTTGTGCAAAACGTAGCGTATGGACCAGCCTTAAGATGGAACATTATGTCGATTGTTGAGAGTAGAAATTGGCAACGTCTCAGAGAATTGTTTTGACATTGACGATATTTCAGGAGTGCCAACCTGCCTTAGTTTTAGTTATAAAAACGTGATAGACCTAAATCATGGCCAACCGGGAGACTTTATAGAAGTTAATGGAGTATACATCTGTTTTAATGCAAATTCCAAGATCTAGACGTCATAATGCGTTGCATTTGTTGTATACGTGGGCTCAGTTTGTTCTTATTTTTATTCTCTGAATATTTCGCCTGAATTCTTGATTGATTTAACTTTAAATAGTGTTAGGTTTCACAAATCATTTAAGATGTTTTAAATCTATGAACGAACGCTCTACAGCTCAGTGCTTTTGTAATTTTTTCCATAAGTTAATTGTATCCATGTTCATCGAATCTCAGTATTGAAACGAACAATATGGAAAGATAAGTTCGAAATTACGTATGTTGGACCAAATCAAGTACTGGTTAAGCCTCTGAATTCCAATGGACGGGGGATCATCCTCAAATCTCAATATGGAGGCGAAATAGATGACGTGAAAATTATGGGTCACGACAGTTACTTGGTGGCACGTACTGAAGAAACACTTTTGGTTGCAGCTCTCCATAAAAATCTACTGAGCGAGGTGAGAATATTTTCATGATTTCTACTGCTCCTGGATATCGTTATAAAGGCTGTTCATAAAAAAGAGTGTAAAATATTCAAAGGGGTACCTAGGTACGGAAAGTAAAGGTCTCGAAGATACAGAGGATTATTCTCTTCTGAACAATTTATTTGCTTTAATTTATTTCCGATTCATTATACAGACACCAGGAGCTTCAACATAAACAAAATACAGAGAATATTAAATGTTCATTCCATTAGCGGGTACGACATCTTTGTCTTAGGCTTGCGTTATTCATTGAGAAATTCCGCAGCCGACACGCAATGTGTAGAGCAAGCCTTAAGGCTACTCAAATTCTCTCAAAACCCCCTCATTGACTCGGATTTGTTGGCATATTTGATTAATTCGATGGACTATTCACAGGATTACCATAGACCAATGTATTAAGGCATGGTATGTATTGCCGCAGAATCATCAGATGTATAGAAATCAGGATAGTGCGGAGAAGTATATTTTAATGGGAGAGTATAACCTATAGCAGGTAATTACGCAAAAAGAGATGTGGGCTTGTACTCAGAGAATGACGCGATCTTTCAAACGATGTATCACAAGCCCATACTTCCTATTTGATAAATTGGGGGTTCTACCTGTCTTTCGAAGAAGGTTCAAGATGGGGTTCGAATTTTGACGAAGAATAATTAGTATTTCGGAATTTTCCATAAATATGTACAGTAAGCAGGATAATGAATTTATTCCATTTGGCTTTTCCACACTGTATATTATTTTATGGAGATTCAATTTAGGATGTGAAGAGTTGAATAAAATATTATTACCGTAGAGCGGTGTGGCTTTGCCAACGGAGGTGACTTTGCCAAACTGCCCAATATTTTAAGTTTCATTTAATTTTTGCAAAGTGCTATATCTCACCGACAGCACGAATGGAAACTGTTAACCACGGTATATCTCCACCGGTTGCGACGGTCGCAGTCGTCTGGCGTGTGTTGAATGGAGTGCTACGCTGTTATGTGAGTGGGTAAGTTTTTAACTTGTTTATGAATGCGAAATACTATGGGTTGTGTAAAAAATATGATAAGCGGTTTATCAAAATTCATTTAGCAACTTACTTTACATGTATTTAGGGTCACGTAAAAAAAAAAACTTGAAGCATTTGGTTGAGTGGGTTTCTATATTTCGGGAAATTTTTCTATTGTTGCACTTTGCCACATACCATAATTTATTTTATTATATTTTTAGACACAGCTATGGGTCGTCAATACAAAATGGGTTCAAGCCCTGTGGACAGGAGCTTTCTGGCGCTCTAGTTCAAACAGACAAATTATATCTGGTATTGGTTTCTCAGAGTTGGGAATTATATCAATGTATTCATATGATATCACTGCATCATAAAGGAAATTCAATTCAAATAATAGTTTATTAGTAATAATAAATTACCTTGTAATCGATCAAAAATTTCGTAAAAAAAATTTTTTTTTTGTTACTCCGAAACCATCTGTCCGATTTTGCCCAATAACGAACTTAGCGGAGATATTCATCCCCCAAACCTACTCTGAAAATTTCAACTCTCAAGCTCATTCCGTTCGAGAGTTATCGTGCTTACGGCCGGCCGGCCGGATCGGCCGGCCGGACAGAATGAATTTCGACCACGGATTCTTGATCAGTGAGTCGAACCAAATCGTTTAAGACCATTTTCATCGAAATATTCCAAAATTACAGACATTTGGGCAAATTGGCACTCAGTTCCGAGGAACTAGAGCGCCAAAAAGAGGTTGGGTGTGGCAAAATATCGTAATTATACCGAGGAAACACTAAACCGATAGTAGCGTTCCTTGCTAAGAAAATTGTTGAACATTATGTTGCAGAAGTTATAGAAACAGATGATGATGGGTTTGTAGTAAAATATTTGAGGAAAAAGAAAAATGGATTTGTCTATCCCAATATTGAGGACACATAATACGTCAAGGAAATGGATGCTGTCATAACATTGGAAAAACCAACGTCTTCCAGGGGACATTATTATTTCCATAGAGACTTACGGACGTATAATTTTAATCAGCTTGCGTTTTTTGGACGTGTTTGCAAATGTTTCTAGTTTATTTGATCTCACAGAGCCGTTTTTAAGTTAAGTTTATATATTGTTTATTTACAAAGAGACTTATTTTTTCTATTTTATAAAGAATAATAGATTTTATTTTCCTATAATTTGTTGTTTTATTCGCGTCTAATAGCAACTTTGTCTATAATAAATTTTAAGAAACTTTTTTGTGGCATATACACCCCCTACATAAAATTGCCAACAAATGGATTTTAAAGGCATTGGCAAACTCGCACCGAGGTGCCTTTGTAAAATTGAAAAAAAAAAATGTTGTTCTTCTTTTCTTATGTTTCTAACAACAGCAGTAGATAGCTAAAATGTTGAAATTATACATAGTTTACAAAGGATCCATTTTACGTAAAAATAAAAAAGTTACAACAAGAAAACTATGAAAAGTAGTGCAAAGTCACACCGCTCTACGGTACTATTATTCGAAACATTCGATGCTAGAATCTTTGTTCGGTTGATAATGTAAGCTTCGAGTTTTTCGAATGGAAAAAGTCATTTGTGAAGGTATCTCTGACGTTCGCTTGCAGTAAGGGTTATTTTCTCAGAAAATTATTTAGAATATATTCAGAATATAAAAGGTGTCTCAGCGAGAACTTGCATTTTATCTGCTCTATCGTCCTGTTGAAGGCACGCATATTGTAGGAAACACTGTGCTATCAATTTACACACATGTTTGTCATTTTCGAGTTTTTTGCCGAAAATGGTCTCAAACGATTAGGTGTGACTCCCCGATGAATAATTCGAGGTCAAAATCGATTATGTCTGGCCGGCTGTCAGTCTGCCTATACTATACTATTCGTTAATTTCCGTATAGTTCATGATCGACAGTCCCCATGTCATAAAGTCCGAATGAAAATGTGTGGATAACTTCAAGCAAATCATGATTGAAGTTGTTTTCCCTTAATTGAATAATATTAAATTGCAGGTTCCATGGGATAACAGCGCACGCCTAGAAAAATTCTACTTCGAAAATCCGTCTGTCTGTACCATTTTCAACGCGGGAGAACTTTCCCTAATTGAATATGGAGAAAACGAAGTCCTCTGCTCTGTTAGAACAGATTTCGCTAATCCGCATCTAATGAGTGTTCGTTTGAATGAGAGAAACCAGTCGTTGGAGAACAAGAAGTTGGCCTACTTATTGGATTTGAAGACAATATGTGTAATTAATCTGATCAATGGTATCACAGTGGGACAGATCACGAATGATTCGAAAATTGATTGGTTGGAGCTGAACGAATTGGGCCAGAAATTGCTTTTTCGAGATAAGAAGCAGAGGTTTGTGAAAGACGTGAAAATTCTTCGGCGATGATGGAGACAATTTTGATTCATTACTTCCTCAAAAAAAAAGCACTGACGTGAAGTCAGTACTCTTTGGCGCGCGTGTTCACGGTGGCTAATTTGAATTGAATGATGAGCTTCAAACTCAGTGGATAGAGCGAGCCGAAGATCTACCGAAAGGATAGTGGAGACCGTTCACTGTCGGTTCAAAAATTAACAGTGCTGTATCTAGGCTGCCATCAGGATAGAGTAACAAAGTTGGAAAATAACACAACTGACTCTCCTTAGTTGCACAAGCTCCTAGAAGATTCTGAGAGATCTCCTAGGGAAACACTTGGGAGGGTCAGTATAATCCTAATCATGTTTATAGCACGCGCGCCAAAGCAGATTGACCCCACGTCAATGCTTTTTTACACTTTTTCTTTCATTGTTAAGTCAATCTGCATTTGGCACGCGTGCTATAAACATGATTATGATTATACTGACCCTCCCAAATCTTCTAGGAGCTTGTGCGACTAAGGAGTGTCAGTTGTGTTATTTTCCAACTTTGTTACTCTATCGTGATGGCAGCTTAGATACAGCACTGTTAATTTTTGAACCGACCGTGAATGGTGTCCACTATCCTTTTGGTAGATCTTCGGCTCGCTCTATCCACTAAGCTTGAAGCTCATCATTCAATTCAAATTAGCCACCGTGAACACGCGCGCCAAACAGTACTGACTTCACGTCAGTGCTTTCTTTTTTCAAGTTCCTTTAACAAATATAGCTATCAAAATAGTTTGGCTATTAGCTTTACCGTAGATCGAAAAAAATTGCGGTTATGGGACCTCCGATAGGAACGCAATTGCCTCTTCTCCAAATCCGAACGTATTTTAATAAATATCTACCGAATATAGTTATTTATAAATTCGCCTCAGGGCCACCATACAGACATTTCAACTCGGAAACAACGCTATTTCCCCCAAACTGACTTGTGTCCGTGCACTGAATTGACATGAATATTCTTTTAAAACCTCACATATGCTCCCAAAATAACCCATACAACCCAAAAATAGTCACTTCTCGTCTGCGCATGCGCAATCTACTCGTGGCTGCAAGTCCTCCCAAAATTACACACCTCACAAAAATTCCGATTCTCCAACACTAGTGGTTAAGGAGATATCGCTTCCTGAATCCACGCATGCGCAGACCCTCACCAGGGGATTCTATAGAGGAATAGCATCCGCCACCCCAAAACCCCAATCCTCTTTGACGAAAACACCAGCAGTTAAATCACTGATGGTCTGCTCATGCGCATAACGAAAAATGCCCGTAAGGGGTAACATCGATTTCAAAATTTGCCCCAGGGCCACGGTATGGACACTTCAACTCGGAAACAACGCTACATCCCCCAAACTGACTTATCCGTGCACTAAATTGCCATGAATATCCTTTTAAAACCTCACAATATTGGCTCAGCACTCCCGACATAACCCGTACAACCCGAAATCAGTCACTTCTCTTCTGCGCATACGCAATCTACTTGCGGCTGAAAGTCCTCCCAAAATCAAACACCTTACAAAAAACTCCGATTCTCCAACACTAGTGGTTCAGGAGATATCGCATCTTGAATCCACGCATGCGCAGACCCTCACCAGGGGAGTGGAGGAATAGCATCCGCCACCCCAAAATCCCAATCCTCTCTGACGAAAACACCAGCAGTTAAATCACGGATGGTCTGCTCACGCGCATAATGAAAACTCGCCCGTTAACGAACTTGTCTGAAATTTTTACGCTACAAAACTACCCTGCAAATTTCAGCGCTCTAAGTCGTTCCGTTCGAGAGTTATCGTGCTAACGGCCGGCCGGACCGGATGGACAGAATTGAATTTGACCTCGAATTCTTCATCAAGGAGTCGAACCCAATCGTTTGAGACCATTTTCGAAAAATACAGACATTGTGACGAAATGATAGCACGCTGTTCCTTGCGGAACACGCGCGCAAAAAATAGGTTTCGGCATTTCAAGCAAAGTATTCCGCAAAATAGTAGTAATTTTTTGATTTTTTTCATGTCACGTGATCTTCACGAAATTTTGCAAAAGTGTTTGCATTGGTCTTTTGCATCTAACTACTGAGTTTCAATTTAATCAGATCAGTATTTTTCGAGTTATCGTGAAAACAAAATTTTAAAAGTTTTGAAATTTTTTTTTGCCACTTTAGGGCCGTCCGGTCAAAACAAAACTTCGCAGGCATCTAAAGGTCATGATTCTACAATTTGATGCTAAATTTCAGAAAGATCGAGTGATTGGTTCCGGAAATATTCATAAAAAACGTTTTGACTAAAAACGGCCTCAACTCCGAAACCGCTTGGTGGATTTCGCCCGTTAACGAACTTGTCCGAGATATTTACGCTACAAAACTACCCTGCAAATTTCAACGCTCTAAGTAGTTTTGTTCGAGAGTTATCGTGCTAACGGCCGGCCGGACGGACAGAATTGAATTTGACCTCGAATTCTTCATCAAGGAGTCGAACCCAATCGTTTGAGACCATTTTCGAAAAAAAAAATCGAAAAATACAGACATTGCTACGAAATGATAGCACGCTGTTACTAGCGGAACAAGCGTGCAAAAATTGGATACATCGACTTGAGGTCACCCCAGGCGCTTGGTTTCCAGGAGAAAAAATAATATTTTCCCAATATTTCCAACAATATAGATCCAATCTAGCTCAAATCTATAATTTGGGTGTAAAATATGGTTTTGAAAGCTCTTTCAAAATTTCAGCGATATCTGACGTATAGTTTCCGAAGTACCTACAGAATATTTTTAATTTATTTTTTAAACGGTCAAACGATTCTCACGACATTTTGCATAAGTCCTCGAATCAGTATTTTTCAACTAAGCTTTGATCTATCAGATCAGTATTTTTCGAGTTATTGGAAAACAGAATTTCAGATGGCAAAACTCCGAAACCACTCAGTGGAATTTGTCCATTAACGAACTGAACCAGCGCATTTGTATTCCAAATCTTCCCTGCAAATTTCAACTCTCTAACTAATATCGCTCGAGAACAATCATGCTTATGAACGTCCGGACACAATTGAGTTTGATCTTGAATTCTTAATCACTGAGTCGAAACCTCAGATCAATAAGTAAATTTATCATTAATACGTTTTAGAGCATTTTCGAACAAAAATTCGAAAATTACAGACCTTTGAATAATCAATGACCCAATGAATCAGTGAAAGATTGATATTTAAATGAATCGAACACGACAGCTCATTTGGCTGAAATGTCTGTAATTTTAGATTTTTTTCCGAACAAGCTCTCAAACGATTAGGTTCGAATGACTGATGAAGAATTCGAGGTCAAATTCGGTTTAGTTGGACTTTTCACTCCATTTATCACGGTTAAGTACGTTAAAATACATAATCGGCCAAACTCAAAAAATACGGTTCTGGTCGAATTGAAACTTGGTAATTAGTTGTAAAATGCCAACGCGAAAATTTCTGTGAAATTTCGCAAGGATCGAATCCCTAGAAAAAAATTAGGTTTTTGAAGATTTTTTTTTTAGGAAACTGTCTGTCAGATTTCGCTGAAATTCCGCACATACTTTTTCAAGTTGCCATTTTACAATCTAATACCCGATTTCAGTTCGATCGGCTTTATAGTTCAACAATTATTGTGGAAATGAAATTCTAAACTGGTATCTGCTTCTGAAATTTTGACTGATATACATCTCAGTTTACTAAGGGCGTGTTCCACTAGGCGATCGCAACGTTGGTCGTCTGCGCAGTTCTGTGGTCGTGCGCGTGATCGTTGTGGGACCTTAGTGGAACGCGCCCCAGTAACGCGATAGAAGCGATGTTAGCGTACTTTGATGCCGCGCAGGAGATCCGGATCCGAATGCCCGCAGAATTAAGTAGTAAGTTTACCATTCCATTTATTTTGAAATTTGAATTCAATTCATGGTGAAAGCATTTTTTTACATGTTAACACTTAAAAAGTGGGAGAGCTCTGTGGACAGGAGCTATGGCGCTCTTGTTCAAACTTTGACAAATCATATCTCCGAAGGTATTGGTTTTCCGAGTTAGGAATTATATCAGGTTTCTTATGATAGAACTTCATCATAAAATAAATTAAATTCAAACATCATGAAAGAATTTAAATTCAACAAGAGTGCCAAAAATCATTAATCTAAAACCAACTGACCAATTTTACCCAATAACGAACTTATCCGAGATATTCATTCCTCAAATGTACTAAAAACTATATTACATCAATTGAAACTTAGCCAATTTTCCAGTTTTGTTCATACTGGAAATATTCTGAACCCAATTTACCTATACCAAAGTATATATTTCCATCATCATATGGATTATCCACTAGCATTATATCATAATATCATATCATCCCCTTAGTTCTACGATAGCTGAGGTTATTTCATTGGTCATTTTCCATTCAATCATACTTTGTTCTCTATAACAGGAAGGGTATTTTATATCAAGAATATCGAACCATAAAGAAAATTTGAAATGTCACTTAAAGCAAAAGAAGATGACATGAATAAACACAGATCATATAATAATTCATAGATAGAATAATTAAGTAGATACAGCCAATGAACTCTATACTAACTTAGTATAGAGTTCTATGAGTACAGCATTCTGTGAAAACATAGAAGTACGATTTATGTTTGAAATTTTGAAAAATCATATCTCCGAAAGTATTAGCTTGTTTGAGTTGAAAATGATATCGATGGATTCTTATGATGAAACTGCTGATTCTGCCCAATAACAAACGTAACCGAGATATTTATCTCCTACTCTGAAAATTTCAACTGCCTATCTCAATCCGTTCGAGAGTTATCGTTTTAACGGAGGGCCGGCCGGACAAAGTCGATTTTGACTACGGATTCTTGATCAGTGAGTCAAACCAAATCGTTTAAGACCATTTCCATCCAAAAATTCGAAAATTACAGACATGTGAGCAAATTGATAAGCGCTCTGTTCCGAGGAACAAGAGCGCCAAAAAACGGCTTGAATGTCCATTTTATGCGCTCTTGTTCCTCAGCACAGAGTGCTTATCAATTTTTGCGCTCATGTTCTGGGGAACATCATTTTGCGTAAATGTCTGTAATTTTCGAATTTTTCGCCGAAAATGATCTCAAACGAATGGGTTCGACTCCCTGCTGAAGAATTGAGGGTCAAACTTGATTCTGTCCGTCCGGACGGCCACGATAACTTGAGGACGGAAAGAGATTTGAAATTTTCGAGGCAGGTGGCGCGTCCTAATACGACAGATATGTTCGTTAATGGACATAGTCGGCTCAACGGATTCCGGATAATTTTGTTTTCAATAAATACAGATCGAATTGAAACTTGGTGATTATTTTTGTAGAATACGGACTTAAATATGTATGTGCAATTTTGTTTGAATCGTATCACTAGAAAGTTTAAAATAATTAAAAAAATAAATTATTCATTAATCATTCGTTAATAGGCATAATCGGCCGAACAGTTCTTGTGATATACCTATCTGAAATTTTGTTTTTAATCCCTCCTTAACTCACAAAATATGAAACCAACCCAATTCAAACATAGTAGGTAATTAGTTGTAGAATGCTGACGCGCAAATTTTTACGAAATTTCGTGAGGATTGTATATCTAAAAAATCTTTGAAAAAATTCTATATCTCATAAACTATTCGTCTGATATCGCTGACAATTTGCGAAGGCTTCAAAACCTAACTTTACAGCCAAGCTCCATATTTGAATACGATCGGATCTATATTGTTGGAGATCTGAGCTCAGTAGCTGGATGGGTGACGGATGCCACGTCTTTCGAACGGAAAGAGATAGCAACTTGCAATTTTCAGGGTAGGTTGCGCATCCGAATAGGACAGTTATATTCATTGTTGGGTATAATGGGCCAAACGGTTGCAGAGTTATACCCATTTGAAATATTGTTCACTCGATAACTCAAAAAATATACATCCCATCGGGTTGAAACTGGGTTAGTAGTAGTAGTGCATTCTAATGCGAAATTTGAGTTTGCTAAAATGCATAATCGGCCAAACGCTTTTGGATTTATATCAATCTGAAATTTGGTTGTTATTTCCTCGATAACTCAAAGGATATGATTCCGATTCAATTACTATAACTAGAAAATTTTTAAAATATCATTGAAAATCATTGAAAAAAATTCATCAGAAAGTATTCGTCCGACATCGCTGAAATTTTGCGAGAACCTTCAAAATCTAACTCTACAACCTAGTTACAATCTCTATAATTGGAAATCCAAGCAGACTTGGGTGAGTTCCGATATTTTAAAAGGAATTTAAATCAATTACTCAGTTGAATAAATACGGCAAGATGATTTATGCAGTATATTGCTTTCATATTATTATTATTATACTGATCCTCCTGGGTCTTCCACAAGGAGACCCCTCATAAGCTCTAAGAGCTTGCCCTGAGTTAGGAGAACCAGTTGTGTTCTGTGTAGGCTTTGTCACTGTGTCCTTACGCCACCTTATATATTGAGATATATTATTAGATACCTATTTAATGAATTTCAATTCCGATAGAATACATATGTCAGAATTAAAAACTCTTTGATCTCAGACGATTCTCACATTACTCCTAGTCCTTAAAATGGTACCTACGAAATGTATTCAAAAATTAAGGTAGGTTTATTCAACAATATGTATGGCCATCTATGATCGTTTTGGAGATAAGTACATATTTGCATTTTAAGAAAAATGTTGACAGCTAAGAGGGGTACTTTGATGCCTTGTACCTCAGTAAGTGTTAGATAGTTTTTTCAGTGTTTTTCAAAATGGAATGCCCCCTTTTTATTTTAGATAGTATTTCCAGACCACATTTCCTTCCATTGACATGTCATTGAACTACGCCAATGTCATATGTGAATCGAAAGTAAATTTTGTCTAGAATTACGATCTGAAATAAAAAGGGGCATACCATTTGAAAAAAACCGAGTTTTTCAGAAAAAAACCATATTCATCATTTGTGAAGAACCTGTGGATTTTTATGAAAAATAATTATGATTACTTGACTAAACAGCATTTTTACAGTTACTCCCACAGTTTCATTGTTTCACGTCATTGAGATACAAGGCGTCAAAGTAACACTCTAGGTGTCAGAATTTTTGCAAACATCTCCAAAACGATCAAATATGGCCATAGATATGGTTGAATGCACAGACCTTATTTTTCGAAGAGGTATCTAAATGTGGAATAAAAAAATGGGTTCAAGCCCTGTGGACAGGAGCTTTCTGGCGCTCTAGTTCAAACAGACAAATTATATCTCCGAAAGTATTGGTTTCTCAGAGTTGAGAATTATATCAATGTATTCTTATGATAGAATTGCATCATAAAGGAAATTCATTTCAAATAATAGTTTATTTATCAAGATTAAATGAGCAATCTGAGAATGAGAACTGCACCATGGAAGAAACCAAATTAAAATAGCTGAAATGAATTTGACTCTCTCTTATAGAACAGGATGTACGAGTATGAACACAGATCATATAATAAAGCTTAGATAGAATATTTATAGCATTCTGTGAAAAAAAGTACGATTCATTATTGAAATTTAGCACTTCATCTTAGCAGAAATTGAATTCAAACATCATAGAAGAATTTAAATTGAACAATCCAAAACCAATAGACGAATTCTACCCAACAACGAACTCATCCGAGATATTCATTCCTCAATTCTATAATGAACGATAATATATATCTTTCCTCAAATCTACTCCAATACACCAATATTCCAGTTTTGTTATTAGTGGAGATATTCTGAACTCAATATTATTAACTTACCATTTCCATTCCCATCATCAAATGGATTAACCATCGGCATGAAAATATCAACCAACAAAAAGTATGATATTATATTATAATTCTCATATTTATAGGCTGGCTGGAATGAATGACAATGAGACAACGTCATGTCTCAGGAAAATAAGTTGACATTATAAAAATTCATAGAATACCCACAGAATAATTCTATCATTCTGTGAAAACGTAGAAATACGATTTACATTGAAAGCCGGGGTCGCGGGTTTGAATCCCGCTCAGGGCATGGATGTGGTGTAGGGCTGTGTGAATGTCCAAAATAAATATGAAAGAGTTTGCGATACAAGGATTATAACTGTGTAGATGGCCTACAGTTGCCTAGCACATAAATAGATAGAAAAAAAAATTGAAAATGCTTATTGAAAAAAATTTAATTTGGAATTTTTTCTGTAAAAAAAAATTTTTTTTTTGTTACTCCGAAACCATCTGTCCGATTTTGCCCAATAACGAACTTAGCCGAGATATTTATCCCCCAAACCTACTCTGAAAATTTCAACTGTCTAGCTCATTCCGTTCGAGAGTTATTGTGCCTACGGCCGGCCGGACGGCTGGACTGGCCGGACAGAATGAATTTCGACCTTGGATTCTTGATCAGTGAGTCGAACCAAATCGTGACCATTTTCATCGAAAAATTCGAAAATGACAGACATTTGGGCAAATTGATAAGCACTCAGTTCCGAGGAACTAGAGCGCCAAAAATGTCGAGTGTTGCCATTTAGAATACCGGAAGTGGTAGTATGCCAATATTTAAAAAAAATAGCTCAAGGTCGAGAACCTTTTTGTGTGAACTTTTATGAGCTAATGATTTTTACTTTCCCATGCAAGGCTAATTGTCCCTTTAAAAGAATGACCCTGTATAGTGTACCAAATTTTTTTTGCGCGCGTCTTCTAGGAAAGAGCGTGCTATTATTTTGGCCAACTGTAAGTAATTTTCGAATTTTTTGCCGAAAATGGTCTCGAACGATTAGGTTCGACTCACTGTGGTCAAGTTCATGTCTGCCCGGTAGACCAACTGTTGCCACGATAACTTTCGAACGGAAAGAGATAGCAACTTGCAATTTTCAGGGTAGGTTGCACATCCGAATTCGATGGTTAAGTTCGTTAATGGGAATGATAGGTCGAACGGTTTTGCAATTATACCCATCTGAAATATTGTTTCCTCATTAACTCAAAAAATTATGATCAAATGGAAATTGGGAAATTAGTTGTTGAATGTTGTACTGCGACTTTTTGCGAAATTAAATTTGGATGTTATCACTAGGAAAAAAAAATATTTTGAAACATTTTTTATATCACAAACTATCTATCATATTCCACTGACATTCTGCACAAACCTTGAAACCACCATTGTACAATCGAGTACCGGATTTCAGCTTCGTATTTTTCACAATATTTCCAAAACTACATACTCGATCGAATTAAAATCTAATCAGGCTTATTGGTTCATGCAATTTTCGTGAGTGTGCGTGAGGCACGGATATGCAATAGAACAGGAGCGCAAAGCTCCTTACTTCACGTCAGTGCTTTTCTTGAATTTTTATCTTCTACGTTATTGCAGATTGATCCTGATTGATATATCGACCAATTCGAAGCAAACGATATTCACAGGAGTGAGTTTCGTTCAGTGGGTGGAAGGGAGTGATGTTGCAGTTGCACAGGCAGATAACAACTTGGCTATTTGGTATAACATCGAAATGCCTGAAAATCCTACGATAGTATCCGTTAAAGGGGATGTTACAGACGTTGTAAGGAGCGATGGAAAAACTGAGGCAGTTTGTATTGACGGGAATAACACATTTTCCATTGAGCTGGATGAAGGCTTGGTGGAATTCGGTAAGAATTGTAATTTTTGCATGCTATTACTTGAGCGCTATGATTTTGATCAAATATATGGGATATTCGAATTTTTAGCCGAAAATTGTCCGAGAAGATTACACAAGATTACTCACAGACTAACTATGATGAAGGATCCGTAGTCAAATTCAATTCTGTCCGTTGGCAAACACGGTACCTTTCGAGAGGAGGATCAATTCGATCAGATCGGTATTTGATGAACAGGTCTCTTGCATGATTTTTTTTTTTTTTTGGAATCGATTATTATATCCTTAAGAATACTGAAAAAGTTTAACCGCCGTCAAAAATTTCAATTCACAACGAGAAAACGATAATTCAAATTTGGTTGCACGCTGTATAGAGAACCTGCGTGACCTTGAGATTCGACACTAGTCGATGGTGGCGAATTTTAGCATTCATTACGTGAGAGAAATAAAATTTTGTACTGATCGCCATACAAAGTAATTATTAATTATTATTTATAAGAATTATATCTTGTCTATGGTAATTATAAATTTTGAAAAATTTCAAACGTTTTATTTATTAAAAGAGGTTGTCAAACAAAAAAGGTGAAAATGTATTCAGAAGTAACCATGCTGAAAATGTAGAAGAGTGGAAGACAAACTAATATTAAACCATTTGATTATTGTTATTTATTAATATCATTTAAAATATCAAATAAAGATATGAACTTGTCAAAATACATTTAATTCTATTTTCCTACTTTAAAAATAGGTTTTTGTAAGTTTACTAGTACACAGCATATATGAATAATTAAAACGGCAAAGTACGGCACAAGATCAATGTGATATACGGTAAATGGTAGTGGCATAGTTTCTTACATATTCTCTTTTACTAGGCCAGAAAATATATTTTTTTGTTTTCTGCGCTAGTGAATCTAGATCTACATGTTGGATATACATAACAAAAATTAAGTACCATAAAAAAATAGACCTGTCTGTATTTAAGTATAAAAAATAAAAATTAGTAATCTGTTTCCAGAGATATTTTGTTGGATTTTGATCAGTGGTTACACATCTAATAATAATTTAAAAACTGTTCCCTTTACAGCGGTTATAGCCAAAAGTTGTTTCTCATTTTATATAGAAGTACATCCTCGAAATCGATAATGAAATTGGTATGTCAGGTCCACAAAACACTCTTTGACTCACGATCAAAGTCACATGAAAAAACAAAGTCATCACTTATGTGCTCAAATGAGACCACTGGAATCGATCTATCGACTGTTGAATTGATCCTTGAAGCTAACTGAACACCTTCAGATAAATCATTTATTAATTTCTTCACTATCATCACATGACACTTCAGATACTCATGTTCTTTTTTTCCAACGATCTACATTGGATGTTTAACGCTCTTTAAATCTATAATTACATAGCTTGAAAAATTGTCGTATGTTTTGGTGGATGAACAGGCGTTTCCGCCAATGAAATGATTACTGCATATTCTTGAGTTGTTTGTAGATAGCCATGGGGTACCATCGGCACTAAAAAAAGTAAAAAATTAATGTGGTAATAAAGACATTTACCATTTACACTTACTTGATACGATCTATAATCTATGATACGATGTACGGCTTTCATCCACTTTTGTTGACGTTCTAACAAATTTGGTTTTGAATAAAATGTTATATTTGTATCAGTCTTTCCATAAGTATTAAAGTATTATGACATGATACAATACATTAACTTGTGTTACCAGATCTGGATTTGTTTTTAACGTTATTTCCAATCATAATCACCCAATTATAATTTTACATGTTTGGATTTCTACGTTAAGTGACAGTTCAACATCACGTATAAGCTTACGAAATTACCGAAAGAGGCGCCACTAGTGTTTACGCAGTTTCTCTATGCTGATGATACTGAAATATACGGAGTCCCATCATTGAACACTAATCAGCTGCAGCTTGATCTTGATACTATCAAGGCTGGTTTATGCTGGCTGGTAACTTTAACTTAATCATATATATATAATATATATAGACATTTATTTTTAGTGTTATGCTTTATAATCAGACTAAATAATCCGTTAACTTATTAATTATTATTATTAATAATAAGTAAACGGATTATTCAGTCTCAGTATCAACCATAGCGTTAGAAATCTGTGTTTCAATTTTTAAGTTAGGGAATAAGTTAAAGTTACCAGCCAGCATAAACCAGCCTTCACCCAGTGGACGGAGGACTGGTTGTTGCCGCTCAACACTGATAAGTGTTGTGTCTTATACATCTGCAAGAGGCCACGTATATCGTACTCACTCGCTGGCAGTCCCCTTAACGTGGTTGAGATGCAGAGGAACTTGAAATTGACTGTCACTTCTAACCTGGACTGGTCTGAGCATATATCATCTGTCTGTGCTAGAGCTAAGAAAATCACTTACATGATTCAAAAGTCTTTCTGTAACTGCAGCATTCAGACAATGAGATGGCTATACGAAAGCTACGTTAGACCAATTCTGGAATATGCTTGACCTGCCTGATGGGTTGCCCGCCAAGGAGATAGAGATTTGCTGGAGTCGGTCCAAAGATGGTGTACCAGAGGATTCCGTTTTCCACCTATTGTCGACCCGACTACAATACCAGACCAGGCTGCAGGTTTTTGGTCTAACATCATTCGAGGATCGCCGTACTAGGGGGGATTTAATAGTTTCTTAAAATTTTTAACATTACAAATTTCAAAATAAGTTTTTCTTGAGATGCAGTTTCACCATAGGAATCTATTGATGTCATTTTTAACTCTAACAAGCCAATACTTTCGGAGATATGTTTTTCAAAATTTCAATAATAAATCGTACTTCTGTGTTTTCACAGAATGCTATAATTATTCTATCTATGAATAGTTATTATGATCTGTGTTGATACATGTCATCTTATTTTCCTGAGACATGATATGTCAAATTTTGATATTTAATTCCCATGGTTAATCCATATGATGATAGGAATGGTAATGGTAAGTTAATAATATTGAGTTCAGAATATCTCCAGTAAAAACAAAACTGAAATATTGGCTAAAGTTTCAATTGATATAATATAATTTTCAGAGTGGATTTGAGGAAAAAATATATCGTTCATCATAGAATTGAGGATCGAATATCTCGGATGAGTTCGTTGTTGGGTGGAATTGGTCTATTGGTTTTGGATTGATAATTTTTGGCACTCTTGTTGAATTTAAATTCTTTTATGATGTTTGAATTTAATTTCTGCTATTATGAAGTTCTATCATAAGAATCCATTGATATAATTTCCAACTCTTACCAATACTTTCGAAGATATGAATAGTCAAAGTTTAAACAAGAGCGCCAAAGCTCCTGTCCACAGGACTTGAACCAATTTTTTCTGTTAACTTGTGAGTTTATAGGTTTTACCTGTACTCTTCAACAATAAATAATAATAATAATAATAATCCCTGTTCAAACGACCGAAACTTGGCGCCAGTCCGTGACGTAGCCCGTCATACCTACTCTCACTCTCTTCTCGTGTCCGTTTCACTCTTTATTCCAGTGTAACGCAGCTCCCTCTGAAGTGCTAGAAGTCACAATTGGCTGTAACAAGCAGATGGTACATTTTGATTACGCATCCGTCATAGCAACGATTCAGAAGCGTTTCATCTCATTTGAAATTGCTTCTTGATTATCGATGAAAGTGTTTGAGGGGATACATGAGGATCTGGTATTGAAGTAGATTCAGTAAAACATAAACATATGGTATTTCGTGTTACATGCAACATGCAAGATACCTATTATTGAGGAAACGAAATTGGAGTTCGAAATTTTGTTTTCAAAATAATTGCTTGAATTCGAAGCCGATCAAGCTGAAGATTTATGCGGAATTTCAGTTCAGTACGATCCTCATGAAATTCTGTAAAATTTGCGCATTCCACGCCAAGTTTCAATTCGATCAGATAAGTATTTTTTGAGTTATTGAGGAAACAATAATTCGGATGAAAAAAAAAATAATTCGAAACCGTCTGGCCGATTATGCCCATCAAAGAACCTAACCGTTGTATTCGGATGTTCTACCTACCCTGAATATTTCAAGTCCCTATCTCTTTTCTTTCGAAAGTTGTTATGGCAACGGACGGTCGGCCATACAGATTTGAATTTGACCTCGAATTATTCATCAGTGAGTCGACCCTAATCGTTTGAGACATTTTCGGCAAAATATTCTAAAATTACAGTCATTTGGGAAAAT
This sequence comes from Halyzia sedecimguttata, assembly GCA_937662695.2. NCBI lineage: Eukaryota > Metazoa > Arthropoda > Insecta > Coleoptera > Coccinellidae > Halyzia > Halyzia sedecimguttata. The sequence goes on from OW569411.2 coordinate 68,813,802, forward strand.
TATACCATGACGCTATTCCCCAGAACATGCGCGCAAAAAGTGATATTTTGTTACACAGATAAAATATCAATCGTTTTTCCCGCCACAGAAAAAAACAAATATGATTGGCTAGATTGGGTTATCTCAGGACCTATACTTTTACAACTTTCTATTTCTCTATGAAAACAAATTACCTAATATGAAGAGTCAAAAATTCGCCAAAAATTTCCCTAAAAATATAAAGTCCCAAAAAAATTCCATTCGACTTGTTTATCCCTTACATTTGGGAATCCTGATATGAAACTAATCATGACTCTAGGTATAACTCGAAAATTGAATAGTAATAAGACAAATCTTGCTCCAGGTACTGCATTGAACGATAACGATTACAGCCGAGCCGTTCTATTCTTGGAATCCATGGGATCATCGCCAGAATCTAGAGCTATGTGGCAAAATCTATCGCAGATTGCCCTCAAGCAACAGAATTTATCGTTAGCGGAAAGATGTCAAGCGGCGTTGGGGAACATAGCAGCAGCTCATTTTCTACATGAAACCTCAGAAATAGGACAAAAGTATGCCGAAAGGTACAACGATTACAGCGCTAATTCTCCAGAAGTACACGCAAGGTTATCAGTTATCGAAGGTGACTTGAACACTGCAGAAAATATTTATTTGGAACAGGGAGATATGGAGGGTGTTCTGCAGATGTACAAGGATTTGTATAAATGGGATCAGGCATTACGGTAAGTACATACTTTTGTCACCACCCATACGGTGGTTTTCACAAAACTTTGGTTGCCAAATCAGTGTGATTATGATATGTTGATTTCCAGTTAATTTTTAATGTAATTATCGAATCCATTCTATGATCAAGATGATCCATGCAAGCTTTGGGACTGTGTTGTATCCGGCAGACGAAGCCCACCCCACCACTATGACCAGTCAGTCTATACCTAAGTCTAAACTTCACTCACAAGCTGTAACATTTTGATAAGGGAGATGAGTCTGGTGGGTGAGAACTTGTCCGGTTCCTTCAGTCTCAGTTTGTGGACTCCTAGTTTCTCAAATTGGATCCTGTCCCCAGTGGATCAGTCAAACTAATGACTTCGATAGACTCGTTGTCCTCCAGGTATAGTCTGCACTCAGAGTCCTCAGTTAAAACCCAGCATACAGGTGTTTTCTGAGGCCACAGTGACCGTGTATACAGCCGATAAGATTCTCAGCTCAAACCTGGAGAATTTGTGCCATTGTCAGGCTCTATCAGCTGAATGACAGTAATTGTTGACCGAGTATGTTGACCAGGTATGCTGCTCCAGATTTCCTGGACATTTTTATTGTTCTCTCACCCTGCTGCTTTGAGAGAGACGCCACAGGCCCAATGAGACCATGGAAGCCCCTCGTTCCGCCAATAAGTCTACCTCATTACCATTTATGCCCGAGTGGCCCGGAACCCAGATTAGCTGCAGCATGCAGCGTTATCCCAATTTAACAAGTGTGGTTCGATAGTCCTGCACAAGCAGGGGCTTGCAGTTGTATGAAGTCAGGGACTTCAAGACGGCTTGACTATCCGATAGGATCTTGATTGATCTGTGGACCCATCCTTTCTCAAATATAGCTTCGCGCAGTGATCAGTGGCGAAATTTTCTGCGTGAAAGAGAATCGTCAAACTACCCAGGCTGAATGATTCACCGTCAGTAATTTTGCAACCTCTGACCCCTGCTCCCACCTCTTGAGCGGCAACGGAGCCATCTGTGAACCGACAAGCACCCTCAAGCAGTGTAGTCCAAGAGATGGTCCTATGTATATCCATAAGATATCCAATGGAGAATATCCGATTCAAATCCTCCGGTGGATATCCATGAGGTATCCATCGAAGGATTTGAAAAGGATCTCTTTCAGTGAATATTCTATGGATATCCATGGGATATTCACTGAAGGATGTCCATTTCAAATCCTTCAACGGAGGATTATGGTTATCATACCATTAACAAACAAAATTACTTGGCACCAAAATCTCGCTTAACTTTGAAACTATGATCTTTTGTTTGTCTCCCAGTGAAATTTCACAATCATTTACCTCTGGATGTCAAAGTTCTCAACATAAAACATTTTAAGATAGCCGTAAGGAAGGTTCTGTTCAGTAGCCCGCCTTACAGTTTCGAAGAATATTTCAGGTTGGGACAAACAACTAACTATGACGTACGTTGGCTCAGGTTGTACTTGTGTTTTGATTTTTTATTTAATCAGATTTGTGTAATGTGATTACTGTTTCTATACGTTAACGCGTCTTGAGAAATTTTGGAAGACTAATAATATTATGACTATGATTAATATCTACGAGAAAATATTCACTTTCGTAAGTTTGTAAACCGTTGTAAACTATTCACTAGTAAATCTTGTTATTATAGGCTGTCTTATTGGTTCAGCAGCTCAATTTGTTTGCATTTATGTGATGTACGCGGAAAATGTTCTGACGAACCCGTATGATATCTTTTTCAAGTTTGGCAAAACAACGAAACTACGAAAATTTCAATGGGTTACAAGAGGAATACATGAAACTATTGAAAGATACCAACCAATTCGAAAAGGTGGGAGAGGTATTAGAAGGTGAAGGCAAGTATGAGCAAGCACTGGCGATGTATTTAAAATCGAAGAAGCTCGTACGTATACCAAGTCTATTACTTCAACATACTGAACTCATGGAGGACACGAACTTGATATCCAACATTCTGAAACAGCTCCTTAAATATGAGTTGTTCGAGGCTGCAGCTGAAATTTATGAGAAGCTGGATAAGGCCGATTTGGCTTTGGAATGTTACAAAAAAGGTGAGTTCCTAAAATGTATACAACAGCAGACAGTTGCTTTGTTTATTATTAACTTATCGTCGAAGCATACTTTGGGAGGTAAATATCCTAAATGTTCTGGATGTGCCTCACATTAGTTCAAACGTTTTCAAGACAACAGGATCTTAATTTTGCTGCGAATATACTGCGGATTATATGCAAAATAGTCTTTTTGAGGCTCTGTATAGCGACCAAGGAGCATGCCAAATAGGTGCTTCAGGCCATCTATGCATGATGTCCATGGTAATATGCGTGCAATCCTTCTTATGTATGGCCTCTACGTCGACTGAACGGTTACCTTTCATCGTTAAATGTTTTTTTCTGAATAAGCAGAAATCTCACGGTGTTTAATAAGGTAAAACGGCGAGTGTTGATGGTTAAAATGAGATTTTTGGTTGAAAAAATAAGGAAGCACGAAGTTCCACGACCATCTCAAAAAAAAAGTTTCAGTTCATTTCTGGTTGTCCTCAAAATCTCAAATCTTCGGTATTCATAAATTCAGATTGACCAACATGTTGGTCATCATTTTCGTCTTCACGGGCATCTCCGACCCTAAAGTACGCCGAAACGGTCAATCATTTCGATCAAAAGCTTGAGTCAATCGATTAAGAATCATGCGTGATTGACCGTTTAGAAATCCGTCTGACCCTTGGAGCAAAGCTTGACGGTGATTGATAGAAAGTTTGAATAACTCGAGCGGTTGAAGAGGGCCCTTGATCGTCTAGGGCCATGTCCGAGTAGCATTGTGCCACTCTGTGTCAAAACTTTCTTGGCCCATTCTTAAAAAGTTCCTGTAGTCCCCTGGTTCCGATTCACGCAGAAAGTTATTTAAAAGTTCATGAGTGAAGTTGTTTCTCGGTTTATAGCAGTCCTTAGATTATACAGTCGTTTTTTTGCTGTTGTTTTCGCTTGAGGGCAACCACTGTTAAGAGGAGGAAACCCGAATCTTTGTTTGATACCATTATTCAGCCACAAAATCACTATTTTGAACAACAGGCTCGAAAAAAGAAACCTGACACGTATTGCTCCACGTCTCGGCTTCCGCTGATGAGGAACTTTTGGTCAAATAATTGAAGGGCTGATTGAGCTCGATTGGAGCGCTCGTGAATCGATCGTTTGATCAAGCAGTTTGCTCCTTTAAATAGTAACAAAACTACTAGTATTATATGCTACTAGTATCATACAGTGTGGAAAAGCCAAATGGAATAAATTAATTTTCTTGGTTACTGTACATATTTATGGAAAATCCCGAAACACGTCAAATTTTAATTTTAAATTGTCTTTCTTCTTCTTCTGTAAAAATGCGAACCCTACCTTCAATCCTCTTCGAAAGATAGGTACAACCCCCAATTTTTCAAATAGGAAGTATGGGCTTGTGATACATCATTTGAAAAGTCTCGTCATTCTCTATTCAGAAATGTTAGTACTTTCATGTTTATTGCAAAAATCGAATTAGAAAAAAATAAAATCAAGTGATTAGCGAAATTTGATACAATATAAAAACTAAAATCTAGCAAAAAAATTATGAATGTTAATGAAGTAGTAGTGTTTACCACGAACGCCTTGGAAACATCCTAACCTCAAATAAAAATTTCTTCCAACATTACTCAGTATCTCATCGACCTAATCGCGTTATTCGATATTTCAGTTTAGATCATTCAAATCAAGGGGTTCAGTTTCGTACACAATGCTCATCACATATCCCCATAAAAAGAAATCTAATGGGTTAAGATCAGGGGATCGCACGGGAAGTAGTATACTTAATAATTAACGCCATTCAAATTGCCCTGAATGCAAAAGCCGTATGATATGGTTTCGAATATTTCCTGCCCAAACATTAACCTTTCGAGGGAATTGCGTGTGTTCCTCTCTCATTCAGTGAGGATTTTCGATATACCAGTAGTGGCAATTTTGACGATTATCATGTCCATCATTTGTTCACAAAAATAAGTTCTCCTATCAAAATCGACTTCCAAGAGCTCCTGGGTAGGTATCATTTTGTAGGGATGCATTTTATTTTGTTTTAACATGTTCTGAATAGATGTATGGCTGACATTGAATGTTTTTGGGGGCATATCTACTCGATTTATGTGGATTTTCTTCAAAGTCAAGCATCACATCTAATTTCACATCCTCACATAGTGTATTGGCAATTAACTGCTTTTTTAATCTGCCTTTCATGCCCAAACTTACAAAACTGATATTTTACTTTTTGTTCCTTGGGTTATAGGCGGCAAATTCGAAAATTTCCCATGAAACAAGCGACTTACTTCTTTTTGTGTTCGGGTGTTATCTCCGTAACCAATCATTAGTGAAATTGTTATTTTGTGCATTTCCGTTAATCGAACCATTATTCAAAACTGAAGTTAAATGAAATTCTAACACATTTCAGACAATTTATAAACTATAACTTATCAGGACAAAACAATTTGCGAAAGCGTTATAAAGAAACTAACATTGCCACAGAAAGTATTTCACGTAGTTTTCATGTTACCATATGGAAAACACAATGTTATGGTTTTTTCATTTTCTTTCTATCACATCTTGAAGGCAAATAAGTTTAGTCTTATTGTAATAAGATTTGGGAATATGCGAGGGAATTACATAATTTTATTATTTTCTATTTTGAGTTTGGCAATAAACATGAAAGTGATAACATTTCTGAATAGAGAATGACGCAACCTTTCAAACGATGTATCACAAGCCCAGACTTGTTGTACCTGTCTTTCGGAGGGGGTTAAAGGTATATAGGGTTCGCATTTTTACGAAAAACAATTCAAAATTTGAATTTGACGTGTTTCGGGATTTTCCATAAATATGGAGGATACTTTGGGAGTATATTAAATAGTGCCATTATGGGTTTTCTCTCCCAAACTCTGAAAAATATCTATAAAATTAAAAAAATATTCTTTTGTGAATTGCTTCTGTAGTAGGTGTCAAAGATGGCATAAGGACAAAGTAACAAATCCTAACCAAAATATGGATGACTCTCCTAACTCGGGCAAGCTCTTGTGAGAGCTTTTGATGGGTCTCCTTGGAAGACTTAGTACTATCATTATAATCATATGAGTTAGATGCAATTATTTGTCATAGGTAAATCTTGGAGCAAAGCTTTGGAGCTGGCTCGGGTGAGAAGCCCCGATCAAGTCGTGGAATTGGAAGAACAATGGGGTGATAGTTTGGTGGAGACTAAACAACTCGATGCTGCCATCAGCCACTACATTGAAGCAGGCGCCACCCTCAAAGCCTTAGATGCTGCAGTTGGGGCTAAACAATGGAAGAAGGCAGTCCATATAATAAAAGTACTTGAAGTGTCTGATTCGGTCAGAAAACATTATGTGGCTATAGCGAATCATTTTGCCTCAGTGAAAGTGAGTTTATCCATTATTATTATTATTATCAATTCAAGTTGTTATACTACTTCATTGCGATGATGTTCCACTGTCCTGTTTGAGAGGCAGTACTGCAGAGCGTAGGCATCAACAATTAAGATTTGAAAACATTCGAAATCTCCGTTTCAACGTGCATAGTACATAAGAGAATAAATTTGAAATGTATATAGATGAAACAAAATATCCGATTATATCTTGCAGTCGCAGCTCCACCCGTATTTGCCATATGTATTTATTTCCTCGTAAAGTTTCTTCCTCCTCTTGAAACACGTCGAAATTTAGGTTTGGCATAGGGCATGCATTCCATTTAATCTCTTGATTTTCGTCAATGTTCATATTTCGAAATTGAATACATTCTTCAATTAACAAAACATTACAGTCACTAACGAAGCAAATCGTACGACAAAGAAAAACGACACGATATCGAAGCTAATCAGAGCAATTGGAGCAAATCTCAACACAGGCTGAACGCCACGTCACAACCTACGCTGAAATGATTTGCCCTCTAGTCCCTGCAAATACTCCTTAATTGCGATTGGTCGACTCATATCAAGGTCGACCTCTCGATTAGAAGCTTTGTCGATATTTTCACGTAGTAGCTTTCTATAAAGATTAAAGAGTATGTAGGAGATACAGTAGTATGCAATTAGATCAGAGGAATTCGCGATCCGACATAGCCACAGATATTTGATAAACTAACTATTTTTGTTATAGAAATAATATAGAATGATTACATCAAAACAAGTCCAAATATTTTGATTGTGTTTCTCACCCTCAGAAGAGGTGCTGTAGCTCTGCAGCTATTATACTGTAGTCGCATGGGTGCAAGCCCATCTTCAGATTGATCGGGAATTCGAACAAGATAATTGTGGGGCATCATCGTATTTTTGGGCGCTTGTTCCAGGGCGGTATTGTTTCGTCCAGATGTGTATAATTTTTGAATTTTATGCCGTTAATTGCCTCAAAAGGTTTCGTTAGACTATTACTATTTCTGATGATGAATTCAAGGTCAAATCCAATTCAATGTGCAGGTTACGTTCGTAAATGGATAACACCCGCCCAGCCACAGCCTTCTAGCATAAAAGCCATGCACAGAGGAGTCAGTCTTCTGTTAGTTCGACTAGTGCAAATAATCGTTTCGGAATACACGAAATATTTGGAAAAGGGTGATTCCATTTATTATCTATGGGTGATTCTGAAGGAGGAAAAAACGTAATGATATACATATGTAGGATTTTTAACGTTGTCTAGGGGTATGATGATTCCTACCTACACTTTTGAATTAATAAATAGAACGCTGTATGCTAAAATATACAGCTTTATTTACAGAAATCCACAATCTTCAACTTATCGCCGTCGTAATCAAAAATACATAAAATATCGTTGATTACTGAGGTTCGTCAGGAACCTAAGTAATGTCTTGATAATTAAACGTCACCCGTATTAAGACACAATGTCCCGAATCAACTATCTTAGCGTCTAAAGGATTCCACCGAACTCCCGTATTGACTTGATCAATTCAACTGCCGATGCACTCCCCGTGGCTCAAAGTTCCACCTGAGCTTTTCACCGCTCTCATAGGGTTGTACAACCAAGGTGGTGTTCAACGCTGATTGATGAATCCCCTGCCTGGAACACGACAACTTACACTTACGGTGGGTTTCAAAAAGCTTTGACAGCTCTTAATTGCCAAATTAGTGTTATTCTATGGTGATTCCTAGTTCAATTTTGATGCAACCATCGAGTTAAATCCACAATTAAGCTAACCGAAGCTTCGTGAAACCCACCATGAAACTATAATTCACACTAAGTAAGATAAATGCTGCTTCAAAATTTATGAAACATGTAACATTATTAATATTATATTCTTTTCAATTCCTGTAAAAAGTACTCGGTGTCTCTACAAAGTACAGGGCGCTAAACTTTTGGTAGAAAACATCAAATTAATTAATTTTTGCTTAACGGCTGGTGATATTTGAAGGGAATTTCCAACGTGGAAACAAGTTTTGTGTTGAAATTTTTGCCTTACCACCCAGGTAATACGGACCTCGCATAGAGGTCTCTGGGAGGCTACAATGTGGATGAAAATGCGAGCTCCCAATGTGAGATCCTCAAACTATCACACGGATAACCAGAATAAGATATTCCTATTGCGAGCTCCTAAAGATATCTCACAGATAACCAGAATAGGATATTCCTATTGTGAGCTCCTGAAGATATCTCACAGATAACCAGACTAAGACATCATGTTGCGAGATCCTCAAGATATCACATATGTAACCAGAATAAGGCATTCCCATTGCGAGCTCCTAAAGATATCACACAGCTAATCAGAATAAGATATTCCTATTACGAGCTCCTAAAGATATCACACAGATAACCAGAATAAGATATTCCTATTGCGAGCTCCTAAAGATATCTCACAGATAACCAGACTAAGACATCCTGTTGCGAGATCCTCAAGATATCACATATGTAACCAGAATAAGACATTCCCATTGCGAGCTCCTAAAGATATCACACAGCTAATCAGAATAAGATGTTCCTATTGCGAGCTCCTAAAGATATCACACAGATAACAAGAATAAGATATTCCTATTGCGAGCTCCCAAAGATATCCCACAGATAACCAGACTAAGACATTCCTGTTGTGAGCTCCTTAAGTCATCGCAAGTATAACCAGAATAAGACATTCCAATTTCAAGCTCCTAGAGATATCCCACAGATAACCAGAATAAGATATTGCTATTGCGAGCTCCTTAAGTCATCGCAATTATAATAAAAATAAGATATTCCTATTAAGGAGATCCTCAAGATATCACATATGTAACCAGAATAAGATATTACTATTGCGAGCTCCTAAAGATATCACGCAGATAACAAGAATAAGATATTCCTATTGCGAGCTCCTAAAGATATCCCAAAGATAACCAGAATAAGACATTCTTGTTGCGAGATCCTCAAGATATCACATATGTAACCAGAATAAGACATTCCCATTGCGAGCTCCTAAAGATATCACGCAGATTCCTTGGAAAATACATTCCTATTGCGAGCTCCTCAAGATATCATAAGTGTAACGAGAATAACACATACCATTGCGAGGTCTGAAAAACCTCGCAAATTTGCGAGGTCTGAAAAACCTCGCAAATTCAACAAGAATATAGGAAATCAGGTGGCGTGTTGCAGGGATCTACTCCATCCCTACTCTGCACTTCTCGTTACCACCGGTAGATGGCGCAATCGTCTACTCTGTACCCGAAAGAACACCCCCATCGCTAATAACCCGAGTGGAATATCGATCTACGCATCTAAGTGATGTATTCGGCGCCACACATGTACTGGACATTTGGAGGATATATAGATCCATATCGCAGTCATCTTCTCTCAGTACTGCCCCGGATGAGCAGCCTGAGAACTTCCCCATGTGATCTCTCTGAGATGTTACTGAGCTCATCCCCTGTGGCGGACATTTGTAGGTGATAGGGAGGTCTGGGCGACCTCCCTGCGATATCGCAATAAACATATCGAAATATTCCCCAGGGTGAGCAGTGAGAACTTCCCAATGCGAAGTCTCTGAGTTGTTACTGGGCTCATCTCCTATGGCGGATATTTGGAGTTGATAGGAAGCTCTTGGCGACCTCCCAGCAATATCGCAATAGGCGTCACAATATCCCGGCGAGAGCTCGCCGAGACATCTCTGGGAGGTCCCTGTGTTACCTGGGCAGTAGTGTCCGTACTAGCGCGTGACTTCGCATATCATTATAGGCATGTTGACATACTCGAAACTAAATAATTGGAGGAGGCTTAATATGTCAAACAATTCCGCAATGGCAATAATAAATAAATTTATTTTTTTCTATTGAACCCATATATAGTTTATTAATCGAATTCATATTATTTTTCAATTCTCATATGTATCCGATCGGGCCGGCTATGGGAGACTTAGCACGGCTCAGTTTAGTTGAATTTTTTGAGAATTACAAAGCAGTGATGAAGTTCTGGACTTATTTTTGACAAGAATTGTCCTATTGAATTTTTTCGCAAACTATTTTTTTACAACATGTATAATCATATGGGAATAAATGATGATTATATTGTTGGTATTACGAAATACCTTTGAAATTACATCAAATATTCACATATTTCATTAAAATTTTATTGGAGTTTATTTTATTATTTATTTATATTGTAATATAATAGAAGTCTTAGGGATATCTCATTATTATGTGATATAATTCTTACTCGTATTACTATTATACAGGGCGTGTCTTTACGTTGTACATTAATTGTGTCCATAGATTCCTCCCATCAAATGATACAGTTTTTTCAATAACCAATTACCCAGATTCGGCTCTGTTATACAGTTACAAATGTTCAAAGATTTTATACTATGCTAATACACCTATCCACATAAATTATAGCTAGGACTTTCTACCAGCTTGATTCAAGTATTCCAAAGCTCAGAAGCGGATCCATAAAAGAGTGAAATGTCTGGAATTTAAGTTTTTATAACATTCAATGAAAAATATTTCGCAAAGGGTGCTTTTAAGAAAAAATAATGATAAATAATTCAATTTCCTAGATTGATTGAATATTCTTGGAATGACTAAAGAGAAACGTCATCTGCTTTCTTCATGCTAATATCATTAATCTTTATGAATCTGGTAATCTATAACTAAGAATCCAGTAGAAGTAGGAACAAAATGATAATTAGAGAATATGTGCCAAAGATATAGGAAACTTCACAACAATATTAATTTAATTCGGAAAAACCATGTTGAAGCTTTGGAGTAAAAACCTATTTTTTTCGAAATTTTAGTAGCTTGTATTTATTTACCTGAGGCGAATAAGGGAAAAAGGTAAATGAAGAAAGTGTCTCGCTTGATGAGAGGAATCTATGCTTAAAATTAATGTACAACTTGAAGACACACTATGTATCATATACCAATCCGTCGCATGTGTCAAAACGAGTGAAAATTATTTGCAAAAGCGCAAAAGTTCCTGTCGTCTATGGTATTCTCGATACTCATATACATATTTATTTTGAAATATTCAATAGAAATATCGCTCACCGGGAGATTTGCGAAGCCTGTATACTAAGAATTATAATTTCCACGATTTCAGGAATATGCTCTTGCTGAAAAATTGTATATTATGAGTGGAATGTACAGAGAAGCAGTGAATATGTACAACATGGCTGGCCAATGGGAGAACGCTCATAACTTGGCATCCGAATATCTGGAACCGGATGAAGTTACCGACATGTATCTGAAGCAAGCTGAAATACTGGAGGAGGAGAAGAAATACAGGGATGCGGAGAAGTTATATCTTTCAGTGAATGTACCTGATATGGCTATAGCTATGTACAAGAGGGCGGAACAGTATGATAATATGGTAAGGAGAAATAGCTACACTTGGCAATATAATCCATATATTAATCAGGGGCAGACGTCTAGGGAAGCGTTGCTTTCCCTAAAATTATCAACCGACCAAAAAGTCTGGCATAAAAAATTTCGAAAAATACTTTATTTTATTCAATTCGTAATATCCCAAATAATCTAAAGATCTCAAGTCTCCATAAAATAATATAGGTATATGGGCAATACCCATCAACATCAAGAAAGAACCATAACCCATATTATACGAATAACATGAATGCTATATCAATACACTGCAGCCGACTATCGCTTTTTGCTACCCATTTTCCATTCACAGCTTCGATAAGCAATATCCCCAATTGCTTCTCCGTTCATACAGTGTGGGTAAGCCAAATGGAATAAATTCATTATCTTGGTTACTGTACAATGTACGTATTCATGGAAAGTGCCGAAATACATTGAATTCAAATTTTAAATTTTCATTCTTCTTCGAAAAATTCGAACCCTACCTTCAACCCCCTTCGAAAGACACGTACAACCCCCAATTTTTACAATAGGAAGTATGGGCTTGTGATAAGTCATTTGAAAGGTCGCGTCATTCTCTATCCAGAATTGTTATCACTTTCATGTTTATTGCAAAACTCATTGAGATGCGAAAACATGGTTTTTGCAGTGGTAAATCCACTCAGTCAGCTTTATTGCATTTTTATAATGACCTTGTCAATTTTCTAAATGATGGCGAGTGCCCTGCTGCAGTTTTATGTGACCTAAGTAAGGCTTTTGACTGTGTTAATCATCTAAAATTACTAGATATTCTGGAATCTTACGGTATTAGAGGAGAGCCTCATAACTGGTTGAAAGCTTTTCTTGAAGATCGAAGTCAATGCGTTGTCTTGAAATTCGAGCGTAAAAGCTCGATATCACTGGTGACATCGGAAATCGGATCGGTGTGTATGGGTGTTCCTCAAGGGTCCATATTGGGACTCTCAAAGTCTTCAACAAGTACATTACTATTAAAATGAGAAATAGAGAAATTACTGAACGCAGCCTGCAAGTTTTTTAATAACCACGATCTATATTCCAACGCTAAGAAAACCCAGGTAATTCGTTTTCATAATTATAAACAGGCATCAGTTTTTACAACTGGATTTCAATAATACAGTTTTGTCAGATACAGATACAGTTAAATTTATTGGAATTGACTTTGATGAACACGTCAACTGGGGGTCTCATTGTGAGGGTCTAATTTCAAAGTTGCACTCGTCCTATTACATGTTCAAGAACTTGAAAACGGTACTAGATGTTGGCCAGCTTGTGAATGTCTATTATGCTCAAATTGAGTCTCGTCTTCGGTATGGAATCTGCTTGTGGGGCATCTCTACAAGGTCAAAAAATGTATTTATTGCCCAAAAGACAATTTTGAGATGCATTTTCAACATCCCTTGGAGACAAACTTGCAAACCATTTTTCAAATCCAATAACATTTTGACTCCCGTTAGTTTATACATATTCGAGATAGCATGTTATATTTATGGCAACAGGACCGGTTTCAAGCTAAATGAAAACATTCATAACATGAATACACGCCAGAAAGGCTTAATTCACACGCAAATTGGAAAATACAGGATAACCCAAAATGCACCTAATTTTATAGGACCACGCATTTCAAACCATTTATCTGAAAATATTAAATCGAGTTTGACGCTTAGAATGCTATGGACGCGCCTTAGAACATTTTTGTTGCAAAATAGTTTTTATACTGTGCAAGGTTTCTTGAATTGTCCAGTAGAGTGATATTTTTATGTTTTTTTCTGTTTTTTGTGTTATTTTTCGTTTCCTGTGTTGAAGAATGTTTAAGAATTTTGACGTTTCCGACACAATGTTATTATTGTCCTAAGGGAATAAAGAGTATCCTATTCTCTATTCTGTTCTATTCTATTCAAGGTAGAAAAGAATAAAATCATGTGATTACCGAAATTTATTATAATATTCTGTCGAACATTCTCAAATCTTATTACAATAATACTAAACATATATGCTTCCAAGATGTGATAGAAAGAAAATGAAAAAAAACATAACATTGTGGTTTCCAGATGGTACCATGGAAAGTACGTAAAACACTTTCTGTGGCAATGTTAGTTTCTTTTGAACGCTTCCGCAAATTTGTTTTTGCTGATAAGTTGTAGTTTATAAATTGTCTAATTTGTGTTTGAATTTCATTAACTTCAATTTTGAATGATGGTTTGATTATCTGAAATGCACAAAATAACAATTTTACCAATGATTGGTTACGGAGATAACACCCGAACGCAAAAAGAAGTAAGTCGAAAAATTTCCGAATTAGCCGCCTATAACCCAAGGGACAATAAGTAAAATAGAGAAGCAGTTCGGCAAGTTTGGGCATGTAAGACAGATTAAAGCTGGCCGTCCACTAGGTCGGAAACGCGGCGCGGCGCGGCGCGGGGCGGAAATATATATCTCCGTCCACTGTGGGGCGGTCGGTCAGGTCGGAAAAATTTTCAGGACAGTTCTCACTTGGCAGTCGATATATGCGTATCACATGAGGTATGTCTTCTGACGACGAGGACTTGTTCGTTTTTGCTGCTGCATGGGAAGCTGAAGAAGAGGAAGCAGTGAGGAGAAAGAGGAAAAGGATATGGGTTCATGAAATTAATACAAAAAGAAAGGAGCTTAGAGGATTTCATCATCTATTTGATGATCTCCTGAGGAACGAAAATAAATTCTTCAGGTACTTCAGGATGTCGCCAGAAATGTTCTTCTAATTGCTGCAACTTTTGAGGCCAGAGATTGAAAGGCAAAATACTCAATTTCGGGAAGCCATTTCTCCTGAAGAAAGACTGGTGACGTGCCAGGTACCGTAGATATCATATTTCACTAAAATATTGTTTTTACGCGTATGTTCTGGGGAACGTCGCGTTATCATTTTGCCCAAATGTCTGTAACTTTAGAATTTTTTGCCGAAAATGGACTCAAACGATTAGGTTCGCCTGCCTGATGAAGAATCTGGGGTCAAATTTGATTATGTCCGCTGGCCGGCCACCGTTGCCACGATAACTTGAGAACGGAACGAAATATCGAATTGAAATATTTTGGGTAGCTGGAGCGTCCCAATGCGACGGACAAGTTCATTAATGGGCATAATCGGCCTAATGGTTTCCGAGTACCTACTAATTTTTTATCAACCGTTACCAATCGGATCGAATTGAAACTTGGTGAGTGGTTGTAGAAAGTAAACATGGACACTAATGTGCAATTTTGTAAGGTTCGTATCATTAGAAAATTCTAAAAAAAATATTAAAAAATATTATTCATCTCACGTTAACTTGAGAACAGAAAAAGATAGCGGCTTGAAATTTTCAGGATATGATGAACATATATGCAAAATTATTATCTATATCACAATAACTTGAGAATAGAAAGAGATAGGGAATTGAAATTTTTAGGGAAGGTTTCGCATCGAATGTGACATTTGAGTTATAGGCATAATCAGACAAACGGTTTTGGAGTTACGCTAATTTGAAAATCAAGACTGTACAATAAACGTCCTATAGAACATGCGTGTAAAAGCTCCTGACTTCACATCAGTGCTTTTTTTTTAATATTTGGTTTTCTCAATTCGCTAAAATTCAAGGTACGTTGAGTGGGTGCATTTCATTATAATGTATGTATCCACAGATTCTGACAATATAATACATAGTTGAAATATTATGAAAAAAAAAGTGTAAAAATTAAATCATATAATCTATAAAAAATACAACATTTGTAACGACGGACTCACAGAAATCGAAACGAAAGTGACCGAGTCGTGCCGAGGTCGGAATATTTCCGCTCCGCCCTCCGTCCATTGGGTCGGCGACGCGGAATTCATGAAACCGCGCCGCGCTCAAGAAGTTTGGATAGATCCCGAGCGCGGAGATTTTTCGTCTTCTCCGCGCCGCGCCGCGCTACCGACCTAGTGGACGGAGCTAAATGTATTTTGGTTCAAAGTTCTAGCACACATTTCCGCCCCGCGCCGCGCCGCGTTTCCGACCTAGTGGACGGCCAGCTTAAAAAGGCAGCTGCGAATACACTGTGTGAGGATGTGAAATTAGATGTGATGCTTGACTTTGAAGAAAATCCACATAAATCGAGTAGAGATGCCTCCACAACATTCAATGTCAGCCTTACATCGATTATAAACATATTTAAAACAAAATAAAATGCGTTCCCATAAAATGATACTCACCTGCCCAGGAGCTCTTGGGAGACGATTTTGATAGAACTTATTTTTGTGAACAAATGACGTATTATAAGGACATATTAGATAACAACATTATCCAATTAGTAAACAACTGATGAGTGCACTTTTTTCTGTCAACGGCCATGCTAATCGTAAAAATTGACGCTACTGGTCTACCGAAAATCCTCACTGGAGGAGAGAGGTACATACACAATTCCCTCAAAAGGTTTGGGCAGGAAATGTTGGAAACCTAATCATAACCCCCTTTTTGGCGCTCTAGTTCCTCGGAACTGAGTGCTTATCAATTTGCCCAAATGTCTGTAATTTTCGAATTTTTCGATGAAAATGGTCTTAAACGATTTGGTTCGGCTCACTGATCAAGAATCCGTGGTCGAAATTCATTCTGTCCGGCCGGTCCGGCCGGCTGGTCCGGCCGTAGGCACGATAACTCTCGAACGGAATGAGCTAGAGAGTTGAAATTTTCAGAATAGGTTTGGCAGATAAATATCTCGGCTAAGTTCGTTATTGGGCAAAATCGGACAGATGGTTTCGGAGTAACAAAAAAAAATTTTTTTTTTACAAAACAAATTCCAAATTAAATTTTTTTAAAAAGCAGTTTTATCATAAGAATCCAATAATATCATTTTTAACTCTAACAAGCTAATACTTTCGGAGATATGATTTTTCAAAATTTCAATAAAAATCGTATTTTTAAGTTTTCACAGAATTATATAATTATTCTGTGTATGAATTGTCATAATGTCAACTTATTTTCCTGAGATATGACATTGTCTCTTGCTAATAGTTGGTTCGAGAAACGTCAAAATCAAAAAATCAAAGTCAAATTAGAGAGACAAGGGTAAAAAACCGTCAAATAAACCCCCATGTGGCGATTTTATGTCGAAAAGTGAAAATTAAGAATTTATATCCCAGGTAAGTACCGACGTTTTATTCTAATACCGGAGATCGACAAGATCGTACGAGGAGCCCGATAGCCGGTGTGTCTACGCTGTCGGGTTTTCGGTTTCGGAACGAGAGAAGGCGGGACTTTTTGGGCTCTAGTTCCTCGGAACTGAGTGCTTATCAATTTGCCCAAATGTCTGTAATTTTTATTTAAGATGCCGTTTCATCATTAAAATCCATCGATATCATTTTCAACTCCAACAAGCTAATACTTTCGGAAATATGATTTTTCTAAATTTCAATAATGAATCGTAGGTACTTCTATGTTTTCAGAGAATTCTATAATTATTCTATCTAAGCTTTATTATATGATCTGTGTTCATACTCGTACATTTTATCCTGTTCTATAAGAAGGACTCAAATTCATTTCAGCTATTTTAATTTGATTTCTTCCATGGTGCAGTTCTCATTCTCAGATTGCTCATTTAATCTTGATAAATCTACTGTTATTTGAATTTAATTTCCTTTAAGATGCAGTTCTTTCGTAAGAATACATTGATTTAATTCCCAACTCTGAGAAACCAATACTTTCGGAGATATAATTTGTCTGTTTGAACTAGAGCGCCAGAAAGCTTCTGTCCACAGGGCCTGAACCCATTTTTCATTGAGGGCAATTTGAATGGAGATAATTATTTAGCGCTAAGTACTTCAAAATTATGTCGTTCTAACTTTGGCAAATTTATATCATGATCAAGGAAAAACTCAAGCTCTACGGAATACGATATGGTTCCAACAGGATGGAGCACCACCATATTACCAACGTAATGTCCAGCAGTATCTCGACCGATTGGTGTTCCTATCTACCGATCAAAGGATAGAATTCCTAATTTTTGGCGCTCTTGTTCCTCGGAATTGGCCCAAAGGTTTCGGAGAAACGAAAAAAAAATTTTTTTTACATTACAACTTTTGAATTAATTTTTTTTTAAGATGCAGTTTCATCATAAGAATCTATTGATATAATTTTCAACTCTAACAAGCTAATTCTATCGGAGATATGATTTTTCAATATTTCAATAATACATCGTAGTTCTATGTATTCACAGAATGCGAATTCTAACTGTCTGTGTTCACTGTTCATAAATGTCTTCTAGCTTGATCTAGCTATTAGAGACATGTCAATTCGTAGTTTGAAAATATTTTCTACTGAAAAACAAGTATCCGATTCTTGAATTAGTGAATATAAACAAGACTGTTTTGAAACCGAAAATAATATTGACTGGTTGCATATTGAATAATTTATGTATAAATTCGGGATGATATTTCAGAAGATTTATAGTTGGATCATTTTAATGATGTAGTTTATGAAGGCAATAGGAAAGAAGAACATAATGGAATCATCAAAAGAAATTAATGTTCGTTGACCACTGAGGTAAATATTACCTTTTACTTCCTTAAGTAGTGAGACATGTTCCTATATACAGTATTTTTATGTATTTATGTTGCTAGCAAAAAAATGCTGAAATATGGATCTACATTTGTGTATCAAATATTGTGAATGTGTAAGTGGTATGAACCATTCAATTATGAAAAGATAATAATTTGTTCGTCAGCGTCTGCCTATTCAAATATCAGGAATATATGGACAATCTGCTGTGATTGTCTCCAGCCTTGCTTTAGGCATTTCGATGATACTTTCCTTATTATTTTAAATGATAATTTTTGTATTAAAGTATTGAAGATTGCTCATTTAATCTTGATAAAGAAACTATTATTTCAATTGAATTTCCTTTATGATGCAGTTCTATCACAAGAATCCATTGATATCATTCCCAACTCAGAGAAAGCAATACTTCGGAGACATGATTTGTCAGAGTTCGAACAAGAGCGCCAAAGCTCCTGTCCACAGGGCTTGAACCAAATTTTGCAAGATTTTGTATTAAATTTCAGTTTTTGATATAGTACCAAATTTCGCAAAATACTTGATTTTATTGCATTCAAATTTGATATATGCAATAAATATGAAAGTAATAATAATCGATTTTTAGCGACGTTACCGCTTAATACCGGTATCAAACGGTTATAATTTCCACATTTTAGCGAGAGTGGTTACAAGCGGTAACGGAAGTTCCCCTCCAAAGCTGTCATATTGACATTTGATACCGGTATCAAAATTTATAACCGGGTCCATGAGGTGGGTTACTAGCGGTTGACATCTGTTGAAAGTTTGAAATTGTCAAAAGTATTGAAAGTTTGAAACTGTTGAAAGCAATTAAAACGGCTGTGGCAAAGGAAAGCGTGGAATTTTTTTAATATACTCTGAACAACCAAGGAGTGGGGATTACTTCGTCATTACAAACCGCCAAATAGCGAATCTTTTATTAAACGGTAATAGAATGAAGGCAATCTGGCTTGGATATATACCACAAAAAGACTAGAAGACTACGTTCTTGTTGTACTGGTTAGTACCCACCTCTTTACTTTTTCTTAATTAGGTGGTGAGAATCATTTTCCATAATTTCATCAAACAAATTTAATTATGGAAAGATTCTTTTTTCATTCGAAACAATTGGAAAAATACAAATTCAGTATATATTTCAAGCCAGATATCTCCTAGGTCTAGCCTGCAGTGCATTATCCATAATTTGAATTGTGCTATCAGTACTGGGAAGTGGGAATATTATTTGGATGTAATACACTGTTGAGAAATTCCAATAAGACACAATAATTCTCGTTAGTGAATAGCATTTCGTCAAATAAATTCAACATTTGCATGTAATTCATGTTAATTGTTTATCAAACGTTAGAATAAGTAAGGTTTGCATAATAAAAAGTAAACAAATATTACTACTAGGACTACGGTTAACCGTTGACGTTTTAGTGAAAACACATACAACCTTTCGCGGTCATGTGGTGGGGGAACAAATTTTGACATTGATGACAAACCGTTGTTAATAACCGGGTTATAAGCGGTATCCTCGCTAAAAAATGATTTATATTTCTGAATAAAGAATGACGAGACCTTTCAAACGATGTGTCACAAGCCCATACTTCCTATTAGAAAAATTGGGGTTGTACCTACCTGTCTTTCGAACGGGGTTGAAGGTAGAGTTCGCATTTTGACGAAGAAGAATGACAATTTATAATTTAAATTTGACCAGTTTCGGGATTTTCCATAAATCAGTAACCAACATAATGAATTTATTCCATTTGGTTTTTCCACACTGTATACAAGATTTCTGAGGTCGAATGCGAAATTGCGAAAATATGATCGCATTGTCGCCAAATATAAGCAATTCTGTGCATTCAATATACGGATTAACGTGAAGTTTGAACTTACGTTTGTTGTAGCTAACCGAATGTAAGATCAGGAATAAACTGTTTTGTTGGACTCGCTTTCTATCCGTCACCGAAAATCGTGTTTGGAATCATAGTGGTTTTGGCTCGGGTTTTGGGGATTTATAATATGTTTGGTGAAAAAGTATGGAAGAATCCAATTACATTATAAATAGAGAGTTTTTAAATTTTAGGGCTTCCGAGACGATCCACTCGCGATCCACTATGCTAGAACTAGAAGTAGGTACTTTTTGGCCATAGTGGTGGCGTCGCAAAAAAATAATAAACTCCCAAGGGTGTCGCAGTGAAAATATGTTTGGAAAGCCCTGAGTTGGAGAATCAAACAGGCGAATAGCCATTTTGGTGCCAATAATTTTTCAACTGTTCGTAGATAATTTTTGGGAGCAGAGACTAAAAAATTGGTTCAAGCACTGACGTGAAGTCAGAAGCTTTTACGTGTATGTTCTATTGTCCATTCTTCTGTATTGGGCACCCTTAATCGAATTTACCATGGTAAATTCGAATTAAGTGTCCAATACAGGAGAATGGACAACATAATTTACCATGGTAAATTCGATTAAGGGTGTCCAATACAGAAGAATGGACAATAGAACATACGCGTTATAACTTCTGACTTCACGTCAGTGCTTGAACCAATTTTTTTTTTCGTGATTTTTTTGAAATTTTCTAGGGGTACGGTTCTTAAAATTTTTTTTTCGTCATTTTTTTCAATTTTTTTTAGGGGTAGGTACGGTTCTTACAAAATTTTGAACACGTTTTTGTGTTGATTTTCTACTACTAGTTACCAAGCTTCAATTCGATCAAACATTTATTTTTTGAGTTATCAAGGAAATAATATTCAAGCTGGGTATAACTCGGAAACCGTTAGTCGTATTATGCCCAAACACGAACTCAACTCTCCCATTCGGCTACGCAACCTACCCTGAAAATTGCAAGTCCCTATCTCCTTTCGTTCGAATGTTATCGAGGCAACGGTCACCCATCTACTGAACTCACACAAGGCTGCTCGAATCTCCAACAATATTTAACCGATCGTGTTAAAACTTGGCAGTAGAGTTAGGTTATAAAGACTCTTGCAAAATTTCAGCAATTTCAAACGAATAGTTACTGATATACAGGGTGTTCCTAAATTGAACGTCAAACGAAAAGGGGAGATTCCTTAAGTGAGTTTAAGAAAAAAAAGTCCCATAAACATGGGACGTTTCGTTTTCGAGATACAGAGTGTTGAAGTTTAAATTTTTTTCAAGTTTTTTCTCATAGTATCTACACTTCACAAGTTGATTATACGAGTTTATCGAATCTTTATGAATCATCGCTACAGATCAGGAAAATTTCCATAAAAACTGACACTGAATTCATTCACCACAGCTTACAAAGTGGCCTTCCTATCATAATTTGGATTTTCACGAGGATTTCGAGAGAATCGTTAAAAATTTTTTTTCTCGAAATCGTTGGTAGATACGACAAAACTACAAGAGACCGAAAAGTTTAGTATAAGAACAAAGCTTCTTTTTACATTTTTTCATATTAACAGTTGCTCACCATAAAAAAAGTTCTGCAGAAGAAGGTGAACAGGTGGCAGTGTTCCAGAAAAAATATCACCCTGTAGATATTCTATCGAAATTGCCATGTCACGTGGTGAGAACTCTCAAATGTAATATCTATGCCAAATTTCAGTTGAATATCTTGTGAAGTGTAGATACTATGAGAAAAAAACTTGAAAAAAATTCAAACTTCAACACTCTGTATCTCGAAAACGAAACGTTTGCGACCCCATGTTTATGGGACTTTTTTTTCTTAAACTCACTTAAGGAATCTCCCCTTTTCGTTTGTACGTTCAATTTAGGAACACCCTGTATAGAATTTTTTTTTCAATTTTCAATGTTTTTTTAAAAAAAGTTTTTTCGCGTTGGCATTCTACAACTAACAACCATGTTTGAATTCAATCGGTTTAGTCATTTTCGAGTTAATGAGGAACAAAAAACATCCAAATTTCAGATAGCTATAATTCTAAAACCGTTTGGCCGATTATGCTCATGAACAAACTGAAATGTCGCGTTCTGATGCACATCCTAACCTGAAAACTTCAAGCCAGTATCACTTTCCGTTCTCAAGTTATCGTGACAACAAAAATATTTTTCAATAATTTTTTAATAACTTTCTAGCCATACGATTCGCACAAAATTTCACAAACGTGCTTAGGTTCATATTCTACAACTACTCACCAAGTTTCAATTCGATCGGATTTATATTTCTTGAAAACAAAATTATTACTCGGAAACCACTGGGCCGATTATCCCCATTAACGAACTTGTCCGTTGTATTGGGATGCGCCACCTACCCTGAAAATTTCAAGTCGCTAGCTCTTTTCGTTCTCAAGTTATCGTGGCAACGGCCGGACGGCCGGCCGGACAGAATCAAATTTTACATCGAATTCTTCATTGGGGAGTCGAACTAAATCGTTTGAGACCATTTTCGTCAAAAAATTCTAAAGTTACAGACATTTGGGCAAAATGATAACGCGATGTTCCCCAGAACATACGCGCAAAAAGTCATTACATACCATACATTACTACATTTCTTGAGATTCAGGCAAATTTAGTTCTGGTAATTGACATAAGGTAAACCCATTCATTTCAATAGTTCATTAATATCGTTCCAGAATACCTAGATATTTTCCTGAGAGACGAAGGACAGTGAATCAATATCTATTACATGACAAAATTCAATATTGGATGATGGTACCTGGATACAGCAGATTTTTTTCGTTTGATCCGGATGCAATTAATTCGGCAGACTCTATCGAGGTCCGGGGTTCTTAAGGGATCGTTCAGTTGCTGCTGATTAAAACGTTGAGTAATTGTTGAATCGGCTTAACAGTTGTTTTGGATGTCGGACGTCGTTTTTTCTGTAAACTTCTTCCTCTGAGGTACGGATCATATTGCTGAATCTAGATTAGGATATTTCAAATATTGTCCGATTCCTATATTAACCCCTTCGATATCTACGAAGCAAATCTAGTAGTCCCCGTGATAGTTTCAATGTTTCACTCTACATTTTTCCAAATATAATCAGTATAATCAATATTGGTACTTAAGGCTGAAATCCAAAATTCATCCTAGTCTCCCAAGTGAACGCCAAAATATGCTAAACAAGACTTTTTCACAAAGTCATGAATAGATTTCCTAATATTCGCTTAAAACATAACAAAATACATTTGATTCTCACAGCTACGCCTATTTGTGGTTGCCATGGTTGTCCAGTGTTTTGATACCATAGACTGCCAAAATCCACAAAAAGAATTGCAACTTTACTCAAAGTGAAATAGACCTAGTGGAGGGATTAAGCAGGCATAAAAAAACCTTATTCTGCCCTGTTAATTGAAAACGGCATATCTACTGAAAAACACGTTTCGAGATAAATCCATATTTTAACTTAGTTTCAGTAATTTTATTTGACAATGTCCATATTTGTAACATGTTTCAAAAGGTTTTGGCAGCAGATATGGCTTTCAAAATTCACAGACATGTCAATGAGCTCACTGTTCCTAGTTTGAACGGTATAAGTTACATTTGAAGAAATTTGTAGATACGCCCTTTTGAATTCACTCGGCAGTAATATGTATATCAAAATTTGATTTTCAGGTTCGTCTTGTAGAGAGGTACCATCCAGACTTACTGCAGACTACACACATACATCTGGGACAGCAATTGGAAGGGCAAGGCAAGTACAGAGCAGCCGAAGTGCAGTATCTGGCCACTGGTGAGTGGAAAACCGCCATGAACATGTACAGAGGAATCAATATGTGGGAGGAAGCCTACAGGGTAGCGAAACAAAATGGTGGTCCTAGGGCGGCCGAACAAGTTGCTTTCTTGTGGGCCAACACGTTACCCATAGATTCTGCAATAAAACTTCTCAATAAGTACGGAATTTTGGACGCTTGTATCAACTACGCCTGTGAGACTTATCAGTTCAATTTTGCATTCCAGCTCAGTAAAAATCTTCCCTTGAAGGTAATATGTTAAAAAGTATTTCGTTAATTGCTTTTATAGGAGGATCAGTATAATAATATACAATATAAAATATTACCACGGTTAGGGCTTCACGCGAGAGCGAGATTTTTCTCGTCTCGTCTTGTTCTCGTCTCGTAAAAGCGAGACGAGACGAGACGAGACGTTTTCAAAAATATTATAGGCGATACCGAGACCACATACAGCGCAACACGAGAGTCTCGTTTTTGGTCTCGTTAAATATTTTGTATGAAGTTTTATATTCGACTCGACTTTGTTCAACACCAACAGAAAACAATGGAATATGAAGAGTTTCTACTATAATTACTGATATATTTTGTCTATATTATACATCGATCGTTCAAGAAATACACGATTTTTTAGGAGATTATTAATTTGTTATGACCTTGCGATAATTGAGATTATTTTTCAAGAAAAAATAGAATTCACAACCATAAAAATGGATGCCATTTTGAATTCAATACTTAACGGACAACTTTCATTGCCCTTAAATCCCAATACTTTGAAAATTTCGTCTCTATTTGAACATAGGGAGAAATGTATTCTCTTGTACTCATTGTAGTGAAGATGTGAACAATTATTGTACACATCTGTGTAACTACGTATAATAAAACTGGTAAAGAAATGAAGCTATTCAATGTTTCGAAAAGTCTTATGAGAAATACGCCGAGAACACCCTAAATGATCTACCCACTGGGAAGGTATTCTTTGAAAACTATACCAAATTGTTCAATTCTATTAAAAAATGTTTCGAAATATTGGAAAGCTGAATTTGCTGTTAGAAAGAGTAAATAGGAATCAAAGTATTTTACAGTGATGGAGATTGATGAAAAAGTTCTTCTTACACTTTCCAAGATGGCCGATGATTTATTAATGGCTACCTGAACCTGTTGAAATATTATTTTCCACAGCAGGTATGATCATGTCAAAAACACGTACATACATCATTGATAGATGATGTGATGGAAGCGTGATTATGTTTGAATTCTTGGTCATTGAGTTATTTAAAAGTTGAAATTATCAGTATTTGAAATTAAAAATAATGTACATGTACAAATATTTTTATATAAGAGCGTAATAAATATAGCTTTACAAAATTATTCATTATTGTATACCATTTCGTTCATATATTATAATATTCATTATCGTTATTCAGAATTAAGCGAGACGAGACAACTGATAACGAGACTGAAACGAGACTTAATTTTTTGGGAATTGGTGAGACCGAGACGAGATTTTTTATACACTCGCCTACTCTCGTCTCGTGTGGAGCCCTAACCACGGTAGGTTCTATACAGGGTGAGTCTTTGACCACTGCATTAATTTTAACCAAAGATTCCTCTCATCAAATGAAACACTTTTTACATTTAACATTTTTCCAAATTCAGCTCAGGTAAAAAGATACAGGCTGTTGAAATTTTGAAAAAAAATCAGTTTTTATTTTGTAGCTTTGACATCCTTTTTTCGAATAAAATGAATATTGACGTAAAGTTTCCTATAACTATGATACATATTTTCCAAATATTAGTTATTTTCTACTTCTACTGGTTTTCTAGTTATGGACTCGTGGATTCATAAAACTAAACGAAATTAGCATAAAGAAAGCATATAAAGTTTTTCTTGAGTCATTTCAAGAATATTCCATCGTTTTAGAACATTATATCATTCTTCATCATTTCTCCTTAAACGCACCGATTTCGAGATACTCTTCATTGAATGTATTAAAATAGAAAAGTCCAGAAATTTCACTACTTTTATGGATCCGTCCCTGAGCGTTGGTATCCCGAATCAAGCTGTATACCACGTTACCATGCCTTATTCTCGTCCGCCAACAATGTCATAGATAATTTATATGCAAGAGTGTATTAGCACATTGTGAAATCTTTAAACGCTTGTAACTTTTTACCTGAGCCGAATCTGGAAAAATGGTAAATTTCATTTGATGAGAGGAATCTTTGGTTAAAATTAATGCAGTGGTCAAAGACTCACCCCGTATATCAGTCGATTTTAGGTCTCTGCTATAAATGACCATTCCGTGTCAATATTTTCATTTTGTGTAGATCAAACATCATTTGGTGCAAAAATCTTAATCTAAGATTGCATTTTTGTGCGCTTATTTGAAAGCGCTATCATTTTGCCCAAATGTCTGTAGTTTCAATTTCAAGCCAAAAATCGATTCCGTTTGAATCTGTAAGCAGTCACATTCGATTATATCCGTTCGCTCAGCCTCAAACACGGTAACTTTCGAAAGGGGAAAGTGAGAGCCTTTAAATTTTCAGGATATAATTGAGGCCTGGACACGCCAGTCCAGTTCGAGAATAGGTAAAATCTGCCTTATTGGTTCGGAGACATTTGAATATTATTTTCCCAATTTCTTCAAAAGTCCAGATCCGATCAGGTTAAGGTGGTCGCTTATTGTTATGTATCTTTATTTCCAAGACCGCACTTAGGGGCGGTAAAACTTGGAGAGTTCAAATTCGGTGAGCAAACACAAAAGGGATTGAAGCACTTGATGAATATATCGAGCTTGATTATATTCTGAAAATTCAATTTTTTTTCGATACATGAAGAAAATGGGGGATTTCATGTGTAACTTCCCATTGTAAGAGAATCTCTAGACAAGAGATTTTAAGTTCGATTATATAAGATATGTTTCATTGGATTTTCTCTTAGATTATATGATATTATGTCAATGGATTTTCCCATTATACACGTGAAGGTGTCGATTTTCATCGGTGTCAATTGCATAGGTTTGAGTAAACAAACAAGAAATAGCGCAGAAAAGCTGAATCCACCTCAGTGCTTCTTTGAATTTCTCTAGTAGGCAGGTGTTTATCCTATGACCTCCTGTTTAACAATACCTCACGACATCGAAAAGTCAAATGTTGGGTTTTATGATACTTTGAATAGCTTGGTTGTAGATTGAATTCGATGGTTGCGTTAAAAATGAACATTGACTCGTCTGTTATATGATAATAGAAAATATTGTTTCGCTTTTTCTAAAATGTTTCCTTCAGAGAAAACACAAACGGTGTTTAAGGTGAGGTTTTCTTGACACGAAGTAGAACTCATCAAAATGAATTATGTAATTGATATAATTTTCCCTGAAACTAAACCGATAAACGAAGACATAATTGTTACTGTGTCCTTACTTCATCTTAGGCACAGCATTGTAAATGTTTGATCCAACAGTGAATGGTGGCCGCTAACATCTGATGAGGTTTTCTTGACACGAAGTAGAACTCATCAAAATGAATTATGTAATTGATATAATTTTCCCTGAAACTAAACCGATAAACGAAAACATAATTGTTACTGTGTCCTTACTTCATATTAGGCACAGCATTGTTAATGTTTGATCTAACAGTGAATGGTGGCCGCTAACATCAGACTAGG
Organism: Halyzia sedecimguttata; assembly: GCA_937662695.2. NCBI lineage: Eukaryota > Metazoa > Arthropoda > Insecta > Coleoptera > Coccinellidae > Halyzia > Halyzia sedecimguttata. Next base: position 68,841,322 of record OW569411.2, read on the forward strand.
AAATATCTTTCCTAGTCGAAACCTAACGGTTCCTAACGCTCTACCACTAAGCTAGCCACCACAGAACACTGATTATAAGAAATGAAAACTCCTAACTAATCGAAGGCAACACTTTCAGTCGCCATGGTTGGTTGCAAGGAATGATCGGACGGCTGGAATTTTTAATATAAAGGGTCCGCCATCTAACGTTTTTTTTTCAACTAGTGCTTATTTCGTGAATGGTAATACTTAGCTCATGTCTGATTTGACACATAGTTAGTTATATCCTACCGCTGAACGAATATGGTTGTGTATACGCTTGAACAAGGCTGGGAAATATTGCGACATTACTTTGAAAATCAAGGTAATGTTGCAGAATGTGTGCGAAAATTGCGTACGGATTTTGGAAGAAGAGAAGCACCGTCAGCTCCGTATGTTCGTTATCTTGTGAAAAAAGTGAAAATAACTAGCAACCTCATCGATAAACCAAAGCGTGAAGAGCCAAAAACAGTGCGTGTACACCCGAGAATATTGCTGCTGTGGCAGAAAGTGTGCGTGAAGCGCCATCAACATCAATTCACCGTCGTTCTCAAGAATTGAACATTTCGGAGACATCATTGGGACGAATTTTGCATAAAGACCTTGGTATGACGCCATACAAAGTCCAATTGGTTCAGGAGTTGCCCTGTTTTTGAAGATCGCATTATCAGCCGCAGAGCTGATGTCGTTTGGCCACCTCGGAGCTGCGATTTGACACCGTTGGACTATTATTTGTGGGGTGCCGTCAAAGGTGAGTGTTACGCCAACAAGCCAGAGACAATTGACGCTTTGAAGGCCAATATTCGTGAAGCCATTGGTGAAATACAGCTGCACATAAGCGATAATGTGCTTAAAAATTGGACCGATCGTGTAGGCTAGAGCATGGCCAGCCGAGGCAGCCATTTGAATGAAATTATTTTCCATTATTAACCAGAAGGATTGTACTTTCAAATAAAAAGAGAAATTTGAGAAAATATTCAGTGGCTTTTTTTATTGCATTTTCAAAAAAAAAAGTTATTTGGCGGACCCGTTACATACGTATTCAAGCTGCTAGTACTTTTCGTGTATTGAATTCACCTTCAATGTAAATTAACCGCTTCTATTATAAATCCTGATTCTGCAAACAGAATTTATGATTGAATGCCATAATTTACATCGAAAATTAATAAATTATAGAAGATAAAGTGAGCACAATGATGAAATTTAGCATTCAATTTATTGTTTGTAAATACTCGACAAATATTTAGATAATTTAAAAGAAACATGCTTCAAAAAAACAACAACATCACATAATATCGCAGTGCTCTTCAGTCGGATAGGCATCTTCTCTTTAGGCTGTCTTATCCTTGAAGAGTGTACCTACATGAAAAAAAATCGCAGCATCAAAACTTAGAAAGAGAATATATAGAGAAATAAGGGTACTCTTGATATTCAAATCAGAAGAAGATTTTTGTGCATAACAATAATCATCGTGGGCAGTTACATAGGGCGAAAATCTAGGGATAGCTTCATGATGAAGACGTGTAAGAACTCTTGGATGATAATAATCTGAGAAATGATCACTGCATAAACGATAATTAATAGCATTAGTGCTTGGACAGATACAGCAAGCTTGCTTCCAAGCTGTCGCTCTATCAGTATTCCTTGAAAATATGAAGTACTTTCTCTGCTTAAAACCAGCAGGGATATGCGAGTGAAAAGCTCTCTTTCAAAATGGAAATTTGCACGAATTGGTTTTGGACATATGAGATACTAGTGAATTTTCTGGCATTTTAAAAATAGAATAGAATAGGGATGATGAAAAATTTAGCAGGACTCACCCAATCAGATTACGTATCAAAATAGGATAAATAGATGGAATATTCTACTCTCGGCCGTTCTTCAATTTTGAATATTCCCCTGACTAGGCTGACTTCCAACAAAAATCTTCCAATCTCCTCAGTTGTCCTTTGTTTTTTGCTTGAGTAAATGTCAATCAGAAGTATAGAGGTTATTTTCGGTTGGACTGTCACTCAGACCGGAAATTCTGAGGCGGCCATGTTTGGTTGAAGTTAGGATCATAGAACCCCGAGTTTCACCCCCCTGCTAGCCACACTCATTTGATTTCTCTTCTTTCCTTTTATCTTGTTAAAGCGAACTATTAATTGTCTACCTCTTACACCTATTGCGTTTTCTGCTGATTGATTCCAAAAAACCGTCGATAAGTTTGAATTAGTGCCGAAGAGGGTACAAACCTCAAATGGCTGAAATTTGGAAGGTCATTAGAATGTGTTTCCTGATAGCCCTAAAGAATGAAAGTTCTACGGAATGCATTTTTTTATAGACCACATCCATATATTAAACTATTGAGTATTTTAAATAAATATCCACGATTAGTACAATGAACATGAAGATTTTTAGCAGAGATTTTTCCTGAATATTTAGTAATACTTGATTTCCTTCAGAAAAAAGAGGTTCACTACAAATACGCCATGGCCTTAGAGGATGACGGTAAGTTCTCTGAAGCAGAGGAGGAATTTATCAAAGCCGAAAAATCCAAGGAGGCCATCTTCATGTACATCCACGGGAAGAACTGGATGGATGCATTACGTGTGGCAGAAACACATGATCCCACTTCAGTGGCGGACGTTCTACAGGCCCAAGCAGCGCAATGTTTCAACGACAAAGAATTTTCGGAATTTGAGTCTTTGTTGCTGAGGGCTCAGGTTCCAGAATTGATCGTTCAGAAGTACAAATCGACAGGTGAGGTTTCTGTTTTCTTGAAGTTCTCCTATCTACGTGACTCGCAAATTTTTTCAGTATTTCGTGAGAATCGATATCTAGAAAAAAAAAATTTCTTCAGAAATTTTATATTCCGGAAACTATTCTCAGTCTATAGTCAGATTTCGTTTAAATTTCGCACAAACCGTCTGGCCGATATTTTAAAATCGAATGCCAGATTTCAGTTTGATCGTTTTCTGTATTTTACCAATTATTGTGGAATTGAAATTTCGAACTGCTATCTACTTCTGCTCATATTTCAAATTATGTGAGTATCAGAATTGTAACAATATCTCGATGGCCGAGATCTTAGCGTGCTCGACTGCCGCGCAAGAGATTAGGGTTCGAATCTCGGTTCGAATCCTCGCTGAGTAAGTTCACTATTTTATTCATTTCAAAATTTGAATCCAGCTAATGCTCAATGCATCATTCCATTTATTAACTAACCTACAAAAGATGGCTTGAAGGTACATTAAAATACTGCATATTTCGTGAGGATGTCTGAGACATAGAACTCGCGCGCAAAAGCTCCTGACTTCACGTCAGTGGTTTCCTCGATTTTTTCAATTTATAAATCAATGTTTATTATTATTTTAACCATTATTGTAATAATATCATATTATACCAACTATAACCCAGGTAACACAGACCTCGCATAGAGGTCTCTGAGAGGTTACAATGTGGATGAAAATGCGAGCTCCCAATGTGAGATCCTCAAGATATCACACAGATAACCAGAATAAGATATTCCTATTGCGAGCACCTAAAGATATCCCACAGATAACCAGACTAAGATATTCTTATTGCGAGATCCTCAAGATATCACATATGTAACCAGAATAAGACATTCCCATTGCGAGCTCCTAAAGATTTCACACAGATAATCAGAATAAGATATTCCTATTGCGAGCTCCTAAAGATATCACACAGATAAAAAGAATAAGATATTCTTATTGCGAGCTCCTAAAGATATCCCACAGATAACCAGAATATGACATTCCTGTTGCGAGATCCTCAAGATATCACATATGTAACCAGAATAAGATATTCCTATTGCGAGCTCCTAAAGATATCCCACAGACAACAAGAATAAGATATTCCTATTGCGAGCTCCTAAAGAAATCCCACAGATAACCAGAATAAGACATTCCTATTGCGACCTCCTTAAGTCATCGGAAGTATTACAAGAATAAGATATTCCTATTGAGGAGATCCTCAAGATATCACATATGTAACCAGAATCAGATATTACTATTGCGAGCTCCTAAAGATATCACACAGATAACAAGAATAAGATAATCCTATTGCGAGCTCCTAAAGATATCCCAAAGATAACCAGAATAAGACATTCCCATTGCGAGCTCCTAAAGATATCACGCAGATAACTAGAAAAAGACATTCCTATTGCGAGCTCCTCAAGATATCACAAGTGTAACGAGAATAACACATTCCATTGCGAGGTCCTGAAAACCTCGCAAATTCAACAAGAATAGGAAATCAGGTGGCGTGTTGTAGGGATCTACTCCATTCCTACTCTGCACTTCTCGTTTCCACCGGTAGATGGCGCAGTCGTCTACTCTGTACCCGGAAGAACAACCCAATCGCTTATAACCCGAGTGGAATATCGATCTACGCATCGAAGTGATGTATTCGGCGCCACACATGTACTGCACATTTGGAGGATATATAGATTATAGATCCATATCGCAGCCATCTTCTCTCAGTACTGCCCCGGTTGAGCAGCCTGAGAACTTCCCCATGTGATATATCTGAGATGTTACTGGGATCATCCCCTGTGGAGGACATTTGGAGGTGATAGAGAGGTCTGTGCGACCTCCCTGCGATATCGCAGTACACATCTCAGAATATTCCCCAGGGTGAGCAGTTTGAGAATTTCCCCATGCGATATCTCTGCGATGTTACTGGGCTCATCCCCTGTGGCGGACATTTGGAGGTGACTGGGAGGTCTATGCGAGCTCCCGGCGATATCGCAAAAAACCTCTCAAAATATTCCTCAGGGTGAGCAGTTTGAGAACTTCCCCATGCGATATCTCTGCGATGTTACTGGGCTCATCCCCTGAGGCGGACATTTGGAGGTGATAGGGAGGTCTATGCGAGCTCCCTGCGATATCGCAATAAACCTCTCAAAATATTCCCCAGGGTGAGCAGTTTGAGAACTTCCCCATGCGATATCTCTGCGATGTTACTGGGCTCATCCCCTGTGGCGGACATTTGGAGGTGATAGGGAGGTCTATGCGAGCTCCCTGCGATATCGCAATAAACCTCTCAAAATATTCCCCAGGGTGAGCAGTTTGAGAACTTCCCCATGCGATATCTCTGCGATGTTACTGGGCTCATCCCCTGTGGCGGACATTTGGAGGTGGTAGGGAGGTCTATGCGAGCTCCCTGCGATATCGCAATAAACCTCTCAAAATATTCCCCAGGGTGAGCAGTTTGAGAACTTTCCCATGCGATATCTCTGCGATGTTACTGGGCTCATCCCCTGTGGCGGACATTTGGAGGTGATAGGGAGGTCTATGCGAGCTCCCTGCGATATCGCAATAAACCTCTCAAAATATTCCCCAGGGTGAGCAGTTTGAGAACTTCCCCATGCGATATCTCTGCGATGTTGCTGGGCTCATCCCCTGTGGCGGACATTTGGAGGTGATAGGGAGCTCTTGGCGACCTCCCAGCGATATCGCAATAGGCGTCACAATATCCCGGCAGGAGCTCGCCGGGACATCTCTGGGAGGTCCCTGTGTTACCTGGGAAACAGTAAACGTGTAAATACAGGCTGAAGGACTTCGGTTCGAAGGCCTTTTGGAAAATAAATACTGTTGTTATTTTATTATTTTAATGTACATCTAAATTTCATCTCACAAAAAGTTTCTCGCATCTTTTCTGCTTTTTATTTATTTATTTCAAGTTTTCACAAAATTTTCTATAAATTGCTAATAATATGAACTGTATCTTTATAGAATCCAATTGAGTACAGACCAACAAAAAGAACAAAAAAGTGTAAGAATATTGAAATATACTGCAACAAACAATAATAACTGACAAACAATAATCAAAAGTAAAAGTGTATGGAAAAATGAAATGATGGTGAAATAATAATGTATTACAAAATTAGTACGCCATAATATCGTATTTTAGTCGATATGTCACATATAGGTACAAGACAAAATACTATATACTTACGTACTAAAGATATCTCGGCGAGCTCTGTCCAGGATATTGTGACGCTTTCTGCGATATCGCTGGGACGTCGCCAAGAGCTCTCCTTCACCTCCAAATGTCCGACACAGGGGATGACCCAGTTACATCCCACATTGGGAAGTCCTCAAACAACTCGCCCTAGGGAACAGTTTAAGAGGTTCACTGTGATATCGCCGGGAGGTTGCCCACAGCTCTATATCTCGTCCAAATGTCCGCCACAAGGGATGATCCCAGTAACATATCAGAGATATCACATGGTTCTCAAACGGCTCATCCTGGGGAATATTTTGAGAAGTTCACTGCGATATCGCTGGGAAGTCGCCAAAAGTTCTATATCTCACCCAAATGTCCGCTACAGGGGATGAGTCCAGAAACATCTCAAAGATTCAGAGATATCACATGGAAACGTTCTCAAACTGCTGACCGTGCGTCGTATTGAGAGAAGATCCCTGCGATATGGATCTATATCTCCTCCAGGACTTGGGCTGAAGTGGATCTCTACAACACCCGTCCTAATTTCTTATTCTTGTTGAACTTGCGATAACGTGAGGAGCTCGTAACGGGAATGTCTTATTGTGGTTACATATGGTTACATGCGGTATCATGATGAACTCTGCAATAGGAATTTCTTATTCTCGTTGCATTTGAGATCATTTGAGAAGCTCGCAACCGAAATGTACTATTCGTTAGATATGTGATATCTTGAGCAACTCCTCAATAGGAATTTCTTATTCTCGTTTTACTTGCCATGAATTGTGGATCTCGCAATAGAAATGTCTTATTCTGATGGTTATATATGCGATATATTGAGGAACTCCGCAAAACGAAATTCTTATTTTCGTTGCGCTTGCGATGACTTGAAGAACTCGCAGTAGGAATGTCTTATTCTGGTTACCTATCTGATATCTTGAGGAACTACGCAATAGGAATTTCTTATTCTATACTCGCGATGACTTGAGGAGCTCGCAATAGGAATGTCTTATTCTGGTTATCTGTGTGATATCTTAAGGAGCTCGCAATAAGAATGTTTTATTCTGAATGTGTGATATTCTGAGGAACTCAGCAATAGGAATTTCCTATTCTCGATTCAGTTGACGCGACATCTTGAGGATCTCACAATAGGAGCTCGCATTACATCCTCATTGTAACCTCTCAAAGTTCTCTCTGCGAAGTCTGTGTTACCTGGAAAATACCTACACTACATTTTTGAATTGTGAATTATAATTAATCTACAAGGCAAAAATTGCTGGAGCTAAGAATGAAAACATCAATGAAAACAAACAATGATAGATGTAAAAGCAAAAATTGGTTCAAGCCCTGTGGACAGGAGCTATTGGGCGCATGTTCATCTTCCTTGTGGCCCGTACTGACCAGTAAAGAAAAAAAGCAGTATCATGTTGAATACCTTAATATTATTCTGGAACACAAATTTTCCATTACAATAATCTTCATCTAGCTTCTATTTAGTATCAATTCCTGTAGAACGTGATCATAATAAGTGTTTTCCATATAATAAAATGTGTTTGAACTTGGTATGTAGGAAATCTGACATCAATTATTGGAATTAATTGATTTGACAAACAGCCGTCAAATGAGGTAAATAGATTTTTGTGACGATTTTCTGTGACCATAGAACGTCAAAAAACGCTGGAATGTGAATTTTAAGCAATATCTTCTGGAATTGAGATCGTATCGAACTGAAATTTTGCACACTCGTGTAGAATGCTTGATTTAACGTCGGTACAAATTTTTTTATTAAAAAATTTTCCAACTGCCCGATCCCAACAATACTTAGATAATATTATATACATAAATTAAGCATTTCATTATTGCATTTCTTGAAATAGGTACCTTTTCAAGTCGATCAACATCGTCCTTCTTTCGACGTCTAAACTATGACTTGATTCTTTATGTTTATGTCTTTGAATTTGTTTTCGGTGGAATTCAAAGAGTTCATAGAATAATCGATGAAAATACTGAGAGAGACCTAGGAAATTTGACACATTTTGTCTTATATCTCCAGAAATTGAAATCGTATAGAGCCAAAATTTTGCACAATGTTGGAAAATACTACAATTGACGTTAGTACAAGTTTTTGTTGCAATCTGATGAATAGTTCACGAAAAAAAAATTTTTTTTTCGAAAAAATTAAAAGAAATATTTTTTTAAAAATTACCAACATTTCGATCATAACAGAATTTTGCCAAAAGTTGTGCGTTTATATCCTCGAACTGACTACCAAGTTTCGATTCAACATCTTCTTTAGTTCCTGAAATATCAGGGAAATAACCTCAAAATTTTAAATGTCTATAACTCCTAAACCGTCCGGCCGATTTTGCCCGTTAACGAACTTAACCGTCGCATTTTGATCAGAAACCTACCCTGAAAGTTTGAAGTCGATAGGACCTTCGGTGCTCCTGTTATCGTGCCTACGGCCGGAAGTACGGCCGGCCGGCCGGCCATACGGCACCCAAAAATCTGACACCGGATTCGTGATCAGGGAGTCCGAATTAGTCTATTAGCCAATTTTCAGCTCGAAATTCGAAAATTACAGACATTTGGACGAAATGATAGGACGATGTTCCCCTAGAACATGCGCCCAAAAAGGAGAAAATTCTTAGCTAGTGTAATTTTTTCCACAAGGTTGATGTGATACTCCCTTTAATATATCGAACAAAAAGCTTCAAGCATGTGGTACTATTCCGTTTTTGTACCATGCTTCATGAACTCCCATATAGTCAAGGAGTAGAGCTCCGGACATAGACAGATGGACAGTATTTTTCAATTCATTTTTTTAGATTGGAGCTAACGTAAACTATGGCCATTTCAGGAGGGTTGAAAAGCTTCTTGTTTACTTTTTTCGCAGATTTATCGTTTATAATTTTTGACCAGGTACAATCAATGTATTGTACCAAACGAATTATTATAAATAAATAAAATATTAGTATTTTTTAATAATTTCCTGCAGATCATGCTGTTTATTAAATTTCTGATAAGTCATGATAGCGATAACTTACAGGTATGTGGGTCGATGCTCTGAGAGTCAGCAAGGATTATTTACCTCATCTATACCCTAATCTGCAATCCGAATACACAAAATCCCATCAATATCAATTGGGAGATAAAAATATAGAAACCATTCTTTCCCAAGCTAACGAGTGGGCATTGGCTGGGCAACACAAACAGGCTGTCGACTGTCTCCTTCAAGTAGATACTAATATAGCTGAACCTTCTATAGTGAAAAGAGCTCTAGTTAGAGCCGCAGATGTGGTGAATAAGTTTTTGTTCGGTCAAGAAGCCATGGATATCATAAAAATTCTATCCCCAAGGTAAATGAACTTTATTATCACTGTCGTTTCGTTCAATTTTCCTTTGGGATATTTTTCAGATTGATGCAGATGGGCGATCATGACCATGCAGCTCAGTTGTACATAAGTGTTGAAATGTACAAGGAAGCCGTTGATACATTGATTACTGCTGAAGACTGGACTAAAGCAAGAAAAGTTGCGAAGGAATTAGATCCAGCCTATGAAAACTATGTGGAAACTAAGTATAAGGATCGGCTACTCAAGAAAGGAGATGTGGAACAGTTGGCCGATGTGGGTAAGAAAGAAAATGAACCTATTCGCAGTTGTTATATCAATGAGTAATATACAACGTACCTACCTTGTGGGTACCTGAAGTCGTCAAATAAAACCAAAAATCCAATTTATCCGTCAAGAATAAGGTAATCTCCTGCGATTACTGCTGTTTGGACTATACCCACTAAACATGAAACCTTCCAGAAACATTTCAGTTCTACCCTATTGTGGGTTTTTAGAAACGTTACTCGAAACGTAGCCTAGGCGTTTTTTTCAGGTTTCAGTAAACATGAAACCTTCCTGAAACATTTCAATTCTACGCTATTGTGGACTTTTGGAAACGTTACTTGAAACGTAACCCAAAAGTTTCTTTGAGGTTTCAGAAAACATGAAACACTTCGAGAAACATTTCAATTTTACCCTATTGTGGACTTTTGGAAACGTTACTTGAAACGTAGCCTAGACGTTTTTTTCAGGTTTCAGTAAACATGAAACCTACCTGAAACATTTCAATTAAACCCTATTGTGGACTTCTGGAAACGTTACTTGAAACGTAACCCAGAAGTTTTTTTCAGGTTTTCAGAAAACATTAAACACTTCGAGAAACATTCCAATTCTACCCTATTGTGGGCTTTTGGAAACGTTACTTGAAACGTAACCTAGACGTTCTTTTCAGGATACAGTAAACATGAAACCTTCCTGAAACATTTCAATTCTACGCTATTGTGGACTTTTGGAAACGTTACTTGAAACGTAACCCAAAAGTTTCTTCCAGGCTTCAGAAAACATGAAGTTTTTCGAGAAACATTTCAATTTTATTTTATTGTGGACTTTTGGAAACGTTACTTGAAACGTAACCCAGAAGTTTGTTGTTCAGTTTCCAGTAAACCTGAAACCTTCCAGAAACATTTCAATTCTACCCTATTGTGGTCTTTTGGAAACGTTACTTGAAACGTAACGCAGAAGTTTTTTTCAGGTTTCAGTAAACTTTCAAGAAATATTTCAATTTTACCCCATTGCGGACTTTTGGAAACATTGCTTGAAACTTAACCCAGAAGTTTTTTCAGGTTCCAGTAAACTTGAAACCTTCCAGAAATATTTCAATTTCACCCTAATATAGCATATTTTTGAGATATTCCGAGCTCCTGAGTAACTCAAAAGCTCGAAATACTGCTTGCCATTGGCTGCGCACAAGCACTGGTACAGCTCATGAGCTCGAAACTCTTCAAACCGAATAATTGTGGACTTTTGGAAACGTAACGCAGACGTTTCTTCAGATTCCATTAGGGCGATAATTATCCACCAGAGTTCGTCTAGTGTTGCGCAAAGCGCGATCCTACTGCGTCTGCGCCGAATCGAAGAACAGAGCATCGGTATCGCTATTCGCTACGCTACCGCCATTATTAAACTGAGCTGTTGATTGAAATCGCCTTATTGAAGCGTTTGTTAGATTTCGGCGATTTCGTAGTGGTTGTGGTTTTTATCAGTTTTATCATTGAGAAAGTATAGTGTTCGCAATCATGAAGGTAAGTTATAATAATAATTCTTTGAAATCAAAGAGGCACTTAAGAAGAATTATTCGGCAGTCTATCGAACAACATGACCGTGAACGTGTGGCGCCAAAAATATCGAGTAAATCTCACGTTATTGAAGACTCTTGTGAAGTTATTTCACAAACAATTGGAACTTATTTTGATATCCCTCACCCTTCAACCCCAATTATGACACTTGAAAGAAAGAACCAGCATGTGAATTCGAATCTTGATCTATTTGAGAAGCCTAATATAATAGGCTTTTCAGAAAGATCAACTACTGTTCTTCCCCTGAAGGAGGACCACCATATTTTTGTTTCGGATATAAGAAATTGGATACTCAAAAATAGAAATTTATTAACCCATTCATCAATTAATGGTTTGTTAGCAATTTTAAAAAAATTTGGATTTGATTTCCCGAAAGACGCGAGAACTTTTCTTAAAACTCTTACAAGTTGCGACATGATTAAAATTGAAGAAGGCCATTTATTGCACTTGCATAAATATCCAAAGAAACTTCTTTTAGAGAGAATGTGGTTTGGTCATTCTTCACCACCATATCCGCAGAATGGAGAAAAACATTGTTATAAAAAAAGACATTTAAAATTTCTCTTTTCACTAAACTAGCATAATTTGAGACAGTCATAATTTATATAAATTTTCTTCATTTTGTTTGGGAGATGGATATATAGTGAATCATAAAATATTTTGAGTGGAATATGTACATTTGTAATATTTCTAGAGTGTTGTGATCATGGAAGGATTTTGAAGGACATTTTGGATACCACTGTAGCTGTTAGGACCATTCTGAATGAACACCGCCGCATATTGGAAAATATAGGAAATATAGGAAATAGACCCACCATAACTAACTTAGAATCCGTTCCTGAAAAACCTTTTAGATCATTGAAAAAATTAATCCAATATGATAATTCACTTAGAGATTCCGAAGATGCGGCAAAACAATTGGTGAGCACTTTCTAAATATGGTTCTCTATTATGTAGTATGGGATTATTATTGTCATCAATTATTCAGAATAATTTTGCTCAAAGTTCATTAGGTATCTCATATGAGATACCTAATATTTTGACTATATAGTCAAAATATTTTCAGGAAACTGCATATTTCATAATAGGCGGAGATGCCAACAATTCCATAAGAAGAGGTCTTGGTAAATTGCTTTCTAACAAATTAGCAATGTTATGTTCATTCTATGGGAGGAAGGGTAATCACCCCATCAAAGATATGAAATGCATTTCAATTTTGAGAGGTAATAATGAAATTCACTACTTATTCATTCTTTATTAACTTAAATTATCAATTCCAGAGGCATTGCGAAAGAGATTTGGATTGTCATACAGTGACAAAGATTTCCAAAATACGATATCGCAATGGTTGAAGCAAGCGTCTCTGAGACATTTAAGAGAACAAATTCAAAAAATTCTAAGATGAATAGAAGGACTCTGAAATTAGAGAGGATAGAATATATTTTAATTTTATTTTTTGTTATAATGTATCAAAATGTTGATTATGTTTATATAATATATATATATACATATAAATGATGAAAATGTTTGTTTTGTTTTTGAAATTGCATATCACAATAAATAAATTATTTTCTATTGGAAATTATACTGTATTTAATTTATAAATTAGAGAAATTCATAGCATATTACTGAAATAATATATGAAATTTTAAGAGATTCGCAGAGTGCTCTTCAATAAATAGATAAGAATATCTTTTAAATAGACTTCCAATTCAGCAAAAAGTTTTTCCACTTTTAGCTTGAAATCGTTTAATATTCATATTTATGAAAAAGTGGAAAAACTTTATGCTTAATTGGAAGTCTAATTGAAACGTGACCAAAACAGTTTTGTTGAAACGTGTCCAAGACAGTTTTGTTGAAACGTGTCCAAGACAGTCTTGTTGAAACGTGTCCTAGACAGTTTTGTTGAAATGTGTCTTAGACAGTCTTGTTGAAACGTATCCTAGACAGTTTTGTTGAAACGTGTCCAAAACTGTTGAAACGTGTCCAGAATGGTTTTCTTGAAACGTTATTAGACGATACTTTTGAAACGTTTCATTGAAACGTCTCTGAGGTAGGACATTTCTATTCTCTGAAACGTTTCTGGAACTTCCAGGAGCTTTAAGTAGAAACGTTTCAGGTGTCCATAAAACATTCCTGAAACGTTTCTGATACTGAAATATGTTTAGTGGGTAGTCTCCAACTTATGGCTTTAATTTACTCGAAACGCCTTCCTTGAAGCCTTCCTTGGTGCAAAATGCCAGAAGTTTCCTTGAAAAAATCTGGACGTTTGAGTGGAAGTGAGCTTTCGCAGAGGTCAAAATACTCATTTCAGGGTTTTTATGGATATAACATAGTTTTATTATGCAAAGGCTGATCTGGTTGTGAAATCTTGGGCTTGTAGTGTTCGAACAATATTGATTTCGTATCAGGGAATGTATCAGTCTTCTTTAAACAGTCGAACATTCTTATGGGCCATTTACACCAGGGTCACCAGGCCAATAACCGAGACAAAACACTAAACCAAGACATTACCTACCGCAAAATTTCAAAACATTCTATTTCATTGGAATGTCTTGAGAACAGTTAATGAAACAATCCAATGCAGTGGGTGGTTATTTACACGAGGCCAATATAGGATTGGCTTTAATGGATTGTCCCGTATGTTGGAATGGTGTAAATGATGCATTAATTAATGATGAATAGCCGCTCTCCGCCTCGGACTTCCTTTATATGCAACTCGTAGATCCTTCATGGTTGCCGTGGACGTTAATAACGATATATTCTGTGTTTGGAGTGAACGAGCGGGGTTCATTGATCCAACGCCTCGTATGAACCATAGATAAAGAGGTTATGACTATTTGAAGTTCAGAATTCACGGTATGTATCTGGAAAAATATAGATCCCACTTAGGTGAAATCAAGTACATAGATTTGAAATAACGGTTTGAATGATTATTCCACAAATAAGTATATCCCCGTGAGGACGTTTGCACTAGAAGCATACACAGCAACCCTATAGATTCAGTTGGAGATTCATATTGTATATAATATGCATAGGATTTTTATATCAATCGTCTAGGGGTTGAGTCAACACACTGGTTCTGATATGTAGGTAGGTACACTTCATTTACAATATTCACAATCGGTGAAAGTCTTTACAAGGTCGAAGAAATTTCTCTGGAAATTACTGAATTTCAACCACTACTGCTTCAATGATTGATTCGCAATTTACTCTGACTCTGTCTAAGTGAGAGTTGGCTTTAAATTACGTCGTAGAATCTCTTAATCGAACGTGAACCTTCTCTCCTTCTATTAACATCAATTATAAGGGCGTATGAACAGGCACGGGCCTAAGGGGGGGGGTATGGGGAGGGATGACCCCCCCCCCCTACCTAAAGTTGACCGGAGTTGGCAAATTTTCAAAGCAGTCAGAAAAATTTCAAAGCAGTAGGAAAAATTTCAAATCTGTTGGAAAAATTTCGAAGCAATTGGAAAAATTTCGAAGCAGTTGGAAAAATTTCGAAGCAGTTGGAAAAATTTCGAAGCAGTCGGACAAATTTCAGAGCACTTGGAAAAATTTCGAAGCAGTTGAATAATTCATAGCCCCCCCCTCATCTTCAATTGTCCAATTGTCTAATACTTCAATGCACAGTAGTTGAAAAATTTTCGATGCTTCCCCCCCCCTCCAACATTTGGGCTCAGCCCGTCCCTGCGTATGAACGCTATTGGCCTAATTGCCATCTTCAGTATAAAAGGAATCAAAGTTCCGAAACTAACTGACTATCCACTGGCTGCGCCCAGGGTTACTCTGACAACACCCCCTACCCAATTTTCCGCCACTCTGATAGGGCTGTACTACTATTCCTCGCGTATTGGTTATTCCCTTGGCTTAGGCACTTTGCTCGGACCAATGGCGTTCTACCGGAACAATCAGCAAGCCTGATACTAATTCCTGGAACTCGGGTCTTCCACGGAGTGCGCTCCACTTCGGGACAATTTAGGGGAGTCGTAGCATGTTTTATATTCAAGTATTACGTATTCCATTAGAGATATATTTGGTTTCCAGAGACTGCCTAATTGGCTTTGAGGCATCATAGAGCCGAATTTTGGAATTCGCCTCTCAATCTCCCCTCGAATGGAATGTACTTTTTGGGAACGGTTTTGGATTAGTACAGATATCTAAACAGATCCTAAAATCGTCGGTTTTTGGTGTTGGTAATTCACTTCAGTAGGTATGCGCCAGCGTCGCATACTAATGGCTGGCCTTCCATTGGAACTGAATTCATTCGATTAAGACCTACATACCCGAAATTTTAACCTCCTAAGATTCCAAGTACCGAAGTAATGAATATTGAATTGAATTTTGCACAAAAAAAGTAAATCAATCAATTTCTCGAAAACCGCTAGAGATAGGGATGAGGAAGTTAATTCAGAAATAATCAGAATGCTACTGCGAATAGAAAAAAGCAATAATTAAGATCTTATATATAAAAGCTATATACATATAGCTGAGTACGTTTTTAGATATCAGTAAGAATTTCATTGTATAATGTATACATTAGAATGTTTCATTTCTTCTTTCTCATTCATCCTGGTTTTCAGATATCATAGGCGCTCTAGATTTATTAGCCGAACAAGGCCAATGGAATCGTTGCTTAGAGAAGGCGAAAACCCATAACCCTCCAATTCTTCACAAATACGTGGCACTTTATGCTGCAAAATTACTGAAAGATGGATTCGTCAAAGAGGCTCTCAATATTTATGCTACTCACGGGGCTCCTGCTATGCCTCAAAATTTCAACATCTACAATCATATCGCATCGGAGATGTTCACACTGTCCGACTTTTCGGGGCCCGAAAGTTACAACGAGTGGGAGAAATTGAGACAAATGTTGTTCGAAATTGTAAGTATACATTTTTGCGCGTATGTTCTGGGGAACATCGCGTTATCATTTTGTCCAAATGTCTGTAACATTCGAATTTTTTTACGAAAATGGTCTCAAGCGATTTGGTTCGACTCCCCAATGAAGAATTCGAGGTCAAATTTGATTCTGTCAGGCCGTTGCCACGATAACTTGAAAACGGAAAGAGCTAGCGACTTGAAATCTTCAGGGTAGGTGGCGCATCCTAATACGACAGACAAGTTCATTAATGGGCATAATCGGCCCAATGGTTTCCGAGTAATAATTTTGTTTTCAACCAATATAAATCCGATCGAATTGAAACTTGGTGAGTAGTTGTAGAATATAAACCTAAGCTCCTGTGTGAAATTTTGTGAGAATCGTATCACTAGAAAATTATTAAAAATATTTTTGTTGTCACGATAACCTGAGAACGGAAAGAGATAGCGGTTTGAAGTTTTCAGGTTAGGTTGTGCATCTGAACGCGACATTTGAGTTTGTTTATAAGCATAATCGGCCAAACAGTTTTAGAGTTATAGCCATCTGAAATTTGGTTGTTTTTTTCTCCTCATTAACTCAAAAATTACTAAACCGATTGCATTGAAACATGGTTATTAGTTGTAGAATGCCAACGCGAAAATTCTTGCAAAATTTCTTGAGGATAATATTTGTAGAAAATTTTTGAGAAATCATTGAAAATTAAAAAAAAATTCTTTATATCAGTAACTATTCGTCTGAAATTGCTGAAATTTTGCAAGAGCCTTTAGAACCTAACTCTACCGCCAAGTTTCAAGTTTTAACACGATTGGTTGAATATTGTTGGAGATTCGAGCAGCCTTGTGCGAGTTCAGTAGATGGGTGACCGTTGCCTCGATAACTTTCGAGCGAAAGGAGATAGGGACTTACAATTTTCAGGGTAGGTTGCGTATCCGAATGGCAGAGTTAAGTTCGTTTTTGGGCATAATCGGTTTAACGGCTTCCGAGTTATACCCACATGGAATATTATTGCCTCGATAACTCAAAAAATAAAGATTCGATCGAATTGAAGCTTGGTAACTAGTAGTAGAAAATCAACATAAAGACGTGTTTAAATTTTTTTAAGAACCGTACCCTTAGAACATCTGAAAAAAATGAAGAAAAAAATTTTTTTGTAAGAACCGTACCCCTAGAAAATTTAAAAAAAATTACGAAAAAAAAAATTGCTTCAAGCACTGACGTGAAGTCAGGAGCTTTTGCGCGTATGTTCTATTGTCCATTCTTCTGTATTGGACACCCTTAATCGAAATTACCATGGTAAATTATGTTGTCCATTCTCCTGTATTGGACACTTAATTCGAATTTACCATGGCAAATTCGAATGAAGAGTGTCCAATACAGGAGAATGGACAACATAATTTATCATGGTAAATTCGATTAAGGGTGTCTAATACAGAAGAATGGACAATAGAACATACGCGCAAAAGCTCCTGACTTCACGTCAGTGCTTGTTTATTTCGAATTGAATTAGAACTTTTGCTGTTCATTCGAACTGCTGTTCATACATCTGAAATCGAAACTTTGCTTTCAGTTACCATTTCAAGCTATTTTTCGCACCAATAACAATAATTCCATACTGTTCAAAACTCATTCATGGAACTTCAAAATTAAACTATAGTCAATTATAAAATCACTCGCGTGACGTCATTAGCTTTAGCACAATCGTTCATTTAATGATTAATGTATGTTAAAAAACAACTGCGAAAGATCTCAGCAGGTGATTTCTTGGACAAAAATAGAACTACTTTCTTATACAAAACTCCTGATCCTGTTATCATGCAACCGTGGAAAAATCGATTTGTGATTTTACATTTGAATTATTTCCTCTGAAATTACTGAAGCTACGAAGTAATAGCTAGGAATAGACATTTTCCAAAATTGAATTTCCTTTCGGAAAATATACGTCTTTTCAAATTTTACGAATATCTGAAAAGTTATGGAATAATTAACGGAAGAGGTTGACTGTTTCAACCCCATGTAGATATCGTAGGAGCCTGTAGGAGGTTGAAAAAATAGTGGTACTTGTACCACGTATGGTATATTACAACTTTTCAAAAATCTATGTGTCTGAGTATTTTGGTTCGGTAGATAAAAATTCAGTCGGCCAGCCCCGAGCGCTACTATTCCACCACCGTATTTACCGTTCTTCCCCTACCGCTGTAGCACGCGTTTGCTATTTTATTCCGACGTTCCAAATAGGTGGCCTAGAAACAAAATTGCAGATTACATGTGATTCAATAACCAAGCTTATCAATATTTTCGTTCGATTTTGAGAGCCTTAAGTCCCCAGCTCCGTGGATCGAAAGAAAGAAGTTTGTAATTTTTTTTTAAATATTCTAATTATGGCCAAGAAATGGGATTGGCAGATTACATGTGTAGATTCAATATCTGCTGAAATTAATTAGTTATCGAATCGGCACATCTAATCTGCTTATTACTTTTCTTGTCCGGTTAGTGGAATCTTCAGAAACAAAAAGTTTGGAAACCACTAACGTGAGGTCAGTCTACTTTAGCGCGCATGCTTAAATTAATAGCCAGAGCAGTCATCCATCTAGGTACTCGCCTAAGTATGCTTGGCTTCCAGGAAAAAATACTATTTGTACAATATTTGCAACGATATAGATCCAATCTAGAACTAGACAGTAAAATAAAGTTTTGAAAGCTCTTGCAAAATTTGATCGATATCTGAACTGTGATATTATATTAAGTCAAAAAATATAAAAAAGCACTGACTTGAAGTCAGTACTCTTTGCCGTGCGTGTTCACGTTGGCTAATTTGAATTGATTCATGAGTGTTTCAAGTTCAGTGGATAGAGCGAGCCGAGGGTAGTGGACATCATTCACTGTCGGGTCATAAATTAACAGTGTTGTGTCTAAGCTGGCATAAGGATAGAGAAGTATAATCATAATGTTTATAACACGCGTGCCAAGGTAGATTGATCCCACGTCAATACTTTTTTAGCTTTTTTTTCTTTCATTGTGAAGACAATCTGAAATTGGAGCGCGTATTATAAACACGATTATAATTATACTGACCCACCCAAGTCTTCCCCAAGGAGATCCATCAGAAGCTCCTGGAAGCTTGTGCGACTAAGGAGAGTCAGTTGTGTTCTTTGTCAACTTTGTAACGCTATCCTTATGCCAACTTAGGCACAGCACTGTTAATTTATGACCCGACAGTAAATGGTGTTCACTACCCTCTGGGTAGATCTCCGGCTCGTTCTATCTACTCAGCTTGTGAGGTTTTAAAAACCCACAATATCGGCTCAGCACCAGACCCATGAACGATGTTCCTTGCGGAACATGCACGCAAAAATGACAACTTGGGCCAATGTAACCTACATTATTCGTAAATCTTCAGGCGGTCGTTATGGCCCTCCCCCTATTTTGAGTCAGTTCCAAGTTCCAATTAATGAGAAAGATTTTATTAGGAAGATTCTTATTACAGGTTGAAAACCTTGAAACTATCAATCACGAAGTGAAGCACCATTTCAAGAATTTGTTGATGATTTCACACCTTTATGCATTGAGGGCGACGTGCAGGGAAGTTCCATCACTGAAATCCGTTGCTGTGAAGATAAGTTGCGCTCTTCTCAGATATACCGATATAATTCCTGCAGATAAAGGATACTATGAAGCAGGTAATAAGAAAATAGAACTTGCACATCGTTGCTACAATATTCGCTTTATTTCAAACTCCTAGCTCTAATACTACCTAATTACATTGTAACCAATTAAAATGTGGTCATGCGCCTCCCTGTATTTCAATTGAATTTTCAATTAATGAATGTTTATCAGGAATGGATATGAAGAGTGAAGGAAGATACTCCGAAGCCTTTGTGTTTCTAAATCACTACTTGGATCTCTGTGAAGCTATAGATGAGGGAGAAGGTCAACTAGTGGATCATTCAGATTTAGTTCAAACTGATTTTCCGTCCAATGTTCCAATCCCCAATCAACTATATCTGAGAGATGACCCCCAAGAACATGACAGTGTGAGAGAATGGGTTTTAACTGTCAGTATGGATCAAAGGATTGAACAGGTAAACGTATATTTCTCTGTTTATAGGATTCCATGATATTTATAGTTAGAATGAACTCCACAGATGTTCGAAAATATATTGAATTTTCATGAAGATACTTAAAAGATCATAGTCAATCAAAGAAAAACGTCTCCACGATTCAGTAGTGATGCGACAAACGCGATTGTAGTGATGCGACAAACGGATACGTTCAAGTATTATACGTAAGCAGATTAATTACAATTATTTACCCCCCCCCCCCATCAGCTTAGGATAGAGTACTTCAACCCACATACTTTTCATTTAAACATTATTGACAACCTTATTGACACGGTATCCAAAATAGAGTAAGAAACACATTTTATACAGGGTGGGCCACGGTCGATGGTACTCTGGACTTTTAACGGAGAACGGGACGTACGATTTAGTGAAAATGTTTGTTCATAGTTAGGAACCATTGCTCCATCGATCTAGAATATTTGCAGCGCTGCGGTGTTGCCGCTTATGTCAAAAATTACTAACTATTTTGATATTTCAAATGGAACACTCTGTATATTATTATTTTTTTCGATTTGCCGTAGCCTCCTGATCATCTGTATCAACTTCCTCATCCCTATCTCTAGCAGTTTTCGAGTAATTCATTTATTTTCTTATGTTTTTGTGCAAAATATAGATTCAATTAAACGTTCATTACTTCGGAATCCTAGAGAGCGGCAATTTCGGCTATGGATTAGCTATATCCCGTGTATCATTTACGTTTAATGAAATACGTCTCTTTAAGGGCTAAAACTTGAACCCGTATAACAATTCGTTATCCGATCGTAACGACTGAATAACTTTCTTAAAGTTAAAGCAAAACTCTATCGAATCTATATCCAAACTTTAAAGATAATCTGTATACATTATAGCGATCCCTAATATATAAATTCGACAAAGACTAGGTAAAGATCTTACAAACAATATCTGTATCGATAATATATAATCGATATCTATTCGCTACGCATTCAGTAAGAAAATCGCTTACGGTTATCTTTAATCCCTCTGTAAAGAATATATAACGATATTCGGAGATATTCCTATATCTGAAAAATTTGTAGGTTCTATACTATCCCGTGATTAAATTCTTTATCGAAAATTCACGATGAATCGATAGACAATAGATACAGTTTTCAGAGAAAAATAATATACTTCTACCAGATATATACTCTGCTTCTACTCTACTGTACTCTCTGCTTTCCTTTCAATAATGAAATGTAAAGGTAGAAACAGACTATGCCCACGTACGCAACGTACGCGACGCAACGTGGGAGAGCTTGTGTGCACACTTGTCCCACGTATGCAACGCATATTGACATCAGACGTTGTCATTTATCAGTGTGGGTACTATGTTTTTTGATTATTGGGTGAGGACGATATATTAAGTTTGTTGCTTTTACCTGAATATGTCCGTCGTATGCAACGCATATTGACATCAGACGTTGGGGTCAATTCTCAGGTGCATTATAGTGTACTACGAGTATGTTTTCTGATTCTGAGAGTGAATTTGAGGACGATATATTATGTTTGTTATTTATTTTTACTTCGATATGTCCATGCCACAAGAACAAAAAGAAGAGAAGATATTGGATACACGGTATACATAAAGAAACAGGTACCCACACATATTAATTTATTCAGTATTATTAAACGTACCTACATAGTGGATAAATATAAATACTTACAACACCTACCCAATTCATACAGTACAAGCAGTAGTAGCAGGTAGGTACTTGGCAGGCTTGCACTGTTGTTTTGCTATATCTTCCCATCCCATGCTGCATTGCGTAATGTTGTGTCACGAAATTCAGTGCATTTAATATTAGGTATCAATGACATATTATCGTCTAACCAAATCAATGACTTGTTCATCTCCCATTTTTCAAAATTCAAATTGACGTATTGCGAATGTAAGTTTCTATAGAAACACACTAGCAATCCCCTCCACCTTCCCACGTCGATCTGGATCGGCGGATTCGCGTTGCGTGGGATAGCGTTGCGTATTATAGCGTCTAGCGTCTCGTCTGTGTAGTGTGTTTCTAGGCATGTAAATTCAAGGGTCCAGATATCGTAATGCGTTGCGTACGTGGCGTAGTCTGGGCATAGTCTGTTTCTACCTTTAATCTCACATGCCAAACGCATACAACGCGTTGTCACGTTGAAATTCAATGATATTACAATATTTAATACTTTTTGGCGCTCTAGTTCCTCGGAACTGAGTGCTTATCAATTTGCCCAAATGTCTGTAATTTTCGAATATTTCGATGAAAATGGTCTTAAACGATTTGGTTCGACTCACTGATCAAGAATCCGTGGTCGAAATTCATTCTGTCCGGCCGGTCCGGTCGGCCGATCCGGCCGGTCCGGCCGGCCGTAGGCACGATAACTCTCGAACGGAATGAGCTAGAGAGTTGAAATTTTCAGAGTAGGTTTGGGGGATAAATATCTCGGCTAAGTTCGTTATTGGGCAAAATCGGACAGATGGTTTCGGAGTAACAAAAAAATTTTTTTTTTACGGAACAAATTCCAAATTAAATTTTTTTTAATAAAAAGTTTTATCATAAAAATCCACTCATATCATTTTTAACTCTAACAAGCTAATACTTTCGGAGATATGATTTTTCAAAATTTCAATAATAAATCGTATTTCAACGTTGTCACATAATGATATTATTCTATGTATGAATATGAATTGTCATAATGTCAAATGATGTTCCTGAGACATTATCTAATCAATCGAAGAATTGTGAGCGAAGTGAGAAAAATCTCAGTTGTTTGCTCCGAAATTAGTTTTTCTCAGAAAATACTTACATTTCGGAACTGAACATGAAGTAAGAGATCTGAGAGTAGTGAGACTGCTTTTCATCCATAGACATAGATATAACTCTCGAACGGAATGAGGTAGGTAGTTGAAATTTTCAGAGTAGTTTAGGGAGATGAATATCTCGGTTAAGTTCGTTATTGGGCAAAATTGGCCAGATTTAATTTGATTTCTTCCATGGTGCAGTTCTCATTCTCATGATTGCTCATTTAATCTTGATAAATAAACTATTATTTGAATTGAATTTCCTTTATTAATTTAATACACACTACACAAGATTAGGAACAGATCATTATTGAAATCGGGGATTGTCCTACTGTTCATAGGTTTCCTATATATGTAGTGTAATTTTGGCATTCATTACAGTAAGTTCATTTTTGGCGCTCTAGTTCCTCGGAACTGAGTGCTTATCAATTTGCCCAAATGTCTGTAATTTTCGAATATTTCGATGAAAATGGTCTTAAACGATTTGGTTCGATTCACTGATCAAGAATCCGTGGTCGAAATTCATTCTGTCCGGCCGTCCGGCCGGTCGTAGGCACGATGACTCTCGAACGGAATGAGCTAGAGAGTTAAATTTTCAGAGTAGGTTTGGGGGATAAGTTCGTTATTGGGCAAAATCGGACAGATGGTTTCGGAGTAACAAAAAAAAATTTTTTTTACAGAACAAATTCCAAATTAAATTTTTTTAATGAGCAGTTTTATCATAAGAATCCATTCATATCATTTTTAACTCTAACAAGCTAATACTTTCGGAGATATGATTTTTCAAAATTTCAATGTAAATCGTATTTCACAGATTGATATAATTATACTATGTATATTCTATGTATGAATTGTCATAAAGTCAACTTGACAGAAGGGAATATTGTAACTTCAAGAATATTGGGGTTGAAATACTCGTATTTTAGCGATGCAACGGGGACCTCACCCGAAAATGTTTGAAAATAATACGTAAATATTGAAAGCATAATTCTGTAGTTCGAGAGAGGAGATAATTTGGTGAACGTAGATCAAGAAATTTTTGATCGATTACAAGGTAATTTATTATTACTTATCTTCTTTTATACATGTTTCATGGAATACCTACTATTTGTAGGTACTTTAAACCTGTTTTGGGCAATTGTCATACGAAACTTGTTGTTTTGGCGCTCTAGTTCCTCGGAACAGAGTTCTTATCAATTTGCCCAAGTGTCTGTAATTTTGGAATTTTTGGCTGAAAATGGTCTCAAATGATTTGGTTCGACTCACTGATCAAGAATCCGAGTGCGAAATCGATTCTGTCTGGCCGGCCGACCGGCCGTAGGCACGATAACTCTCGAACGAAAGGAGTTAGCGGATTGAAAATTGCAAGGTGGTTTTGGAGCGTAAATATCTCGGACAAGTTCGTTAATGGGCGAAATCCATCAAGGGGTTTCGGAGTTATGGCTGATTTTAGTAAAATATTTTTTATGAATATTTCCGAAACTGATCACTCGATCTATCTGAAATTTAGCACCAAATTGTAGAATCATGACCTTTATACGCATGTGAAGTTTTGTATTGACCAGATTACCGCAAAGTGTCAAAAAAAAAATTTGAAAATGTATTGCAGTTCTCATTCTCATGATTGCTCATTTAATCTTGATAAATAAACTATTATTTGAATTGAATTTCCTTTATGATGCAGTTCTATCATATGAATTAATACATTGATATAATTCCCAACTCTGAGAAACCAATACCAGATATAATTTGTCTGTTTGAACTAGAGCGTCAGAAAGCTCCTGTCCACAGGGCTTGAACCCATTTTTAATTACACAATAAGGACATATTTTGTTGTCTTTCCGTCCATTGGGTCGAAAATGGTCAGGCAAGTTTATTCGAATAAAGCTCATGATAATATAAATATATAGATCACTAGCAATAGGTATTGATCAGTAATCAGCTATAATCACTTACAGGTCAAGTGTGAACTCTTATGTATCACAGCTTAGTACTGTCATCACCGGAGGGAATGTTATTGTTTATGTTTATGCCTTCAATAGCTGTGGTAACAAATCAAAATAAATTTTGATACGTAGTATTGATTATAGCGTTTGAGTAAAATATGTAAAATAAAGTGATGAAGTTCATACACTGATATTCCTTCCACAGCACTCCTTCATCGTATCATTATTACGGTAATTTTCATAAGTATGTACCATTTTTTCTACGAATTTTATTATGCGGAGCTTCCATTTTCTTTTTTTTTTCTAAGATTTAATCGTGAATATTCAGTTTCCGATCGACAGTTATATCGCATTATTTTATTATGTGTATCCATTGCACCAATCAGTCGTTAAAATGCA
Source organism: Halyzia sedecimguttata (assembly GCA_937662695.2). Taxonomy (NCBI): domain Eukaryota; kingdom Metazoa; phylum Arthropoda; class Insecta; order Coleoptera; family Coccinellidae; genus Halyzia; species Halyzia sedecimguttata. Next base: position 68,866,607 of record OW569411.2, read on the forward strand.
CGCTTTTTTGATATCCTACAACAAGGTTAGTGGATGGATGAGTTGGTAAGGTGGTGGTCAGATCGAAAATTGGAGGTAAGGTATGCAGGTTCGAATCCAAATGAGGAACGAAAATTTAATTTAATACGTAAATTCAATATATGGTAATTGGGGTACAATGAAAGGATGATTGAGATATCCAAACGATGAAACGCAGAAATATAAGAAAAAAACATTTAAAATTATGTTTTCCCACCGTAATTCTTATTAATTCTTGCTCCCAAAATGGGTATCTGTTCGATAAAGAATTTCTGTATTAAAACTTTACCGTTTGGATGATAGTTTTTCGTTATTTGATCTGTATCAAAGCAGTAGAGGTTTTTGATAACGCCGAAGCTTATTACTTCAAAAGAAGACAACATTTTAAATGGATTAACTTATTCTAACGGAAATCCTAATGATTTTACCAGAAGTGTAGAATAAGATTTAGGCTCAACCAGAACATTCTGCATGATTTTGCTACAATATGATCGCATTGATCGTGAAGAATAAACAATTTCAACAAAACTTCATTTGTATAATTATTGCCCTCCATTTGAATGATTTTTCAATAAAATCTCCATTAATGAATTCAAGAATACTTCGCAATCGATGCCAATTGCCAAATTATCATAAATTACTTATTCTATAACATTAAATGGATAGCTAATACAAAATTTAGAAAAATATTCCCGTTGGCATGAACTTTCTTTTAATTCGAAAGAACATGTTATATCGTTTGATGGGAAACTCAATTCTCTTTCAATAAATCTTATGATATACAGAGTCATTCCATTTGAAAAAACTAATTTTTTATCGTGTAAGTATGTCCAGGAAAAGCATAGGATTTTGAACAACCCTGTATGATTAGGGACTATAGTCATTATACGTAAATTATAAACGGGATATTGTTAATCCATACCCGAAATTTCGGCTTTCTAGGATTCCAAGTAACGAAGTAATGAATGTTGAATTGAAGCTAGGGGAATCCAGGGCAAAACGGCGTACTGGGGCATAACGGGGTATCGCCATTTTACGTCAATCTTATTCGAATAAACCCGCCAAATCTCAGACGCACTATCCCCATTACCAATACCCTTCCCCGCAATAGACGCAGCACTAATCGGGCGAACGTTAGTCTAACTTTATCCGCCATCGAGTTATAAACGCCTTATGTTGTAAAAGTGGATCATATATTATCTTAAGGTATGTACAGTTTTCGAAAAGTTAATGCTGTTTTGTTTATGCTATATCGTTGCCTTCATATTATTATTATTATTATTGAATATAGATATATAGCTTCAATATAGATATATAGCTTCAATATAGATACTTCATCCAATGCATGGCTTCAAAAATACTTTTAGGCTGATTTTTTTATTCTTGTTTTATTCAAGCATGTGTTTTGGGGCAAAACGGGGGGGTACCCCATTTTGCCCCAACGGGGGGTACCCCGTTTTGACCCAAGCAATGTAATGAGATTTATTATGTTTTTCTATTGATTTCAGATGGTACGAAAATACGCAAAAAAGACAACTCGTCAAAATTGGTCTAAAGAGTCAATGAAAGAAGCAATGCAGGCGACTATTGAGGGTACCATGGGTTATAAAAAAGCAGCACAGCAATTTAAGGTGCCTCAAACTACATTAGAACGTTATGTTGCTAAAGCAAAAAGAGGTTTGGGGTCAAATTTTAAAATAGCGCAATTAGGAAGCGCCAGAAATGTGTTTACCGAAGCTCGAGAGTTAGAGATTGTAAAATATATAAAGGAGATGGAATCAAGATTATTCGGCTTTACAATGAGAGAGTTAAGAAAATTTGTTTATCAATTGGCGGTCGCAAACGGTGTTGCAAACAGGTTTAGTAAAGACACTGGGATGGCCGGTCCTGACTGGATGGAACATTTTCTTCGGAAACACCCTACCATAACCCTTAGAAACCAGAAGCTACATCAGGAGCCAGAGCAATGGGCTTCAATAAGGTTGCTGTAAATCATTTCTTTGGTTTGCTTACAAGTATTATCGATAAATATCAATTAACTGCAAAGATTTTTAATTGTGATGAGACAGGTATCACTGTAAATCCAAAGGGACATTCGAGGATATTAGCACTTAAAGGAAAACGCCAAGTTGGAGTTCTCACTTCTGCAGAGAGGGGGGAAGCCGTTACTGTTGAAATTTGTTGCTCAGCTTCGGGAAGTTATTTTCCTCCTTGCCTTATTTTTCCCAGGAAAAGGAAACGCCCTGAGTTTGAAATTGGTTTGCCACCTGGTTCTATGATAGAAACAAGTGATTCTGGTTGGGTGACTGGAGACATTTTTTTCAGATGTTTTAAAAATTTTGTCCAATTTTGTGGGGCTTCAAAGGATAACGCTGTACTTTTAATTTTTGATGGCCATGCTAGTCATACAAAAAATCTTGACCTTATTAATTATGCCCGAGAAAATGGAGTGATTCTGCTTTGTTTACCACCGCATTGTTCGCACAAGTTACAACCTTTGGACGTCGGCTTTATGAAACCTCTCAGCAACTACTACGAAAATGAAGTAAGAGTGTGGCTGCGAAGTAATCCCGGAAAAGTCGTAACACTTTGGCAACTTTCGACTCTTTTTGGTGGTGCCTATGTTAACGCAGCAACAATGAAAAATGCTTTAAGTGCTTTCAAAAAAACTGGGATTTGGCCACCCAATGAAAATGTTTTTTGTGAAAGTGACTTTTTACCAGCTGCTACAACAGATATACCTTTAGACGATGAAGGCAAAGAACAGCAATCTTTAGGAGAAAATGCCCATGCAGACTCCAGAAAAATATGAGATCCAAAAAAATAGAGTAGAGACAACTCCGCCTCGACGTGTGCCAATGAAGAACATAAACAATAATTCTTCACCATTACCACAGTGTTCGTGGATGCCCGATGCTCCTCCAACTCATAAAGCTACACCGAATAAGGTAGTTCTACAAGAGCCAAACATATTTCCTCTGACATCGCCGCAAGATAAGCAGCCAATTCCTAATGTTACTTCCGTGCAAAACGCCCTAAGCGAAAACGTGGGAAAACAGCAATTTTAACATCCACTCCTTTCAAAATGGAATTGGAAACATCTGTTCAAGAAAGAAATAAGAAAGCTAATGGTGTCAAAAGAAAAATAGGCAGTGTAGAGAAAAATACTAAGAAAAAAGCAGTTCCTAAATTAACGAAAAAAAAAAGCATTGAAAGATAAAAATAATGAACATTCCACAAGTGAGGAAGACGATGCAGTATGTTTTTATTGCGAAGAATTCCTATAGTACTTCCACCGAAGGATGGATTTCATGTTGTCTTTGTCACAAATGGGCTCATAATTCCTGCGCAGGTATTGACAGCGATGACGTTGAGACTGTGTTCCGATGTGAATTATGTTCCTAAATAACTTTCTATATCATATAATAATTATATCACTAAGAGTTTTTGTATTAATAAAATATTTCCTTTCACCTACACGTACCTAATACACTAACCCATTTTACCCCAGACACAATCCCCATTTTGCCCCGTATACGGGGCAAAGCGGGGAAAGGCTTGACTCTTGAAAAATATATAAAAAAACTACGTAAAAATTTTTAGTTGGTTATTTAGTTGGCTAAAGTCTAAAGATTACCTAGCTAAATTCAAAATAGCAATGTTGAGTTAACATGTTTTATAAGAAAATCAGGATCTTAAAATTAGGCACCCCATATTGCCCCGGATTCCCCTATATGTTTTGCACAAAAAATGATGTAAATCAAATAATTACTCGAAAACCGCTGCAGTTAGGAATGATGAAGCTGACACTGAATTAATAAGGAGGCTGCGGCGGATCGAAAAAAGCAATAATATATAGGGTGTTCCATTTGAAATATCACAGTTGGTATTACTTTTTGATATAAGCGGTAACACTGCAGCGCTGAAAATACTCTAGATCGATTGAGCAGTGGTTCCTTAGCCAAGGAAGCAAATTTTCAATAAAATCGTACATCCCGTTCTCCGTAAAAGTCCAGGGTACCATCGATCGTGGCCCACCTGTAGATATAGGTAGTAAAAAAAAACGTAGTAGATTGAATTTATTCTTTAGACGCTACTTGCAATTCTTCTTCAATTCTCTTAGAGACAATAATATCAAGAAGCCTTTCGGATTTTGCTTGTAACTTTTCCAAATTTATCGGAATAGACCGGAGTGTTTTTAAAAGTTAGCTTATGAACATAACGTGGCATGGCAAAGACTTCTTATCTTATGATATTATTATAACATGGATAATTCTGATACTATCACCGCCATAATAAGATAGATTTTAATTTGGGACGTCATTTGGTTGGAGGACCATGACATTTTCACTCTATGTTTGATAGATATTAAGCCCATGTTACCTAGTTATCATCGAATCTGAAACTTTTTGAATACATTTATTTCAGACTCTACCTCTAGATGACAGGCAACTGTATTCTTCAAGTCTGCAGCATGGGGAGTCACCATGCATTGTTACCGGTTTTCCTGTGCGTAAACAGCCTGTAGTATTCAGTAAAAATAATATTCAGGCAAATAAGGATGCTTGGTCGAAACTTAATATGGGAGCTAAGATGTCACCAGAGTCAAATGTGTCCAATGTCCTTTCTTTTTTGCAGAAATGGTGTGGAACACCTAGTATATAATGTATTTATTGACTTTATGAATATTAATTTTGGTTGCATATTAAAATTAGTGATTGACAAGAAAATTAATTAATTATAAAAATCCTTTCAAACCCTTTTTTTAAGGGGTTAGGAGTAGCCAGAAGCGTCAAAACATGACAATTTTGAATAGTTTTTTTTTGCCAGTAAATCATTTTATTTTATGAAAGTAAAAATATGGTGTCATCAAATAAGGTTTCGACTAGGTTTGACAGAAATTTCAGAAAAAGATATTAATAATTTTGAAAGTAATGGCTGTGTGTTGATCCAGTTCCGACCGAAGCTCCTTGCGGTGACCATAGCTTATCCTTGGAGATTCATCAAAAATCAATCGGATAAAAAACCAATAGTAAATTGTTTATAAAAATTCGAAATTAAAAGAAAATCCTTCTATCAGTCACGAGTCTCTCATGTTTTCGAAAAGCTGTATATATTTCATTAGAATCTACCAAGCGGTTTTCGAGCTACAGTGGTCACCAGTTGAAAGAACGTAGTTTTAGAAAAACGCATTTGAAGTTTTACACTCAATTTACGTATTATTCAATTACTTACAGAGTCATCTATTCCTGAACCACATAATAGTTCTTCAGCCATTGTGGCAGCCTCCAAAATATCTATTTGATGTTGTCTACGTATCATTCTACCTTCTGGAGTGTTGACGTCTGAGTGGAGCACGTTAGCTGCTAGCTACCTGCTCTCGCCCAGAGCGCCCGATGCTAATTATCGAATTACTCGAAAAGTATTTGTCGGATCTACTTCAAATTTTCAGAGAACATTTCTGAGACATCATGCTTTCAGAAAATGCAAAAAAAGAAAAATAGATTTTTTGAAAAAGCTGACTACACCTAACCCCTTAAGTTTCACATTACAGTTGCAGAAATATTTAATCCAACTCACTCATAAAATGGTATGAAGATTTCTGGATATGTACCAATGACCCATAGTAATATGTTACCCAAATATTCATGAAAATATGTCAGGGAATTAATAAATAGACCACATTAACGACAAACAATGTGATTTTTATCAAGTTTTTCAAAATAATTTTACAAATAAAACAATTATCATATCTTCCACTAAAACTTAAACTAGATAAAAAAAATGTGTTCACTGCATAAACAGATTTTCTGCAGAAGGTAGTGGCTGAAGCCCACCAGTCACATCAGGAAGTTGGGTTAGGTCAGGGAGGTTTTGTATATGAGCCCTAAGCTCCTGTCTTACATTATATACTTTGGCAAGTTTTTCTTGATATTCCTGCAAGAAAAAAAAGCAAATATGAATATGCAAAATATAATAATACAGTATAAAATAAGTGTACCTAATTTCGTAATTTTCTGAAGTTTTCATGGCAGAATGTTAATTTCCATCAACGTATATGAGGGAGGTGGTAAATAAACTGCTCCACAAAAGTTAAGGAAATTCAGAAATTTTGTGACCTTTTCAAATGTTGCCGCTTCTTGTCCGCCAAATGTTCATTTATGAGAAATCAAATGTTTACTCTCTTATATCTGAATGGTTTTTCTGCTCCTCGTTTGATAACTTTTTCAGTTTCAGGCAAGTTCTTGTCGTTTACGTTTTTGAGAATTTTGGATCAGTTATTGTTTTACGTTCTTACAATCAACTTTGATTCAAAATCTGAAATTTTGTTTTGCAATAATGCCTAGACGTAAAATTAATGCGGATGAAGCCAATAGGGCTATTGGTATGATCGAGGCGGGACGTAATCAGAGAGATGTTGCGAATTCCTTTGAACTTAGTGGAAGCGTAGTTTCCGGGCTTCTCCATCGATTTGGAGAAACTGGAAACGTTACCGAAAGACCGAGAATTGGACGCCCAAGATCCACCACTCCTGCACAAGATCGGTTTCTGACTGTGTCTATCGTAACGTGCCTTTGAGTACATGTTGAATCGAGCAGCAGCGCCATTTGAACGCTACTGGTGTTTTGGCTTCGATTGAAACAGTTCGTCGAAGATCTCGAGACGTTAATCTACATTCTCAGCGACTTTTGAGAAGAATTCCATTAACTCAAAATAATATGCGACTTCGGTTCGTGCGAGAATTGTCGATGAAGCTCTGGAAATCCATGGTATTCCACATTTTGCCCTGCCCCCTCGGTCGCCAGACCTCAATCCCATTAAACACGCTTGGGATCAGCTACAAAGAGTTTTGGATTCTCATCAACCACAAGGCGTTGCCAGGCTGTGATGTTCGAGGAGGCCAATACTCTTTTCTGAACTTTATTTTTTCAATTTTTTGATTGAACTGATTTTGCACTACAAGTACTACACAAATTTTCACCTGAAACTGTGACACTTATAAAGAAATGGGCAAAATAATGAGTTAGATAAGTGAGTAAATATTTATATTTCTCATATTCAAAAAATTTGCGAAAAAAAATGGAAACCTTTGAAACAGTCTCAAAATTTCTGAACCTCCATAACTTTTGTGAAGCAGCATCTTCCTCTCAGTCTCTTCTCCTCACATTCCTGTTGTGGAAGTGCGTATATACAGTGTGGAAAACCCAAATGGAATAAATTCCCTTCGAAATACAGGTACAACCCTTAATTGTTCAAATAGGAAGTATGGGCTTGTGATAACCCGAACAACACCACAGTGATTCTGTTTACTCGGAGAAGGAAACTTCCAGCGGATATTATAGAATTTCTGGAAGTCTGAAGTTGAATATCTAGGGGTAATACTAGATAGTAAACTTCTGTAGAATAGGCATGTTGAAATCACTGCTAGCAAACCAATAAAGGCTTTAATGGCGTGCAGAAATCTAGCCGATACGACTTCGGGCTGCAAGCCTAAGATACTGCGGTGGATGTACGTCATTATTGTGAGACCCATAATCACGTATGGGACTGTAGTCTGGTACACAAAAATACGCCAGAATAGCACGAGGAATACCCTCGACAAAGTACAAAGGTTGGCCTGTGTGTGTATCACTGGAGCTATGGGAACCTGTCCTACCAGGGCACTTGAGATTTCACAAATCTCACACCACTTCATCTAGTGATAGACAAAATGGCCCATGAAGCCATTCTCAGAATATCTAGGAAAGGAACCGGTAATGAGAGTATTAAAAACTAGAAAGCCTGGTCCTCCCTTGACAGGTACATTTCAGTAGGTACATCAGCCAATGTTCCTGATGAAATGATTAAGAAAGTAAGCATCGAAAAAAACTTCACTGCGATGCTCAATAGGAAAAAAGACTGGGACAGGAATCCACCCAAGTTCTTACAAAAAATGCCATTAAATGGTATACAGACGGTTCAAAAACCACTACAGGAGCTGGCGCTGGAGTATATTGTGGAGGCACCAAATGCTCACTATCGCTTGGCTCCTATCCGAGCGTCTTTCAGGCGGAATACTTGCAATAGAAAGATGCGTGGAAATGAACCTAGAAAGAAATTATCCGAGATATGATATAGCAATCTACTCTGACAGTCAAGCTGCTGTTAAAGCTCTGAGCTCCCATGTTATCGAGTCCAAGCTAATACGGGAGTGCCGAAGACAAATTAGTGAAGTAGGCAAGAACAACAGGGTATCCTTGGTCTGGGTTCCTGGTCACGTAGGAATGATTGGAAATAAGGAGGCCAACACACTTGCCAAGAATGGAGCACAAACCCCTTTTATATGCCCGGAACCCTACTGTGGGGTTGGTACATACACCTACAAAAGTGAATTTCGGATAAAAGAAGAAACTGAATGATGTATCACTCCAAAAAGTTCCTACGGAACTTTGAAACTGTCCTATACAACGCTGCACGCTGCACCTCCTCACTGGTTTCCTCACAGAGCCTTAGGATGCATCTGATGAGATTAGGGCTAGCAGAAACTGACGAGTGCAGATTTTGTTGGAGGAGGATGAGATTCCTGATCACCTGATTACGGAATGCCTCGCCATCTCAAACGAACGCAAGGAATATTTTGGCAAGAAATCTGCAGGAGCGGAGACGTAGCCTCCTTGAAGCCATCACAGATAATGAAATTCATTAGAACTCTGGAACTGGAAGGCGAGCTGTAGAAGGTGATGATATCGGCAGCTCTGACGGGGGGCACAATAGACCTTAAGGTTGCAGTGCAACGTTATCCGCTACAACAATATATAATATGGGGTTTTGATACATCGTTTGAAAGGTCGCGTCATTCTCTATTCAGAAATATTATCACGTTCATGTTTATCGAAATACTCTTAATAGAAAAAAATAAAATCATGTTATTACCGAAATTCATTATAATATTCCCTCGAATAGTCCCAAATCTGATTACAATAATATCCAAACTTATTTGCGACTTTGCGAAAAATTATAGTGCGTGGAGTCCCTCCGAGCGGAAGAAGTGAAATATCGTAATATGGAAATGAAAATAGGAAGGGGTAGAAAACTACGCGCATGCTTTCGAGTGTCACGCATTCAATCTCGCTCTATCTCTTTCAATTCCTCCTCCCCAGGAGCGTTGAACGTTTAACGCAACAGTGCCCACATATCCCCTCCATGGTAGCGTTAAACGTTTAACGCAACCTTGTTGGAAGTCGCATTAGAAGTTTTAATTAAAGAAAACAATATTGTGTTTTACCATGAGAACTACGAAATGCGAAAATGAATTGAATACAAATATTATGCAAGATAAGGAGGTTACTAGCTCTACCTCTTTCTAGAAGTGTTAACTGCGAGATCATTAAGCAGTCTATGATTTTAAACGAGCACACATACTTGTGATTCTTGTTCAGGTCCGAATTGATAAAAGCAGTTAAATTTCTGTAATTTTTATCAGATTTAATGACATTCAATGAAGAATATCTCGAAAACGGTGCGTTTTAGGCGAAATGATGAAGAATAAATTGATTCTCTAAAATGATTTGAGTATTCTTAGAACGACTCAAGATAACCTTCATCTGCTTTACTTACTTATGCTAATTTCTCATAGTTTTATGAATTCGCGAGTCTATATAAGCAAGAAGGTATGGGTTCCCAAGTATGTTTAGTCTACAGAAACAGAACAAGTTCAATACTATTGTATGAAAACCATGATCGCTTATTTTCCATCAAGTCTGATGATTATCATAATAAAATTCGAGAGCACTGACTCATATTGCCAAAACTATATAACTTTTTAGATAATGCGATTCAATAAAACCTCGGGGAATGTCCAAATTTCCATAGCTTCTATTAATCCAAGGCCCACCTCCGCCTACCAATGTACAACTTAAAAACTCACCCTCGCCCTGTATATGTTATATATGTATCACTTGGAGTACGTTCCACTAGGCGATCGCAACGTTCAAAACGTTCGTAGAGTCTGGACTCTACGATCGCCTAGTGGAACGTACTCTTGATGAACAATGTACTCATATAATGTGATATAAATCTACCCCCTTTTACGCGACTGTTTGTTTTTGATATATACATAATTATAAATTTTGTTGTGTTCTATTTCTTTTTTTCTCTGCTCCTTTTGCGGAATTATCCGTTAAACCTTTTCACTTATCTATAATTAATGTTTACCGTGAATTTCCTTTTATTTTCAAACTTGATATGCGTTTTTTGGGAGATTTCATTCTTCCGTGTTTTTCGATTATCCGAAAGCGTTTTTCCTTGCATAGGCCGGATGATCGGGGTGACATTCCGTCACTTCCACCAACATAGATAATGAAAAACTATCTGTGATCCGAATTGATTGTCATAATTTTATGCAGTTTAGAAAGGCCATTTTCATATTCGAATTAAACATTCTTAAGGCTGGTAACTTTAACTTAATCATATATATATATAATATATATAGACATTTATTTTTAGTGTTATGCTTTATAATCAGACTAAATAATCCGTTAGCTTATTAATTATTATTATTAATAATAAGTAAACGGATTATTCAGTCTCAGTATTAACCATAGCATTAGAAATCTATAAGAAAAAAAAAAAAGCACTGACGTGAAGTCAGTACTCTTTGGCGCGCGTGTTCACGGTGGCTAATTTGAATTGAATTATTCAAAATTTAACAGTGCTGTATCTAAGCTGCCATCAGGATAGAGTAACAAAGTTGGAAAAGAACACAAGTGACTCTCCTTAGTCGCACAAGCTCCTAGAAGATTTGGGAGGGTCAGTATAATCCTAATCATGTTTATAGCACGCGCGCCAAAGCAGATTGACTTTTTACACTTTTTCTTTCATTGTTAAGTCAATCTGCTTTTGCGCGCGTGCTATAAACATGATTAGGATTATACTGACCCTCCCAAATCTTCTAGGAGCTTGTGCGACTAAGGAGAGTCACTTGTGTTCTTTTCCAACTTTGTTACTCTATCCTGATGGCAGCTTAGATACAGCACTGTTAAATTTTGAATAATTCAATTCAAATTAGCCACCGTGAACACGCGCGCCAAAGAGTACTGACTTCACGTCAGTGCTTTTTTTTTTTTTTTCAAGTTCCTTTAACAAATATAGCTATCAATACAGTTTGGCTGTTAGTTTTACCGTAGATCAGAAAAAAATTCGGTTGTGGGTCCTCCGTTACGGACGAAATTGCATCTTCTCCAAATCCGAACGCATTTTAATATAGATCTACCGAATATAGTTATTTATAAATTCGCCTCAGGGCCACCATACAGACATTTCAAATCGGAAACAACGCTATTTCCCCCAAACTGACTTGTGTCCGTGCACTGAATTGACATGAATATTCTTTTAAAACCTCACAATATCGGCTCATTACTCCCAACATAACCCAAACAACCCAAAACCATTCACTTCTCGTCTGCGCAAGCGCAGTATACTCGTGGCTGCAAGTCCTCCCAAAATTACACACCTCACAAAAAACTCCGATTCTCCAACACTAGTGGTTCAGGAGATATCGCTTCTTGAATCCACGCATGCGCAGACCCTCACCAGGGGATTCTAGAGCGGAAAAGCATCCGCCACCCCAAAACCCCAATCCTCTCTGACGAAAGCACCACCAGTTAAATCACTGATGGTCTGCTCATGTGCATAACGAAAAATGCCCGTAAGGGGTTGCATCCATTTCGAAATTAGCCCCAGGGCCAAGGTAAGGACACTTTAACTCTGAAGCAACGCTACAGCCCCCAAACTGACTTGTCCTTGCACTGAATTGCTATGAATATTCTTTTAAAACCTCATAATATCGTCTCAGCACTCCCAACATAACCCATCCAACCCAAAAACAGTCACTTCTCTTCTGCGCATGCGCAATCTACTCGCGGCTAAAAGTCCTTTTCAAAATAACACACCTTACAAAAAACTCCGATTCTCCAACACTAGTGGTTCAGGAGATATCACATCTTTAATCCACGCATGCGCAGACCCTCAACAGGGGATTCTATAGAGGAATAGCATCCGCCACCCCAAAACCCTAATCCTCTCTGACGAAAACACCACCAGTTAAATTACTGATGGTCTGCTCATGCGCATAACGAAAAATGCCTGTAAGGGGTAACATCAATTTCAAAATTAGCCCCAGGGCCACGGTACGGACACTTTAACTCGGAAACAACGCTACATCCCCCAAACTGACTTGTCCTTGCACTGAATTGCTATGAATATTCTATTAAAACCTCATAATATCGACTCAGCACTCCCAACATAACCCATCCAACCCAAAAACAGTCACTTCTCTTCTGCGCATGCGCAATCTACTGGCGGCTAAAAGTCCTCTCAAAATAACACACCTTACAAAAAACTCCGATTATCCAACACTAGTGGTTCGGAAGATATCGCATCTTTAATCTACGCATGCGCAGACCCTCATCAGGGATCTGAATTCTATGGAGGAATAGCATCCGCCACCCCAAAACCCCAATCCTCTCTGACGAAAACTACAGCAGTTAAAGGACTTCTCATCTGCGCATGCGCAATACGGAAAATGCCCGGAAAGGGCAGCATGAACCTCAAAAACATATGTTTCGGCATTAAAAGCAAAGTATTCCGCAAAATAGTAGTAATTTTTTTATTTTTTTCATGTCACGTGATCTTCACGAAATTTTGCAAAAGTGTTTGCTTTGGTCTTTTGCATCTAACTACTGAGTTTCAATTTAATCAGATCAGTATTTTTCGAGTTATCGTGAAAACAAAATTTTCAAATTTTCAAAATTTTTTTTTGCCACTTTAGGGCCGTCCGTTCAACACAAAACTTCGGAGGCATATAAAGGTCATGATTCTACAATCTGATGCCAAATTTCAAAAAGATTGAGTGATCAGTTCCGGAAATATTCATAAAAAACGTTTTTATTAAAAACGGCCTTAACTCCGAAACCGCTCGGTCGATTTTGCCCGTTATCGAGTTATCGTGCTAACGGCCGGACCGGCCGGCCGGACCGGCCGGCCGGACGGACAGAATTGAATTTGACCTCGAATTCTTCATCAGGGAGTCGAACCCAATCGTTTGAGACCATTTTCGAAAAAAAATTCGAAAAATACAGACATTGTGACGAAATGATAGCACGCTGTTCCTTGCGGAACACGCGCGCAAAAATAGGATAACGCGGATAAGTTTATTAAAATGGAAAAGTATAACGGGTAATTCCGCAAAAGGAGCTCCTTTTGCGGAATTACCGTTATACTTTTCCATTTTATTAGAAATCTATGTTTCAATTTTTAAGTTAGGGAATAAGTTGAAGTTACCAGCCAGCATAAACCAGCCTTTATTCAGCGTCGTGGAGTGAGTATAGTCTGTTATACGGTTACAAATACTTTGGCATAAAATACTCCCATCGGATTTTCATTCTGACACTGTTACATAATATACTATTCTCCCCGACTGCTATAGAATATAGAGATTCTAAATTAGAATTTGATCACAGAATGCTAGCTTTCTGTCACTTGTAGAAAAATCATTCTGTAACACCTCGTTTTTGCGCGTATGTTCTGGGGAACATCGCGTTATCATTTCGCCCAAATGTCTGTAACTTTCGAATTTTTTTACGAAAATGGTCTCAAACGATTCGGTTCGACTCCCCAATGAAGAATTCGAGGCCAAATTTGATTCTTTCCGACCGGCCGTTGCCACGATAACTTGTGAACGGACAAGTTCGTTAATGGGCATAATCGGCCCAATGGTTTCCGAGTAATAATTTTGTTTTCAACCAATATAGATCCGATCGAATTGAAACTTGGTGAATAGTTGTAGAATATAAACCTAAGGACGTTTGTGAAATTTTGTGAGAATCGTATCGCTAGAAAATTATTAAAAAATATTTTTGTTGTCACGATGCCAACGCGAAAATTTTTGCAAAATTTCGTGAGGATAGTATTTTTTTTTATTTATTCATTCAATGCAAATTTACAATCTACTCAATAAGTAATAAGTAAATTTAATGTAAGTAAAAGACTTGAGACAGGTAGCGTCCAGCGACGGATTACTGCGTTTCATCGACTCAGATCTTCTGGCCAGGTTCTCTTGAGTCGTCTTGGATAGTTGGTGTGCAATAATTCATTGATGAGAGGGTTTTCGTGATCGTTAGTGCGTCTCTCGTATTTTGTAGAGAAATGTTTTATTACCTCTGTTACGTAGGGTACGTTTAGATTGTTGTGCAGAGTTTTGTTTGACACATACCATGGGGCATCAGACATCATTCTCAGGGTCTTGGATTGAAATGTTTGGAGGGTTTTTGTATTTGTTGGCTTACTGCATCCCCAGAGCTCGATCCCATAGGTCCATATTGGTCTCAATATACACTTGTAAATTAAAATTTTGTTTTCCAAGGATAGTTGAGATTTTCTCTTCAGAAGCCAATACATTTTTTTAACTTTGAGGTCTAGCAGACTAGGATAGTATTTGTAGAAAATTTTTAAAAAATCATAGAAAATTGAAAAAAAAATTATATTTCAATAACTATTCGTCTGAAATGGCTGAAATTTTGCAAGAGCCTTTAGAACCTAACTCTACCGCCAAGTTTCAAGTTTTAACACGATCGGTTAAATATTGTTGGAGATTCGAGCAGCCTTGTGTGAGTTCATTAGATGGGTGACCGTTGCTCCGATAACTTTCGAACGAAAGGAGATAGGGACTTGCAATTTTCAGGGTAGGTTGCGTATCCGAATGGGAGAGAGTTAAGTTCGTTTTTGGGCATAATCGGTCTAACGGTTTCCGAGTTATACCCACCTGGAATATTAATAAAAAAATAAAAAATCGATCGAATTGAAGCTTGGTAACTAGTAGTAGATAATCAACATAAAGAAGTGTTTAAAATTTTGTAAGAACCGCACCCCTAGAAAATTTGAAAAAAAAATGACGGAAAATTTTTTTTTTAAGAACTGTAAGAAAATTTCAAAAAAATCACGAAAAAAAAATTGGTTCCGGCACTGACGTGAAGTCAGGAGCTTTTGCGCGTATGTTCTATTGTCCATTCTTCTGTATTGGACACCCTTAATCGAATTTACCATGGTAAATTATGTTGTCCATTCTCCTGTATTGGACACTTAATTCGAATGTACCATGGTAAATATTAGTATGGGCTATTGGCTATTCCAATAGGAACATACGAATTCTCTCCAACTCTGTGGCAGCACTTAAGGCAATAACCAGCTGGAGAATTAACTCCGGTTTGTGCTGAAATGCAGACAGCACCAGGAAACCTTGGCTGCCAGAAACCGAGTTGAGCTCGGGTGGGTGCCAGGGCACACAGGGGTTGAAGGGAATGAAAGAGCTGACCTACTCGCTAGAGAGGGCTCAGCTATCCTCCTTTTCGGACCAGAGCCGGGAGTAGGGATGACCAAATAGGCCTTGAAAGGCGTCATTGAAAAATGGCACAACAACAAAACTTCGGGCCAGCGGCATAGTAAGTTAATCATGGGGCAGCCCTGCACCTCACTACCTAAAGAAGTCTTACTACTGAGAAAAAGTAAGCTCAGGCCAGTAACTGGCCTACTAACCGGACACTGTAACCTAAGAAAGCACCTGAACAACTTGGACTTTCTCCGAGAGAACCCTGTTTATAGGAAATATGACGACAATGGAGGAAAATGAACCTTATGTGTAATACACCGACAAGGCATTGGGGATGTTACATGACACCCATATAATTTCAGTGGTGCAAGAATTAGCTCGGTTAAGTAAACCTGAACTGCAAAGGATCGACTAAAAGACCCTATAGAGGCTAGCAACCCGAGCTGAGGGGGATCAACCATAAGAACCTGTCAGCTTATAGCAGACCGACCTAGGTGCAATAAGTCTATCTAGGCTGGAGCACGGGCTACTCCCTCAAACTGTATCGGTCTAACACAAACAAACACAAAAATTGTGTGTCCTTTCAAAAGCTCGAGAACAAGGCGAAAATTGAACATAATTTATACCATTGTATTGAAGTTTCAATTTGAATATTTGTATACAGCGGTATATTAGCCATCATGACCTTATTTGAAATGAGCATTTCATTATGTTCTATTTTAGTGAATCAGAATCAGTATTTAAACAATTATTAATTTGGTTGTGGATCTAAAGAAAATCTGTTATCTTCTTGCATACATTTATGGAGTTCAGCTAAAAATTAACCACTAAACGTCTCTCAGCTTATGGAAAAAATGGAGTTTTGAAATTTGGCACACAGCCGTTTTTCGATGCAGACCATCTTTCTAAAATATTTTCATCAAAATCGCACTTCCGATTATATCGGAAGTTGTCATCAACCTTAGAATTACAAACTATGTAACTATTTGGCGCTCTTGTTACTGGTAACAGAGTGCTTATCAATTTGCCCAAATGTCTGTAATTTTCGAATTTTAGGCTGAAAATGGTCCCAAACGATTTGGTTCGACCCACTGATCAAGAATCCTTGGTCGAAATCGATTCTGTCTGGCCGTCCGTCCGTTAACACGATAACTCTCGAACGGAATAAGCTAGACAGTTGAAAATTTCAGAGTAGGTTTGGGAGATAAATATCTTGGAAAAGTTCGTTATTGGGCAAAATGGTTTCGGAGTTACGAAAAAAAAATTTTTTTTTTACATTACAAATTTCAGATTCAATTTTTTTTAAGATGCAGTTTCATCATTAGAACCCATTGACAGCATTTTCAACTCTAGCAAGCTAATACTTTCGGAGATATGATTTTTCAAAATTTCAATAATACATCGTAGTTCTATGTTATCACAGAATGCGAATTCTATCTGTCTGTGTTCTATCTGTGTTCACTGTTCATACATATAGACCACATTAGTTAGGTTAGAATCAGTCGCTTGGCGGGAGATCCATATTCAAATGTTAGTACAGAGACAACAAGTATTGGGTACCTTCATCATTAGTGCATGTTTTCATGTTATTTTCACATTAAAATCTACTTCTGTTTATTCTTAAATCAAAATTGAAACCATTCTAGTTCGAAAGATTTCCGTATGTCGTAGATGACTTCTGTTGTGCGTCATTACAAGGCCGATTTAGGGTTATGTTATTATTTTTGACTGATTTCGAGTGAGCTAAGACATACGTCAATCGAATTTGGTGAACACTTTTATATTTTATATTATTTTGGAAATATACAATTTTCTTATGAAAACTTGATTCTAGATGGTTGAGAAAGGTTCACAGAATCTA
Source organism: Halyzia sedecimguttata (assembly GCA_937662695.2). NCBI lineage: Eukaryota > Metazoa > Arthropoda > Insecta > Coleoptera > Coccinellidae > Halyzia > Halyzia sedecimguttata. Next base: position 68,883,850 of record OW569411.2, read on the forward strand.
TTTCCACCAAAATAAACCTTAAGAAATTAGCCAAAGTATCTAAAAACAGACGAGAAATTCGCGTAAGTTTTAGGTCCATAAGAAATGCATGGGGAATTCAGTAATCGATTTTTAGCGACGTTACCGCTTAATACCGGTATCAAACGGTTATAATTTTTACATTTTAGCGAGAGTGGTTACAAGCGGTAACGGAAGTTCCCCTCCGAAGCTGTCATATTGACATTTGATACCGGTATCAAAATTTATAACCGGGTCCATGAGGTGGGTTACTAGCGGTTGACATCTGTTGAAAGTTTGAAATTGTCAAAAGTATTGAAAGTTTGAAACTGTTGAAAGCAATTAAAACGGCTGATGCAAAGGAAAGCGTGGAATTTTTTTAATATACTCTAAACAACCAAGGAGTGGGGATTACTTCGTCATTACAGACCGCCAAATAGCGAATCTTATATTAAACGGTAATAGAATGAAGGCAATCTGGCTTGGATATATACCACAATAAGACTAGAAGACGTTCTTGTTGTACTGGTTAGTACCCACCTCTTTAATTTTTCTTAATTAGGTGGTGAGAATCATTTTCTATAATTTCATCAAACAAATTTAATTATGGAAGGTTTCTTTTTTCATTCGAAACAATTGAAAAAACACAAATTCAGTATATATTTCAAGCCAGATATCTCCTAGGTCTAGCCTGAAGTGCATTATCCATAATTTGAATAGTGCTATCAGTACTGGGAAGTGGGACTATTATTTGGAGAAATTCCAATAAGACACAATAATTCTCGTTAGTGAATAGCAATTCGTCAAATAAATTCAACATTTGCATGTAATTGATGTTAATTGTTTATCAAACGTTAGAATAAGTAAGGTTTGCATAATAAAAAGTAAACAAATATTACTACTGGACTACGGTTAACCGTTGACGTTTTAGTGAAAACACATACAACCTTTCGCGGTCATGTGGTGGGGGAACAAATTTTGAGATTGATGACAAACCGTTGTTAATAACCGGGTTATAAGCGGTATCCTCGCTAAAAAATGATTAGTGCTCGGATCCACGGATGGATCGTAATTCAAATTTCCCGCCTAACCTAACTAATGTGGTCTATAATCTTATCTACCTATGACAGATATGTCAAATATATTGATTTCTTTTCTATCAAAGTATGATTGAATCCAAAATTAACAATTATAGGATATTATAATTACCTCTATCCTATATGCCCTTGGATAATCCATATGATGATGAAAATATATTCAGAATATCTTCAGTGAAAACAAAACCGGAATATTAGCTAAGTTTCAATTGATATAATATAATTTTCAGAGGAGATTTGAGGAATGAATATCTCGGATAAGTTCGTTATTTAGTTTTAATTTCAGTTCTATTATAAGAATCCATTGATATCATTCCCAACTGTGAGAAACCAATAATTTCGCAGATAAATTGTCAAAGTTTGAACAAGAGCGCGAAAGCTCCTGTCCACAGGGCTTTTCCACTTTTTGCGCGTATGTTATGGGGAACATCGCGTAATCATTTTGCTCAAATGTCCGTATTTTCGAATTTTTCGCCGAAAATGGTCTCAAACGATTGAGTTCGGCTCCCTGATCAAGAATTCGAGGTCAAATTTGATTATGTCCGGCCGGCCGTTGCCACGATAACTCGAGAACGGAAAGAGATAACGACTTGAAATTTTCAGGGTAGGTGGCGCATCCCAATAGGACGGACAAGTTCGTTAATGGGCATAATCGGCCCAACGGTTTCCGAGTAATGATTTTGTCTACAACCAATACTAATCCGATCGAATTGAAACTTGGTGAGTAGTTCTAGAATATAAACCTAAGGACGTTTGTGAAACTTTGTGAACATCGTATTGCTAGAAAATTATTAAAAAATATTTTTGTTGTCACGATAACCTGAGAACGGAAAGAGATAGCGGCTTGAAGATTTCAGGTTAGGTTGTGCATCTGAATGCGACATTTGAGTTTGTTTAAAAGCATAATCGGCTTAACGGTTCCAGAGTTATAGACATCTGAAATTTGGTTGTTTTTTGTTCCTCATTAACTCGAAAAATACAAAACCGATTGAATTCAAACATGGTTATTAGTTGTAGAATGCCAACGCGAAAATTCTTGCAAAATTTCGTGAGGATAGCATTTGTAGAAAATTTTTAAAAAATCATTGAAAATTGAAAAAAAAAATTCTATATTTCAGTAACTATTCGTCTCAAATTGCTGAAATTTTGCAAGAGCCTTTAGATCCTAACTCTACCGCCAAGTTTCAAGTTTTAACACGAAAAAAAAAATCATTAAGAAATATTATTTACGTCACGATAACCTAAGAAAGGAAAGAGATAGCGACTTCAAATTTTCAAGTAAGGTTGAGAATCTTAATGCGCCATTTGAGTTCGTTTATAGGCATATTCGGTAAAACGGGTTTGGTGTTATACCTATCTGAAATTTGGTTGTTATTTCCTCAATAACTCGAAAAATACAAAACCAATCCAATTCAAACATGGTTATTAGTTGTAGAATGGCAACGCGTAAGTTCTTGCAAAATTTTGTGAGGATCGTATAACTAGAAAATTTTAAAAAAATCATAGAAAATTATTGAAAAAAATTCTATATATCAGAAACTATTCGTCCGATATCGCTGAAATTATGTGAGAACCTTCAGAACCTAACTTTAATACCTAGTTCCAAGTTTGAACATGATCGGATCTATATTGTTGGAGATCTGAGCAACCTTGTGTGAGTTCAGTAGCTGGATGGGTGAGCGTTGCCTCGACAACTCTCGAACGGAAGGAGATAGGGACTTGCAATTTTCAGGATAGGTTGCACATCTGAATGGAAGAGTTAAGTTCGCTGTTGGCCATAATCGGCCCAAAGGTTTCGGAGTTATACCCATCTAGAATATTATTTCCTCGATATCTCGAAAAATAAGGACTAGATCGAATTGAAGCTTGGTAACTAGTTGTAGAATATCGACATGAAGACGTTTGTAAAATTTTTTGGGGACCATAACAAAAAAAATAAATTCTTGCAAAATTTCGTGAGGATCGTAGCAATAGAAAATTTTTAGAAAATCATTGCACACACAGCATCAGCTAGTTTATGGTACATTTTATATTGGCACCATGTCCACGTATAGTTGCCATGGTTATGGAGATATAAGAACTTTTATGAAAGAATGGATACTTGCACTAGCCAAAAAAATCATAACAATGGATCTATCCACAATAAATACATACTCGACAATAAGGCAAGAATTGGGATTTGTAGTAAATGGTTACTGAATGATATATCTCATTTCGAATTGTCACAATCAATTTGTAACGTTGAGATCTTGATTTTTTCAATTTGGTCCGGTGGTTCAGTGGTAATTTTTGTGTTGTTTGTGAGGCAACATTGTTCGATTGATTGCTTCTGACAAATATCTTGCGTTTCTTACGCAGAAGCAAATAACAAAATAATTAATTTTTATTTTATAGATATTTTTCAGAGTTTGGGAGAGAAAACCCAGAAAAAAACCTTTTAATAATGAGTATACCTCCCACAGTATCCTTTAATGATTACATAAGATTATACACCAATATTTCATGAATAATTTAGTTCCTTTCAAATTATTTGTTTTTCACAATTTTTAAGACGAAGATTATAATAGCCTGTATGTGGTATGTGTTTATCTATTCGCATCAAATCTCATAATAATTAAATGGTACGTGTTCATCAGGAACCTCTGCTCATCGCTTCGCGTGACAAGAACATCTGGACGTGTTCACTTGTATTGAATATGAACGATCAAATAAATATTAATTCTTGATCATTGGAATTATAAGACAAACGGAACATAATTCTGTAGATTCTTAACACAATGAGCACCCCCCAATTTCTTCAATTATATCGATGGAAAATTTAATTTGAACCATTATTTCTGAACCGTTTCAAAGAAAATATAAGTCGAAGTGAGTAACCAAAAGACAGTGGTTAAGAACAATCTCTTTCAATATGATAGAAAGGGATTGGTCTTAACCACTCTATGTTGGTTACTAGCTTAAACTCGACTATAGTTTTATCTAAAATTACCAGATTTACTTGGTTTATTAATGTCCCTAATGAGTTATCTTTTTTTCAAGTCGGTTTTCCATACTGGATAAAATTCTCCTGTAGTCTTCTCAACTTTTTCACAGTTGTTTGTGGAATATTCATATTTTTCAATAAATAGATAACAAATTTTCGAAATGATTTGATTTCATTATCTGCGACAATAAATAATGAAAATAGCGAAAATGACGATTTCCCATTTCGACATGTAAAAATTGGGAACGTCACTAATAAAAATAAATAGAATATAAGAATTTTACCTTATTTGCAGTGGCCACGAAGCTTCATAGCAAACTAAGAACCTTAAAAAACCAAATAAATCTGGTAATTTTAGATGAAACTATGTTTCTTGGGTACGGTTCCTGATAGCCATATGAATCCTTTAAGCAAAAATAGTTCAAATTAAATTTTCTATCAATTGGTTTGAAGAAAATATGGGGATACTATTTGAAAAGAATCAAGATATTTCGACTTAAAATATTTCAATATCAAAAATTTATTCTGAAAAATTCAAATGAGCTACATCAATCAGTGACCATGCAGTACAAAGCACAGTTTTTTGGTTATTGTCAAGTAATTTGCTCATTTCTTTATTATGAAGCTCTGATGTTCTGATTTTTCTGGTGGACTGCTGCAAGTAGCCAATTTTTCATAAAAGCAAAACTGCGTGAACATGACGCGGTTAAAAAATATAGTAAATTAAGCAAGCAATCTTATGCCAGTGAAAAAAAAGATACTTCCATTCGAAATTCCAATGTCAATTCCGATATCACTGGGAATGCGATTTCAATAATCATTTTTTAGCGAGGATACCGCTTATAACCCGGTTATTAACAACGGTTTGTCATCAAGGTCAAAATTTGTTCCCCCACCACATGACCGCGAAAGGTTGTATGTGTTTTCACTAAAACGTCAACGGTTAACCGTAGTCCTAGTAGTAATATTTGTTTACTTTTTCTTATGGAAACCTTACTTATTATAACGTTTGATAAACAATTAACATGAATTACATGCAAATGTTGAATTTATTGGACGAAATGCTATTCACTAACGAGAATTATTGGAATTTCTCAACAGTGTATTACATCCAAATAATAGTCCCACTTCCCAGTACTGATAGCACTATTCAAATTATGGATAATGCACTTCAGGCTAGACCTAGGAGATATCTGGCTTGAAATATATACTGAATTTGTATTTTTTCAATTGTTTCGAATGAAAAAAGAAACCTTCCATAATTAAATTTGTTTGATGAAATTATAGAAAATGATTCTCACCACCTAATTAAGAAAAAGTAAAGAGGTGGGTACTAACCAGTACAACAAGAACGTAGTCTTCTAGTCTGGTATATATCCAAGCCAGATTGCCTTCATTCTATTAACGTTTAATAAAAGATTCGCTACTTGGCGGTCTGTAATGACGAAGTAATCCCCACTCCTTGGTTGTTTAGAGTATATTAAAAAAATACCACGCTTTCCTTTGCCACAGCCGTTTTAATTGCTTTCAACAGTTTCAAACTTTCAGTACTTTTGACAATTTCAAACTTTCAACAGATGTCAACCGCTAGTAACCCACCTCATGGACCCGGTTATAAATTTTGATACCGGTATCAAATGTCAATATGACAGCTTTGGAGGGGAACTTCCGTTACCGCTTGTAACCACTCTCGCTAAAATGTAGAAATTATAACCGTTTGATACCGGTATTAAGCGGTAACGTCGCTAAAAATCGATTAATGAAAATACTTCAGAAATATAGCCTGCATCAAAAAACGGCAGAGTGCCAAATTTCACACCTCCATTTTTTCCATGAGCCGAGAAAGATCCAATAGAGCAACTATTTCAATGACTCTGTATAGTTATGTACCCAACACAATGAATTTAACTCTCACAGTTGATTAACCAAATAGTATTAACCAATTGAAGAACACCAGGCTATTCCAAAGTCCATGCCAGCATTTTGGTTTCTCGAGACATAATTTTTATAAATTTCCAATAAGAATTTTCCCCTCTTAGAGTGAACCAATTTGGATAATAAACTGGAGGATCGTCCAGAGTCTGGATTTTCAATAGTTTAGAAAAAACTCCAGATGTACTACAGTACTTTGACAATATCCTGGGGAAATTACAGCAAGTAAAACTTTTAGTACTTCAACTGCTCCGGCAACTGTAACTGATTCCATTTTTCATAGCTTGCATAGAAAAATCCTATCAGTTTTAATTTTGTCAAGACTTTCAGAAGGCCTTAGACATAATTTGGCCAGCCCTCCAGTGGGAGCCAAAAACTTCGAAAAGTTGAGAAATCTAATTCATCTGAATCAGATATACAGTATCGGAAGAGAATGGGAATATACAGAAAACTAAAAGAGTAACAAAGAATGCCATTATATTATAATATAACAAAATCAAGAGAGACGCAATGCTGTCCTCTCCTCCTGTTACCCTGCTTGACTCTTCAACTGACTATGTCACTACGTCAGATGCAGAGTATCATAGCATAGCTAGACAGCGAATCCTTATGTGCTGAACAATTTGATATCCCTTATTTGCGCTATTCGAGGAAAAATTGTAATGCTCTCACAATATTTAGCAAGCAACTCTTTACGCTCTTTCCAATACTGTATGTAGGTAGGGTAACCTACGGTATCGATTTGGACAAATTTGATTTCGCGGCTTTGCGGTTCCACTGGACGGCCGGCCATGTTTTATTGTGCGCAAATTTAAAATTTTATGATTTTACCCCACTTGCTGTGGGGTTCCTCGGGTATTAACTTTGGGTCCTCTTCTTTGTTTGATCTATACTGCCAATCTGCTCGATGTTAACAAGCCTCTCATTTATTCCCTTGATATGAGTGATCTGACTGGAGCTTCCTAGTGCATCAACTGTGACCCTGCTAGTGTTCGTGAACTGATAGCATGCGATAACTTGAGATTAAATATCAACAAGTGCGAATATTCCATAGTACTCTATAGTTAGGGACAATCTGCAATTGTGTATTGAAGGTCAGCCTCTCACCTTGTCAGATACCGTAAGAATCCTGGTGTCGTTTTTGATTGTAGGCTTGATTTTTCTTGCCATGTAGGAGGCATTTTGAGGAGCGTGTTTCGCCGCCCGAGGCTACTTTATAAGTGTCGTTGATTCTTCAGAAAGAGATAATCCTTAATGGAGTTTGATAATTTCCTTGTTTGATTACTGTGATGAAGTTTATGGATCCTACATCAGTGTTTATGTTAGTAATGGTATTCAGCCTGTTCAAAACGGGTGCTGCCATTTCATAAATGTTTTGAGGAAGTATGATCATGTTTCTAAGAAGTTTCGTGAGTTTGGATGAGTGGGAATGAATGATAGAAGGTTGCTACATTTTCACTGAATTGTTAGATTCCTTAAGACTCAAAATTGTGCTGTTCTTTATAGAAGGCTCATTCCCAGAAATTAAGTGCATTAAGTTGATATAAGGTGCACTTTCTCATTCTCTATTCCGGAGCATCATACTGCTAAATTCCAGAAGTGTTTCTTATACAATGCGGTGAATTCTTGAAATGTAGATAGTAGTTTTTTCGATCTTGGCTATGCTCAATTTAAGGGTCAATTGAAAAGCTCACTCTCTAATAGTTAAGATATTTGTGCACCTTATCAACTCTTATGTTGCATTGTTCCGCCAATTTGTATAATTTTAGATTTCTATATGTGTGATATACTGTTTCACCTCATTTTATGTGTAGTTTTAGGAAAAGGCAACCAAACAGGGTTGAGTGAAAGAGTAGTCTAGGACTAAACTCTGCCTCGGCTTGGTTCATCTAATATCTCATCTGTTATGATGTCTGTATACACTACTGAAGAAAGAGAAAAATAAAGACCATTTATTATTATTATTGTTCCTTTGCCAACTAAATTAGCGTATTGAAACAGGATACAATTTAATCTAGCCTGGTATAAGTATCTCTTTTTAAAAGTATTGTAATGTGAGAAATAAGTAGTATGCAAGATTTTATGTTTATTTACCTCTAATTTATGTTCAGCTTGTGCCAGCAATTCTTGTTGGAGTTCTAAAAAATCTCTCAACATAGATGAAACTTTTTTCCTATGGTCCATTTCAGTACCCAGTCTTTCATTATAGGAATTCAATAAACAAACTGCCTCATTAACCTGAACACTTAATCTATCTGCTTCTGCCCTGTCTATAAGAAAGTTGATGCAATATAGTATTTTGTCCCAAAATGAGTATGAAAATTTTCATACCTTCTATCTTAGAAAGTAATGATACTTCCGCTACTTCTTTAGGTAGCTGAGCAATCCTCTGTCTAACGATTTCGTCAGCTGAAGCTATATTACATTCTAAGTCTCGAATTGCCTTGATTAATTCTTCAGGTTCAGGGGGATCCCCAGCTGGAGTACGAGGACTTAAATGGACGTGTGTTTCTAGTTTTCCATCAACCTTTTCATAAAAATTAAGGAAATATTAGAGCATCATCTTAAGTATTTTAAGAAACAGCACTTACCTCTACCAATACCTCATTTTCAGACTTCTTTCGTTCTCTAGATGGGCTATTTCCCTTCTTATGGTTTGATTTACCTTTTTTCTTTGGTGGAGGTTGTGCTTCTGCACCTAGAACTAATTTTCTGAATAATTTTTTTCCATTGATCGAAAATACCACTTACGCAGTGCATGTTTGAATTCAGTGATTTGAACTTTATTGTAAATTTCTCTATCGGTCCAAATGCCCAAAAGTCTTTCAAGGGAATTTATTATTTTCTCATCACATCCTGACATATGTTCGAATGCTTTAATCAAGACTGAACCAAATTCGTCCCCATATTCAGGACCCTTTTTTCTGCTATTCTGGATAACGTCATTCGCTAAATACATATGGGTCAATTTTTTTGACTCCTTGGCTGTAATTCATGAGAAAATTCATATGAATCAACATAATTTTACATTGAAATGGATATTCACCTTTCAATAGCTCTCTGAACCATAATTTAACAATTGTAGAGTAATGTTTTCTGTGATGAATTAGCCACAATGATAATGTTTGAATACTCTGAGATGAATTGTTGAGATCGGCTAATTTTTTAACAAGTGCACTTTCTGTAAAACCTGACATTATTGGAAGCAATACAATTTTCCAATATTTGTCATCAGATTTGTGAAACTGAAAATAGCTTCGGCTTCTGCAGATTTAGATTGACACCTTACTTATATAAACATAACCAAACTAATATTATATTTTCTATGATTATCAGGGTGGGGGATGGGGAACCAGCGAAAATCCACGAAACCGTTCGTCCTCCGTCCAACAGAAAGTTGATTTTGAAACTACTTTTCACCTGTCTTTGTGTTGCTTTGAATACATTTATTCATAACATCATCATATATAGGTAATAGATATAAAGATTTTCATATAAAAATAAAATACATCTAGTCTCGGTTGTGTTATAACAAGATGGTCAGTAGGTCTCTTTTCAAAGCGGATTCCAATGAACTAATAATAAATAGATGAAGCTGAGAGTGAGACTACAATACAGTGGGGTGAAACTTCGCCTTCTGTGGTCCTTAGCAACCAAATAAGATGGCGGCTTCGGCATAAACCGAAGATATCCGATTGAATCCGATTCAACTGTTATGAAGGCAAACAATAAACCTGTGCAATAAACAGTCTCAGCGGTTCAGCCATTTCACAAATAGAATATTTTTGGGATGTTTCGAGAAAATTATCTGGAATTATTAAAAATCTGAAGGTGAGTTCGTTGATATAAGTATATTCTATTCATTTGATTCTTCTGTTATGCGTTGCCATTTTTGCGCGCGTGTTCCGCAAGGAACAGCGTGCTATCATTTCGTCACAATGTCTGTATTTTTCGAATTTTTTTTCGAAAATGGTCTCAAACGATTGGGTTCGACTCCCTGATGAAGAATTCGAGGTCAAATTCAATTCTGTCCGTCCGGCTGGCCAGCCGGCCGTTAGCACGATAACTCTCGAACGGATCGACTTAGAGCGTTGAAATTTGCTGGGTAGTTTTGTAGCGTAAATATCTCGGACAAGTTCGTTAAAGGGCGAAATCCACCAAGCGGTTTCGGAGTTAAGGCCGTTTTTAGTCAAAACGTTTTTTATGAATATTTCCGGAACCGATCACTCGATCTTTCTGAAATTTGGCATCAAATTGTAGAATCATGACCTTTATATGCCTGCGAAGTTTTGTTATGACCGGACGGCCCTAAAGTGGCAAACAAAAAATTCAAAAATTTTAAAATTTTGTTTTCACGATAACTCGAAAAATACTGATCTGATTAAATTGAAACTCAGTAGTTAGATGCAAAAGACTAATGCAAACACTTTTGCAAAATTTCGTGAAGATCACGTGACATGAAAAAAATCAAAAAATTACTACTATTTTGCGGAATACTTTGCTTAAAATGCCAAAACCTATTTTTTTGAGGTTCATGCTGCCTTTTCCGGGCATTTTTCGTTGTGCGCATGCGCAGATGAGAAGTCATTTAACTGCTGTAGTTTTCGTCAGAGAGGATTGGGGTTTTGGGGTGGCGGATGCTATTCCTCCATAGAATCCAGATCCCTGATGAGGGTCTGCGCATGCGTAGATTAAAGATGCGATATCTCCCGAACCACTAGTGTTGGAGAATCGGAGTTTTTTTGTAAGGTGTGTTATTTTGAGAGGACTCTTAGCCGCGAGTAGATTGCGCATGCGCAGAAGAGAAGTGACTGTTTTTTAATTGGATGGGTTATGTTGGGAGTGCTGAGTCAATATTGTGAGGTTTTAAAATAATATTCATAGAAATTCAGTTCAAGGACAAGTCAGTTTGGGGGATGTAGCGTTGTTTCCGAGTTAAAGTGTTCGTACCGTGGCCCTGGGGCTAATTTTGAAATTGATGTTACCCCTTACAGGCATTTTTCGTTATGCGCATGAGCAGACCATCAGTGATTTAACTGGTACTGCGCTTGCGCAGACGAGAAGTGAATGGTTTTGGGTTTTTTGGGTTATGTTGGGAGTAATGAGCCGATATTGTGAGGTTTTAAAAGAATATTCATGTCAATTCAGTGCACGGACACAAGTCAGTTTGGGGGAAATAGCGTTGTTTCCGATTTGAAATGTCTGTATGGTGGCCCTGAGGCGAATTTATAAATAACTATATTCGGTAGATCTATATTAAAATACGTTCGGATTTGGAGAAGATGCAATTGCGTCCCTAACGGAGGACCCACAACCGCATTTTTTTCCGATCTACGGTAAAGCTAACAGCCAAACTGTATTGATAGCTATATTTGTTAAAGGAACTTGAAAAAAAAAACACTGACGTGAAGTCAGTACTCTTTGGTGCGCGTGTTCACGGTGGCTAATTTGAATTGAATAATGAGTACTTCAAGCTCAGTGGATAGAGCGAGCCGAAGATCTACCCAAAGGATAGTGGACACCATTCACTGTCGGTTCAAAAATTAACAGTGCTGTATCTAAGCTGCCATCAGGATAGAGTAACAAAGTTGGAAAAGAACACAAGTGACTCTCCTTAGTCGCACGAGCTCCTAGAAGATTTGGGAGGGTCAGTATAATCCTAATCATGTTTATAGCACGCGCGCAAAAGCAGATTGACTTAACAATGAAAGAAAAAGTGTAAAAAGTCAATCTGCTTTGGCGCGCGTGCTATAAACATGATTAGGATTATACTGACCCTCCCAAATCTTCTAGGAGCTTGTGCGACTAAGGAGAGTCACTTGTGTTCTTTTCCAACTTTGTTACTCTATCCTGATGGCAGCTTAGATTCAGCACTGTTAATTTTTGAACCGACAGTGAATGGTGTCCACTATCCTTTGGGTAGATCTTCGGCTCGCTCTATCCACTGAGCTTGAAGTACTCATCATTCAATTCAAATTAGCCACCGTGAACACGCGCGCCAAAGAGTACTGACTTCACGTCAGTGTTTTTTTTTTTTTACGAAGGTTTCAAACGATTGGGTTTGACTCCCTGATGAAGAATTCGAGGTCAAATTCAATTCTGTCCGTCCGGCCGGTCCGGCCGTTAGCACGATAACTCTCGAATGGAACGAGTTAGAGCGTTGAAATTTGCAGGGCATGGTTGAAGCGTAAATATCTCGGACATGTTCGTTAACGGGCAAAATCCATCTAGCCGTTTCGGAGTTACGGCCATTTTTAGTTAAAACGCTTTCAAGAATATTTCCGAAACCGATCACTCGATCTATCTGAAATTCAGCATCATTTTGTAGAAGCATGACCTTCATATGCCTGCGAAGTTTTGTATTGATCGGATGGCTCTAAACTAGAAAAAAAAATGTCAAATATTTGAAAATTAAATTGAAATTTTGTTTTCAGTATAACTCGAAAAATGCTGATCCGACTGAATTGAAACTGAGTAGTTAGATTCGAAGTACCAATGAAAACACTTGTGCAAAGTTTCGTGGGGATAGCATGAGTAAAAACAATTAAAAAAATATTCAACTATTAGCGGAATATTTTGCTTGAAATTCTGAAACAGAATATCGGATTGAGTTCAGTTTTGGCACTTCGGTGACGAATTATGACCTCTTGGGGTGTGCAAAATTTCACTGAGAACAGACCACTAGCTGCCAAAAAAAAAAATTAATAATTTTTAACTCCCAAACTCGACAAATTATTTCATTTCGAATTCCTACATGGAATATCCGTAGTTCCGTTCCGAAGTATTTTTTGCGCGTTTATCTGAATCAAGTCGATATGTACGAGGGCAACTGATTAAAATATGGACCACTTACTAGCATGGCGAATGAATTAATGCGTTAACGATGTGTGGAATTTTAAATTGGTTTTTAAAAATTTGTCTGAACGGTGAACGTCTGGGTGTGTAACTGCCCCTTTTGGGCATTTTTTGTTAATCGGATAAGCAGACGAGAAATAATTCAACTTCTCGAGTTTTCTTCTGAGAAGATTGGGGTTTTGGGGTGGAGGATGCTATTCCTCCATAGAATCCCCCGGTGCGGGTCTGCGCATGCGTGGATTCAAGATGCGATATCTCCTGAACCACTAGTGTTGGAGAATCGGAGTTATTTGTGACCGACCGGAATGCCATAAAGTGACAAAAAAATTTTTAAAATATTTAAAAATTTTGTTTCACGATAACTCGAAAAATACTTATCTGATTGAATAGAAACTCAGTAGTTAGATGCAAAAGACCAAAGCAAACACTTTTGCAAAATTTCGTGAAGATCACGTGACACGAAAAAATTCAAAAAATTACTACTATTTTGTGTAATATTTTGCTTGAAATTCCAAAAGCTATTTTTTTGAAGTTCATTGCTGCCCTTTCCGGGCATTTTTCGTTATGCGCATGTGCAGATGAGAAGTCATTTAACTGCTGTAGTTTTCGTCAGAGAGGATTGCGGTTTTGGGGTGGCGGATGCTATTACTCCATAGAATCCCCTGGTGAGGGTGTGCGCATGCTTGGATTAAAGATGCAATATCTCCTGAACCACTAGTGTTGGAGAATAGGAATTTTTTTTAAGGTGTGTGATTTTGAGGGGACTTTCAGCCGCGAGTAGATTGCGCATGCGTAGAAGAGAAGTGATTGTTTTAGGGGTGTATGGGTTATGTTGGGAGTGCTGAGCGAAATTGTGCGGTTTTCAAATAATATTTATGGCAATTCAGAGCAAGGACAAGTCAGTTTGGCGGATGTATCGTAGTTTCCGAGTTGAAGTGTCCGTACCAAGGCCCTGGGGCTAATTTTGAAATTGATGTTACCCCTTACGGGCATTTTGCGTTATGCGCATGAGCAGACCATCAGTGATTCAACTGCTGGTGTTTTCGTCAGAGAGGAGCGGATTGGTGTTTTGGAGTGGTGGATGCTATTCCTCCATAGAATCCCCTGGTGAGGGTCTGCGCATGCGTGGATTAAAAATGCGATATCTCCTGAACCACTTGTGTTGGAGAATCGGAGTTTTTAGTAAGGTGTGTGATTTTGGAAGGACTGTCAGCCACGAGTAGGTTGCGCATGCTCAGAAGAGAAGTGACTGTTTTTGGGTTGTATGGGTTATGTTGGGAGTACTGAGCCGATATTGTGAGGTTTTAAAAGAATATTCATGTCAATTCAGTGCACGGACACAAGTCAGTTTGGGCGAAATAGCATTGTTTCAGAGTTGAAGTGTGCGACCGTGGCCCTGGGGCTAATTTTGAAATTGATGTTACATGTTACCCCTTACGGGAATTTTTCGTTATGCGCACGAGCAGACGATAAGTGAATTAACTGCTGGAGTATTCATCTGAGAGGATTGGGAATTTGAGGTGCAGGATGCTATTATTTAACAGAATCCCCTTGCGAGTATCCGCGCATGCGTGGATGGAAGGTGCGATCTCTCCTGAACCAATGGTTTTGAAGAATCAGAGTTTTGTGTGCGGTGTGTGATTTTGAGAGGACTTTCAGACACGAGTAGATTGCGCATGCGCAGAGGTGACGTGGCTCTTTTTGGGTTGTAGGGCTTATGTTGGGTGCGGTTTACGTCTAGCGGTAATGGATTTTGTGCTGAGCCAATATTGTGAGGTTTTAGAAGAAATTTCAAGACAATTCTATGAACGAACCAGTCAGTTTCGAGGAAATAGCGTTGTTTTCAAGTTGATGTGTCTGTGTCGTGGCCCTGGGGCCAATTCATAAATAACTATACTCATCAATTTTAAATTACTCTCGGATTTGGAGAATAGGCGAAGAAATTGCGTTCCTATTTAGAAATTCATGTAGCCCCTTTCGGAGATATTTCGTTTCACTCATGAGCAGACATGCAAGAAGTGATTCAACTGCTGGAGTTTTCGTCTGAGATGATTGGAGTTTTCAGGTGCTGGATGCTATTCTTCCATAGAATCCCCTTGGAAGTGTCTGCGCATGCGTGGTTTGGAGCAGTGATATCTCTTGAACCAATGGTGTTGAAGAATAATAATTTTGTGTGAAGTGTTATTTTCAGGGGACTTCAAGCCACGAGTAGATTGCGTATGCGCAGAGGAGACGTTTGGATGGTATGGCTCATGTTGGGAGTGGTTTGAGTCTAACGGTGATGGATTTGGTGCTGAGCCGTCATTTTAAGGTTTTAAGATAAATTCCATGGCTATTCTGTGCACGGACAAGTCAGTTTCGGGGAAATAGCGTTGTTTCCGAGTTGAAATGTCTGTATCGTAGCCCTGGGGCGAATTTATAAATACCTATATTCGGCAGATCTATATCAAATTACGTTCAGATTTGGAGAAGAGGCAATCGCGTTCCTAACGGTGGTCCTATAACAGCAATTTTTTTCGATCTACGGTAAAACTAACAGCTAAACTGTATTGATAGCCATATTTGTTAAAGGAACTTGAAAAAAAAAAGCACTGACGTGAAGTCAGTACTCTTTGGCGCGCGTGTTCACGATGGCTAATTTGAATTGAATGATGAGTACTTCAAGCTCAGTGGATAGAGCGAGCCAGAGATCTACCCAAAGGATAGTGGACACCATTCACTGTCGGTTCAAAAATTAACAGTGCTGTATCTAAGCTGCCATAAGGATAGAGTAACAAAGTTGAAAAAGAACACAACTGACTCTCCGTAGTCGCACAAGCTCCTAGAAGATTCTTAGAGATCTCCTAGGGAAACACTTGGGAGGGTCAGTATAATCATAATCATGTTTATAGCACGCGTGCCAAATGCAGATTGACTTAACAATGAAATAAAAAGTGTAAAAAAGCATTGACGTGGGGTCAATCTGCTTTGGCGCGCATGCTATAAACATGATTATGATTATACTGACCCTCCCAACTCTTTCCCTAGGAGATCTCTCAGAATCTTCTAGGAGCTTGTGCGACTATGGAGAATCAGTTGTGTTCTTTTTCAACTTTGTTACTCTATCCTTATGGCAGCTTAGATACAGCACTGTTAATTTATGAACCGACAGTGAATGGTGTCCACTATCCTTTGGGTAGATCTCTGGCTCACTCTATCCTCTGAGCTTGAAGTACTCATCATTCAATTCAAATTAGCCACCGTGAACACGCGTGCCAAAGAGTACTGACTTCACGTCAGTACTTTTTTTTTAATTAGTGATAAATTTATTTTCAATTAGAAAAATGATTTTCAGGTACCATGGAATCCACTGGATAAAGAGAAGCTATCATATTTCTGTTGTTTCGTGTACAACCAATATTGCTCATTGTTTTTTCCTATTCCTTCTATTTTACATAATAAAATGTCAAAAGATACAGTTGTATCTCCATGTTCTAGGATTGTCGCCTATTCTGGCAAGTCTTCTCGATGAGAGAATGCATAATCTTTCCGATGTTTCTGTAGGTTTCAATCAGAAGAAATCTTTTCGATTTCCAGGGGATACTTCTCGATAAGCTGCTTGCAAGCGAGTTTGCTGTATCAGTTCAACAAACATCTCTGAAAGTTATTGTTATAAACAATTTCACCTCTCCTATTTTAAAATCACATAAATGAAGAAACCATTTCGGTCAAGATTTAGGTTATTTTGGGTATTTTATTCAAAAACTTGCAATCACTAATGACAACATCGTAGGTGAAGATTTCACTTCTTTGTCCTGATATCATTGATGATGGAGATGATATGACCGAGATAAATTATGCCATTATTAACGTAGAATTGTTAACACATTCCAATGTTTTGCTTTTTATGAATTCTGATACTGCTTTTTTTCAAGAACTCTTTCGATGAGAATAGGAATGGAAAATGCCTGATTGCAACAAACACTGTGATATTACCTATCTTATTTTATAGTCTAAGCCTTATTGTTATTTGTATATAAACTCTATATATGTATGAAAATGATTATTATTATTGAATTAGAAAATAAATAAATAACATTCTGAAATTTATTGTTGCATTTTTACACCTCTAATTCAACTATTCAGTTTATGTATCATCAATGTAATTTTCTTACAATTATTCATGAATATACTAAGTTGATCAGATTTTGGGAAACAGAGTTCTGAATTTACCTTGAAGATGAATAAATACAATGCCTCAGAAAGTGCAATTGTATGGTATAAAGTATCTTGAGGACATGCATATAATCAAAATTCCCGCCGTTTGAATTATCCCGCAACCAAAAAAGATGGTGGCATTGGCGCCATCTTTGTTGCCTCGAATTAGTACTAGGCTTTCACTTCGTGTTCTGTGCTACAATATAAGAGTGGGATGCAATGATCGAAATTACAGTGACTATATTCTCTACTATAGTCACTGTAATCGAAATCAGCTGGGCCCTACTCACGAAATGTTGAGAGAGATCTCTCCTACTAGATTCATCACGTCAGTGACTCTGCGCAAACTCCGTATGTGAATTGTCGATTGAAATGTGTTTCTCTACTACTAAATAGTGAGGGAGAAGTGAGATGAGATTTCTTGTAGGAGTTATCGCATGCGAATACTCATCTCTACGAACGTCGAGTATACGGGCCCAGATGTGATGTGTGTTGTGAAATGTTCAGCGTTGAGCCCCCATTGAATACAAATACGAGCCTTAAAAAAATATCATCTTTTATTCGTTTTTTCCATTTTCATTCCATTGTTTTAGTCTTATTTTAACTTTCATACAGATTCAGATAATAAATATAAGTCTAACAATGGTTTGTTCGGCCTACGGTTGTAGAAATATACATAGGTATATAAAAAAAAGATGCACTTCTGAGGTGAGCTATTTGTTGTCTATGTTTGAGCTTCGGAAATATAACTGGAATTTAAGCGAATAACCGGAACAGTGCGGTCGAAACCAATCCATTGCTATTATAATATAACCGATCGGTTATGTTTAGCAAGAGATTGGTCTTAACTGCACTTTTCCGGTTATTCGCTTAAATTCGACTATAATTTAAACACATTCTAGTAGCGATTTCCATTGACACACTCGGAGCACTCGAAATCGATCTGATCTGTCAAATTGAATACGAAAATATCTGTCAAATGTGACTCCGAGTGATCCGATTGTGGCAATGGAAATCGCCATAAAATGTGAGAGACGTAAGTAGGAATTTGAAATGAAATCGGGGATTACTAAGAGCTGATATCAATTCCGTAAAACCGCAGAATCGATCATCCTTCCTGGGACCCCCTCGGTAGCCCTTGGCCCATCCGGATCTGGGGGAGCAGCGAGGAGCCATTAACACTGAATGACAACCGAAGGAGTTCTAGGAAACTGAATTCCATCAGTTGCGAACTGGTTGGGAAAAAATCCCACCAGCGGCACCTATGAAAATCCCGACCCTCTGCGATGAAGAAACCTTGAGCCATGTTCAGCGACGTTCATTCGTTTGCCGTAAGAGGGTCAGGAATGATTTATCTAAGCAATCTAAACCGGGTGTTTTCAGTCCGTAAAGGTCTTATATA
The DNA here is from genome assembly GCA_937662695.2 of Halyzia sedecimguttata. Lineage (NCBI taxonomy): Eukaryota > Metazoa > Arthropoda > Insecta > Coleoptera > Coccinellidae > Halyzia > Halyzia sedecimguttata. The sequence continues at coordinate 68,902,313 of OW569411.2, forward strand.
GGTAGATGGCTTCGCCATCCCTGACCCTCTTACGGCAAAATAATGAACGTCGCATAACATTGCTCAAGGTTTCTTTATCACTCCTCGGTTGTCATTCAGTGTTGGCTAAGTCACACTGATGATTGGTAATAACCATGAAACCCGGGTTTGTGTCTGCCCTTAAATGACGGATTCCTCTTTGGGGAACACTGAGCGGTGATCCAACCCTGTCACGGGTATATTTGATGATGGTTAAAATCAATAAAAATTTCAGCGTGCGTCTTTTTTTTTGTACCTTCATTGTCTGATGAGCGACTTTCAGTATCATGATTGTATAGTCGGCCCTCGTATCCATATTGTTTAACTACCTAAGAATGAATGACATCACACCTACGCTGCCAATGAACACCTTTGCAAGCTAATTGTGTGTGTAGTTTGGAATATCTATATAATGTTATCGATTCCACCATGTCTATCGTCTATCTATATCTATTGCTATTTACCATGCACCTATTTCTTTTTACGAAGAATGTATTGCTTGCTATTCATCACGTATCTATTGCTATTTACCATGTACCTTATTCTCTACATTATTGCTTATTTTGATCCAGCATACTTCTATATACTGCTAAGTTAATCATTGTATGTACTTGTACCGATGAACATCAACTAGTAATGATCTAATATTTGGAAAGAGAGGGGGTTTTCTTCTAAGTTCTTTTACCCAATCTTAGACAAATGACGCAGAACGTAGATTAAACTCTTCAGATGATATTATATTGTTTTTATTTAATTCCTCCAAGGGCGTAGCCAGGAATAAATTTCGGGGGGGGGGGGGGGTTTGAAATAGGAATTATTTTCGGGGGGGGGGTTTTGGGGGTAAGGGTGGTCACTTTCTGCAGCAAAAAATTTTTTTTTAAGAGAAAAATAACATTTCGGGGGGGGTTTGAACCCCCAAACAACCCCCCCCCCCCCCTGGCTACGCCCTTGCCTCATGCACTGCCCAGTAATCTCTCTCAGTCTGGGTATCTTTAAATTATACCTATTGAGTTGTATGCACAACATATGGTGAGTTCGTTTACTAGCTCGGACCGATCAGATTGCTCTGAATCGTTCGTTAAATACATCCAGATGTAGGGGAGTACACATCTGAATCGTTCGGTAATGTAAATCGGATCCATCCGAGAGCGATCTTTTTGCTCGGAGTATTCAGAGCGAGCAAAGCGATTTTATCCTTAGACTATAGAATAATATCCGTATTTGTGAGGGGAAATTTTAAATATTCATTTCCTGCTTCATTTTATCTGCATCGTTGAATATTCCTATAGCGCAATTTGAATTTTCGTGGAACAACGGGAAATTTTCGATTTGAATTGTACGATGTACGTTCACCATTAATTTTAAGATACGTTTAAAATACTTGTTTGAAATATCGGGAAAGCTCTCTTGAAAGACGCCACGAGTAAATAACTTCTGCTACTAAAAGCAATATTGTTAAGACTCAAAATGATGTTGGATTTTTTTTCTGTATTACTTTTTGGCAATTCATGGAAATGTTTATACCTGATTGCAATAAAAAGGGATCTGAAACCTTTGTGATTAATTTGTATATAGTATTCCATTTTTGGCGCTCTAGTTCCTCGGAACTGAGTGCTTATCAATTTGCCCAAATGTCTGTAATTTTCGAATATTTCGATGAAAATGGTCTTAAACGATTTGGTTCGACTCACTGATCAAGAATCCGTGGTCGAAATTCATTCTGTCCGGCCGGTCCGGCCGGCCGGCCGGCCGTAGGCACGATAACTCTCGAACGGAATGAGCTAGAGAGTTGAAATTTTCAGAGTAGGTTTGGGGGATGAATATCTCAGCTAAGTTCGTTATTGGGCAAAATCGGACAAATGGTTTCGGAGTAACAAAAAAAAAATTTTTTTTTACGAAACAAATTCCAAATTAAATTTTTTTTAATAAAAAGTTTTTTCATGAGAATCCAATCATATCATTTTTAACTCTAACAAGCTAATACTTTCGGAGATATGATTTTTCAAAATTTCAATAATAAATCGTATTTCAACGTTGTCACAGAATAATATTATTCTATGTATGAATATGAATTGTCATAATGTCAAATGATGTTCCTGAGACTAATAAATCATAGTATATCTTGTCTATGCTAATCAATCGAAGAATTGTGAGCGAAGTGAGAAAAATCTCAGATATGATTTTTCAAAATTTCAATAATAAATCGTATTTCAACGTTGTCACAGAATGATATTATTCTATGTATGAATATGAATTGTCATAATGTCAAATGATGTTCCATGTTCCTGAGACTAATCAATCGAAGAATTGTGAGCGAAGTGAGTTAAATCTCAGTTGTTTGCTCCGATATTAGTTTTTCTCAGAAAATTCTTACATTTCGGAACTGAACATGAAGTAAGAGATCTGAGAGTAGTGAGACTGCTTTTCATCCATAGACATAGATATAACTCTCGAACGGATAATGAGGTAGGTAGTTGAAATTTTCAGAGTAGTTTAGGGAGATGAATATCTCGGTTAAGTTCGTTATTGGGCAAAATTGGCCAGATTTAATTTGATTTCTTCCATGGTGCTTTTCTCATTCTCATGATTGCTCATTTAATCTTGATAAATAAACTATTATTTGAATTGAATTTCCTTTAGGATGCAGTTCTATTATATGAATACATTGATATAATTCCCAACTCTGAGAAACCAATACTTTCGGAGATATAATTTGTCTGTTTGAACTAGAGCGCCAGAAAGCTCCTGTCCACAGGGCTTGAACCCATTTTTTTTGTGTACACGTGGAGATAAGTCTCAACTTGATAAATATTTCAAATCTAGTTGAATTAAAAAAACTTCTCTCTATTTGGATAACTTTATTTATCTTACAAATAAGTACAATCATAAAATCAGATTTTTTCCAATAAGCTTTAACAATCACTACTATAGACTGAACAAGAACAATTATGAGGAAAATTAAAACAATAATTTTTTACCATCAATGGCTCAGAGGAGGACAACACAATGTGAACCATGTATGACAAACATGTTTTTGACTAAGAAAAATACCACAATGGGATTTATTCATATCTTCCTACTTGGTATAGGTACATGATTATTTAATGACATAAAATACAACTCAACTTTTTATTTATCGCACCATTATTAACATCTTGAAAACATAAAGTAGCATTATATATCTATTTAAAAGAAAAAGAACACTTAGTTTTGACAACAAGTGATATCACTATTTTCACAATGACGGGATGCACAGGCTATCATGGGAGTTATTCTATCATTTTCCTGTTAACATAGACAATACAGAACTGTGGTAGATGTGTATTGGGTCCTGGATTAGATTTTGTGAAATATTTGCCCAGATTTTCAGAAACTTTGAGAAAGAAATCCTTTGCTTTGGTTATTTTTCTCTTCCGAACCCCCTGTGAGTGCTAACAACAGCTATCTTCAAGACTGATTACCAACGGCATTTATAGTTTTTCAAATACTCTTATGGATCACCTGAAGTAAATTCAGAAATTAGTAAACAACAATGCTAAAGGTGTGATTATTCACCTTTCCGATTACTACAATATGAGAATTTGTGCTTCAAACGACCATCTACAACTTGAAAGTTTATAAGATTACAAGCCCTTGTAAGCTTTCACTTCACTCATTGTGAAAGTACTAATCCTTTTTATTAAATAATTAACATTTTGCTGGATACATAATTTTTGGTAATAGCGAAACATCTCAATTCTTCTGGCTCCATAAGATAAGGTTCCATGCCAAATTCTGCAACTTTCTTGTCATATCGTTTTTACGACTACCAACTATGATTGAATATTAGTTAATCAGATCCATTAGCACGAAATTCCACTCGTACAAAAATTAAAAACTGTAAATAAACGTTATTTGCCAGTATAAACAAAACAAATTTTCAAATTTTTAAAAAGTTTACTTCCAATGTCAATCACAATTTTGACGGCAGAATACAGTAATCTGTGATTCTGCTCTGTCCCGTTCGTTTATTTCAGATAAATCCATGCGATCCGTGGTCACGTGACGAAAAAATCCGTCGCCTCTCGGACATAATTACCGAACTCGACATTAGAGTCCTTATACGGGGTGAGTCTTTGACCACTGCATTAATTTTAACCAAAGATTCCTCTCATCAAATGAAACACTTTTTGGCGCTCTAGTTCCTCGGAACTGAGTGCTTATCAATTTGCCCAAATGTCTGTAATTTTCGAATATTTCGATGAAAATGGTCTTAAACGATTTGGTTCGACTCACTGATCAAGAATCCGTGGTCGAAATTCATTCTGTCCGGCCGGTCCGGCCGTAGGCACGATAACTCTCGAACGGAATGAGCTAGAGAGTTGAAAATTCCAGAGTAGGTTTGGGGGATGAATATCTCGGCTAAGTTCGTTACTGGGCAAAATCGGACAGAAGGTTTCGGAGTAATAAAAAAAAATTTTTTTTTTTTACAAAACAAATTCCAAATTAAATTTTTTTAATAAGCAGTTTTATCATAAGAATCCACTCATTTCATTTTTAACTCTAACAAGCTAATACTTTCGGAGATATGATTTTTCAAAATTTCAATGTAAATCGTATTTCACAGATTGATATAATTATTCTATGTATATTCTATGTATGAATTGTCATAAAGTCAACTTGACAGAAGGGAATATTGTAACTTCAAGAATATTGGGGTTGAAATACTCGTATTTTAGCGATGCAACGGGGACCTCACCCGAAAATGTTTGAAAATATTACGTAAATATTGAAAGCATAATTCTGTAGTTCGAGAGAGGAGAAAATTTTGTGAACGTAGATCAGGAAATTTTTGATCGATTACAAGGTAATTTATTATTTTATACATGTTTTATGGAATACCTACTATTTGTAGGTACTTTAAACCTGTTTTGGGCAATTGTCATACGAAACTTGTTTCTTGGCGCTCTAGTTCCTCGGAACAGATTGCTTATCAATTTGCCCAAGTGTCTGTAATTTTGGAATTTTTGGCTGAAAATGGTCTCAAATGATTTGGTTCGACTCACTGATCAAGAATCCGAGTGCAAAATCGATTCTGTCCGGCCGGCCGGCCGACCGGCCGTAGGCACGATAACTCTCGAACGAAAGGAGTTAGCGATTGAAAATTGCAAGGTGGTTTTGGAGCGTAAATATCTCGGACAAGTTTGTTAATGGGCGAAAACCATCAAGGGGTTTCGGAGTTATGGCCGATTTTAGTAAAAATATTTTTTATGAATATTTCCGAAACCGATCACTCGATCTATCTGAAATTTAGCACCAAATTGTAGAATCATGGCCTTTATACGTATGTGAAGTTTTGTATTGACCAGATTACCGCAAAGTGTCAAAAAAAAAATTTGAAAATGTGGTGCAGTTCTCATTCTCATGATTGCTCATTTAATCTTGATAAATAAACTATTATTTGAATTGAATTTCCTTTTTGATGCAGTTCTATCATATGAATACATTGATATAATTCCCAACTCTGAGAAACCAATACCAGATATAATTTGTCTGTTTGAACTAGAGCGCCAGAAAGCTCCTGTCCACAGGGCTTGAACCCATTTTTTCATTTAACATTTTTCCAAATTCAGCTCAGGTAAAAAGATACAGGCTGTTGAAATTTTGAAAAAAAATCAGTTTTTATTTTGTAGCTTTGACATCCTTTTTTCGAATAAAATTAATGTTGGCGTAAAGTTTCCTATAACTATGATACATATTTTCCAAATATTAGTTATTTTCGACTTCTACTGGTTTTCTAGTTATAGACTCGTGGATTCATAAAACTAAACGAAATTAGCATAAAGAAAGCGTATAAAGTTTTTCTTGAGTCATTTCAAGAATATTCCATCGTTTTAGAACATTATATTAGTCTTCATCATTTCTCCTTAAACGCACCGTTTTCGAGATATTCTTCATTGAATGTTTTAAAATGGAAAACTCCAGAAATTTCACTACTTTTATGGATCCGTCCCTGAGCGTTGGAATCCCGAATCAAGCTGTAAACCACGTTACCATGCCTTATTCTCGTCCGCCAACAATGTCATAGATAATTTATATGCGGGAGTGTATTAGAACATTGTGAAATCTTTAAACGCTTGTAACTTTTTACCTGAGCCGAATCTGGAAAAATGGTGAATGAAAAAAGTGTTTCATTTGATGAGAGGAAACTTTGGTTAAAATTAATGCAGTGGTCAAAGACTCACCTTGTATAATCACTAGACGATCGAAATGATACAGCGAAGGGTAAGAATCTCGGTCTAGAGTTCGATTACAAAATTGATTCACTTGAGTAGGTACCTATAGGCTCAGTTACACGACGCCAGTATATCTTGAAGCTACAAAAACCGTGTACTTACTGGTAAAAAATTATTTTCAGGACAGTAGAGTTTACACGACATTTTAGCACGTCGTTCAAGTACCTAACTACAACTGAGTACCAGGAACAAGAGTTTCCACGATGATGTGTCTATTCTACTGTCTAATCGACATTCGAGAAAGGATACCCTTAGCCTTAGACTATAGTCTAAGGGTATACCTACCCAATATATGTATTATTATGTATTGTGGCGGAAAACACTAGGCGGTATTAACCGAAAAAGTTCAATTAAATGTTCAAACTAACGCTTAAATTGATATGTGAGGAGATGATAGATGTTTTGTTGGAATTGTTAATATAGGTTAGGTACTTTCAAGGAAGTCTGTGGATAAGGAAGTGACTTGCATGAAGAGTTCATGTGATGCTTCAAGTTTAATTGTGTAGTAGCTCTCTGAAGAAGATGTTGAAGAATTCACAGGTTCTATGATAATATCTCTAAAATCCTTTGATAATATACTCACAGAAATGTATTCTGAAATACATCACATTATTTACAATAATTAGAGCAACTATAATTCAGAAACCGTGTATTGTTATTAACGGCACGTGTTTTGTCAACATTACAGCTCTATACAGTGTGGAACAGCCAAATGGAATAAATTCGATAACGGATAAATGAGAGCGTGTTTGGAAAAACGCTTGGACACGTCGATTTGTATTTTTAACTGAGCATTTTTTTCAAAAAAAAAAAATTATATAGGGTGCGTCATGTGACAGTGGCCAATACCCACTTTCTTATTTTAAATGCAAGCCCCTATATATTATTAATTTTTTGGATTCTTCAGAGAATTCTAGACATAAATAATGTCCTATACCTATCTTCAACTGTTTCGGAAATATTAAGTGTTTTCAGATTTATTACAAAAATTAACATTAAAAAATTTTTTTATTTCACAAATTCGCTACATTACACTAACAACCTAATAATTAATACTGATTGTTTCTTAATAATTAAAAAAAAAACAAAAAAATATTAATGTCAATGTAGTAAATGTTCAAAATGCTCGCCGCGAACGTCTGAAAACACTTAATATTTCCGAAACAGTTGAAGATAGGTATAGGACATTGTACATGATTTATGTCTAGAATTCTCTGAAGAATCCAAAAAATTAATAATATACAGGGGCTTGCATTTAAAATAAGAAAGTGGGTATTGGCCACTGTCACATGACGCACCCTATATAATTTTTTTTTTTTGAAAAAAATGCTCAGTTAAAAATACAAATCGACGTGTCCAAGCGTTTTTCCAAACACGCTCTCATTTATCCGTTATCGAATTTATTCCATTTGGCTGTTCCACACTGTATAATGTGCTAACCACATGACGATTCCACTATTCACGTACTTATATAAACATGAAGAACCCAGTTAACACAGACCTCGCAGAGTTCTTTGGGAAGTTATACTGAGGATGTATTGCGAACTCCTATTGTGATATCCACAAGATATCGAGAATATGAAATTCCTACTGCGGAGTTCCTCAGGATATCACACATGTAACCAGAATAAGACATTCATATTGCGAGCTCCTTAAGATATCACACGGATAACCACAATAAGACAGTGCTAATCCGAGCTCCTTATTAAGTCATCGCAAGTATAACATAACGAGAATAACAAAATTCCTATTGGGTAGTTCCTCAATATATCACATCATAGCCTACTCTATTTAACTTAAATAGAGTACGCTATGAACACATATTATGTTACCGGAATAAAGGCGAAAATTCATGAGACGACAAGTGTTCTCGTCGTTCATTTAGTCATTTGAACGACTTCGTTGTGATGCTGTATTAATCTAGCTTTCTCCCGACCATATATTTTAACATACCTCTGACATCCACAAAAATTAAAATTGGTTCAAGCACTGACGTTAAGTCAGGCTTTTGCGCGCATGTTCTATTGTCCATTCATCTCTATTGGACACTCTTAAGGCCGATTCATATTATACGTCCTTCTTGGCTCAGCTCAGCAAAATGATAATGCAATATGTCCTCTGAAAAATGCGCTCAAAAAGTAAGATGTGCAAAGCATGCAGGTTTTATTCAAGCAATGGAATCCAATCTAGAATTTCAGCCCGAAAGTATATTATTAACACGCAACCCAAATTTTCTTTTATTATATTTACTTTTTTGTTATGAATCATAATTGGAGCTGCTGTGATTGTTTCTCTTTTGCGATTTAATGCATTTATATAATTATTAGAGATAACTGTAGTACTTTGCGTGTACTACTGATTATATTTTAAATAACATTTCTATACCACAAATTGAAATAATTATTATAATCACTCAGTTTGTTTATATTTAGTTTGTAATATTAACACTCAATTATAGAATTTGTTTTTAAATTATTTCAAAAGCTGTCGTTCGATTTCGTCGTTCCATGAAAAGGATACTAAGGGAAATTTTTAACGACAGCGTCGTAGCTTTTACATTGTCACGTGATCACACGTCGTTGCGATTTTATCGTCTCATGAATTTTCGACTAAGTGCCTTAAGACATTCCAATTGCGAGTTCCTCAAGTCATCTAAGGTTAAACGAGAATGATAATTTCCTTTTGTGGAGTTCTATTGAAAGCACCTCAAGTCATTGCAAGTAAAATGATAATAAGAAATTCCCATTGCGGAGCTCTTCAAGATATCGCAAATGCAACGAGAATGAGAAATTCATATTGTAGAGATTTCCTCAACATTTCACATATGTAATCAGAATAAGATATTCTCTGTGCGAGCTCCTCAAGTCATCGTGAGTATAACAAGAATAGCAAATTCCTATTGCGGGGCGTAACGATAATAATAAAACATTCCTATTGCGAGCCTCTCAAGTCATAGCAAATTCAACAAGAATAAGAAATTAGTAGGGGGTGTTGTAGGGATCTATCCATCCCTAGACACTTCTCGTTTCCGCCGGTAGATGACACAATCACCTAGTCCGTACCCGGAAGAACAACTGCATCGTTGTCAACACGAGTCGTATCTTGATCTACGCTTCGAAGTGAAGTATTCGGTTCCCCACATGTACAGCACATTTGGAGTACATAAGATTATAGACCTATATCGCAGCGAACTTCTCTCAGTATTGCCCAGCTTGAGCAGTCCGAGGTCCGAGAACTTCTCCATGTGAAATATCTGAGATGTTACTGGGCTCATTCCTTGTGGCGGATATTTCGAGAAGATACAGTTCTCTTGGAGACCACTCAACGATATCCCAGTGAATCTTCCAAACTATTCCTCAGGGTGAGCTATTTGGTAACTTCCCAATGTGACATCTCTGAGATGTTACTGGGCTTATCCCCTGTGGCGGAGATTTGGAAGATATATAGATTTCTTGGTAACCTCCCAGCGATATTCCAGTGAACCTCTCAAACTAATTCCCATGGTGAGCTGATGTTTGAGAACTTCTCAATGCGATATCTCTGAGATGTTACTGGGCTCGTCTCTTGTGGCAGACATTTGAAGGTGATATACAGCTCTTGGTGACCTCCCAGTCACCAGGGTGAGCTGTTTGGGAACTTTCCAATGCGATATCCCTTAGAAATTACTGGGCTCAGCTCCTGTGGCGGATATTTGAAGCTGATAAAGAGCTCTTGGCGACCTCCCAGCGATATCACATTATCCTGGAAAGAGCTCACCGAGATATCTTGAGGTGTGCTTGGGAAAGTGATGAAATACAGCAAAAAGGAGGGGACATCGGGTTCAGTGGCGTAACGTTCCTCAGCCAGCTCCCCCCCCCCAATGATTGTCCCCGGGCCCCACTCCTCCCCCTCAGCTCCTATCACAATACACCTAATAATTAGGTACCCATTCTCTTGTACCATTTTTTAATTCATTACCAACGTCAATTCTATAATAGGCTTACCTCCGTCCTCAACCATTTATTTTATATGACTGTCCAACAATTCATTTGTAGGTGAAACATAGTAGTCTATTTTCTAGAAACTATTATAGTGCCCTAAAAACCAACTGCATTAATTTAAACTGATATAGTTCAACGATTTCGATATAATTAACATTTTATAAGCTCTTTTACTTTATCGTTGTAAGGGCCAGTTTCATAATAAGTTTTAAAGTCTCTTTAAATTTAAAGCATCCTTCAGTTGGATATTTTGAACCAAAATGTCACTTTGAAGGATACTTTAAATTTAAAGGAATTTTAAAATTATGTAACCGGCCGTAACTATTATTTGAAATTAATCTTTACAATTAGCTCGACTGAATCTGTGTAATCATATCAAACATTTATAAGTTTTTGCTGTCTGATAAGCCAACAATTTCGCTAATAATTTTAAACTTATATATACATTATTTCACAAGAAGAAAACAGGATATGACTGAAATACACATGTTAATAAACAATAATGTTGGTTTTAATCAAATCTTTAAAAAACATTTAAAATGTTAATATGCACAAGATATAATAGATACCAAAGATACGAAGATATAATAGAAACATAGATATAATAGATACAAAACAAATAGATAATATTTGTAAACAAAGACTTAGTTTTGTAGGACAGTGATGATCTGATAGTGGTTGATGGTCTGGTGCTACAACAATATCTTCTTCTGCTTTCCAGCTTTCTTAGCAGCAAATGTCTTTATAACTTCATCTAAATTCACCTTTTTGGCTTTTTTGTTTTCTATGCTTAATAACGCAAGGCTGCTGAGTCTTTCTTGGGTCATGGTATTTCGTAAATAATTATTGATGAGCTTCAACTTGGAGAAAGATCTCTCAGCACTGGCAACTGTTACTGGTAAACTCAGGAGGAGAAGGAACGCTGTGCATAAGTCCGGGAAGCTAGACCTTATCCAGCAATTGTCCAAAAACAACAGTTCTGCTAGTTGCTGGATCGTTGACAACTTCTCAATCTCTGGCCTTAGAGCTCCTGTAAAGGCTTTTGATTGAGAGCAAAGGTCAATACTCAAATCTTCTTTGTACTCATGTACTAGGATTTTGACCTGTTTTGTGACTTCTGCGTCTTCTGCCTGTAAAAAAAACGCCGGAGGCAGCACTGAGAACAGTTTGCTGATTTCAGACATTGCTTCAAATCTAAGGTTCAAGTGAGGAATAACTATGTCAAGAGTAGCACAAAAAACAAACACTTTGAAGTTTCTCTCACTATCCAATAGTCGTTCATCTTGGCAAAGATCGTCAAAGTGTTTTTTAACTTTTCTATTTCTTTTTTCATCAAACTCGGGGCTATATATATATATATATATATATATATATATATATATATATATTTTTTTTTTTTTTAAATTTCACACATGACTGTGGTACATCCGATGCCTCTCGGGTCTAATCACCAAGAGAGACTCCGTTTTCAGTGCGGAGAGACGACTCGCCTAATTATGCCGACGGTCCCAAGTATAACCGCCTTTTGCATCCATGTTATAGCGCTGTGAGGTAGCTGTAGTTTCTCCAAATGCGTAATAGTTTTCTTCAGCACTAGACCGTTCACGCTCATGATTAGTGGCACGATATCAACCTTTTTTAGCTTCCATAGATCTTTCATCTGCCAGGCTAGTGGAGCATATTTGCTAATTTTTTCCCCATAGGTCTTCATCATGTTGTAATCTTGGGGAACTGCAAAATCGATTATGGTGGCAGTCTTCTCATTCTTATTCCAGATTACCATATCCGGCCTATTATGTTCAACCCCCACATCAGTGATTACAGTGAGATCCCAATACACCTTGGTGTTATCATCCTCCAGTACAGGCACCGGCGTATACAAATGGTGCGGGGTGAAATGTTGGATCAGCTGTTTATTAAGGCAAAGCAGCTGGTGTACCACCTTCCCCATATTGTCATGGCGGGAGAGGTATTGGGTTCCTGCGATAGTGGAGCATCCTGCTGACAGATGCTGCACTGTTTCCTCTGCGGCATTGCAAAGTCGGCATTTGGTTGTCTCGAGTTGCTTTTTAATGATGTGGTAGGTGTAGTTGCGTGTGGGAACCACCTGGTCCTGGATGGCAAAAATAGTTCCTTCTGTTTGTGGGAACAAGTATCCCTGTGTGAGGTAGGTATTCGACGCTAATATATCCACATCATCTTGGTGTAAGCTTGTATAGAACCTCCCATGTAGTTGTTTTGCCTGCCATCTCTGCCTGAGCTCATCTAGCACATTTTCTTTCTCCGGTCCGTTTCCACTGGTCGCTTCCTCCACAGGTAGGACCCCTTCTTGGTATGCTATCCATTGGTGAACTGGTAAGTATGTTTTATTGAAGCTCTTTCTAATATTTCTTTCTTCTTTCCAGCATGCATTCTCAACGGAGCTCAAGCCACGACCCCCCTCTTTACGAGGTAAGTACACTCTTTCTATGGCCGAGTTAGGATGAAGAAGGCCGAATTGTGTGAAGGTAGTTCTGATTTTCCTATCTATTTGTTGCAGGTCTGTCTTCGACCATGAAAGCACCCCAGCAGTATAGGTGAACGAAGGAATGGCCCAGATGTTGATCGCCATTATTTTGTTTTTTGATGAGAGCTGTGTTTTGAGGATAAGTTTTGTTCTTCTCATTAATTCAGTTTTAGCATGTTCTTTGTTTTCTGATTGTTTTATTTCGAATGTTTGTTGTATTCCTAAATATTTATATCTGTCTTCTGTATTTAGGCTTTTTATTTCTTCGCCACTTCTCATCCTTATATTCTCCTCCTCCACCATCTTTCCTCTTCTTATGATTAGTGATGCACACTTTTCTAAGCCGAACCTCATCCGGATGTCCTCGCTGAACGCCCTTACCAGTTCCAAGAGTCCTTCCAGTTGCGCCCTTCCCCTCGCAAACAGCTTCAGGTCATCCATATAGAAAAGATGAGAAAGCCTTGCTCGATCTGTGATCGAGTAACCATACATTGACCTGTTTAGCATGCTGCTGAGGATGTTAAGAGCTAAGCAGAACCATGATGGGCTTAGGCTGTCGCCCTGAAAGATGCCTCTTCTGATCTCGATTTCAGCCGTTTCATACGGAGTCGATGTTCCCCCCAGAGTTAGTGTTGTTCGCCATGTAGTCATCAAAACCCTCAGCATTTCGATTACACGTGGTTCCACCTTGTAAATTTCAAGAACTTCCAGCAACCATGAGTGTGGTACTGAGTCGTAGGCCTTCTGGTAATCGATCCATGCCATGGCTAGGTTTTTCTGCCTTTTTTTTGCTTGTTTAGTTACCGCATTGTCAATCACCAAGAGTTCCTTGCACCCGCGGCTTTTGCTTTTGCAGCCGTTCTGCTCCCATGCCATGATCTTATTGATGTTGAGGTGGGTGTTGATTTTGTGTGCAAGTGTGGACGTAATTATTTTGTATGCTGACGGTAGGCATGTTATTGGCCTATAGTTCTCCGGTTTCGAGAGATCTCCCTTCTTGGGTAGCATGATGGTAATGCCATTTGTGAAATATTTGGGTATTGTGTTGGGATTCACGAGTGCCTTCTGCATCAGAGTGGCCATAGTCTTGTGTGTAGAGGTCAGCGACTTCCACCAGTAATTGTGAATGCCATCAATGCCTGGTGAGGCCCAGTTTTTCATCCTTCTTACGCTATTTGTTATGTCCTCTTGACTAACCGCTACAGCTGGCATTTCTTGTAGGTTCTGGTGTATTTGCCTTTCAGTTGCAATCCAAGTCGCCTGTGTATTGTGTGAGACTGTATGAGACCAAATAGATGACCAATATTGTCTCATTTCTTCTTGGTTTGGGGCAGAGCTCTTTTCTATCCTTGATCGTTCGTCTAGCTTCCTAAAAAACATTTTTTGGTTGTTCGCAAAGAGGTTGTTCTGCTGATACCTCAGAGTTCTTTTGTGGTATCTTCTGAGACGATTTCCCAAGGCTGCTAATTTTTGTTTCAGTTTCTCAACGTGTGTTTGCAGTTTAAGTTTGTAATGGTGGTCACTTTCCTTGAGGTTGATTCTTTGCAAATATTTCATAAGCTTTTTCCTAACTTTCCTGCTCATCTGTTGGTTCAGCGCTACATGTATGATCCCTATCTCCTTTCTTAGGGTTGCAATTCTTGTTTCCATCCTTTTTTCCCATGGTGGTTTCTGGTACGGGCCTCTGTGGATCTGTTGTCTTGTAGGTGTTTGTAAAATGAGATTTGCCACAGTTGCTGCACAGTAAACCTTGTGACAGAGTTCTTCCAGTTCTCCCGATTTAGCAATCGTCTCCTCTAGGGCTCTGTCAACCGCTTCCATAGTTCTCTTCGCTTCCGGGTTCAGTTTGATACGCTCTATTCTTGGTCTTTTATCAATCGGTATGCCAGTCCATTTCAAGCTTATTTCCTCAAATAAATTGAGTATCTCACGAGCAGACTCATCAAGCGGTGTCACTGCTTCTTGATGCTCATCTTCCCTCGCCAGTGATCTTATGCTTAGCCGTGGGGTGCTCGCCGAACTTTGAATACTCCTCCTAATATTTATGAGTCTGGATGTTGGAGACTGGACTAGTGCCTCGGATTTCAGCTTATCTAGTTCGTCAGGAGCTAAAAGTTTTCTAGTTATTATGTTTTTTATTTGAGCCAGCAGGTGTTTTCCGGTGAACGGTTTATCAGGATACAGCTCATTCCATTCTTCTGCAAGTTTTGCTGCATATTTCACTTTCTTTCTCTCTCCCTCCGTCACTTTGAAGTAAGCACTGATAAGACTCAGGTTCATTTCCCTGGTCCAGCGCTGCCTTCCCCGAGTTTGGGCTTGAGCGGGAACCGTCAGATCCGATTCAGTTTCGTTATCTGTCGGCTCCAAGCTATGTCCCTGTTGGTTCCTATTCGAGGTGCCTGGCCTTATGGTTCCAGTTCGCGGGGATGCGCCACTTGCCTCACCTTCCACCGCTAGAGACTGTACCGATCTTCCTCCAGGAGCAGTCCCCACTCCGGAGGCGGGTTCCGAGGCTTTCTTTGTTTTGAGAGCTATCATTTAAACACAGTGTGGGGGCTGCTAACCCATCACACTGGGCGACTCGGGTACGCGGGGACGTCACTCCCCGATAGTCCGAAGACCTCCCTGCGTATATATATATATATATATATATATATATATATATATATACATATATATATATATATATATATATATATATATATATATATATATATATATATATATATATATATATATATATATATATATATATATATATATATATATATATATATATATATATATATATATATATATATATATATATGTATATATATATATATATATATATATATATATATATATATATATATATATATATATATATATATATATATATATATATATGTCAAACGTATAGTTCCGGTACTTTTTTTGAGCCCTATTGCCTTTTGCCGGAACTTTTGTCGAGTTCCGGTACTGGTCCGGAATAAATATATGTTATTCGTCGGGTTCCGGTACAGTACCGGAACAAATATCGTATTTATGTCAATTGCATGCTTCCGGTACCTCACCATATCAGTACTAAATTTCAATGTATTTTGGATAAATGCTACGTTATATCTGTATCATGCTAATTATAAAATATGAATAGATATCCTTGGCAACTGCATATAATTTGGGTAGATTATAATCCAATATTTTTCATTCCACAAATAGATTTCTTGTCAATATAAAGTAGAGTACAATGAATATTTATTTTCGTGAGTAGACATTTATTCCTCCACATATCCGCATTATTTTCCGACGTTTAGAATATATTTGTATGGTTGTGAATACGATAATCTGTAAATAGAGATCTAATCGAAATGAAGAATTAAATGGAGAATTTTAAGATAAACATAATTTCCCCCTGGGCTCCGACCGGTATTTATGTGATTAAATACAAAACTTCTTGATTCTAATATATCACCATAAGTTTCAATCCTTTATTCAAAACCATTCAACAATTCCTGTTCTACTTCATGTTCTGGTCGAAATTTGTTGAAATTCACTGAAATGAACTAAGCTTTTGCAAGCCCTTTCATTTCATTGTTCAGATTATTTTCAATTCATCAACGTAATGGATACAAACAAAAAATATGAATTTGTCAAGCCGGTTTTTTTGGATCTAATGTCGATAACCCTGACTTTTCTTGATCTACGGTACTGGTAGAAGTTAGTTTCAAATACCTAGGAGGTTTTGCGCCTATTCATTCAGGTAAATTTCAAATCATTTCAAATAATATTTCGATTCAATTATACACACCACTGTTAATCTATCTCATGCGCATATAATTACTGGACTTTTTTGGTACCTGATATCGTTTACTAGGACTTCAGTCGAGTTCTGGTTCAGGCTGAAATTAGTTTAAAGTCAATGAGGTGAACTCTGGAGTTTTTGCGTGCCCGTTTATTTCACGATTCAAATAATAATTATCTGAACCATGAAATGAACGGTCCTTTTCAACTGATTTTATTCAGTACCGGAACTCGTCAAAACAACCTCAAATGAAGTACCGGATATAAACCCTTGACATATATGTATATGGTATAGTCTAGTGAAACTCAAGTGAAGTATTTTGAATTATTTAAAATTCTCCACTTGAGTTTCACAAGGATATACATATTGTTATAGAAAATAATAATGACATTTTAGTCTAGTCAACAAGTGCTATTTGGACCAACTTTTTTTAGCAGTCTCCGAAAATTATGTATGAGGTGTCATTCGATTCGGAATGGCATCTAGATGATTTTTGAAAAAAATGAAGTTCCGCTTGCAAAAATTGTAAAAGTTATTAACAATTAACTAAAAAAAAAAGTTTTTTGTAAATATCTCAAAAACTAATAAAGATTTTTCAAATCTGAAAAAAGATTCTAAGAGAAGAGGAAATTTCCTAAAAAAAAAGTCTCGACTCCCGAAACTGTACGATAAATATTTATAATTTTTCCAGAGGGATGAAAATAAGGCCGAAAACGGGTACTCTGGCTTGGAGAAGCCACTTCGGGCACTTCAACAATAAACATTTTTTAAACATAGTAAATATGAAAAAAAAATTGAAAAAATTCAGGCAGTAACTGAATAGATGAATGAATAATAATCCGCTTGAACAAAATTTTTCATTTAGTTATTCAACAGTTAATTAATAACTTTTTTCTGCTTGCACATTAACATTGCAAGTGTCATAATTGCTAAACTATAAGTTTTAGATTTTTTTCCTCTCTTGGAGCAATTCTTCAAAGGCTTAAGACTAGAATCCCGTTGGGAAAATTAAAATAGTTTATTTTTCAATTTTTTATTAATAATTTTCGTTGTTGCAAAATTAAAAACTTATAATAATCATCGAACAAATTTTTTTTTTTTAATATGATTAACGATCCGTTTTTATGTTATTAGAAACTGCATAGAAATAATTTTTTCAAATTTTTATCTCTGATTGTTTAAAAAATTATTATAAACAAATGCGTTGTTTATAAGATAATTGAAAATGTTTTTTTTGGAATTTCAATCTTTGATACAAATAATGATTTTTAAAAGAAAAATTGTTCTTTAAAAAAAATTTTTTATTGCTTAAAAACGCATTTGTTAATTAACAATTATTTTCTCCCACTTCTAATTAATATTAAGAAACGATATTTTTTTTTTTAATCATTATTCATTTTTCTTTTCGATATAAAAAAAAATTTTTCATTTATTTATTTTTTCATTGTTTATGCAATAAACAATTTGTTATAAACAAATAAATTTTTACCTTTTATTTTTTTTTCTATTCTACTTTCTGTCACGAAAGCAGAAACGGATCGTTAATAATACTAAAAAAAAAAATTTTGTTCGATGATTAATTTAAGTTTTTAATTTTGCAAAAACTAAAATTATCAATAAAAAATTGAAAAATAAACATTTTTAAATTTTCCCAACGGGATTCTATTCTTAAGCCTTTGAAGAATTGCTCCAAGAGAGGAAAAAAATCTAAAACTTATAGTTTAGCAATTATCACACTTGCAATGTTAATGTGCAAGCAGAAAAACGTTATTAATTAACTATTGAATAACTAAATGAAAAATTATTATAAAAATTTTGTTCAAGCGGATTATTATTCATTCATCTATTCAGTTGCTGCCTGAAGTTTTTCAATTTTTTTTGTCTTATTTACTATGTTTAAAAAATGTTTATTGTTGAAGTGCCCGAAGTGGACGTGGCTTCTCCAAGCCAGAGTACCCGTTTTCGGCCGTATTTTCATCCCCCTGGAAAAATTATAAATATTTATCGTACAGTTTCGGGAGTCAAATCTTTTTTTAGGAAATTTCCTCCTCTTTTTGAATCTTTTTTCAGATTTGAAAAATCTTAATTAGTTTTTGAGATATTTACAAAACCCTAAAACCCCCTTTTTTTTTAGTTAATTGTTGATAACTTTTACAATTTTTGCAAGTGGAACTTCATTTTTTTCAAAAATCATCTAGATGCCATTCCGAATCGAATGACATCTTATACATAATTTTCAGACACTGCTGAAAAAAGTTGGTCCAAATAGCACTTGTTGACTAGTCTATTACTTGTATGATTTCAATTATTATATAACTGAGACTCAATACTCATTTGGAGGTTTTTTATACAAATCTAACACTTATTTCCCTGAATTATATTTAAAAAGACTCTTCCCAAATAAAGTGACGCTTTTATCTGAATTAATATATTTTCAAACTACCTACAAATGTTTCCATGGATCATTTAAAATTATATAACACACTCACTCTACCAAATTTACATCATATTCCAGTATATCAAAATGATAATTTCAAACCATATCAATATATGTCAAGCGTTTAGTTCCGGTACTTTATTTGGGACGTAATGTAGTTTTTCGCTACTTGATGTGGTTGAAATTGAAAATAATGCTGTTTGTTGCGGTTTTTTATACATTTAGAGAAAACAGTCTGCATAGTAAGTGTTGGCCTGTAACCTAATTAACATTAGTAAATCGATAAAACATTTTTTTGATTATATTTTATTTTTTTTTTATACAAACGTGTACATAATTTATTGCGTTGCGGCTTACATACTTTGGATTTGAATAACACAGGGACATAATGCCATTTGGAAGATTTTGTTAACATAGAGCTATAGAGCAATAGAAATCATTTCTAAATCCGCTTCAAACTCAATTTCGCCCAAATTGAACATAATGCGTTTTGAATGGTTACTCCTCAATTATAAATTATTTATAATTCTTCACTTGTGTTTCGCTAGAATATACATATTGTTGTAAAAAATATTAATAAAACTTACTTATATGATTTCAATTATTATATTACTGAGACTCAATACTCATTTGGGAGTTCTTTACATAAATCGAAAATTTATTTCCTTGAATTATATAAAAAAAACTCTTCTCAAATAAAGTGACGCTTCTATCTAAACTCATATATCTTCAAACCACCTAGCAATATGTTTCCATGGATCTCCGAAAATTCTATAACACACATACTCTACAAAATTTACATCATTTTCCATCATATAAAAATAATAATTTCAAACCATATCAATATGTCAAGCGTTTGGTTCCGGTACTTTACTTGGTACCTAATGTAGTTTTCCGATACTTTTGCCAAGTTCCGGTACTGAATAAATTCAGATTAAAAGGACTGAAGTAAAATGCACGTTCATTCAGACTTTTCGAAATTTCATCACTGTAAAGTTTGAATCGCCTTAGGATAGTTTAGTGCGGGAAGAATTAGAATCCATCATGATTATTCAACCAATATAAACAGGAATACAATATACCTAAAAACATATATTTTGGGTTGATAATAATCCAACATTGTTCATTGAACGAATAGATTTCTTGTCAATATAAATATGAATATCATTAATGAATATTCATTTTCTTGAGAAGACATTTTACTTTCTAACCCTTTCATTTCATTGCTCCGATCATTTTCAATGCAACAACGGAATGGATACAAACGTAAAATATGTATTTGTTAAGCCGGTTTTTTTTGGACCTAATGTCGATAACCCTTACTTTAGTTGATCTACGGTACTGGTACATGTTAGTTGCAAATACCTAGGAGGTTTTGCGCCTATTCATTCAAGTAAATTTTCAATCATTTCAAATAATAGCAGAAATATATTTAAGTATTATCCGAAGACACTATAACACACATACTCTACAAAATTTACATCATATTCCAGAATATCAAAATAATAATTTCAAACCATATCAATATATATCAAGTGTTTAGTTTCGGTCCTTTATTTGGGACATAATGTAGTTTTCCGGTACATTTGCCGAGTATCAACAGTGAATACAATCAGATGAAAAGGACCGGAGTAGAGTGCATGTTCATTCAGACTTTTCGAAATTACATCAATGTGAAGTTTTAATAGCCATAGGAAAGTTTATTGTAGGAAGAAGTAGAATCCATCATGATTATTCAAGCAATATAAACAGGAATACAGTATACCTAAAAACATAGGGCATCTACATATAATTTGGGTAGATAATAATACAACATTGTTCATTCAACAAATAGATTTCATGTCAATATGAAGTAGAGTACAATGAATATTAATTTTCGTGAGTAGATATTTTCCTCCGAAATCACATATCTGCATTATTTTCCGGCTTTTTGAATATTTGTTGTAAGGTTCTGAATACAATATTTCCGTGAATAAAGATCTAATCGAGATGAATTTTGGCAATTACATGGAGAATTTTAAGGGAAACATAACTTCCCCCCAGGGCTCCGACTGGTATTTACGTGATTAAATAAAAAAATTATTATAAGTTTCAACTCTATGCTTTTGCTAGCCTTTCATTTCATTGTTCAGATCATTTTCAATGCAATACCGGAATGGATACAAACGTGATATATGTATTTGTTAAGTCGGTTTTTTTGGACCTAATGTAGATAACCCTTACTTTTGTTGATATACGGTACTGGTACATGTTAGTTGCAAATACCCAGGAGATTTTGCGCCTATTCATTCGGGTGAATTTCTAGTCATTCCAAATAATATTTCAGATAAATTATACGAATCACTATCAATCTATCTCATGCGCATATAATTACTGGACTTTTTTGGTACCTGATATCGTTTACCAGGACTTCAGTAGAGTTCTGGTACTGGCTGAAATTAGTTTAAAGTCAATGAGGTGAACTCTGGAGCTTTTGCGTGTCCGTTCATGATTCAAATAATAATTATTTGAACCATGAAATGAACGTTCCTTTTCATCTAATTTTATTCAGTACCAGAACCCGGTTATTTCATGGTTCAAATATTGATTATTTAAATATTCATTAAAGGATACCGTGGCAGGTTTATTCATTATTGAATGCTTTCTTTCCAGGTCCCCTCTCTCAAACTCTGAAAAATATCTATTAAATGAAAATTTTATAATTTTGACGAAGTAGTCTGATTTAGGCTTCGACATTGATCGATTTATTGTTTCTGACAAATATCTTGTGTTTCTTACGCAGGAGCAATTCAAAAAATAACAAAATTTTTATTCAATAGATATTGTTCACAGTTTGGGAGAGAAAACCCAGAAAGAAACAATTTTATAATGATTCTTTGAATCATGAAATGAACGGTCCTATTTAACTGATTTTATTCAGTACCGGAACTCGACAAATGTACCGGAAAACTACATTATGTCACAAATAAAGTACCGGAACTGAACACTTAATATATAATTCTAAATCAAACGAAGAATTGTATATTATGTACAATTCTTCACTTCAGTTTCACAAGATTATACATATTTAGAAAATATTAATAAAACTCACTTATATGATTTCAATTATTCTACAGGTTACAGGTCGTTTCATTGATAAACGGAAAAACTGGAACAGTGAATATAGGACACCAAGGTGGTTCTAGAGATATACCCAATTTATTGGCTCTGACTGCTTTGGTTACCGAGATACAGTGTGATTCATGAATTTTACTTATTACTTTTCGAGCTTATAACAATCGAACCACCCAGTACATTTTCTTTATATTTGGAGCACATCTTACTTATTTGAAGCTTAAATAAATCAATTAATTATCACAAGGAAAATCCAGGTCCAGATTAACAAAAAAATATGGAACGATTGTATCCTTGAAACGATACCCTGTATATCGAGATTTTGAGAATCCGTTGGTATTCTACAACTATTTATCGAGTTGGATCGGATTTGTATGTTTAGAGTTATTGAGGAAATAACAACATAATTTCTGATGGATATAGCTCCGAAACCGTTTAGCCGATTAAGCTCGTTAACCAACTTAAGTGTCGCATTCCGATGCGCAGCCACCGGTGTGAAGATAGCAGCCTAAAGGTAGCAGCCGATTTCAAGAAATTGGCTGCCAGACCGTAGCACCCGAAACTTCGTTTATGCGTACACTTTGAATTTGAGTATTTCTCACTAGTTCTACAATTAAAAAAATATTGCTACCTGCTTAGGGGTCTAAATTACATACTCTAACCAAAAAATATATCACGATGTACCTTCTGTCAAAAACTACCAAATTATCCTATAATATATAAAAGGAATCTTAACTACTATATAGTGAACTCGAAATTAAAGAAAAATATGAAGTAAAAGGTGTTTCAGGATAAAAATTTGATATGTGAATGTGCGTACTATATTTTTTGAGAAAAATCTATTGTGAGGCACTTACAAGCGTCCCTTGTATGGAAAAATGTCCCTTTTTCTTATACTAACAATATATCCAATGTATCAGAATAATCGTGCTATCTCAAAGTTGAGAAAAATTATGAAGAAAATTATGTTTGACACTGAAAATTTGATACGTTATTAATCATGATATACTCTTTCAGAAAAATCTACCGCGATGTAATTACAAGCCACTCTTGTATGGAAAACTACCCCTTGTCTGTACGACCAATATATATCGAATGTATCACAATAATCGTGTTATTTCAAAGTTGAAGAAAATTATGATTTTTCACCATGAAAATTTGATATGATGATACTCGTGATGTACTCCATAAGAAAAAGCTACCGTGATGGGCTTACAAGCCTTCCTTGTATGGAAAACTACCCCTTGTATCTACTTCCAATAGATTGAATGTACCAGAATAATCGTGTTATTTCAAAGTTTAAAAAAATTATGAAGAAATTGATGTTCCACTCTGAAAATTTGACGTTTTAATAATCATAATGTACTTTATCAGAAAAATTTACCGCGAAGGACTTACAAGCCTCCCTGGTATGAAAAACTACGTCTTGTCTCTACTTCCAATAGATCGCATGTATCAGAATAATCGTTTTATTTCAAAGTTAAAGAAAATTATGAAGATAATGATGTTTCATCCTGAAAGATATTTCTGATACAGTACATAATGATTATTAACATATTAAATTTTCAGAGTGAAACATCATTTTTTTGATCTTTGAAATAACACGATTATTCTGATACATTCGATCTATTGGAAGTAGAGACAAGGGGTAGTTTTCCATATAAGGAAGGCTTTTAAGTTCATCGCTGTAGATTTTTCTGATAAAACACATCATGATCATCAGCATTTCAAATTTTCAGAGTGAAACATCATTTTCTTCATAATTTTCTTCAACTTTGAAATAACACGATTATTGTCATACATTCGATATACTGGTAGTAGAGATAAGGGGTAGTTTTCCCTAAAACGGAGGCGTTTGAGTACACCGGAGTAGATTTCTCTGAAAGCGTACATCATGGATATTCACATATCAAATTTTTATCGGAAACACCATTTTCTTCATATTCTTCTTTTACTTCGAATTCCCTATATAATAATAGTTCATATTCATTTATTATATGATAGGAAAATGTGGTAGTTTTTGACAGAGGGTACATCGTAATATATTTTTTAGGGTAGATCCCTATTGAAGTAGCAACATTTTTGTATTGAAGAACTATTGAGAAATATTCATATTTCTTGAAAATGTAAGCATAAACGAAATTTCGGCTGCTACGGTCTGGCATTCGAAATCGGCTGCTAACTTAAGACTGCTATATCTTCATACCGGATGCGCAACCTACACGAAAAAATGCTAATTGCTATCTCTTTCCGTTGTCGTTATCGTGGCAACGGTCACCCATCCAGCTACTGAACTTGCCCAAGGCATCCCGACTTCCAATTGTTTTTCAATATCTCCATCAACCAAGATCCGATTGTATTTAAATTTGGAACTTGCCTGTAAAAGAGTATTTTGTAGACCCTATCAAAATTTCGGTGATATCGGACGAGCAGTTTCTGAGATAGAGAATAGTTTTCAAAAATTTTTTTTTAATTTTCTAATAATATGATTCTCACGAAATTTCACTCTTTGTGTCGGCATACGTAAACTAGTTACCAAGTTTCAATTCGATCGGATATCGATATCGTACTGATACTTTCTGAAACAGAGTTTTTAATGATATTTTTAAAATGTTCTAAATATACGATCCTCACGAAATTTCTCAAAAATTTGCGCATCAGCATTCGCAACTAATTAGTAAGTTTAAATTGGATCTGATCTGTATGCTTAGAGTTATTTAGGAAATAACAACGAGTTCAGATGGGTATAACTCCAAAACATGTCGATCGATTATGCCTATTAACGAACTCAAGTTTCGCACTTGAATTGCTGATCTACTTTGAAAATTGCAAGTCGCCATCTCTTTCCATTCAAAAGATATCATGGTAACGGTCACACATCCTGATACTGAACTCGCCCAATGCTGCTCGCTTTCCAGTATTGTTTCAATATCCCCATCATTATAGATCCGATCATGTTCAAATTATGAATTTGGCTGTAGAATTATGATTTGAAGGCTCTCGAAAAATGTAGGTTTACTGTTAGATATGGGTTGAAAAAAATTGCAGGTAAACGCCTAGTTCCGAAACCTCGAATATGTACACTACGAGATATAAGGATTGAACGTGTTTGGACAAGTTTAATACTTTTCAGATATGTACTATTTTATAAGGCCTAGTTCCGGGACTTCTTATGTGGAAGATACGAAGTACATAAGGAAATATACGTTATAACAAAAAATTGCTTACCACGTGTTGAATTTTCTTTCCCGCGCGAAACCAACGATTAAGTCTAGGACATATTTATGACGAGATACGGTAGCGTTTGTCATTTATTAGCATTTGCGATTTGGATATCAACCCCTATGCTCCTTCATCTTACCGCGAACTCTTTCATCTTACCGCGACCTCCTAGAGTTCGCTAAGAGAAGTACGTAATTATAGAACAGGGTCACTTCAGGAACCTATATACCCAAAAAGCGTGGAAGTGAAGTCTATCTGCTTTGACCGATCTGAATATAATGTTGAACAACCCTCAAAAACAGACTGATCATCTTAATTTCACTATACTCATGAAATTTTGCATGCATATAAATGTCATTATTTTACACCCAGGTTTCAACTGGGTCAGGTATTTTCAAGAATAAAAGGAAAATAATATAGAGTTTTCATTCGAATTTTCTGTACTGCCTCAGATTGAAATTTTGCGTTCTCTAAAGATCACTTTCCATGACCAAAATAACAAATTTGAAAAACAACAATTGTATTTGAAATTTTTTCGTCCCTAGTAAACCAATCCATAGGAAATTTTGCACACGCTTCTATGTCATTATTATCTCTCTGAACACCAAATTTCAACTCTAATCAATAGATGAAAAATTCTTAAAAAGCACTGACGTGAAGTCAGGAACTTTTCCGCTCATGTACTATTGTCTATTCACGCCTCATACAAAGTGGATCGAACTGAACTTCAGTACTCGATTGTGTAATTATCGCTCCAAGGTATGTGCGGAATTTGAGCGGATTCTGACGGATACTTTCTGAAATATAAAATTTTTGAAGAAAAGATATTTTTTTTGTGATACGATATCACTAAATTTCATAAAAATTAGCAGGTCGGCATTCTACGAGTAATTACCAAGTTTTTGCGCGTACGTTCTGGGGAACATCGCGTTATCATTTTCCCAAATGTCTGTAATTTTCAAATTTTTTTCCGAAAATGGTTTCAAACGATTGGGTTCGACTCCCTGATGAAGAATTCGAGGTCTAATTTGATTCTGTCCGTCCGGCCGGCCATCCGGCCGTTGCCAAGATAACTTGAGAACGGAAAGAGCTAGCGGCTTGAAATTTTCACGGCAGGTGGCGCATCCCAATACGACGGACAAGTTCGTTAATGGGCATAATCGGCTCAATGGTTTCCGAGTAATAATTTTGTCTTCAACCAATATGAATCTGATCGAATTGAAACTTGGTGAGTAGTTTGGGAAATTTTGTGAGAATCGTATGGCTGGAAAATTATTAAAAAATTATTAAATAATATTTTTCTTGTCACGATAACTTGAGAACGGAAAGACATAGCGGCTTGAAGTTTCCAGGTTAGGGTGTGCATCAGAACACGACATTTGACTTTGTTTATAAGCATAATCGGCCAAACGGTTTTAGAGTTATAGCCATCTGAAGTTTGGTTGTTTTTTCTCCTCATTTACTCAAAAATACTAAACCGATTGACTTGAAACGTGGTTATTAGTTGTAGAATGCCAACGCGAAAATTCTTGCAAAATTTTGTGAGTATAGTTATTATATGTAGAAAATTTTTAAGAAATCATTGAAAATTAAAAAAAAATTCTATATATCAGTAAGTCGAATTTACTATGGTGAATTCGAATTGAGTGTCCAATACAGGAGAATGGACAACATAATTCACCATGATAAATTCGATTAAGGGTGTCCAATACAGGATAATGGACAATAGAACATACGCGCAAAAGCTCCTGACTTCACGCCAGTGCTTTAACCAATTTTATTTAGTTTTATGAATCCGTGAGTCAATAACTAGGACACCATTGTAGGAAGTAGGAAAAAACTATATTTGGAGGATGTGTGATTGTTATAGGAAAGTTCACACCTAGATTCAATTCATTAGGAAACACCATGTAAGATACAAAATAAAAACTGATACCTGGGCCGAAGGTGGAAAAGTATTCAATGAAAAAAGCGTTTGATGAGAGTGATCTAGGTTGAAATTGATGTATAACTCAATGAGTCACCCTGTATATGGAAAACGTACAAAAAAATGTTGGTCTATTTGTAGTACCTAAACGGGAAATAAACGACATATTGTCATTCGAAATTAAGCAAATGAATTACATTCGGAATAAACAGAGTTTTAAATAATCTTTGAACCATTATTTCTATGTGTAATGTCCCGGAACTAGATACTATGGTGACATCTGAAATGAATCTTTAGAATTATAGGTATTCCAGATGAAATAATTTTGTAGGAATATTGTGACATTTCCAACTCGACGGCGTAATATATTGTAGGTACGTAACTATGCGAAATCACCGTCGAAAAAATTAAATCAACAATTATTTCCATGAGTAATGTCCCGGAACTAGATGTTCTGGCAACATCTGAAATGAATCTTCCGAATTATAAGTACTCACGAAAAAATAAGTTTGTAGGAATAGTTTGACATATCCAACTCGACGTAGCAATACCTATGAATATATTGTACCTATGCGAAATCACTGACGAAAATATTAAATCAACAATTATTTCCATGGTAACATATTAAAGTAATCTTTCGCATTCGAAAGATTACTTACATACACATTACTTACATATAATTATATGTATTCGATATAATATAAGTTTGTAGGAATATTTTGACGTATCCAGCTCGAAGGCTTAATGAATATATTTTACCTATGCGAAATCACTAGCGAAGATATTAAATCGACAATTATTTCCATGAGCAATGTCCCGGAAATAGATATTATGGTAACATCTTAAAGTAATCTTCCGAATTATATGTATTCGATATAAAATAAGTTTGTAGGAATATTTTGACATATCCAACTCGAAGGCGTAATATGAATATATCGTACCTATGCGAAATCACTGACGAAAATATTAAATCAACAATTATTTCCATGAGTAATGTCCCAGAACTAGATTATATGGTAACATCTGAAATGAATCTCCAGAATTATATATTGAAGATGTAATAAGTTTGTAGAAATATTTTGACATATCCAACTCGTCGTTGTAATATGAATCTAATGTAAGTATGACGACGGAATATGAAAATTCTATATGCGATATAACCGACAAAATTATAAAAATTTCAATTATTTCTATGAGGATTGTACCGCAATTTGAGCATAAATCGATTTCTGGAATAATACTGATTAATTATGATCATAATGAAAGGAAGTTTTGTGAGTCTCTTGACATAATAAGACACGTCGAAGTGATGCGAATCTATTGTGTGCGAGAAAGTCGATGAAAATATAAAATCTTCGATTATTAATATGGTGATTTTCCCGATTCTAGACGATATATTTATCTGCATCTGAAATAAAACCGATGAATTATTCCAGAATAATGTAGTATTCCATCTTTCGACATTTATGTCGGAGTTATATTTTGTCTGTTGTTTATTAGTTGTTGAGGATCTTTTGGATTAATTTGAGAATATATCATCAGAATTATATGAATCAATTTTGTGCTAGGAAACCGACGATAATAATATACAATCTTCTATTATGTATTTTTATGAAAGTCTCTGAACAAGACGACATCTGAAATGAAACTGATGGATTATATTCTGAATCAAATGAGTTTTTAGAAATCTTTTGACATCTATGACTCGTGGGAGTAATATGATTCTATTTTGTGCGAGATAACGCTCAAATATATCTCGCGGATTTATCGATATCTGAAATGGAACTGAATTATATTCAGAATACACAAAGTTTTCAGGAATCTTTTGATATCTACCATTAGAGTACCTAGTATGAATCTATTTTGTTCGAGAATACCAACAAAAGATATAGAATCTTCAATCGTTTATTGAGCAGGCTTTCGAAAATACCTAGGGGTTTTCAGAGATTTTTTGACATCAATGACTTCTTAGAGTACTATTGATCTAATGTATGCGGAAAAACTATGAAAAATATCAAATTTCCAATCATTTCTGTGAAAAAAGTCTCGGAACTATGCCATATATATCTTAAACAGAAACCACTAGACATATATTGAAAATTCAAAAAGAAACTAGATAGTATGGTAACACCTTAAATGGATCTTCCGAATTATATGTATTCGACATGAAATAATTGAAATAGGTTTGTAGGAAGATTTTGACATATACAACTCGAAGGAGTATTATGAATATATTGTACCTATGCGAAATCACTGACGAAAATATTAAATCAACAATTATTTCCATGAGTGATGTACCAGAACTAGATATTATGGTAACATCTGAAATGAATCTCCAAAATTATATATTGAAGATGTAATAAGTTTGTAGAAATATTTTGACATATCCAGCTCGTCGTTGTAATATGAATATAATGTAACTATGACAACGGAATAGGAAAATTCTCTATGCGATAATATCGACAAAATTATAAAAATTTCAATTATTTCTATGAGGATTGTACCGCAATTAGAGCATAAATCGATTTCTGGAATAATACTGATTAATTATAATCATAATGAAGTTTTGTGAGTCTCTTGACATAATAAGACACGTCGAAGTGATGCGAATATATTGTGTGCGAGAAAGTCGATAAAAATATAAAATCTTCGATTATTTATATGGTGATTTTCCCGATTCTAGACGATATATTTAATTGCATCTGAAATGAAACTGATGAATTATTCCTGAATAATGAAGTATTCCATCTTTTGACATAATTTGAGAATAACTCATCAGAATAATATGAATCAATTTTGTGCGAGGAAACCGACGATAATAATATACAATCTTCAATTATGTATTTCTATGAAAGTCTCTGAACAAGAAGACATCTGAAATGAAACTGATGGATTATATTCTGAATCAAATGAGTTTTTAGTAATCTTTTGACATCTATGACTCGTGGGAGTAATATGATTCTATTTTCTGCGAGAAAACGCTCAAATATAACTCGCAGATATATCGATATCTGAGATAGAACTGAATTATATTCAGAATTATATTCAGTAATCTTTTGATATCTACCATAAGAATACCTAGTATGAATCTATTGTGTTCGAGAAAACCGACAAAAGATATAAAATCTTCAATCGTTTATTGAGCAGGCTTTCGAAAATATCTAGGGGTTTTCAGAGATTTTTTGACATCAATGACTTCTTAGAGTGCTATTGATCTAATGTATGCGGAGAATATATGAAAAATATCAGATTTACAATCATTTCTTTGAAAAAAGTCTCGGAACTATGCCATATATATATAATAATCAAAAACAGAAACCACTAGACATATATTGAAAATTCAAAAAGAAACGGATTATATATTCAATATATGATCTATGTATGCAGAGAAATATACACCTTGCAAAAAGTACCGGAACTATACACTTGACATATATATATATATAAAGAAAAAAGGATAATGCGGATGAGTATATTTATATAGAAAAGTATAACGGGTGATTCCGCAAAAGAAGCAGAGAAAATAATTCTGCTGGTACCTGCAGAATTATTTTCTCTGCTTCTTTTGCGGAATCACCCGTTATACTTTTCTATATATATATATATATATATATATATATATATAATACATATATTACATTAGCAGAAAATTAGTTTTTACTATCAATTGGTTCTCAACAAGATAAAGTAAAAATTAAATAAAAGGTTCAACTCCCGGGCCCCCAGACCCCGCGGGCCCCCCCCTCAACGGGGGGTCTGGGGGGGTGTACGTTACGCCACTGATCGGGTTCCAGTGTGATGTATGGCTTTCTATTCACATTCCTGGAACGGTTGCTGGAATGAGTACTAAAATCCAGCGCTAGAACGTTTATTTACATGGCTTTTCTATAGTATAAGATTTTAGTAGCCCGTACGAGTTACTGGGGTCGTGTAACTGAGTCTTTACTATAGAAGCATTTTTGAGTTGGATCAGTACAATGTCAACATACTAAATGAATAAATACAACTAAATGAATATGTACAGAAGAAAACCAATGTGATTTATTTTACATTCAATTTCATAACAATAGTTGAGCATCGACGTTGTATATTCCTTTGAAATCTTCAGGATAGCATTTTCCGGAAAGGACGTTAGAAGCGGTAAAAGAAATAGACATAAAAGAAAATTTTCAGTGTAATTCTCCTAATATCTGGTCAGTTCCTCTTGCTAGCTTGCCATTTTCCCATTTTCCTCTTCCATTCATTTCACAATAATGCATCTGTTTCAGCAAAAAACGAAGAATTATTAATTGGGTCTTGGCTAGATTGATATTCCAAAATTGATGACATGGAAATACATTATTCATTATTATTGAAATTTATTAACAGTTCATTATACAAAACTAATATTATGACTAATACCCTAGTTATTCATTCACATTCATTCAATAAGAGTTATCAAAAATATATCTACAAGAGCATGGTTTGTATCACATTATGTTAATCAGTAATCCACATCTGTCACATTATTCTAGCTACCAAAAGTAACTGTTAATCTAATTGCATCGATTATACAGAATCAGAACATATTATACACATACCGTCATTTTGATCCCTGCATTGACTAGATAAGTGAGGTATTTCTTCAGAACGGTGGGAAGTGATCAGTATTTGAACGCTTTGTAAGAGTATACTCGAAGGCCCCTATATCATTGGTGTACCTATTCCAGTACCGCGCTGCATCCGCATCATATGATGCAGTGAAAGTCATGTTATTTGTCACGAGAATGCAGATATCATGCGACAGACGCCAAAGGACGGATAACTTAAGACCAATCTTCTCCAGGTGCGTTAAATGGATGAATGGTGCAAAACATTTATTATTTATATTAATTTTATGCATACAAAACAATTTTTTACCGAGTTTTTCATTGGATGTTTGGTATTAATTGGTATTGAACATCTAATGATTAAAGTCAATTTAATAGTTATTTCTATATTATCTTCGGGACTCTAAATGAAACAATCGAAATAGTCTGACACACACGTACTTATTTGTGATATTTATTCGAAAATGAACCCAAAATTAATCATTAATTTGTATCGTTTCATTCAAGGCAGATTGCAATTCGAATGATATACATTTCCTAGAATATTGCGACTGGTGGCTATCTGATATAACAGTTATTTGTTCTAATCATTATCATACATGTTGAATTATATTATTATATGGATATTATTTTGACGTTCATTCATTCATAATGTACAGGATAAAATCGTTGACCCTTTATGAACTAAGGTGGTGAGCTGGGATATGCATGGGATAATTTATATTTTCATAGATTCTCTTGTCGAATACTCCCGAAACCTATTAAACATATTTTCATATAACTTGACGCGACAGTAATTTCACATTGCATTGCATTATTGATAATGATGGGGTTGGTATGTGACATGGAGAAAGTCTGAATGTGCAGCCACTAAGGGCTGTTGTAGTAGAAGAGTAAGATAATCTTCTAGATAAAGATAGACGTGAGGCATGATTCGAAACATTTCGAAAGTTGGGAGTCTTGTTTCAATAAGAATGATCTACTGATGAAATATAATTATGTATTCATAAATTACTCACCACGTATACTGATGCTAACCCAAGGTTTGAAATGGTTAACAAAAATAATTTTAATTTGTCCCTATCAATATTACACGTTGAAATTCTTATTTCACTTTACTCAGATATCAATGGTTTTAAAATGTTATTTGTCAGATCTTCCTGTTCATGCTGAATAAATCTTCTCAAGTCCTATGCATCCCGCATTTAGGAGGTGTAACAATGTATATCACAAGCGCAAAATTGTTCAGCTCATTTCACTGCACCTCACAAACGAAATAAGTCTCAAACGAGCAGGGTGAATCGTTCCATTTCAACCCTCTTCCGTCTCTGTTCCAGAGTTCCAAGCAATTTTCTTCTTCGCCGTTTTCATATTGGAAGTTGTTTGGTTCACCAGCATTCCAGTTAGTGAAGGTCACGGGTCTTCCTGTGGCCATCCAGAAGAATTTTCCTTCGTCGGCCAAGTCCGTCCCTGAAGTCCAGAAATGCTCGTTCCCGAAACCTGTTGAAGAAGTGTATCATTATAGAGAACTATTTTTTTAGGTGTATTCTACGTTTGAGTGATATTCTTCTCAAATAATAAAAGTATCTATGAAATTGTGTCTACTTTTTGAATTCCATATCTATGTGGGTGATTCCATTCTAACTCTAACGTATCATGACATTACATTTTAAGAAACGAATATTTCTTTCATCTCAACAAAGGATCTCTCTTGTAAACCTTGAATATTTGTCCCTAGAGATAACTGGTTTTAAGTTGCCATGTGGGGTCTAACCCTTGGAAATAATACTTTAACAGAAGACAACTTTGATTTGATCGAGATTGGAATTTCTTGTCAATGGTCGACTATTCTAAAGCGATGTATAGCCAACTTCCTGTAAAAGACTTCAGAACAATTGCTCAAATGTATTCAGCAACTGAAGTGTTAAGAAATTTATCGGTTCTTAAGACATTGACCATTGATAGTATTCGTTTTCTCTAGAGACTATTGGAACAAGTCAAACTGCGGAAACTATCAATATTTGCTGACACTTCTTGTGTAGAAAACAAGGGAAGTCAGCTCAGACGAGTGGACAAATTCCAGATTTCGAATGCCTAAAATTAATCATCCTAGAAGTGCTTGCATCCGAAATTTCGAATTTATAACAACTCCCATTTTTACCCAGATGAAGGAACCTCCTGTTTTCCTTCTATCTGGTCGTTTAAATACAATTACTGATAGAATTCATTACTATTTTAATCTGCCGCGAAACAATACTATTTCCTTTAGTTGTCGTTCCAACTAAGCAGTTACGTAGGTATTCCTTGCTGTATATTTTCATATAGAAGGAAGATTGTATGAATATTACATTTGTATAATTACTTCGTACTTGTTATCAAAGTATCGGTAACAAGAAAATACAGTTTGTTGTTTGTTTGAAGTGTGTTCGAATATTTCACCGCCTCCTCCTCATCTTCATAATTTATCATTTATTCATTGAATAATTATCTTCACCAGTTGTTTCCCAAAGTAGAAACAACATAAACTCATTCCCCTGATAAAACAGTCAGGGTACGAAATCCTGGTGAAAAAGTCATGGTAGGTACCCAACACTATCTGTGATATTTTATGTCCTATCCTATACTGTTTGCTCTTTCTGGCCATATATTATTATCAATCTATTATTCAATTTTTCCTATCAGTGCAATCCTCATGGAAAATATTCATCACTTCGGGTATATAATAAAAGTTTGAAATCGAAAGAAAACTCAAAATATATCACTTTAATGTCAGTACCGTGGCATGTCCTTTTCTAAGATTTGAGTGTACATTTCGCGGTATTTCGTGAATATCGTTTCCTGAAGTTATTCAAGTCTGTCATTCAAATGGTATGAAATGTATTCATATATTATAAAAGCTGAGGAAACGGTATATATCGATGCTAAATTCGATTATGTAATTTTTTCATTTGTTAACGCTAACAAGACGGCTTGAAGGTTCAAGTAGTATTTCGTGAGTAAGTGTGGCTAATAGACATCTATCACTATAAAAGTAGCTACACTCTTGTCCACTACACTTTTTTGTCGTCTGACATATGTTTCGGAAACAAGAAGCGTTACTAGTCTTTGAAGATGGAAACTTTGTTTCCGAAACATATGTCAGACGACAAAAAACTGTAGTGGACAAGAGTGTAGTTACTTTTATAGTGTTCATAATAAGTCCACAGTGAACTCAAAATAGAATAGACATCTATCATGCGTGACAATCTAACATAACAATCTAACATGCGTGCAAAAGCTCCTGACTTCACGTCAGTGCTTGAAGCAATTTTTGAAATTGGTTTTTCTGTCCCTTCACCCTATCAGTACAAAACTTTGCAATCATATAAAGAACGCAGTTCTAAAATGTGTTGCAGAATTTCAGTAATATCGAATCAGCAGTTTCGGAAAAATTCAGAAAAAAAGCTTAATCTGAAAATGGCCATAACTTCGAAACCACTTGGTGGATTTTTCCCATTTGCGAACTCAACCGAAATATACAGGGTGTACGATTACTGTAAACACTTTATTTCCGCTAAAATTTGTTTATTTTCACATCTATAACAACTAGTTACCATACTCACCTGAAGAAGTCAAGATCTTATTGACGAAATATATGTTGTGAAAATAAACAAATTTTAGCGGAAATAAAGTGTTTACTTTAATCGTTCTTAATGAATTTCCGTCAAGGACAGACCGAAACAATCGAACATTTGTGTATTTGAATAACACGAAAAGATGTGAGGGGTGAAAATTGAGGTGGGTATATGGTATAAAATTTTTTGAAAAACCTCCCCCCGGAAAAGTTACACCCCTCAGAAGATTAAAACTAAAAAATTGTTGTCATTTTCAACATTTATTATAATTGTATGGTCGATATTCGACAGGTTTTTGTTCATTGTTTGTTCACTATTGTTTTAGTTGTAAAAATTTTAGCCTAGTTGAATCGTAAATTGGTTGGCTGTTGTTCAATTAAATGCTATTTAACATGAGCTTGCATTTATGTTTTTCTCGTAAATGCTTAAGTTTTCGGAAAAACTTGTGGAGATACAAAAGTTAGTAAACCAATTGGGCTTTTCAGCCATGTTTTTTTAAAACTAAAATTTGTATCCAAAAAATAGTTGTGAGAAAAAATATCTTAGGTGTTGACTACCCCTTCTAAGCATATTTCAGGATTGAAAAAAATCTAAAAGGTGTAGTTTTATTGACAAATCATATTTATCAAGTTTTGTGTCTTTAGCTTCTTAATATACAGGGAAAATGAAAAAGAGGAACAATTCTTTTTCGTAATCTTCGGAGGGGTGTAACTTTTCCGGAGGAAGGTTTTCAAAAAATTGTATAGCAAATACCCACCTTGATTTTCATCACAGTATCACCCCTTACATTTTTTCAGTGTTATTCAGATACACCCTGTATATGATACCCTAAAACCAACCCTGTAGATTTCAACTCCTTGTTCATTTCTTCCGAGAGTTTTCGTGCTTACGAGTTAGATTTGACCCCAGTTTCTTCATGAATGAGTTGAGCCAAACGTTTGAGCTCATTTTCGCTCAAAAATTCCATGAATACAGAAATTTGGACAAAACGCTGCTCCTGGTGGAACAAGCGCGCAAAATGATCATGCGTTCCACATTTCAACACTTGAAAGTATAATAGCATCTGTGCACATTCTTTCTGCTCTTAAATAATGGGATATGGGAATAAAAATATTTCGAAATAATTGTTCTTGTCTGGCTCTTATTTGAACATCTACCGTTCCGTTCCCCAATCGATCAATAATAAATCGTTGTTGGATCATGACATAATACATGTTATTGTATCAAAGAATTATATATTGTATTTTATGATTGATTGCACTATCGAAAAATCATTAATAACAGCGCCTTTATGGGAATAGTTTTTCAAGCGCATGTGAACGGCCACCTAAATCATTACTTGATTCATTAACCAAGTTCCATGAATTCATCTGCATCCATCTGCACCATACCTCAGGAGAAAAGCTGCGGACGTTATGAAATTTCAAAACTAATACATTTGCATTTCCATTTCTAATAGAAGAATTATCGTATGATACGAACCAAACATTACGACGCCTTAATTGCCCAGCTACACAAGATCAAGAATATTGGTTTGAATACATGTTGAGAGTTTATTTTTGGCGCTCTTGTTCCTCGGAACAGAGTGCTTATCAATTTGCCCAAATGTCTGTAATTTTCGAATTTTTGGCTGAAAATGGTCTTAAACGATTTGGTTCGACTCACTGATCAAGAATCCGTGGTCGAAATCGATTCTGTCTGGCCGCCCGTTAACACGATAACTCTCGAACGGATGGAGTTAGAGGATTGAAATTAGCAGGGTAGGTTTGGAGCGTAAATATCTCAGATGAGTTCGTTAACCAGCGAAATCCATCGAGTGGTTTCGGAGTTATGACGTTTTTAGTAAACACATTTCTTATGAATATTTCCGAAACCGATCAATCGATTTATCTGAAATTCACATCAAAGTGTAGAATAATGACTTTCATACGCATGCGAAGTTTTGTATTGATCGGATTGCCGTAAAGTGTCAAACATTTTTTTTTTTTAATTTCTAATTTCGTTTCTACAATATCTCTCGAACAGAATGAGCTAGGCAGTTGAAATTTTTAGAGTATGTTTGGGAGATAAATATCTTGGTTGAGTTCGTTATTGGGTGAAATAAACCAGATGGTTTCGGAGTAACGAAAAAAAAATTATTTTTTTTTAATTTAAAAATTTCAAATTCAATTTTTTTCAAGATGCAATTTCACCATAAAAATCCATTGATATAATTTTCAACTCTAACAAGCTAACACTTTCGGAGATAAGATTTTTCGAAATTTCAATGATGAATCGTACTTCTATGTTTTCAAATGATAATTTTTGAAGCACTTCTTTGTAAACGACACTTTTTTTAAATTCAATTTCTTTCATGATGCAGTTCTATCATAAGAATCCATTGATATAATTTCCAACTCTGAGAAACCATTACTTTCGGAGATATAATTTGTCTGTTTGAACAAGAGCGCCAGAAAGCTCCTGTTCACAGGGCTTGAACCAATTTTTGGACAAGAGATTAATAATATTTTGGACAAAAACTTAACCAAATAACTGCTACATACCTTTGAAATGTGTCGGATACGAATAATATGCTCGAGATGAATTCCACATTTGCACTTTTACTATTTTCGCTGTTATTTCATTATCGATGGATATTTTGAGGGAAAATTTTAGGGTCAGAGAGTACTCGATACGATCTTCAAAATTAGTTATCGCCGATTTTCCACATTTTCGAGTCAGAAAATCGAGGTGTTAAGTTTTTGTTGGGCCACCAACAATTTTATTCAACATATTGCTCAAAAATTTAATTAAATGAGTTCCCTATATATTTCGAGGGAATATAATGTTAATGTGAACTTATTGGTGATAGGGGAGATAATTCGCTCTTAGTGTTGAGTTTGTTGTTCATTTATCATTGTCTCTTCAATTATAATTCATTTCGATATACTTACGTAGATACCAATAAACATTTAATATCATTATTATTCACTTCATACTGGTGGAATCTGTTTGTTATGAATGATCACCAATCCGAAAAAAACGCAAAATTAATGAAAGTCTTTGAAAGGATTGAAAAATATTTTTGGGGTTGAAAAGGGCAAGTAACCTCGAAAAAAGTATCATTTTGCAGATTCCCACAACAATTCTGTTTATTATTCCATCTAAACCCCGAATAGTATCTCATCCTCCACGTTAGATCTAAATATCTAAGAAACTAAAATAGTTATAAAGAAAACCACTAAAATCAGGATACTTGAACACCTTGTAGCTTGGTTATAAAGCATTTCCTGACCAATGCTTACAGTATATTCTTGTCTTTTAGTTGAACATATATCGATTGTTGAAGTTCGTCTTAAAAAAGTAGACCATCCTGTATATTTTGAGTTTCATGCAAATAAGTCGATCTGTTCTAAGAATTTTTTTTCGTTTAAAGCCATAATTTATTCATCAAAATATATGGGCGTTCAAATGCAAAAAAAAAATTTCTATACCTATCGCAATGCTTGATCAATATTTCATTAGTGATGAATTACATTTTCATTATGGATTGCTGGTCCGAAAAGTAATTGGGAAATAATTTATTTTAGTAACCAGTTTTTATCTCCACTTGTTTCGATTTTGGTGAATACGGAAATAGTATTTAAATTTAATTAGAGTTATATCTGGGACCTTTAGTGTTATTTGGACAGAAACCGGGATTAATTTTTTGACATTCAACTATCAAGGAAGTTAGGTGTACAATAAAATTCCTAGAATATTTTTGAGATAGATAATCCGGTAACTCCATTTCATTTCACAATAATTCGCAGTCGATCGACAAGAAAGTTCAATACATCTGTCTTATCCCACCGGATTTTAAATACAAGTATGTTAATTTATACTCGACTCTTCATCTATGACCTTTCACTCTTTATCGAGAGTTTTCTATTGATAATTAAATTTCTAGTATTCTTGTATGAAATATTAACTTACAGAATGTGGAAGAATCCATTCAAGAGGTAAAATCTATGAAGGTCCCTCAAGATTTTCTTTTCTTACCATGATCAAAGATTGGCGTTGCTTATTTTGTTGCGCAAGGAAATGTTGAAGATGAAACATATCGAATGATAAATGGTCTATGTTATTGTATTTTCACGGCTAAATATTGGCAAAGTTGTGATTGCGTGTACGTCATAAAATTGTTATTATAACGCAGTTTTCATAAGATATTGTAGATCTTCTGAAGTGATATCATTACACAAAACCTCTTGGCTTTCGGTGTAATATTTTCTCGAGTATTTTCTCAAACGATGAGCTCTTAGACTATAGAAGAGAGGAGGATAATATATTCCATGACATTGAAACTAAATGTCCACCTCTTGACCACAGAACCTGACTCATTTTTCCTGCAGTAGCTTTTACAGCCGTAAGCTGCACAACCTACAATTATGTGTAACACAGTTTTGCAGTGTGGTTGGCTCAGTGGGAGAGTATTTTACTTGAGAGCGGAAACCCAAGTTCAATTCCGAGTCTAGGAAAGAAACTTTCTAGTCACGGTAATCGCCACCATTCACTGTTGGGTCAAAAATTAACAGTGCTATGCCTGGGGTGGCGTAAGGACACAGTAACAAAGCCTACACAGAACACAACTGGTTCTCCTTACTCGCTCAAGCTCTTCGAGAGCTTATGAGGGGTCTCCTTCGGGAAGACCTAGGAGGATCAGTATAATAATATACAAGAATAATATACAATAATAACAAAACAGTCCGTGAACGCTCAGATAAACTCATGTCCACCAAACTGTCAAAGTTTTGGTTTCAGATCGATAGCGTTGCGTAGTATGGCATGCAGTATCCCCACTCTTCCCTAATCTAAGGATGGGTATAAGTCCAAAACCGTTTGGCCTATTAAGCCTGTTAATAAATTTAAGTGTGGCATTTCGATGCGTTCTCAAGTTATCATGAGTTTGTCATAATTTTCTTAAAATCTTCTAGTAATATACAATCCTCACGAAATTTTGCACACGTGTTTGCGTCGGTATTCTACAACAAGTTTCTATTCGATCGAATCTGTGTTTTTGAGTTATAGAGAAAACACTCCAGATGAGTTTAATTCCGTAACCGTAAAGGCTGGTTTATGCTGGCTGGTAACTTTAACTTAATCCTATATATATATAATATACAGGGTGAGTCTTTGACCACTGCATTAATTTTAACCAAAGATTCCTCTCATCAAATGAAACACATCAGTGTAATAATAATAATAATAATAATAATAATAATAATAATAATAATTTACCATTTTTCCAGATTCGGCTCAGGTAAAAAGTTACAAGCGTTTAAAGATTTCACAATGTGCTGTTACACTCCCGCATATATATTATCTATGACATTGTTCGCGGACGAGAATAAGGCATGGTAACGTGGTTTACAGATTGATTCGGGATTCCAACGCTCAGGGACGGATCCATAAAAGTAGTGAAATTTCTGGAGTTTTCCATTTTAAAACATTCAATGAAGAATAATATAATGTTCTAAAACGATGGAATATTCTTGAAATGACTCAAGAAAAACTTTAAATGCTTTCTTTATGCTAATTTCGTTTAGTTTTATGAATCCACGAGTACATAACTAGAAAACCAGTAGAAGTAGAAAATAACTAATATTTGGAAAATATATATCATAGTTATAGGAAACTTTGCGCCAACATACATTTTATTCGAAAAAAGGATGTCAAAGCTACAAAATAAAAACTGATTTTTTTTCAAAATTTCAACAGCCTGTATCTTTTTACCTGAGCTGAATTTGGAAAAATGTTAAATGAAAAAAGTGTTTCATTTGATGAGAGGAATCTTTGGTTAAAATTAATGCAGTGGTCAAAGACTCACCCTGTATATAGACATACATTTCTAGTGTTATGTTTATAATCAGACTCAAAAATCCGTTAACTTATTAATAATAATTATTATTAATAAGTAAACGGATTCTTTAGTCTCAGTATAAACCATAGCACTAGAAATCTATGTTTCAATTTTCAAGTTTAGGGTTAATTTAAAGTTACCAGCCAGCATAAACCAACCCTAAGGCTCTGGCTGATTATGCCCAACAACGAACTTAACTGTCCCAATCGGATGCCCAACCTACCCTGAAATTGCAAGTCGCTATCTATTTCCATTCGAAAGTTATCGTGGCAAAGGTCAGCCATCCAGCTACTGAACTCACCCAAGACTGCTCGGATCTCCAACAATATAGATCCGATCGTGTTCAAATTTGAAACTTGCCTGAACAGTTAGGTTTTGAAGGATCTCGCAAAATTTCAGCGATATTGGACGGATACTTCCTGAGACATGGATTTTTTTTCAATGATTCTTTCAAAATTTTCTATTGATACGATCCTCACAAAATTTCTCGAAAATTTGGGCGTCGACATTCTAAAACTAATTACTGTTCTTGAATTGGATCGGATTTGTATATTTTGAGTTATTGAGGAAATAACAAAAAATTTCAGATGGGCATAATTAACGAACTCAAATGTTGAATTCGGATGCACAACCTACCCCGAAAATTACATGCCGCTAGCTCTTTTTGTTCTTAAGTTATCGTGAGATACACAATATTTTTTAATAATTTTTTGAAAACTTGATACGATCCCCACAAAATTTCACATACGTTTTTGTGTCGGTATTCTACAACTAGAATTTAAGTTTCAATTTGATCGGATCTGTTTTGGTTGAAAACAAAATTAGTACTAGGAAACCGTTCAGCTGTTTATGCCCATTAATGAACTTGTCCATCGCATTCAGATGCGCCACCTATCCTGAAAATTTCAAATCGCTATCAGACAGAATCTAATTTGACCTCGAATTCTTCATCAGTGAGTCGAACCTAATCGTTTGAGATCATTTTCGGCAAAATATTCGAAAATTACAGACATTTGGGCAAAATGTTAGCACGGTGTTCCGTAGAACATGCGCTCAAAAAACATTATTAATATTTAATTATAATTTAAGTCAAGGTATGATAGTGAAAAAATTCCGTAGGAATATTGGTTCCAATAGCGAGTTGAAAAATTGATTCAAGCCCTGTGGACAGGAGCTTTTTGGCCCTCTTGTTCAAACAGACAAATTATATCTCCGAAAGTATTGGTTTCTCAGAGTTGGGAATTGTATCAATTTTTGATTCCTATGATAGAACTGCATCATGAAAGAAATTGAATTTAAACAAAGGGTCCATGAAAGAAATTAAATTTAAACAAAGTGTTGTTCAAAAACAATGCTTCAAAAATTATCTTTTAAAGAAAAGATGAATCTATAATGCTTCAATGCTTTAATGCTTCAAAAATTGTCATTAAATTTATTTATCAAGATTAAATGAGCAATCTGCAATGATTCAACCTCGTGGAATGGGTTGTTGTAACTTAAACT
The DNA here is from genome assembly GCA_937662695.2 of Halyzia sedecimguttata. Classification (NCBI taxonomy): domain Eukaryota; kingdom Metazoa; phylum Arthropoda; class Insecta; order Coleoptera; family Coccinellidae; genus Halyzia; species Halyzia sedecimguttata. The sequence goes on from OW569411.2 coordinate 68,945,163, forward strand.
CGGTGCATAGTTTTCACAACTCGAAATACCTAAGGAAAGTATCATCGAACTGTTTAGAGCAAGGCTGGAGACAATCATAGCAGATGGTCCATTTATTCCTGATATTTGAGTAGGTAGTGGATTATGAACAAATTATTTTTATATTTCAAAATATATTAATAAAATATTATCCTCTTTTCATTTCATAATTCAAAATTTAATAGTTCATACCACTAACACATTATTTTCTGTATTATGAACCTTTACTCAAGAAAAAATGTTTGATACACAAATGTGGATCCATATTTCAGTATTTTTTTGCTAGCAACATTATGAAAATACTGTATATAGGAACATGTCTCACTACTTAAGGAAGTAAAAGGTAATATTAACCTCAGTGGTCAACGAACAGTAATTTCTTTTGATTATGTTCTTCTTTCCTATTGCCTCCATAAACTACATCAAAACAGTCTTGTATAAATTCACAAATTCAAGAATAGAATACTTACTTTCCAAGAGAAAATATTTTCAAACTACTTATTGACAATCTCTAATAGCTAGAAATTATGACATTTATGAATAGTGAACACAGACCGATTCTGTGTTCACATTCTGTGAATACATAGAACTTACGATGTATTATTGAAACATCATATCTCCGAAAGTATTAGCTTGTTAGAGTTGAAAATGATAACAATGGATTTATATGATGAAACTCCATCTTAAAAAAAATTGAATTTAAAGTTGTAATATAAAAAAAAATTTTTTTTTCGTTACTTCGAAACTATTAGACTGATTTTGCCCAATAACGAACATAACCGAGATATTTATTCCTCAAACCTACTCTGAAAATTTCAACTGTCTAACTCATTCCGTTCGAGAGTTATCGTGTCAACGGCCGGCCGGACGGCCGGCCGGACAGAATCGATTTCGACCACGGATTCTTGATCAGTGAGTCAAAATAAATCGTTCAAGACCATTCAAATAAATAATTACATATCTGCAATGTTCGAATGAGATCTTTCGTGTCAGGTTTTCCTTGACCCTTCTGTCTGATATTTATCAACCAAAAAACTGCACTATATCGAAATCATTCAACATATTAATTTCAAAGATTGATCAGTCTGAATATGGCAATGAACTCGAGAACAATTATGGACCAGAATCCCCATCAGAGAAGAACTATGAAAGTGAAAGTTATTTCGTAATACTTGTCATTGAGGTTGATCATGGCCGTCGAAGTCCGATTTAGAATTTGGGGATTGTCTGGTTGACAAGTCTAGATATAACGTTAGAAAAAAATATAAGAGCGCTGCCATGACGTCAGAAGGTTCAGCGCTCCCGTTCATTCAATGAAAAATAGATTTCAAACTGTGTGCCACCTCACACATTTAATTGATGTTTGTGAAAAGTTTTGAGGGATTATTCCGATATATATATACAGTGTGTGGATAAAGTAAGGAACACAATCCATAACTGCGTTATTGAATGACTTCAAGCAAGACGCTGACAGGTCAATTTTAGATTTTTCGCGTATGTTCTGGGGAACATCGCGTTATCATTTTGCCCAAATGTCCCCAAATGTAATTTTCGAATTTTTAGCCGAGAATGGTTTCAAACGACTAGGTTCAACTCACTGGTGAAGAATTCGTTGTCAATTTCAATTCTGTCCGTCTGACCGTTGCTATAATAACTTTCCAACGGAAAGAGATAGCAGCTTGCAAATTTCAGGGTAGGTTGCGCATCCGAATGTGACGGTTAAGTACGCATATAGGTATGGGCATAATCGGCCAAATGGTTTCAGAGTTATACCCATCTGAAGTGTTGTTATTTCCTCAATAACTCAAAAAATACATATCCGATTGAATTGAAACCTGGTAATTAGTTGTAAAATGCCAACTCAAAATTTCGTAAATATCGTACTATAAAAATACAAATTTTCTACAAAATACTATTCGTCAGAATCCGCAAAAATCTTCAAGCCGAATATCATATTCCCAATACTTTCAAAAATACAGATCCGACCGAATTAAAATGTAGTACACTGAGAGAAATGTTAGGGTTAATAATTAATAATTCTTTATTTGGGATAGATTTATTCATTATTAATGAATTTTATTAATTATTAACAAATGTTATTAATAGTTAGATCCACTTGATTTTAAGCTTATTCCTCAGAAATATATTATTTATTTAGGCAATATTTATTAATTATTAGAAAGGTTTATTAATAGGAAATAAATCTAATACTGAAAAGTCATGTTCGAAAATATTATTAACTATAACAAAATGATTTATTTCCACCAAACAAATATTATTTCAAGTTAAATTTGCCTTATTTCTGTCAAACAAATATTTGTTGAATCATCATTTAATCAACATTTATTTATTAATAATAAATCTTGATTAGACCTGAATAAGTGTTTATTTACGCTCGGATCTTTATGTTCCCGACCCCACCCCATCATAGCGAATTGCGACTCTGAAAATCTTCTAATTCTAATTCAGTCTTTTCCTTTTCTTCAGTCAGTTAGGATATGGTTAGGATCGTGTATTTGTGAGTTACTACGAACTAAAAGTTTTGTGATAAGTGTGTGAACAGAATGTCCGATTTCCAGGAGTTTTTGTGTGAAAATGGTTTGAGCCATTTGAGAAGTATATTCGAGTTGGTTGAAAATCAATGGAGTACTCTATAAGAAAGGAGTGGTATGTCAATACGGTCGAAATAATTTTGGAGAACCAGTGTTTTGTGTTATAGAATCTATTGAATATAACAATAAAAATTATCGTTTAAATTGCAAAGAAATTTTGTGTTTCGGTTTTGATAAACATTTTCAGGCCTATCAGGTAAATTGTATTTCTTCTCATACCTTTAAAGTTAATGTCCTTGAAGACTCTTGGCCTTTTCTAACACATATCCACAATTCAGCTAATGGAAATAAATATATTTCATGTATGAATCAGGAAGTTTAAATCAACCTAATGATTGAGTTCACTTTATGTACCCAATAATTGTTCCTGAAGTTTAGGTGTGACAATGCCATAAGTGTAATTTTTGATTTAGTGTATGTGAGAGCGAATTTCTTGAACCTAGTCATAATTCGACCAAATTGTTAATTTATTTGCATTTAAATGTTTCTGACAATTTTATTATTTCTTGCTTCACATAAATGAGTTGAGTTCATAAGAATTTAATAATTAAGAAAAATTATGTTCCATTATCTGATACTAAAATATTGATGAATGTATAGTTAGACTCGAATTATATTTTTACTTTTTTTGATTTTTTGAAAGTTGAATGTTGAACCTGTTATTTTTTTCTCATTATTTAATAAATATTACGTTTTGTTGCGTTGCATGCTTGTAAAGACTAGACTGATTTTATATTTTGCAAGAGTTCAATGTTGAACCTCCTAAATACTTTTTTCTTATTATTCAATAAATATTACTTTGTTGTTGAATCTGTACTGACTAGACTGATTTCATATTTTTTAAAAGTTTAATGTTGAGCCTGTTTATTTTCAAATTATTCAATAAATATTACGTTTTGTTGTTGAATGCATATTAAGACTAGACTGATTTTATATTTTGTAAGAGTTTAATGTTGGACCTCCTAAGTATTTTTTCTCATTATTTACTAAATAATATATTTTGTTGTTGAATGTATACTAAGACTAGACTGATTTTTTTTATAAGTTTAATGTTGAACCTATGTTATGTTTTCTCATTATAGAATAAATATTACGTTTTGTGTATTTCCTTTATTTTATTTTTCATGCACCACCCCTATATATTGTGGATTGACTCAATAATACATAACTTAATTAAGTTCCATTCCAATGAAACATAAAAAGGCTAATGTAATGGATTTTAATTATTCATTCCCCTCAGTTTTCATTCACTTCAGTTTTCATTTAATTAATCATATTTATTGGAAAATATAATTTTTTTTCGAAAAAAAACCTTAATTTACTGTGAAATACTTGTTATTTACGAAAGTATAAAATTATTCTATGATAAATTTTAATTATTTACATGAAATATAATCTACTAAATATAAATTTATATTTGTTTGGTATAAACTATTGACTTTCATAGAATGAACATTGTTTTATCCCATGAATAATATATATTTATTAATAAGAATTCGTTATTTAATAAAAATATATCTTTTCTCCTTCAATAAATTCATTATTTCTTATGAATATATAATTTCTTATAATAAATTTCCTATATTTATGAGAAATATTCTCTTCTGAAATATAAATATATCTTTATTCATTATAAACTAATGATATTCATTCTAAACAAATATTTAATTCTCATAAATAACATTTATTTATTATTAATAAATCGTAATTGAATGATAATATAATTTTGTATCTATTAATAAACCTTTTCATCTATTAATAAATCGTATATTAATAATTAATATATATATTAATTTTTCACCAATATATATTTATTTTTAAAACTCAAACAAATCCATTATTTGGGACAAATAAATATTTATTACGCCATATATGAATAAGGGGTTTATTTAATATGAATAAACTTTATTATTTATAAATAAACTGTTCTCTCAGTGTAGGTACTCGGTTGAAAAAAAAAACGGCTTGAAGGTTCATGCACTATTTCTTGATGATGTGTGAGGCGTTAATATATAGAAGAACATGCGTGCACAAGCTCCTGACTTCACGTCAGTGCTTTTTAAGAATTTTTAATTGGAAGAATTTTAAGAGCTCTAATATTCCATTTTTTTTGAAACTGACAATTATTAATTGATTATTAATTTTAACTCTCCTCTAGTTAACAATTTGAAATTTGAAGTGTTTCTGGATTCCATAAATATGTACAGTAACCAAGATAATGAATTTATTCCATTTGGCTATTCCACACTGTATGTAAGCACAATGTAGTTCTATTGCGCTATTTACTATTACACAATTACATTTGAACTATAATATATGCAATACATTTTTGTATAACACGAATTCACAATGAGACAAACCCTTATACAAACTTAAGCAACAAAAATATTACATTAATATATTCATCTTAGAAGCAGCCAGATCAAAGAAAACAGAAAATTTCTAGAAGTATAATGAGTAACAATTGTTACAGTCTTGAAAAAGATCAAAATACGGATCGAAACGGCAACTATTCTAAAATGATTACTCTAATTTGTCCTCCTGCCGCAAAACCAATTATTCCTTTTCAGTTGAAGGACACGAAGAAGATATCTTGCATTATCGTATATTCGTATTACTTACCAAAATCGTTGATGTACTTTTCTAATTTATCATTCTCTTCCTGAGAGGATATACTAGCCAGATGCATTCCATGAAATCGGCAATACTGCATAGCCCTGAAGTAGTTCGCCTGAAAATTAAGCGAAAGAAAGGTGTTAAAGCAAAATCTTTCTTGATTTTTGTGGTTTTGGTACTTCCAAGTCATTTTATTATTAGCAGTTACTAATAATTAGTTTTCAGCCTCTGTAGAAAGTATCGATAATCTTTAATATCAAGAATCCACGTACAGGATATCGGCCTAATTTTTGTGGTAGCACAGTACTCAGTAATCTGTCACAGCTGCTGTTTTGTAATTCATACTTTTCCCTGCTCTGCGAATTTCCATACGGAAATTAGTTGAACAAAGGGTCTGTTCCACGTATCAAACGGAATTTCCTGTGGCCTATCACTGAAAAAGTTGGAGAAGATTCACGTTACTTATATGCTTGTGTCAAAAACTCAGATATTATTCGAAGGCACATGTTAGCATGATTTTTCGAGCTTCTAGGGACTGAATGTACATGTAAAGAGAGTTCCTTAGAGTGGTGCCTCAAATACAAAATGTGGCAAATTTCAAATAAGGGTTCAATGTTTTTTATTCAAAATCGATTCTCTTCACTCGTGTCCATATTCCATATTTACCTACCATAATTTTTCAAATTTTCACCACCTTAGTCTCGATAACGCCAACTATAGTGCTCTTAGCTCAGTGATTAGGGTATTGGAGTCGAAACTGGAGATCCCGATTTAAATCCCGAGGCATCAATTGTCCGTTCAATAAATAGATGTTTTCGTTGGTTGTTTGGCATATAAACCATTCTGTTGGAACCATAGCTTGTCATTGTTCAACTCTTGGAAACAAAAATGTCCATTACAGCACGAGTTGCCTGCCCAGAAGGACTATTATGTCGACCATAAAATGGACGAAGACCTCTATAAGTTTCACGACTGAAATATATTTCCATATTTTGGTAGCTTCATGTTAATGTATTCATGATTAAAATGGAAAATCGTTCCGAATAAAAATATCAAATATCTAATATACAAACTTAGTTCAAAAATTATCCCTATAGAGAGATCTCATGCACCTAAAAAACTTTCTTAAACTTTTTGCAGCGACGGAGCTCAAGCAAGGTTTGAAATATCAGACGGACCCCTTCCAATTCTAACAGTTATTTTGTAATGAGGAGAAAAGATTATATTTTTATAACTAGTCTGCTGTTGGTGGTTTAGCACCTTGAATGATTTGTATTATCTTGGATGATGCAAAGCACATAATTATTATCATCTTCTACTTGAAACAGTTTACCCGGGTACGTTGTGGCAAACGAAGTCAATACAGGATGTATATAAAAATTTGCAAAACATTTTTGGGGATGATTCCTTGTCCTTCATATATACTTTTATTTTTTGAGTCCCACCTGCTTAGTTACACCTCCCTAAAGATGGCGCTCGAAAAGCAGCTTTTAATTTTTTTCTAAAAAAAAAACTGACAAGAATCAAATCAAGCAGATATTTTATGTGGGCGAGAATGCATTCAAAACAATTTTTGGTTGTGTTCCTCCATGATGGGGGTATAGAAAAAGCCACCCCTTGTTTCGCAAAAAACTTTCTTCCACATTCATATTTTACAACAAAATAATTAATTTTGGATAGCCTTAGGGTTTCACAAACGTCTTTGTGTCAGTATTCTACAACAAGTAACCAAGTTTCAATTCGATAGGATCTGTATTGGTTTGAGACAAAATTAATACTCGGAAACCGTCGGGCCGTATATGCCCATTAACGAATTTGACCACTGTATTTGGACGCGCCTCCTACCCTGAAAATTTCAAGTCACTATCGCTTTCCGTTCGAAAGTTATCGTGGCAACGGTGCCGACGACTGGACATAATCAAATCTCGAATTCTTCATCAGCGAGTCGAATCGTTTGAGACCATTTTCGGCAACAAATCCGAAGATTACAGACACTTGGCAGAATGATAGCACGCTGTTCCCCATGAATCATGAAGAATTTTCCAGACTAGAACATGATAAATAGTTACAATTTTTCTGGTACTTATCTCAGGGTTTTGATCCAATGAATTTAAATCAGCTTTCTCGGTTTCCGGTGTGCATGCAGTATGGTGTGCAAGTTTTAGGAAGTTTTTTGGTTCAAAAGATCCTGTTTCACATAACTTTCTGTGAGTTCCTGAAATTGTTCACGCATCCGGAACTATTATTTTTGGATAACGCTCTTGGTATAAACGTCTCACTTCAGATGTATTGCCGGCAGCAAGTGCATACAGGAAACGCATATCACTTAACTCATCATTTGTAAAATTTACCATTATACCAATATACGTTTAAGAGTTCAAAAGCTGTGTAATCAAATAAATATCTGCCAAAACAGCCGCAATTATTTATGATTGCAACTATTTCCTTGAAGTCATAGGCAAATAGCAATGTGCATATTTGATAATTCCTATTTTTGCGCGCTTGTTCTAGGGTACATTTTTTGCCGAAAATGGTCTCAAATGAATAGGTTCGACTTACTGATGAATGAATTTGAGGTCAAATCGGATTCTATTTGGCCGGCTGTTGCAACTTTTGAACGGAAAGATATATCGACTTGAAATTTTCGGGGTAAGTTATGCTAATGGACATACGCGGTTCGAAAATTTTGTTTCAAACAATACAGACCCAATCAAATTGAAACTAGTAAATTGACTCTAGTAACTAGTTGTAGAATGCTGACTCAAAAACTTTTGCGAAAATATTCAGTATCTCAGAAATTATCAGCCCGATATCACTTGAATTTTACGAGGGCCTTGAAAACCTAATCCTGCAACCGAGTTCCAAATTTGAACATGATCGGATATATATTATAATGGTGGGTAAATTGAAAAAATTGGGCAAGTTCAGAACCTGGATGGGTGACCGTTACCACGATAACTTTCGAACGGAAAGAGATAACGACTTGCAATTGTTAGGGTAGTATTTTTCAGTAATTTATAAATAATTATAAAATAAAATTCCGTATCTCAGAAACTATCTGTCCGATATCGATATCTGATCGAATTAAAACTTGGTAACTATATGTAGAATGCCTCACAAAGACTTATGCGAAATTTCATTAGGATCGTACCATTAGAAAATTTTTCAAAAATTATTAAAACATTTTCTGCATCTCAGAAACTATCCGTCCGATAGCGCTGAAATTTTGCGTGTCATTATAAACTAATTTTAAAGCCAAGTTCTAAATTTGAACACAATCGGATCTATATTGTTAGTTATTGACGAAATATTGGAAGCCGAGCAGCCTTGGACAAGTTCAGTAGCTGGATGGGAGACCGTTGCAATGATGACTTTCCATCGGAAAGATATAGCCACTTGCAATTTTCAGGCAAGGCATTCGAATGCGACAGTAAAGTTCCTTAATTTTGTTGTTATTTTTCTCAATAACCCAAAAAAATACTTGAAGATTGCCAACGCACTAATTTTTGAGGAATTTCGTAAGGATCGTATCACTAATAAAACAAATAGAAATAGGTAGGTACAAGTATTCCTTAAAAAAAAAAAATATTTTCAAAAATTCTATATTTCAGAAACTGATATTCCGAACTAACCTTTGAGCCAAATTTTATTGAAATCTGGTAGATACTCGGTTGAAAAAAGACGGCAATACAAGACATTCTCCCCTAATGCATGAGGATTTCGAAAATATTTTTTATTTTAAGAGAAAGTAGTGCAGTGCATAATATTTTCCCAAAAATAACTAATCCACATCTTCTACGGATGTCACAGGATGAAATATCTTCCACATAAAAAAAGACCGTTAATGATTTTAGGGCGTGTGCCCGAGTTATTAAAGTTGATAAAAAAACTTTTAATTTCTAGAAACCTTAACTCCATGTAGCTCAAAAGATAAGAGGCTTAGGACAATGGTTTTCTTCTTAAAATCACTTAAGGATTCACATCTAAGGCTCAGCATCTTGTTCTGAAACACCCTGTGTATTCTTTTGATTTCAACCACCAAGGAAAAAACACTCAGATGTACAGATCTTAGTCAATTATATACTCAAATAGTAAACCAGTAATTTTCAGACTACATCTTAAGAATTTATACTTTTCCACACCTTTCTCTCTATAACGCATACCAGTGATCGTAGAATATTGAGGAAGTATCTTAGATTGATCCTCACAACATAGATACACATTTCGAATTTCACATAAATTGAAATTGGCCTATTACTAATTTTTCATGAGATAAAAAAAGATGAAGAGATATTTTCTAATGATGAATTCTTCCACTCTGGAATGCTGGGGGTTCAAATGAAAAAAATGGGCACTAATAGTCTCCACGACCACTTTTTCATAAGTTGCGAACAATTAATAGTTGGTGAAATTTTATATTAAGCTTAATACATTTCACCCATCTTGATTGGTAATCGAGAACAGTTTTCTTTCATTTTCACCTACGATGTTCATCCCTTAGAGTGAACCGAATATATATACGGTTCATTATAAACATGAAAGAAAACTGTTGTTGACAACTAATCAAAATGAGTAAAATGTATTAAGCTTAATATAAAATTTTTCACCGCAATATTCTATCAATTGTTCGTGACTAACGAAAAAGTAGTTGTGGAGACTATTAGTGTCTACTCTTTTTGGCGCTCTAGTTCCTCGGAACTGAGTGCTTATCAATTTGCCCAAATGTCTGTAATTTTCGAATATTTCGATGAAAATGGTCTTAAACGATTTGGATCGACTCACTGATCAAGAATCCGTGGTCGAAATTCATTCTGTCCGGCCGGTCCGGCCGGCCGGCCGTCCGGCCGTAGGCACGATAACTCTCGAACGGAATGAGCTAGAGAGTTGAAATTTTCAGAGTAGGTTTGGGGGATAAATATCTCGGCTGAGTTCGTTATTGGGCAAAATCGGACAGATGGTTTCGGAGTAACAAAAAAAAATTTTTTTTTACGAAACAAATTCCAAATTAAATTTTTTTTAATAAGAAGTTTTATCATAAGAATCCATTCATATCATTTTTAACTCTAACAAGCTAATACTTTCGGAGATATGATTCTTCAAAATTTCAATGTAAATCGTATTTCACACATTGATATAATTATTCTATGTATGAATTGTCATAATGTCAACTTGACAGAAGGGAATATTGTAACTTCAAAAATATTGGGGTTGAAATACTCGTATTTTAGCGATGCAACGGGGACCTCACCCGAAAATGTTTGAAAATATTACGTAAATATTGAAAGCATAATTCTGTAGTTCGAGAGAGGAGAAAATTTGGTGAACGTAGATCAGGAAATTTTTGATCGATTACAAGGTATTTTATTTATTACTCATCTTCTTTCATATTATTACTCATCTTCTTTCATACATGTTTTATGGAATACCTACTATTTGTAGGTACTTTAAACCTGTTTTGGGCAATTGTCATACGAAACTTGTTTTTTTGGCGCTCTAGTTCCTCGGAACAGAGTGCTTATCAATTTGCCCAAGTGTCTGTAATTTTGGAATTTTTGGCTGAAAATGGTCTCAAACGATTTGGTTCGACTCACTGATCAAGAATCCGAGTGCGAAATCGATTCTGTCCGGTTGGCCGACCGGCCGTAGGCACGATAACTCTCGAACGAAAGGAGTTAGCGGATTGAATATCGCAAGGTGGTTTTGGAGCGTAAATATCTCGGACAAGTTCGTTCGATCTATCTGAAATTTAGCATCAAATTGTAGAATCATGACCTTTAACGCATGTGAAGTTTTGTATTGACCAGATTACCGCAAAGTGCAAAAAAAAAATTTTGAAAATTTAAAAAAAGTTTTTCCACAATAACTCTCGAACGGAATGAGCTAGGTAGTTGAAATTTTCAGAGTAGGTTAGGGAGATGAATATCTCGGTTAAGTTCGTTATTGGGCAAAATTGGCCAGATTTAATTCGATTTCTTCCATGGTGCAGTTCTCATTCTCATGATTGCTCATTTAATCTTGATAAATAAACTATTATTTGAATTGAATTTCCTTTATGATGCAGCTCTATCATATGTATACATTGATATAATTCCCAACTCAGAGAAACCAATACTTTCGGAGATATAATTTGTCTGTTTGAACTAGAGCGCCAGAAAGCTCCTGTCCACAGGGCTTGAACCCATTTTTACTTGAACCCCCAGTTTTCCACAGTGGACGAATTCAGGATTTATACCATTTTGTGTTTCTCTTTGAATTATATTTTCATTCGATTCTTGGTTATCATTTCCTCAATAAATTCTGAGAATCGTGCAGCAGAAACTCCTTTTAAAACCTCTCAAAGTTTCGACTATTACCCGAGAGATAGAAAATTGGAGGTTGAAATACAAAAACTTGTCGAAGGATTCATTTACATTTCGAAATTAATATTCATGTCGCAATCTATATCCAGATCATGTAGACAAAAGAAGAGATAATCGGTATACTTTGAACAGGAAATAACAAATCTTTGTGTGAAATTCGATCATTTATTTCCACGTACCTTGAAGAATATGCCAAGATAATAACGTTTCTCTCCTAGTTTCAACAATGGCATGGTCCAGCGGCTCGGTGTTGGCAGACTATCTTCTATACAGTTCGGACAATCTGTAACAAATAATTTAATTGTTGAATATTTTATGTATTTAAATAGTAAAAATATTGGAAGGCAGACCAAATTGGCAATAATTTACATGGTATTGAAAGATGGGATTCAAACACCACGACGTAGCTGATTGTTGAGGAATAATTGGCTAGGTAAACTGCTCACGAGGGTATTGAGGAAAACTACCATATGAATGCTCTTGCCAAAAAGGCGCCAATACACTGTTCTTTGGACCAGTACCCTCGTGTCCATTTCCATGTTAAGAGCATCCTCACTAGATTCATTTTCCAGGACCAAACCCAAACAAGGAGCACATTGCGTCCTCAAGTTAAAAAGATATTCATCTTATAGGTTCACAAGGAACAAGCATAGGCTGCGTTTACGCGGCTTCTCAACGGCCATTGCAGGGAATCTATTTATTTGTAGGCTATGTGAATAGTCAGCTGAAAGGACCGAGGACTTGAGTAGATCATTAAGGCAAAGCGTTACTACAAACGAGTCTGTGACTAATAATTCGATAGCACCATGATTACATACAAAATTCTGAATTTTCGCAGTGTAGGAAGGTTTTACCACAACCCACCATAATGGATACCCTGGAACGTGATAAAATGGCATCAGGGTATGTAGTCGTACGCCAGTCGAACGTTTGTTATTGTATCAAGCACTGTTACAGCCTAATTCGGAATGAACCAGTATTATTTTGTTGTTAGGATTACAGTCACCGAATTCGAATACAGGAGGATGGACAATGGAACATACGCGCAAAAGCTCCTGACTTCACATCAGTGGTTGAACCAATTTCAAAATGTTCTAGGGGTACGGTTCTTACAACATTTTAAACACGTCTCTATATCGATATTCTACAACTAATTACCAAGCTTCAATTCGATCGAGTCTATATTTTTTGAGTTATCGAGGAAATATTATTCCAGGTGTGTGTGACTCCGGAAACGTTGGATCGATTATGCCCGTGAACGAACTTAATGTCCCATTCGGATACGCAACATACCCTGAAAATTGCAAGTCCCTGTCTCCTTTCGTTCGAAAGTTATCGAGGCCACGGTCACCCATCCATCTATACTGAACTCACACATGGCTGCTCGAATCTCCAACAATATATATCCAATCGTGTTCAATCTTGGAACTTGCATTAGAGCTAGGTTTAGGTTTCAGCGATGTCGGACGAATAGTTACTAATATATAGAATTTTTTTTAAATAATTTTCAAAGATTTTTCAAAAATTTTCTAGTCATATGATCTTCACGAAATTTCGCAAGAATTTTCGCGTTGGCATTCTACAACTAATAACCATGTTTGAATTAAATTGGTTCCGTATTTTTTGAGTTATTGAGGAAATAACAACCAAATTTCATATGGGTATAACTCCAAAACCGTTTAGTTGATTATGCCTGCAAACAAACTGAAATATCGCTTTCAGATGCACAACCTAACCTGAAAATTTCAAGTCGCTATCCCTTTTTTCTATTGATACTATTGATTCTAGTGATACGATTCTTACAAAATGTGCTCAGGTTCATACACTACAACTATTCATCAAGTTTCAATTCGATCGGATTTTTATTGGTTGAAAACAAATTTATTGCTCGGAAACCATTGGGCCGATTATGCCCATTAAGGAACTAATTCGTCGTATTGGGATGCGCCACGTACCCTGAAAATTTCGAGTCGCTAGCTCTTTCCGTTCTCAAGTTATCGTGACAAAGGCCAGCCGGCCGGCCGGCCGGACAGAATCAAATTTGACTTCGAGGAAATATTATTCCAGGTGTGTGTGACTCCGGAAACGTTGGATCGATTATGCCCGTGAACGAACTTAATGTCCCATTCGGATACGCAACATACCCTGAAAATTGCAAGTCCCTGTCTCCTTTCGTTCGAAAGTTATCGAGGCCACGGTCACCCATCCATCTATACTGAACTCACACATGGCTGCTCGAATCTCCAACAATATATATCCAATCGTGTTCAATCTTGGAACTTGCATTAGAGCTAGGTTTAGGTTTCAGCGATGTCGGACGAATAGTTACTAATATATAGAATTTTTTTTAAATAATTTTCGAAGATTTTTCAAAAATTTTCTAGTCATATGATCTTCACGAAATTTCGCAAGAATTTTCGCGTTGGCATTCTACAACTAATAACCATGTTTGAATTAAATTGGTTCCGTATTTTTTGAGTTATTGAGGAAATAACAACCAAATTTCATATGGGTATAACTCCAAAACCGTTTAGTTGATTATGCCTGTAAACAAACTGAAATATCGCTTTCAGATGCACAACCTAACCTGAAAATTTCAAGTCGCTATCCCTTTTTTCTATTGATACTATTGATTCTAGTGATACGATTCTTACAAAATGTGCTCAGGTTCATACACTACAACTATTCATCAAGTTTCAATTCGATCGGATTTTTATTGGTTGAAAACAAATTTATTGCTCGGAAACCATTGGGCCGATTATGCCCATTAAGGAACTAATTCGTCGTATTGGGATGCGCCACGTACCCTGAAAATTTCGAGTCGCTAGCTCTTTCCGTTCTCAAGTTATCGTGACAAAGGCCAGCCGGCCGGCCGGCCGGACAGAATCAAATTTGACTTCGAATTCTTCATCGGGGAGTCGAACCCAATCGTTTGAGACCATTTTCGGTAAAAAATTCGAAAATTACAGACATTTGGCAAAATGATAACGCTATGTTCCCCAGAACATACGTCCAATAATAAAACATCTTAGCGCGTATTTTTCATTTCTTTAATAAATCATCTAGTAGCGACGCTGGTAGGCTACCGTCCACTTTCTGTTAAATACGAACTTTTCAACGAATTGCACCAAATTTCATTTGCATATCGTAACCGGTTTTTCAGCAATAAATAAATAGTCAGTTTTAAGAATAACTTTAGCACCCCATATCTCGGCAAACGAAATATTTTAACATGCAGAATTACCCCTTAAAATTTTTCGCAATTATTCACAAAGGCCCTGTATGTTTTGTGATAAAACAATGTGTAAATAGTCAATTTTTATTTGGATTATTTCTACTTTGGGGGTGAGTTCTGAGTTCATTTCAGTTGAGACTATAGACTGAACAAGATGGTTACGAAATGTTGTGTACCCTCCTGCAACAGCAATTATACTTATTCCATCTTCAAGAAATGGAAAATATGTTAGCTGTTGGAAGTTCAGGAAGTGCTGATGGATTTATGGATAAAGGCGAGGACATCGATGTAATGAAGGAAAGTAAACATTTGCAGTCCAATGGAACAATCAAATTTTCATTATTGACACGCCCGATGTTAAGAGAAAGTGCCGTTTCTCAGATTGTTTCAAATTTGCCGAAATACCTTTCGAAACCAACTCTAAAAGCAAGGACAGATCCTCAGTCTAGAAGGGATAAGGTGATGTCTAGAATTATGAGTGAAATAGAAGCTTTCATTTCTTCCAATTCCAATTCTTTCGATTTTATAAAAGATTTTGATGACCTTTCTAATAATTTTTCAACACAAATTGATAAATTTGGATGGGAGATCAAGAAGCTCAAATAATAAATTTATTTTTATATATTCAATTCTGAGAAGTCATTATCTGTAGATGCTTATACATTAAGAATGTTCAGATTTCCTACAGTGATTTGAAATAGATTCTTCCTTTCGATCTCAGCCTCGACAATCTACAGTCTGTCAATAGACACCGATGCCGTTAATTTCATTTTTGTCCATATGACTTCTATTTTGGATTTTATTTTGAATGATCAATTGATTCTATCAAAATTTGTACACAGTTCGGATCAAAAAATAATTTTATGTAAATTTCGAAGTCTTTCGAAGCATTGAATAATTGGACTTTGATTATTCAGAATCCACAGAAACTTGTAGTTGTAATTTGAATTCGAAATTCATTCTTTATTCACTTCGTTCTGTTTTCGCAAATTTACTTTTGACCAATTTTGTAAAAAACAGAATAACCATGCTAATGTCAACCGAATGGGAAAGAAACGGAAAAATTTGGGAGATAGCAGAAACTTACCATTGGTAAGAACCCAAAAAAAACTCTAATATGATTTTATCACAATTTTCATTAGTCTACCCTAGTTTGTTATGTTTGAGAATATATATTTATTTTCAGAATTTTATTTAAGATTTTGGCAAGAGTTAACTCTACAACTTCTCGTGGTTCTTGCTGAACAATGAATTGAATAACAACTACCTAGGTACCTATTTTAACCTGATCCCGATAATATTGTACTGAATGAAATGTGGTTATTCAATTTATTGACCTAGTAGTATCTCATCTCAGATCAATAAGTAAACATTTATAAACGTTTAATAATTGATCTGAGGGTCTCATATAGTTTATTCTTCCTGGGATTCCAAACCTATCCAATGAATTAACGAGAGTTTTAAATTTGCACTAGGTATATGATATGCCGCACTACCGCATTGTAGAAGTAGGCGTCCAAGAGACAATACATTGCGGCGTTGTCAGACTGTTTTCCAGGCTATTTCTTTAGAGGGCTGTGGTTTTATCAAGGAAGAACGACCATTTTTAATCGAATCTAATGAAAAGTTAGTAAATATGGATGAAGAATTCAGAATATGTTTTGTTTTTTGAGAAAATAAATAAAATAAATAAAAATAGTACATTTTTCCGCATTTCGATACTATAATGATCGTGGTAACCGACAATCGGCATTAGACAATAAAAAGGACGTTCAATAGAAATCACAATCAAAGGATCGGGTTAAACTCGAAGAAGATTTTATGCTGCGGTTTTAGAAAAAAATATTTTCAGTTTTGCACTACTGATGTACAGTAAGTCACGATATGTCAGCATATGTTGATAAGTATTGTTTAACGACTTCTTTTCAATTTATCTTATCCTCCCAATTTAATTGGATTTGTAGTCTATATGTATATTTGTACTGAACTACACCTATTTACAAAATGAAAGTTTTTGGGCGCATGTTCTAGGGGAACATCGTCCTATCATTTCGTCCAAATGTCTGTAATTTTCGAATTTCGAGCTGACTATTGGCTAATAGACTAATTCGGACTCCCTGATCACGAATCCGGTGTCAGATTTTTGGGTGCCGTCCGGCCGTAGGCACGATAACAGGAGCACCGAAGGTCCTATCGACTTCAAACTTTCAGGGTAGGTTTCTGATCAAAATGCGACGGTTAAGTTCGTTAACGGGCAAAATCGGCCGGACGGTTTAGAAGCTATAGACATTTCAAATTTTGAGGTTATTTCCCTGATATTTCAGGAACTAAAGAAGATGTTGAATCGAAACTTGGTAGTCAGTTCGAGGATATAAACGCGCAACTTTTGGCAAAATTCTGTTATGATCGAAATGATGGTAACTTTTAAAAAAATATTTCTTTTAATTTTTTCGAAAAAAAAATTTTTTTTTCGTGAACTATTCATCAGATTGCAACAAAAACTTGTACTAACGTCAATTGTAGTATTTTGCAACATTGTGCAAAATTTTGGCTCTATACGATTTCAATTTCTGGAGATATAAGACAATCCGCCGTATTCACAAAGCATTGTTAAGTGTTTGAATCTCCGTTAAGTCCTAACTGAGGTCCTTAGTTAAGGATAAATTGGAATCGCAACCTCAGTTAACGTATTTAACGGTGGTGAAACAGGCCTGTTTTACCACCTTTATTCCTTATTGCCCCTTATTATCCCCAATTTATCCTTAACTGAGGACCTCAGTTAGGACTTAACGGAGATCGAATGCTTTGTGAATACGGCGGAAAATGTGTCAAATTTCCTGGGTCTCTCTCAGTATTTTCATCGATTATTCTATGAACTCTTTGAATTCCACCGAAAACAAATTCAAAGACATAAACATAAAGAATCAAGTCATAGTTTAGACGTCGAAAGAAGGACGATGTTGATCGACTTGAAAAGGTACCTATTTCAAGAAATGCAATAATGAAATGCTTAATTTATGGATATAATATTATCTAAGTATTGTTGGGATCGGGCAGTGGAAAATTTTTTAATAATAAAATATTATTAGAAATATTTTCGGAAAATTTTTGGGCGCATGTTCTAGGGGAACATCGTCCTATCATTTCGTCCAAATGTCTGTAATTTTCGAATTTCGAGCTGAAAATTGGCTAATAGACTAATTCGGACTCTCTGATCACGAATCCGGTGTCAGATTTTTGGGTGCCGTCCGGCCGGCCGGCCGGCCGGTTTTCCGGCCGTAGGCACGATAACAGGAGCACCGAAGGTCCTATCGACTTCAAACTTTCAGGGTAGGTTTCTGATCAAAATGCGACGGTTAAGTTCGTTAACGGGCAAAATCGGCCGGACGGTTTAGGAGTTATAGACATTTAAAATTTTGAGGTTATTTCCCTGATATTTCAGGAACTAAAGAAGATGTTGAATCGAAACTTGGTAGTCAGTTCGAGGATATAAACGCGCAACTTTAGGCAAAATTCAGTAATGATCGAAATGTTGGTAATTTTTAAAAAAAATTTTTTTTCGTGAACTATTCATCAGATTGCAACAAAAACTTGTACTAACGTTAATTGTAGTATTTTGCAACATTGTGCAAAATTTTGGCTCTATAAGATTTCAATTTCTGGAGATATAAGACAAAATGTGTTAAATTTCCTGGGTCTCGCTCAGTATTTTCATCGATTATTATATAATAATCAATAATATTAAGGTATTCAACATGATACTGCTTTTTTTCTTTACTGGTCAGTACGGGCCACAAGGAAGATGAACATGCGCCCAATAGCTCCTGTCCACAGGGCTTGAACCAATTTTATTGGATACTATTATATTTTTATTTTATGACTTATACATATATTCAATGTGGACCACCCAGAGGGTACATTATGAGTCACCGTTATCGATTATTGAAAAGCTTTATGCTCGTTAAATAACCGAGCAATCATTTCGGAAAACATCTTTGACCGTGAAATGGACTTCAATGGAGGTCAATTCAACAATTCAACGATTTGGTTTCATCTCGCTGAACTAGTTCAACCCGTTTAGAAGATTTATTTTAAGAATCAATTTATTCAAAGTTTTAGGAAATTTCCAATTGATTTGAGTTCACTTCAGGTTACGTTAGAAGGTGAATGTCCAGCGTTCGAAGATATCAGATATCAGGCAGATTGAAAAAAAAATTCTTAAAAAGCATTGACGTGAAGTATAGGGATTTTGCGCGCATGTTGCATTATCTATTCACGTCTCATATAAATCTTGCGTTCCGAAATTGTTGGCATTACTGGCCACAGTAAGCAATATTGGAACGCTCTTCAGTGATAGTAATCTCAAACTGTTGTTAATTTTCGGACCGTTCGAGCAGGTACGAATGAAGCTTTGAACGAAGGAGCAACATAACCTATTATTTTCATATTGAAGTCCTTTAAAATGTTAGGTCTGTAATCGGTGGGTGAAACGATGGCCGAAATTAAGCAAGTCTTATTGATTCAGGGATAGCGATTTTACCGTTTTGATGTTGATTAGTACTGAAAAACACTCATAACCTAAACTATTTGAATTTGGGGAAGGGATACTGGCAGTACTGGAACTATACGACCACTTATGTGACAGTAGAAACTGTAAATTTCTAGCCTCCAACAGGGTATGTAGAAAAGTGGCGCGCAATGATTGTCAGTGAATTTCAGTAATATCGGGACGTCCTAATTTACTGCACAGTACTGGTCAGGAATATCGAAACGCTGTCGAAGTCGATCGAGCTGAAATTCGGTAGTCGATTGTAAAATGGTGGCTCGAAGGTACGTGCGGATTTTCAGCACATAAGAACATTTCTGACATGAAATTTTTTAAGAAAAACAAAAAAAATAACTGTCGCATTCGGATGCACAACCTACCCTGAAAATTGCAACTTGCTATCTCTTTCCGTTCGCAAGTTATCATGCGGTCACCTATCCAGATACTGAACTTGCCCAACGCTGCTCGGTTTCCAGTATTTTTTCAATTACTCCTACAATATAGATCTGAAAATGTTCAAATTTGGGACTTGGGTTCAGAATTAGGTTCTGAATGCTCTCGCAAAATCTGAGCAATATCGGACGGATAGTAACTGAGATGAATAATATTTTGCAGTCATTTTTTTGGCGCTCTTGTGGCTCGGAACAGAGTGCTTATCAATTTACTCAAATGTCTGTAATTTACGAATTTTTGGTTGGAAATAGTCTCAAACGTTTTGGTTCGACTCACTGATCAAGAAACCGTGGTCAAAATCGATTCTGTCCGGTCTGTTTTGGGAGTTAAATATCTCTGTTCAGTTCGTTATCGGGCAAATTCAGCCTAGTGGTTTCGGAGTAACGAAAAAAAAAATTCGTTTCACATTACAAATTTCAATTAATTTTTTTCAGGATGCAGTTTCATCATAAGAATCCACTGATATTATTCTCAACTCTAACCAACTAATACTTTCGGCGATATGATTTTTCAAAGTTTCAATAATTAATCATAATTTTATGGTAGATGAGGGTATGAAATTTCATGATTTCATAGAATGCTCTAATTATAATTTGCTGACGTACGTACTCATATGTATGAGGTGATGAGTCATAGACCTACGTTTTGAATTTATTTTTCTTATGAAGCAGTTCTATCCTAACAATCCATTGATATCATTCCCAACTCTGAGAAACCAATACTTTCGGAGATATGATTTGTCAAAGTTTGAATAATTACTCGCTAGTACTTTGAGAAGAGCGCCAAGGCCCCTATCCACAGGACTATCCCACATTTTTGCCCAAATGTTTGAAATTTTCGAATTTTTCGCCGAAAATGGTCTCAAACGATTCGGTTCGATTACCTGATCAAGAATTCGGGGTCAAATTTGACTCTGTCCGGCCAGCCGGCCGTTGCCACGATAACTTGAGAACGGAAAGAGATACCGACTTGAAATTTTCAGGCTAGGTGGCGCATCCCAATATGACGGACAAGTTCGTTAATGTGCATTATCGGCCCAATGGATTCCGAGTAATAATTTTGTCTACAACCAATACTAATCGGATCGAATTGAAACTTGGTGAGTGGTTGTAGAATATAAATCTAAGGACGTTTGTGAAATATTGTGAGAATCGTATCGCAAGAAAATTTTAAAAATATTATTTACGTCACGATAACCTACCGGAAAGAGATAGGGACTTGAAATTTTCAGGATTGGTTGATAATCTGAATGCGCCATAGTTTGTCTATTACCATAATCGACAAAACGGTTTTTGAGTTATACCCATCTGAAATTTGGTTCTTAATTCCTCAATAACTCAAAAAATACAGAATCGATCCGATTCAAACATGGTTATTAGTTGTAAAATGGCAACGCAAATATTCTTGCAGAATTTCGTATCACTAGAAAATTTTAAAAAAATCATAGAAAATTATTGAAAAAAATTCTATATATCAAAAACTATTAATCCGACATCGCTGAAATTTTGCGAGAGCCTCCAGAACCTAACTCTTCTACCAAGTTCCAAGTTTGAACATAATCGGATCTATACTGTTGGAGATCCGAGCAGCCTTGTTTGAGTTCAGTAGCTGGATGGGTGATCGTTGCCTCGACAACTCTTGAACGAAAGGAGATAGGGACTTGCAATTTTGAGGATAGGTTGCACATCTGAATGGGAGAGTTAAGTTCGCTGTTGGCCATAATCGGCCCAGCGGTTTCGGAGTTATACCCATCAGGAGTATTATTTCCTCGATAACTTAAAAAATATAGACTTGATCGAATTGAAGCTTGCTAACTAGTTGTAGAATATCGACATGAAGACGTGTGTAAAATTCTGATAGGACCGTACCACTAGAAAATTTTTAAAAAATATTTTGTATCTCACGATTCCTTGAGAACGGAAAGAAATAGCGACTTGCTGTTTTCAGGGTAGATTGGGCATCTGAATACGCCATTTAAGTGCGTTAACTAGCATAATCGGCCAAATGGTTTTGGAGTTATATCAATCTGAAATTTGATTGTTATTTCCTCAATAACTGAAAAAATTACAAATCCGATCCAATTCAAATATGGTTTTTAGATGTAGAATGCCAACGCGAAAATTCTTGCAAAATTTCGTGAGGATCGTAGCACTAGAAAATTTTTAAAAAATCATCGAAGAGAAAAGATTGGTTCAAGCACTGATGTGTCAGAAGCTTTTGCGCGTATGTTCTCTTGTATTGGACACTCTTAATCGAATTTACCATGGTGAATTCTATTGCCTGTTCTCCTGTATTGGACTCTCCGAATTTACCATGGTAAATTCGATTAAGAGTGTCCAATACAGGAGAACAGACAATAGAATGGACCAAGGTAAATTCGAATAAGAGTGTCCAATACAGGAGAACAGACAATAGAATTCACCATGGTAAATTCGAATAAGAGTGTCCAATACAGGAGAATGGACAAGAGAACATACGCGCAAAAGCTTCTGACTTCACACGTCAGTGCTTAAACCAATTTTTTTAATTTGATAGTGATACGATCCTCTCGCATAAGTCTTTGTGTCGGCATTTAATTCGATCGAATCTGTATTGTTCGAAAACAAAATTTATAATTGTGCAACAAAATCCCACATATGCTTCAAAATATATTTGAATATTAAGAGTTTGAAGTATGTATTTCACTTATTATTTTTTAATACTTGTTTTTGAGATTTCCAATTCACGCGGATACATAATAAAATTCTCATATGTTTCAGTTGATATTTTTCTACGACTGTACCGATTGTACAGAAAACCAAATTAGTATTCATGCAATACTTCTATTAGAGAATCATAATTCCAAAAGCTTCAGCTTTGGACCAATAGAACTGAGTGTGCTGTATTAGGTTTTTCTGGTGTATCAATCATCATTAAATTAGTATGAAAAATCTTTTATGTCAACAATTGGGAATCTCATACAAGGTAATCTTTCTTCGCTTATAAAATTCACACTGGAAGCTTGAATGCTCAATACGCCTGATTCTGATGCAATATCTGACAAAGAATATTGAAATTAACAATTTGTTGTACCTACTTGTCATTGTTAAAACCTGACTTCTAGATTCGTCGCCTCTTGAGGAGTTTCTCTTCTTATTGTATTTTTTGCAGCATATGAATGTAGGCAGGTGTAATGAATTGAAAATGGTTACCTTGTGGAATTAATACTTTCACAATACTCATTCGGTTATTGAATTGGTACTTCCTAGCAAGAAGTGATTCCAGTATTTGAATCGAAAGTATATTTTTTACCCACTTCATATAATTTATTTTGTTAGAAATTCACTATACCTAAATATGGAGATGAAGTTAATAACAAGCCCTGTGGACAGGAGCTTTTGGGCGCATGTTCCTTGTGGCCCGTACTGACCAGTAAAGAAAAAAAGCAGTATCATGTTGAATACCTTAATATTATTCTGGAACACAAATTTTCCATTACAATAATCTTCATCTAGCTTCTATTTAGTATCAATTCCTGTAGAACGTGATCATAATAAGTGTTTTCCATATAATAAAATGTGTTTGAACTTGGTATGTAGGAAATCTGACATCAATCATTGGAATTAATTGATTTGACAAACAGCCGTCAAATGAGGTAAATAGATTTTTGTGACGATTTTCTGTGACCATAAAAAAAATTAAGCATTTCATTATTGCATTTCTTGAAATAGGTACCTTTTCAAGTCGATCAACATCGTCCTTCTTTCGACGTCTAAACTATGACTTGATTCTTTATGTTTATGTCTTTGAATTTGTTTTCGGTGGAATTCAAAGAGTTCATAGAATAATCGATGAAAATACTGAGAGAGACCCAGGAAATTTGACACATTTTGTCTTATATCTCCAGAAATTGAAATCGTATAGAGCCAAAATTTTGCACAATGTTGCAAAATACTACAATTGACGTTAGTACAAGTTTTTGTTGCAATCTGATGAATAGTTCACGAAAAAAAAATTTTTTTTTCGAAAAAATTAAAAGAAATATTTTTTTAAAAATTACCAACATTTCGATCATAACAGAATTTTGCCAAAAGTTGCGCGTTTATATCCTCGAACTGACTACAAAGTTTCGATTCAACATCTTCTTTAGTTCCTGAAATATCAGGGAAATAACCTCAAAATTTTAAATGTCTATAACTCCTAAACCGTCCGGCCGATTTTGCCCGTTAACGAACTTAACCGTCGCATTTTGATCAGAAACCTACCCTGAAAGTTTGAAGTCGATAGGACCTTCGGTGCTCCTGTTATCGTGCTTACGGCCGGCCGGCCGGCCGGCCGGCCGGACGGCACCCTAAAATCTGACACCGGATTCGTGATCAGGGAGTCCGAATTAGTCTATTAGCCAATTTTCAGCTCGAAATTCGAAAATTACAGACATTTGGACGAAATGATAGGACGATGTTCCCCTAGAACATGCGCCCAAAAACTATTGACTTTGTTAGCTGTGCATGCATAAGCCATGGATGAAAATGTTTTTTTTTGACATGCACTTTCTGGTTTACACTCCATTAACGACTGGGAAATTTGAGATTATTATTTTAGAATAATACACCCGGCAGATCGAAGAAAAACCATATCTCAGTTCACCTGAAATTTTCACACAAAAATGTGGAAGAACCCTGTGGACGAGAGCTTTGGCGCTCTTGTTCAAACTTTGACAAATCATACCTCCGAAAGTATTGACTTCTCAGAGTTGGGAATGACATCAATGGATTCTTATGGTAGAACTGCACCATAAAAGAAAATAAATTGAAAAAATCATAAAATTACTATCAATTATTGAAATTTTGAAAAATCATATATCCCAAAGTATTAGTTTGTTAGAGTTGAAAATTATATCAATGGATTCTTATAATGATACTGCATCTTAAAAAAAATTGAATTTCAAATTTGTAATGTAAAAAAAATGTTTTTTCCTTACTCCGAAACCACCCAATAACGAACTCAAAAATCGACGATATACTAATATCTTGTACTACCTCTACCCACTTATGGGCTTGTGGAAGTAGAACAGCTGTCATAAGACTGCTTGCATTCGTCTAGGTTTGCTGGATATTAAGTTCTGGATGGTTGCTTGTTTTCCCATTCTAATAAAACTGCATGTTCTAGATCTAGCAGGGTTATTGCGACAGGTAAATGACACCTGATTGATTTTTGTAGAACATCCCAACGCAATTCACGCCCACTTCGGACCTTTAGTTAATAAATATTATTAAACTTATTAAATATGAAAATTAAGAACTGAAAAAAATTGGGCGAATGAAACTGACAAATGGTTATATTGTGCCTTTAGAAAGAAATACTATAAGGGGATGTACTGAATCTGCTGATGTTGGCTTGAATGTTAATGACAAAAAGATAACAAATCACTCGAATACATCAACTGATGTTGGCGAAGTGGCAAAAAATTGGTGTAGAAGAACAACAATTGCTGAAAATTAGTCATAGCCATCAAAATTACATATACTGAGTGTCCCTCCCAGTATACATGTTCCAATGGATTATCTCAGCCTTTTCCAAAGATAAAAATTTGAATATTTTATGATTTTCAATTCGTTCAAGGAACCTTCAACTGAGAAAAACAAAAATTGAAAGTCACTTTCGGTTTGACCGGAAGTGACTTTGAGTTTTCTATCTCAAATGGCACCCTATATATTCTTTGCATTTTTTTAAATTCTGCTAAAGATCACCTTTTTAACGATGTATCACTTTCTTGGTGGATTTCACGAAGCTTCGATTGGCTTAATTGTGGATTTAATTCGATGGTTGCATAAAAAATTAACTGAGAATCGACATAGAATCGCACTAATTTGGCAATTAAGAGCAGTCAAAGCTTTGTGAAACCCGCCGTCTGTATTTTGCATTTGATTTGATGGAGAAAAAGTCAATTGATATTTCAAACTGAAAGAATTGCAGTATGCTACGATGCTTTGTGTAATCATGATTTTGACTTCAATAATCGAGATCAATGAAAAAACCTTCCTCAAGTTGAAATCAACTATGTATTTTACCGAACGGTAAACAAAGAATGAATAGTAAAAGAAATAAAAAATTTAAAAAAAGGGGGCAAATAATACCTATAGGTGATAACTAAAGCATATGCTCAAAATGTTGACCATCTGCTTCTACACATCTTTCAGCTCGGTGGACTAGTTCACGTGAAGTAACACTTCTCGACACCTCAGCATTAATATAAGGGCTCTATATCTATTCCTTACTTTGTTCTTTAAATCTAAATATCCCCAAAGGAAGAAATCTAGCGGTGTTAAATCTGGAGATCTTGCAGGCCATCTTATCGGTCCATTTGAAGATAGATGAATCGGCACACATGGATTATAAGTCAAAATCAAGGTTACACGAAATATCATAGCCAGTAGCGTAACGAATTTCGAATTGCTGTTCGTTAGTCTCGCTAAAACTCGAGAACGGCTGGCCGATTTGGCTAATTTTGGTCTTGAATTATTTGTCGAAGTCCAGGGAAGGTTTAAAAGGTGAATAAATATAAAAATGTCTACAGGGTGTTTTTCTTTTATCGTCAAAACGCAACTTGCTCTTTTTCATGCCATAGTCGTACAATTTCATTCAATTGTGTTAAAAAATATACTTTCGAGGCATATATCATTGAAAATTAATCATTACTATACAGGGTGTTCTTTTTCTCACGGCACAATTGTACTCGATTGAAGTGATTTGTGCCACAAACAAAGCATTAACTAAATAGGCACCTTGGATGGATTCTTATAATGAATTTGTCCGAAATTGTCATACAGGATGTTTTTCTTTTAACGTCAATTGCAATTTGCTGTTTTCCACGCCAATCGTGTAATTTCATTCAATTTTGTTAAAAATTATACTTTCGAGGCATACATCAATGAAAATAAACCATTACTATACAGGGTGCTCTTTATATCACGGCACAATTTTACGCGATTGAAGTGATTCGTGCCACAAACAAATCATTAACTAAATAGGTACCTTGGATGGATTCTCATAATGTATTTGATCAAAATTTTGATACAGGGTGTTTTTCTTTTAACGCCAATTGCAACTTGCTGTTTTCCACGCCAATAGTACAATTTCATTCAATTGTGTTGAAAAATTTACTTTCGAGGCATACATCATTCAAAATAAACCATTTCTATACAGGGTGTTCTTTATATCACTGCACAATTGTACGCGATTGAATTGATTTGTGCCACAAACAAAGCATTAACAAAATAGGTACCTTGGATGGATTCTCATAATGTATTTGTCCGAAATTTTCATACAGGGTGTTTTTCTTTTAAGGTCAATTGCAACTTGCTGTTTTTTAGGCCAATCGAACAATTTCATTCAATTGTATTGAAAAATATACTTTCGATGCTTACATCATTGAAAAATAAACCATTACCTACTACTATGCAGGGTGTTCTTCATATCACGGCACAATTGTACACAATTGAAGTGATTTGTGCCACAAACAAGGCATTAACTTAATAGGTACCTTGGATGGATTCTCATAATGTAACAATTCTGTTTTTCTTTCGATGTGTGGACATGGCGCATGGACAATTATACGTCGCGTGTTCGCGCATCGGAAAACCATCATCTGTTGTTTATTTACGCACCACAAAATAAAACTGAAAAATTACTTTATCAGAAAGCTTCAAATTGATTAAGAGACTGTATCACAACTGTGTGTGTCTGTCAATATCAAATTGAAACCTTATAAATAGCCAGTATTTCAGGAAAACTCTGTTTTGTAAGTAAGCAACATCATGTGCAATTTATCGAAAATTATATTAAAACTTCATTCATACTGAGCATTTTTTTTATTAAGTTAGGCGCAATATTCGCTGGGGCAACTAGTTTAATATAAAAAATGTCTCCAACACTTCCCCTATACCCGACGAACAGTAGGGCTACGCGTCGGCATTTGGAAAATATTACAATAAGTGGAGTACAGTGAATATGATTTTCCTTAAAAAAAATCTAGTGAAAAATGCATGCCTATTTATTGAAAGATTGATGGCCAACTTTTGACCTACGGTAATAGCGTACAAATAAATGTTAATATGATGATATCAACAGAAATCCTAATACTAACATTATTTAGAATATGTGGTTTATGTTTAACACCACCAAAATTAATTCAAAGAATTATTTCTAGAGTACGAACAAAGGAAACTGTACAGTGCCGCTGCGGCGCGACAGGTATCTTCTCAAACTTATTCGAGGCTTGCCCGCCAGCCCGTTTCTTACGTTATGCTTGTATTTTTATATCACCGTTTGATTGTTGTTGAGGTCGGTCACCGTGTTTTCCTCTTTTTTATTTAACACGATGTTGAAAGGATTAGAAGTAGCCCTGGATGTAAAAAAAATTACCGATTTTAATTGAATATTCTCTCGAATCCCGGGCCCCCCCGCACCGCGGGGTCTGCAGGGGTGTATGTTACGCCACTGATCATAGCTTACTGCGATTCCTTCAATTTGAAATTTCAATTGAAGTTTTCTCCCTCAAATAAAATGTATAAAATACAAAATGTGATACATCGTTGGAAAGGTACATAATTTTGAGTAGAATTAAAAAATTGCCAAAAATATATAGGGTGCTATTTGAGGTAAAAAAGTCAGAGTCACTTCCGGTCAAACCGAAAGTGACTTTCAATTTTTGTTCCTCTCAGTTGAAGGTTCCTTGAATTAATAGAAAATCATAAAATTTTAAAATTTTTATCTTTTGAAATGGCTGAGACAATCCATTGGAACATGTATACTAAGACACCCGGTATAAATCTTGATCAAGAACACCACAACAAGGTCATAAATATGCGTGTTATTAGATCTTCGATAGCAGATAACACCAACGAATCTAATGTTAAGTTAAATTTTAATAATTGTATTTTCACTAACTGTAGGTACTTTCAATAAACAAATACATGTTTCGTTGTGTTGAGTTATGAATTTTTTTATCAAAAAATTTTCCGCCGAATATTCCTCGGACATAGACAAATGCCTCATAATTTTGTGACAAATTTCTCAAGCTCGTTCCTTGGTATCAGCCCTCAGCCTTCGGCTTCCAAAGAACGAGCTTTCGATTGTCATAAATTATCTCATCTATAATGAATGTCCTAGGGATATTACTACTGATGATTGCTAACATACAAAGCCGATCGCGCTGAAATCTGGTACTCGATTGTAAAATAGCGACTGGAAGCTTTGTCGGAAATTTCAATGGAATCTGACAAATAGTTTCTTAAATATAAAATTTTTGAAAAAATTTTTTTTTTGTGGTGATACGATCCTCACGGAATTCTTCAAAAAATTGTACGTTTCCATCCTACAAACTAATTAGTTGTTCGTACTCACAAATAATTTGGTCGGATCTGTACCTATTATTTACCTATCGAGGAAATAATATTTCAGAGAAGTAGATACCAGTTAGAATAGTATATTCTAAAACAAGTTGCAGAATTGGCTCCTATTCAAACACGATTGCGAAATTCAAAAGCGAAGTTTCGAACGCATGAGTGTTGGAATTGCATTTTGCAACGAGTATTAGACGATATTTTCTCTATTTCAGGCAAGTTTTGTAAAATTCTGTTCAGATTTAATGAAAAGTTCAGATTGTACATCCTAGTGACTTTTGTATTGTATCTTGGCAGTTGGTGTGACTGTTACGAAAGTTGACAGATTACGGAATTTGAATGTGAATCCTACCTCGGGCATGGAGATCAGATTTAAAATAGTTTCCCAATGACATGAATGATTCAAAATTAGCAAGAAGGAAATCTCTAGTACCTTATTTTTTTTAAGGAAATAAAAATTTTCCTCTCAAAAACTATTTCACAATATCCAGATTATATTATATTGACAATTGACGTGTGTTGAAACTTGATAGAATCGAATGTCAGTACTGACTACCACAAAACGAAAAATATAACTAGAAACAATGCGGGAATGAGTTCATAACAGCACTGTTTTTAGTGTTGTAATGAACTCATTACGATACTGAAATAGAAAAATTTTATTTTCGCAATAATTGCTAAAATAAAAAGCCGATCAAGCCGAAACCTGGCCCTCTATTATAAAATCGCGACCCGGGTGTTTGTATACGGATATTTAGCGGAATCTGACAGATAGTTGTTTCTTTTTTATTGTGATACGGTACTCATGAAAAATTTGCTCAATGGAATTCTATAATATATATTCTACTATACCAATTACCAAGTTTTAATTCGATCCGATATGTACATTTTTGAGTGATTGAGAAAACAATATTTAAGGTGGGTATAGGTATCTTTGAAACCGCTTAGCCGATTCTGCCCTTTAACGCATTCGGATGCGCAACCTACCCTGAAAATTTCAAGTCATTATCCCTTTCCTTACGAAAGTTATCGTGTCAATGGGCAGCCAGAAGGCCAGACGGACGGCCGGACAGAATCGATTTGAATCTCGAATTCATCATCAATGCGTCAAACCTAATCGCATAAGACCTATTTCGGCAAAAAATTCGAAAATTACAGATATCTGGGCAAATTGATGGCTCAAATTTCCCTCAAACATGCGGGCAAAAATTAGGAATCATAATTGCATAATGCTTGAGAAATGTATTAGATATTTATGACAAAATTCACCAATATATTCAAGCTGTGCTGTAAAAACAGTGACCGTAATTTTGTAAGTGTTGTTGCATAATTATATTTGCTCAGCCTCTTTCTATAAGTAAATTGTTAACTTCAACTTCCCTTTTGAATAAAATCAGAAAAATAGTATGTCTCGAATATGTAATGAGAATTAAGTGTATATACAACAGGCTCTTAAACTTTACACAGTACAAACATTGTGGAGAAATTTACCATATGGTTTATGGATTTAATCATTTATTTGATATCGCATGAACATCGTAATGAAATAATTAAAACTCATTATGCAAATAGCTGAAGTACGAAAACGTTTGCAAATATCCCACGATATTAAGATAATTTGTGCAAGATGAATGGGTAACAATTTTAGTTTGCATGATCAGGGTCGCATTCAGTTATTTAGCCATCCACAAAGGTCAAGAGCTCCTTCAGAATGTAAATTAGCTCATTGTCCAACCAGAACTTCAAACCCTTGAGGTAAACCATATGTTGATCTTATGTTTCTCAATATATTTCATCACATTCACTATGAATATCATCATTAATTCATTGAGAAGTGCCTAGATATTAAATTATTGGGGTTAGAATGGACAAAATTCGGTAAATGGTTTTGAATATAAATTAGCAAAACTACAGAATTGATATAGTTGAAAACATGGTATGTGGGTTTAGAATAAGGACGTACAATGTTATGAGTATCGTACTTGCAAGCCGAAAAAAAATCTGGTAGGTATCTAGGAAATTGATCACCAAAATTCGCTGAAATAGGTGCGATTAAATGAGTTTTATCATAACAGAAAATATGTTTTTCGGCAACCGTCCGGGAAGTGCCCACTTCCCGGACGCTTTTTCTTTGAGAAAGAAGCATTTCCCGGCCTAGTCCGGGAAGTACGTACTTCCCGGACTAGGCCGGGAAGTATAACGTCGTTTTGGTCATTGTAAATATGAAAATCTTGGTAGGTATATTTTTGATAAATGAAGTTACCATAGCACTGAGAAAACGGCTGACAGTTCATATAAAATTAGTTGTCAACATGTGATATTTTATGATCTGTTTAATTTGAATAAGAATCAAAATTTATGAAAAAGAAATGTATCGTCTCATTGATTTGTTATTCTACACGGTTGCCGAAAAAATATTGTACGCAACACGCCCGGAAAAGGTTTTTTTGGACTCATAGACTTCTAGGACTCGCTTACGCTCGTCCTAGAATTTTGTCTATTCGTCCAAAAAAACCCTATTTTCCGGACTTGTTACGTAAATTACTATTTTTGTTTTCTACATAATTCAATGATGGTATCTTGTAAAAGATTGGTTCGTTTGAATTTGATTTACAAATCATATTATCAAGCTTTGAATTATCAAGCTTTGAAGCCACTATATGATATTCCTTTTGGAAGTTGCTTACAAACAGCTAGAGTGCTAGACGGACAAAATTAAATTTGACCATAAATTCTCTATCGGTAAATCTAATGTACCTACTCGTAATCATTCAAAACAGCTCAAAAGCAGTAAAATAGAGACGTTTCGAAATGAGAGCGGAGACAGCGCCCCAGTACTAGCGAGTAAAAACAGAAAAAGTTACGAAAACGAGATCATCAAGCCGATGAAAAGAAGAATGTGGAAAATGAGCCGTTTCACAGTTGAGCAAATCCTCTAATCAGGTGAAAAATTCCAGTAATCTGATGGAAGTTACATAAGTGATCGTTTAAAAAGCCAGTGTCAGCTGAGGTTAACACTATGTGCAATAGTCCACGTACCTATTTGGTGATATCTCGATCACAAATGCGGCAACGTGCTTTTACTGATATTCATCTTACCGAATTACATGAAAGGAATTGACAGAACTAGATGTAACCTGTTTGACTAAGCGATTATTTATTCCTTATTCCAATTACGATGATAAGAAGAGGAAAGTAACGCATGTCAAATAGTTTCCTTATGGTAAAATATGTAAAACTGTGTTTCGGAATTACGGAAATAATCATTATTAACAAAAGTAGATTCTGTAGTGTAAGAAAATTAGGGATTCACACGAGACGAGAGTAGGCGAGAATATAAAACATCTCGTCTCGGTCTCTCCAATTCCCAAAAAATTAAGTCCCGTTTAACTCTCGGTCTCGTCTCGTTGTCGGTTGTCTCGTCTCGTTTCGCTTAATTCGATAATAAATATTATAATATATAAACGAAATGGTAGATAACAATGAATAATTTTGTAAAACTATATTTATTACGCTCTTATACAAAAATATTTGTACATGTGCATAATTTTTTTAATTTTAAACATTGTTAATTTCATCTTTTGAATTACTCGATGACCAAGAATTCAAACATAATCACACTTGCATCACATCATCTTTCAATGATGTACGTATTTTTGCCATGATCATACCTGCTGCGGGAAATAATCTTTCAACAGGTACGGATGTAGCCATTAATAAATCATCGGCCATCTACGAAAGAGTAGGAACTTTTTCATGCACTTTCCACCACTTTAAAATACAATTTTGATTCCTATTTGCTCTTTCTAACAGCAAATGTTCTTCAAACTCAGCTTTCCAATGTTTCGAGGATTTTGTTAATGTTTTAAAGAGGCTATCGATGTCGATACATTTTTTAATAGAAGTGGACAAATTGGTATCGTTTTCAATGACCAGTGGATAGATGATTGAGGGTGTTCTTGGCGTTTTCCTCATAAGACTTTTCGAAACATTGAATAGCTTCATTTCTTTACCAGTTTTATTATATATGTATGTGTAATGTGATGTATATAATATATTGGTAATTATAGTGAAAACTCTTCATATTCAATTGTTTTCTGTGGATCTTGAAAAAGGTCGAGTCGTATATAAGAAAAGTTTACTGTATATATCTGTAGTAAATAGACGAATTTCCAGGTATAAATTTTCGAGCCAAAGAAACCGAGAAAAGACCCTTTCATTAGTATACACGTTTATTACTCAGTAGTTTATAGACACATATACTCAAACGATAGTAAAAACTCGATCTTGAAAAAAACACATTCAAACCTAAAATATAAAAATCTGCAAGGATAGATATTTATGATATGCAAAAATTTTTTTTAATTTAGGTACATACAATAAAATATTTAACAGATAGCCACAAGAGTTGATATTTTGTAAAATATATTGATCTCTATGTAGACCTTTTCTAATTTTTCGAATAAAAACTGCTGTATGTGGTCTCATTATCGCCTATAATATTTTTCAAACGGTTTTGTCTCGTCTCGTTTCGCTTTTCCGAGATGAAATCCAGACGAGACGAGAAAAATCTCGCTCTCGTGTGAAGCACTAAAGAAAACCCCAAGCTGGCACTTCACACTCCTCAAGATGGGAATAAGTTGATGAGAATGGGTATTGCCTATTCGCTAATTGTACTGTAATAATACTATTTAGATTATACAGTGCTTCCCAGCAACTCCGCACCAAGAGGGGCTTTTATTTTCTATTAATATTTCCGGATTTTACTTATTACTAAAAGTTGGTGTATCAAAAATGATATAAAAGTCAGGCGTCTTTCTCAGAAAATTTGGACTTTTTGTATGGAACCCTCTAAGTAAACTTGTTTGAAATTGCAATTTAGATCAATGTGCAATATTTCAGGTCTGAAAACCTCAAAAAGCATTTTAACTTTTTTGCTCAACTCTTTTAAATATTGAATAATTACTGAACGGAATATTTTTTGTTAACTGGGCAATATTAGTGTCAGCATGAAAAGCATAAAACATTTTTTCTACAAACGTCAAAAAATGACAAGTTTCGCGCATTGATAACAATATGCGAAGTGACCCTTTTTGCGCGTATGTTCCGGGGAACATCGCGTTATAGTTTTGCCCAAATGTCTGTAACTTTCGA
Organism: Halyzia sedecimguttata; assembly: GCA_937662695.2. NCBI lineage: Eukaryota > Metazoa > Arthropoda > Insecta > Coleoptera > Coccinellidae > Halyzia > Halyzia sedecimguttata. Next base: position 68,979,539 of record OW569411.2, read on the forward strand.
ATTTTTTGACGAAAATGGTCTCAAACGATTAAGTTCGACTCCCCAATGAAGAATTCGAGGTCAAATTTGATTCTGTCCGTCCGGCCGTCCGGCCGTTGCCACGATAACTTGAGAACGAAAAGAGCTAGCGACTTGAAATTTTCAAGGTAGGTGGCGCATCTCAATACGACGGACAAGTTCGTTAATGGGCATAATCGGCCCAGTGGTTTCCGAGTAATAATTTTGTTTTCAACCAAGATGAATCCGATCGAATCGAAACTTGGTGGGTAGTTGTAGAATATGAACCTTAGAACGTTTGTGAAATTTTGTGCGAATCGTATGGCTAGAAAATTTTTAAAAAATTATAAAAAAATATTTTTGTTGTCACGATAACTTGAGAACGGAATGAGATAGCGGCTTGATATTTTCAGGTTAGGGTGTGCACTAGAACGCGACATTTCAGCTTGATTATGAGCATAATCGGCTTAACGGTTTCAGAGTTATAGCTATCTGAAATTTTCTGAAATTTGGTGGTTTTTTGTACCTCATTAACTCGAAAAATACTGAACCGATTGAATTCAAACATGGTTATTAGTTGTAGAATGCCAACGCGGAAATGTTTGCAAAATTTGGTGAGGATAGCATTCGTAGAAAATTTTTAATAAATCATGGAAAATAAAAAAAAAAATTCTATATATAAGTAACTAATAGTTTGAAATTGCTGAAATTTTGCAAGAGCCTTCATAACCTAACTATACTGCCAAGTTTCAAGTTTTAATACGATCGGTTAAATATTGTTGGAGATTCGAGCATTCTTGTGTGAGTTCAGTAGATGGGTGACCGTTGCCTCGATAACTTTCCAACGAAAGGAGATAGGGACTTGCAATTTTCAGGGTAGGTTGCGTATCCGAAAGGGAGAGTTGAGTTCGACTTTGGGCATAATCGGCCTAACGGTTTCCGAGTTATACCCACCTGGAATATTATTTCCTTGATAACTCAAAAAAAAAAAAATTGGTTCAAGCACTGACGTGAAGTCAGAAGCTTTTGCGCGTATGTTCTATTGTCCATTCTTCTGTATTGGACACCCTTAATCGAATTTACCATGGTAAATTATGTTGTCCATTCTCCTGTATTGGACACTTAATTCGAATTTACCGTGGTAAATTCGAAGTAATAGTGTCCAATACAGGAGAATGGACAACATAATTTACCATGGTAAATTCGATTAAGGGTGTCCAATACAGAAGAATGGACAATAGAACATACGCGCAAAAGCTTCTGACTTCACGTCAGTGCTTGAACCAATTTTTTTCATTTTCCTTCGTTACCATGACACCGTGCGCGAGGTAGTGTGCGAAATACTTACTTCGCACACTGCATGTAAACTATATGGAATTTTTATATTTTAACCTTTATGTTCCTCAATCACTTTGAAATAATTGTCAACAAATGCCATTTTATTTCCATAGTTACAGTAATAACTTGATATGGAAAAACAATTTAAGCCAGTTCAATAGTATTTTTCATATTAAGCTAAGCATGTTACTTATTTTAGAACAATATTTTTGACGTTTGTAGAAAAAATTTTGTTTGCATCTCATGCGCGAAATACTTTGGTGATCTCGACTATTTTTTTAACTCGGCTGCGCCTCGTTAAAAAAATCAGTTCTCGATCACCAAAGTAGCATTTCGCGCACTAGATACAAAAATAACTATTGTTTGAACTCGAGATTTGTTCGAATTTTCAAAAGTCTCTGATCATAGAAAATAACTAACCGGCATTGAGATTGAACTAACGATGGATATTCATGGCAAAATTCTATTTCAATTGAAAATCTAGTTAATAAATTGGCAATTTGCAGCAAGATTTGCATTTTTGGGATTCTTTGAATTGAATTGAATGTGAAATTGAAAGATTTTAATGGCGATAATAAGAATAGGGGCAACTTTGCACCAGAATGAAACTACTTTTTGGGGAAAATTCGAACAAATGTCGAAAAACCAAGTTCAAACAAAATTTGCTAGTTGCAATCATATTCATGCTGACACTAATGTCATCTAGTTACTGAAAAAATGTCCAATAGGTAATAATTCGAATTTTGAAAGAGTTATGACCAAAAAAAGAAAAAAAAGATTCTGGTTTTCCGACCTGAAATTTGGCACATGGATCTAAATTGTTATTTCGAAAAAGTTTACTTAAAGCGCTTCACAGAAAAAATTCGAATATTCCGAGATAATGGACATTTTTGTTTGAAAATGGCGATTTCCGCTCAAATCGGAAGTCTCAGTTGGCCGTGCTTTATATCATTTTTCATTCACCAATTTTTTGTGATTAATAAATTTCGAAAATACTGATAGAACAGAAAAGAGCCTCTTGGCGCGGAGTTGTTGGGAAGCACTGTATAATACCTACATATTTAAATTAATTTTTTATGGAATTGAACTTTCGCGATGAAAAAAATGTAATATGATACTCTATTCTGGTTAATGACGAACAAGTTCGAAAAGCACTGTGACAGGGAACTTTGGTGAGCTGTTCAAATTTATAGCCAGAGTGGTCACCCATCCAGGTACTGAACAGTTCAACAGCCCAAATCAGCTCAGCTGCAGGAAAAAAATAATATTTCCATGAATACAAATCCGATGTAAATCCGAAAATAAACAGTGCTGTGTCTTGTGCTGGCGTAAGGACATAAATTTACTGTTGGGTCGAAAATATACAGTGGTTATTTGTGGCGGCGTGAGGACACAACTCAGTTCAATCGTATAATTGTGCCATGAGATAAATAACACCTGTATAGCAGTGGTTTATTCCCAATAATTTATTCCGAGAATGATTCCCTTGATACAAATCAGTAGAAACGTATAAGGCTGTGCCCCGAAGAACTATGAATTGATATTTTATCAAAAATGCCCTGTATAGAATTTTTATTTAATATCTACTAATATACGAAAATACTCACGTAATTTTATGAAAATATCGACTTAAACCCTATTCTCAAAGTTATTATTCGATCAAGTTTAAATCGAGAACTTGGCAGTAAAATAAGTTACATATCATCAATCTAATTCATTAAATTCTCTCCAGGCACGTCAAAAATAAAAAACTGTTGACAAATCCGTTATTGTTTTACTGTAAAATAAGTTTTTGAAGGCTGCCGTCGAATTTCAACGACATCTGCATGACATACAGAATTTTTTGAAATGTTTTTTTAAAATTTTTCAGTCATGTGATCCTCACAAAATTTTGCATAAGTCGATATTTTTCAACTAACTACCTTGCTTTAATTCGATCAGATCAGTATTGTTCGAGTTATTGGGAGAACATAATTTCAGATGGCTATAACTCTGAAATCACTCGGTGGATTTTGCACATTAACGAACTAAGCCGGCGCATTTTCACTCAACTCGTACTCTGAAAATTTCAACTGTCTAACTCATTACGTTCGAGCGTAATCGTGCTGACCATGACAGAATAAATTTTGACCATGGATTCTTCATCAGTGAGTCCAAATTAATCGTTTGATACCATTCTCAGCCAAATATTCGGAAAATAAAAACATTTGGATGAGATGATAAGCACTCTGTTAACCCGAACAGCGCGCCAAAAGTAATAAACCCAATCATCCTGTGCGAAATAACAGAATGAATTCATCTCTGAAAACCTCTTGAATCTATAAAATGTGGGAAAGTCCCGTGCAACTTTGTGTTAAGAAACTTATCAGTTTCTTACGACATTACCCAGTGCTTGTATTCGTTTTCTCTGGAGGCTATTGAAACCCCTAATCCGCCGAAATCAAGTAAAGTTAGCTGAGATGAGTGGGACAAATTCCAGATTTCGAATGCCTAAAGGTCTGGTTTCGCTAGTGCGTCGGATTCATGCAGTGACTGCGTGCAGCGAATGCTTGCGTCCGCTGCGTCGTCGGAGTGGTTTCATTAGGTGCAGCGAAACTACTGCAGCCGGCATTATTATTTGTGTTCTGTGAGTCGTCAGTGAAAATTGGTTAGCAATAGAGTATGTACTTGCGCTTCATATTTTGGAAGAAGAGCAGAGGATGAATTGATTTTGAAATATCTGAAGCAAAAAAATTGAAAATGGTGACCTGTGCATTTAATGTATAAAAACAGGGATGAGGAACGTATCTTCAACAACCTCATAACGAGACATCTTCTAGATAATGAAGAAAAATCCCAATAAGAACGTAGAGCTCGAAATTATGAATATAAAATTGTACAAAACTGTTCATTATTAGCATAGGAAATAAAAATTTTTAAAAATATAACTTCATTTTACCTGTTTTCTCTCAATTTCTGTCGCGATCATTTTCCATATGTTATCTTTAACATACCTCGGTTACCTCGGACACATACTGCGTGGAGAACGCTACCACTTTCAAAGCCTCATCCTCTAGGGTAAAATTGAGGGAGGAATGGGCAGAAGAAAGTTATCATGGCTTAGAAATATCCGTCAATGGACGGGGATAAAGGACTTCCAAACATTGCAGAATGCTGCATTCAATAGAAACATATGATGGGAATAGATGAGGATGAACGCCTACGCAGGAATCTGCACTGCACTAAAAAAAGATCTTTAACATTATTAGTATCATAATGATCATGAGATGCATCATATATGCATCTATTTTGCAAAACTAATTCAATGAGATTAATCTCTTCGTCCCTTTTGAATTTATCGACACTCATTTTCTCTTGTTTCGCTGCAGCGACGTCGCACAGACTGGTACCCCAAGCAGTCAGCCGTTTGGTTTGGCTGTTGCAGTGCTGTTGCGTCGGACGCAGAAGCGAAACCACATCTTCGTAGTTCCGAAGTAGCAGTCTATTCGAAAGACGGTGCAGCCACTTTCTGCAGTCACTGCATGCAGCCGACGCACTAGCGAAACCAGGCCTTTAGATTAAACTTCTTAGAAGTGCCCTCATTGGCGCTTGCATCCAAAATTTTGGAGATATTCCCACTCTATTCAAAAACGACAAATGAAAGTATTCTTGCAACATATCAGGGAGATTTTGAGATCGAAACCACAATCAATGTTAATATTTCCCCCGTTTTTACCCAGATGAAGGAACCTCCTATCTTCCTTCTATCCTACAATTACACTGTAAAAGTTCACTACTACTACTACTTCTCTTAGTTTAAGAGACATCATAAATATTTTGATCGGTCTCGAAACTACTACCTCCTTTAGTTCTCGTGCCGACTTTGTAGTCACTTTTTCCTTGCCATACATTTTCAGATGGAAGGAAGATTTTAGATTGTATAAATATTGAATTTGCATAATTACATCGTGCTGAATTATCAAAATATCGGTAACAAGAAAATAGAGTTTATTGTTTGCTTAAAGTGCTTTCGAATCTTCCATCACTTCCTATCTTCGTAATTGTTATCTCATTGTAAGTAACAATTTACACAGTAATCAACGAGATTACTGCTGGGTGCTTAAAGTTTAGTACATCCTCTTTTCATCCGTTATGCATTAACAACGATATTAATCAACGAGATTAATAATCCCCACCCGTTGCTTCTCAAAGTACAAACAACACAAACTCATCCTCCTGATAAAACAATCAGGGTACGAAAAGTTTGATCTATCGAAACAACATTATCCTGATAAAAGAATCAGGATCAATATTTGATCCTTCGAGCCATACTATCCTGTTAAACAATCAGGATTCAACAGAATCGTTTATATGAAAAAATGACCAAACTAAGCACATCCAGTCCATAGTAAGAGGTATGATACACCAAAACAGCTTCTTCATTGTTATAATCAGTCGTTCATTCAGTATGCACTTTGCGTTGATTGGAGTCATAATAATATACAGGGTGACTGGTGACTCATAGTCCAAACGTTAGTTGTAGTTAGGAGACCTCTATACTCATTCAACACAGGCCATCAACAGTTCCGATTACTTTTCTTTTTGGAGGTACAGGTTGTCTTCCGAAAAATGGGATACTTTTGAAGGGCTATTATTTTCGAACCGCTTTAGCTTTTGGCTTGGTTTCTGGCGCTCTTCTTCCTCGTAACAGAGTGCTTATCAATTTGCCCAAATGTTTGTAATTTTTGAATTTTTGGCTGAAAATGGTCTTAAACGATTTAGTTCGACTCACTGATCAAGAATCCTTGGTCGAAATCGATTCTGTCCGGCGATCCGGCTGGCCGTTAACACGATGACTCTCGAATGAAAGGAGATAGAGGATTGAAATTTACAGGGTAGGTTCAATTTTGTTAACGGGCGAAATCCATCAAGCGGTTTCGGAGTTATGGCCGTTTTTAGTAAAAACATTTTTTATGAATATTTCTGAAACCGATCACTTGTTCTGTCTGAAATTTGGCATCAAATTGTAGAATAGTGACTTTTATATACATGCGAAGTTTTGTATTGATCGGGTTGCCGTTAAGTTTCATACAAAATTTCTTAAAATTTATAACTTTGCGAAATTTGTTATTGTCCTGATGGTTTCGGAGTAACGAAAAAAAATTTTTTTTTTCTTCACAAATTTCAAATTCAATTTTATCTCGGTGAAGTTCGTTACTGCATACCATAGCAATCTATTGATATCATTATCAACTCTAACAAGCTAATACTTTCGGAGATATGATTTTTCGAAATTTCAATAATGAATCATACTTCTATGTTTCCACAGAATGCTGTACCTACTTAATTATTCTATCTATGAATTATTATATGATCGGTGTTCTAACATGTCAACCTATTTTCCTATGAGAGATAAAAGCCAAAATTATTTCTCGTTCGTTATTCTTGATATAAAATACACCTCGTGTTCTAGAAAACAAAGTATGATTGAATGCAAAATGAGCAATGAAATAACCTCACCTATCGTAGAATTATGAGCATGATATGATATTATACTTTTGCGGTGATAATATAATGCCCGTGGATAATCCATATGATGATGGAAATATATTCTTTGGTAAGATACATAATCAAATTGGATTCAGAATATCTCGGGTAAAAACAAAACTGTAATATTGTCTTAGTTTTGATTGATATACCTAATATAATTTTCAGAGCAGATTTGAGGAATGAATATCTCAGATAATTTCGTTATTGGGGAGAATCGGTCTGTTTGAATTTAATTTCTTTCATGATGAAGTTCTATCGTAAGAATCCACTTATATCATTCCCAGAGACCAATAATTTCGGAGATATGATTTGTCAGAGTTTGAGCAATTGCGCCAAAGCTCCTGTCCACAGGGCTTGAACCAATTTTTTTGGTTCAGAATCTGATATATCAACCTTCACCCGTACTTAATAATGAATATTGGATAAATAAGTCAGCAAGGGTAGAAATAATCCTCAATGGTCTGCACGCAGATAACAAACTGTGTGTGGAAACATTTTTTTTTTAATATTCATCCTTGCAGAGTAAGAAAAATTGTGCGAATAACATGTATCATTTCGAGTGGCACAAATTTATCCATGAAACTTAGATTTTTCAAAGACGAGATAAGCCAAGTTTTTTCATATTCAATGCGCTCCATAGTGGAACTATTTTAGATTTATCAATTGCCTTGACACTTCATGAAATTATTACCAATAGTGTCACCAGTCAGCCTATGCATCGTACCTATGCTTTCATAGTGAGCTACTATACAGGCTGACTGATTACACATAGTCCGAAATTGATAAGTAATCATTAAAGGTTATATATTCATTATTAAATGGTTTCTTTCTGGGTTTTCTCTCCCAAACACTGAAAAATATCTATAAAATAAAAAAATTATTATTTTGTGATTGAAGGGTTCGTCGCTTGGTCGAATGTTGATATCTACAGTAATATCCATTGTTGTTATTATTATTGTCACGTCCCATGACGTCACTTGATGGGAAACATAGATTCGTTTTTCTGAACAAAGGAGCTCGCGTGAAATATTGTCTATTGGGTTAACTGGGTTTTAGTTTACCATGTGTGATCTCACCCTTGAAAATAATATTTTTACGAAAAGATAACTGCAAGTAGAATTCTTTGTTAAGCTTCGACCTTTTCTACAGAGATTTATGGCCTATTTCCTGAAAAAGAATGATAAAATGCATTTAACAACTTAAGTGCTAAGAAACGTATCAGTTTCTATACACATTGCCCTGTGTGTTTTTCTTTTTGACTAGACGATTTGAAAACCCCTAGTCTGTGAAAGTTATATATCTGCTCTCGCTGACAGGTTATGTGCAGAAATTACGTAAAATTAGTCAAATAGTGGGAGAAATTCGAGATTTCGAATTCCTAAGATTGAAACACCCTAAAAGTTCACTGATTGGTGCTGGCATCGGAAAGTCAGTAGGTATACCCACTAATTTCGTAAACGACAAATGAGAGTATTGTTTTGTAACATACCAGGGCGTTTTAAGATCGAAACCCCAATCAATGTTAATATTACCCCCGATTTTCCCAGATGAAGGAACCTCCTATTTTTCTTCTATCTGAGCTTTTATATACAATTAGATTGCAAGAATTTATTACTATTCTTGATCTGTAGCGAAACAATACCATTACCTTGTCTTCGTAGCAACTTAGTAGTCACTTCTTCCTTGCTATCCATTTTCATATAGAAGGAAGATTTTAAATTGTATCAATATTGCATTGTACAATTACTTCGTGCTTGTTATCTCGGTATCAGTAATAAGAAAATTCATTTTGTTGTTTGTTGTTCCAATAATTCACCACTTCCTATCCTCGTTATTGTTATCTTATTGCAAGTAACAACTTACGCAGTAATCAACGAGATTACTACTGGGTGCTTAAAGTTAAGTATACCCCTTTACTAATCTCCCTGACAAAACAATCAGGGTGTATAATTCTGGACCTTCGAAATATCATTGTATCCTGATAAAAGAATCAGGACTCAACATTTGATCCTTCGAGCCATAACATCCTGATAAATCAATCAGGATCCAACAATTATTATTAGAACGGAGTCGTGTGGCTTGGTTCAGTCCTTCAGAACTGCGACCGATACGATCTATTGTTCTATTATGATACTTATTCAAGGACATTGTCAATGGTTATAATAATTATAACTAGATTTCAATTTGATCGGATCTGTATTTTTGGAAATTTTGGGGAAAATAAAATGCGGCTTGATGGTTTGTGACTAATTTCGACGGAATCTGACAGATAGATTCTGAGATATAATTTTTTTGAGAAAAGTTTCTCTTCCTCTTGGCTGTTCATAAACCAATATTTCTAACGGTTTACCTCAAGATTCTTTTTCTCCATCAATTTGATCCTTGCGTACCACTATTTCAGAATTCATGAAGGGGTTAATATAGCATTGTAATAAACAAATTCTTAAAAAGCGCTGACGAGAAGTCATGAGCTTTTGCGCGCATGGTCCATTGTATATTCGCGCCTCATACGGAGTCGATCGAGCTAATATTCGGTACTCGATTGCAAAATAGTGGCTCAAAGTCATATGCGGAATTTCAGAGGATTCTGAAGGATAGTCTCGGAAATATAAAATTTTTGAAGAATTTACCAAGTTTTAATTGGATCGGATTTATATATTTTGTGTTATTGAGGAAATAACGACAACATTTGAGATAGGTAGGTATAGGAAAATGGCTATAACTGCAAAATCTTCGGCTGATTATACCCATTAACGCACCGTTGCATTCGGATGCGCAACATACCCTAGGAATTGCAAGTCGCTATCTCTTTCCGTTCGAAAATTATCATGGGAACGGACACCCAGCTACTGAACTCACCCATGGCTATTCGGCTTCAAATATTTTGTTTTCAATATTTTCAGCAATATAGATCCAATTGTGTTGAAATTTGGAACCTGGCTGGTAAGTTAAGTTTTGAAGGCTATCGCCAAATTTCGGCGATGCCGAACGCATAGTTTCTGAGACACATAATTTTTTAAAAATTCTCTAGTGTTGTGATCTTCGCGAATGTTCGCATACGTTTTTGTGTCAGAATTCTACAAATAGCTACAAAGTTTCAATTCGATCAGATCTGTATTGTTTGAAATCACAATTTGTACTTGAAAACTGTTCGGAATCCGGAATCGATTATGCCCATTAACGAACTTAACCCTTAAATGTCGAATTTTGATGTTCAACCAACCCCTTAAAATTTCAAGTCTATCTCTTTCCGTTCGAAATTTATCGGGGCAACGGACGGCCGCACAAAATCGAATTTGACCTTGAATTCTTTACCAGTGCGTCGAACCTAAATTTCAGAAGTGTACTGTGTTACAAATCAGTGAACAGAATGAAAGAGCAAGCTAAAGCCCCTGATTTCACGCGAGAGCTTTCAAAATGTATACTCCTACGATATGAATCAAACAATATCTACATTGGATTAGGATCTTTTGCGCGCATGTTCTATTGTTCATTCTCCTGTATTGGGCAATCTTAATCGAATTTACCATGGTGAATATTCTATTGTCGTTCGATTGAGAGTGTCCAATACAGGAGAACGGACAATAGAATTCAACATGGTAAATTCGATTAAGAGTGTCTAATACAGGATAATGGACAATAGAACATACGCGCAAGAGCTGCGGACTTTACGTCAATGCTTGAACCAATTTCAATTCGATCGGGTCTATATTTTTTGAGTCATCGAGGTAATAATATTCCAGATGGGTATAACTCCGAAACCGTTGGGCCGATTATGGCTAACAGCGAACTTATTTCTCCCTATTTCCATTCGTTCGGGAGTTATGGCAACGGTCACCCATCCAGCTACTGAACTCACACAATGCTGCTCAGATCTCCAAGCATATAGATCCGATCGTGTTCAAACTTGGAACTTTGTAGTAGAGATAGGTTCTGAAGGCTCTCAAATTTCAGCCATGAAGGATGAATAGTTTCTGATATACAGGGTGAGTCTTTGACCACTGCATTAATTTTAACCAAAGATTCCTCTCATCAAATGAAACACTTTTTTCATTTAACATTTTTCCAAATTCAGCTCAGGTAAAAAGATACAGGCTGTTGAAATTTTGAAAAAAAATCAGTTTTTATTTTGTAGCTTTGACATCCTTTTTTCGAATCAAATGAAAGTTGGTGTGAAGTTTCCTATAACTATGATACATATTTTCCAAATATTAGTTATTTTCTACTTTTACTGGTTTTCTAGTTATGGACTCGTTGATTCTCAAAACTAAACGAAATTAGCATAAAGAAAGCATATAAAGTTTTTCTCCAGTCATTTCAAGAATATTCCATCGTTTTAGAACATTATATTATTCTTCATCATTTCTCCCTAAACGCACCGTTTTCGAGATATTCTTCATTGAATGTTTTAAAATGGAAAACTCCAGAAATTTCACTACATTTATGGATCCGTCCCTGAGCATTGGAATCCTGAATCTAGCTGTAAACCACGTTACCATGCCTTATTCTCGTCCGCCAACAATGTCATAGATAATTTATATGCGGGAGTGTATTAGCACATTGTGAAATCTTTAAACGCTTGTAACTTTTTACCTGAGCCGAATCTGGAAAAATGGTAAATGAAAAAAGTGTTTCATTTGATGAGAGGAATCTTTGGTTAAAATTAATGCAGTGGTCAAATACTCACCCTGTATATTCTTTTGAACTTGAGCATTACAATTTGTTTTTTATCTAACAATGAAGCATGTGTATGAAAAAAGTGTTAGCAGAGGTTAGTGTAACGGGGTACCATATAATTTGATATATGATACTAGAGCTTAGGGAAAAAACCTCAGCAAAAAACCCTATCTCCTCATTAGTGTTGTGATTTATGAAAATAGAAATTGTTAACAAAATATGCTGAAATATTAAATTTTGAAGGGCATCTTTTTCTTCATTATCGCTTCTTTCTTCAACAAGCATAGAAGTTTCTCCAAGGTACCCGAAACCCAATCCGGAAAAGGAAAAGACAAAGGGAGAAAACGAACAAATTAAAAATGGAATATTCTATATTTTATCAAATAGATTTGAAACTCGCTACCCATTCTAAAAAAGATTCAGAAACATTATGAATAGCCCTAAAACCATCTTTGAATCTATATATGCGACAATTATTAACTAAATGATCTATGGTTTCCTCTGCTTCCCCGCATTCACAACTAGAATTGAGGTGAATAAATGTCAAAAGTTACTTTCATTTTGTCCTTTGTATTACACATTGTATGCAAATTTGAGTTTCTGCATAAACAATAAATAACTGTTGCGAAAGGTTTAAAAGAAATCATTATCAATATTTCAAAAATTACAACAATTACTATAACTATGATACATATTTTCCAAATATTAGTTATTTTCTACTTCTACTAGTTTTCTAGTTATGGACTCGTGGATTCATAAAACTAAACGAAATTTGCATAAAGAAAGCATATAAACTCTTTGTTGAGTCATTTCAAGAATATTCCATCGTTTTAGAACATTATATTATTCTTCATCATTTCTCCTTAAACGCACCATTTTCGAGATATTCTTCATTGAATGTTTTAAAATGGAACCTCCAGAAATTTCACTACTTTTATGGATCCGTCCCTGAGCGTTGGAATCCCGAATCAAGCTGTAAACCACGTTACCATGCCTTATTCTCGTCCGCCAACAATGTCATAGATACTTTATATGCGGGAGTGTATTAGCACATTGTGAAATCTTTAAACGCCTTTAACTTTTTTCCTGAGCCGAAACTGGAAAAATGGTAAATGAAAAAAGTGTTTCATTTGATGAGAGGAATCTTTTGTTAAAATTAATGCAGTGGTCAAAGACTCACCCTGTATATACATTTTTTCAATGATTTTTAAAAAAATTCTTGTGATACGATCCCCACAAAATTTTGTAAGAATTTTCGCGTTAGCATTCTTCAACTAATAACCATATTTGAATTGGATCGGTTTCGTATGTTTCGAGTTATTTAGGAAATAACAACCAAATTTCAGATGCGTATAACTCCAAACCCGTACGGCCGATTATGCTTATAAACAAACTCAAATGTCGCATTCAGATGCACAGCCTAATCTGTAAATTTCAAGTCGCTATCTCCTTCCGTTCTCAGGTTATCGTGACATAAAAAATATTTTCAATCATTTTTTGAAATGTTCTAGTGATACGATTCTCACAAAATTTCACAAACGTGCTTAGGTTTACATTCTACAACTATTTACAAAGTTTCAAACCGATCGGATTTATATTGGTTGAAAACAAAATAATTACTCGGAAACCATTTAGCCGATTATGCCCATTAACGAACTTGTCCGTATTATTGGGATTCGCCACCTACCCTGAAAATTTCAAGTCGCTAGCTCGGCGAATAATTCCAAAATTACAGACATTTGGGCAAAATGATAACGCGATGTTCCCTAGAACATACGCGCAAAAAAATATTAATTGGAAAAAAAAATCCATAAAAAGCACCGACATAAAGTCAGAAGCTTTTGCACGCATGTTCTTTTGTCTATTCACGCCTCATACAACCTCACGAAATACTGCATGAACCTTCAAGATGTCTTTTTTCCACCGAGTACTAGATTTCACTTCGATCGGACCTGTATTTTTGAAAATATTGGAAAAATAAAATGTAGCTTGAAGGTTTATGCAAAATTTTGGTTTAATCTGGCAGAAAATTTCTGAAATATAAAATTTTTGAAGACAAATTTAAAATTTTTTTTTGAGAAAATTTTTATTTTGTTTTCTAGTGATAACACCCTCGCGAAGTTTCGCAAAGATTTGCTTGCCAGTATTCTACAATTACTTATCAGGTTTCAATTGGATCGCATTTGTATTCTTTGAGTTATCGAGTAAATTACAACAAAATTTCAGATGGGTATGACTCCGAAACCGTTCGTCCAATTATGCCCATAAACGAACGCAACCATCGCATTTGTACGCGAAACATACCCTGTAAATTGCAAGTCGCTATCTCCTTCCTTTCGAAAGTTATCGTGGCAATGAATAGAACCGAATTTGACCTCCAATTCGTCATCAGTGAGTCGAACCTCTCTGAGACCATTTTCGGTAAAACATTCGAAAAGTACAGACATTTGGGCAAAATAATAGCAAGCTGTTCCCAAGAACATGCGGTCAAAAAATTTGATAAAATGCACGAAGCAATATTAAAGCTACGTTGAGGCTTCAGTATTTTTCTGAAATGGCATGCAGAGTCAACAAAACATCATGGTAAGCTTTTGGTAGGTACCTTTGTGGTTGCTTGAACTTGAAGGCAAGTTGTTCTTTGCGGAGAATCCAGCTCCAGCGACCGCCGACAACAAAACGTAAAGCACGAATAGAAAAATCATGATACTTAAATCGCTCACTTTTCACAAAGAACTGAGAAGCGCACCATATACTTGACTGCTTTACTGGAATGGAGCGCATATTCCCTTTGGTTCAATCGCCGACAGCGACCTTGTCCCGGGAGAAAGTAGTTCGAAGGAAAGGTTGGCAGAGATGCGTTTTCCGTTTTTTCGCAATGTTTTGGATGTCATTATCGCCGATGGTTTTCTTTGGCAATAGGATGGGGCGATAAAGATCTACAAGAAGAACGTGTTGAATCAATTTTTATTTCATAACTGCCTGCGATGAGTTAGAACTGCGAGGTTTTCCGTAAATTGTAATTGTTTTCGTGCGATGATTTAATGATGATGAAAAAAGCACGTTATCTTCACCATGTGGATGGGCTACAATTAGTAATGTAACCTTTTAATGAGCTATTAACAGTCTGGGTGAACACTGTATTTTGATGTGCAAGGTTGACAACTCTAATTATAGAGCTTGTAAATCTACCGACATTTGTCCAAATTATAATTGTAATTATGAGTAGAGATATGAATATTTCGATGATTTCTAAATATCAATAAGATACTAATCACCAACAACCAAGCACTGATGCCGTTCAAAAACAATTTGAATGGTATATCTACATCGAAACTATAATGTGAAATTAAGTTTTGAGGAGTGAGTGTTGTTATTGTTATACCTATACCGGGTGGTCCAGATCTTAACCAATAAATTTTGACCACGTATTATACGTCAAAAATAAGCCCTAGACTGCCATATAAACATATGTCGAGAAATGCTTCCTCTCCGAGATACAGGGTGTTAAAATTATAGAAAAAAAATGTTTTTTATTAATAAGTTTTACACTTCTTGAAATATTTCTATGAAATTTGGGACATAGGCTTTAAAGATCCAGGATCACTTTTTGAATAAAATTATTATTTTTTTATTCTGCCAGTGGCGTCCGTACTTCATCGAGACTGAATATTTTTAGACAAAAAAATGATGCACCCCTGGTTTTTCCAACAATGAAAATTATTCTTGAAATCCTTATTCAATAAGAAGCAAATTCAGTCTCTTGACTTTTTGACGTACGAGGGAACGTTTCCAAGTTAAGAAAATAAAACATATTCTCATGCATGAAGAAAATATTATATGGTACATATTAATGATAAGACTACTTTTGTAAACGAAATGTGTAATTAAAACTAGAGCGCCAAAAAAACCGTTAACAGCCACACTCATACCCAACTTTCATAGAAATCTTTGAACCAGAATAAATATTTTTTTCTAATAATTTTAACACCCTGTATCTCTAAGAGGAAGCATATCTCGACTGTTTATATGACAATCTAGGGCTTATTTTTGACGTAGAATACGTAGGTTAAAATTTCTGTGTTTAGATCTGGACCAGCCTGTATTTTGTCGGGTTGTTCAGGTGAACAGAGTGCCTATCAATTCGTCCAAATGTCTGTATTTTTCGAATATTTGGCCGAGAATGGTCTCAAAAGGATTAGTTTCGACTCTCTGTTGAAAAATTCGATGTCAAAATTCATTCTGTCCGGCCGCCCGTCAGCACGGCTACACTAGAATGCAATGAGTTAGAGACTTGAAATTTTAAAGGTACCCCTACACGGTCAATCATGAATGACAGTCTGACTGATCAATCAGACTGTCAATCCTAGCTTCAATCTTGAAGCCCCTACAGGTATCAGTCATACTGACAGTCTGATTGAAGTAATTTTAGCTCAGTTGACATTAAAACATCAAACAGAGCGGAATGTCTCTCAAAGAAAAGGATATCAGCAAGCAGTGCTGACGATTATAAAAACTACTATCGTATGGATAAACCCATGTTGTCACCACATGAAGTGGGCTTGTATACTTCATCGGCTCCTGCTCCACTTCTCGATGAGATTTTTATTTTTTTCAGCTCACGTCTAAAATTTGAACGTAGTATGTTCAATTTTTTAGTCCTTCACTGTGGCATTTGGCTTCATTTCTTGGAATATAACAAGAAGTTTTTCCAATGCCATATTCTTCTTGTACTTATTGGATTAACTCGGATGTGCTTTGTTCCATAGTTCCGGGAAATATTCATAAACTTCCATGAATCTTTGCAGGCAATCGCGATCACCGGCACTTGTTGGTAACTCGCCGAAAGCATCGGTTTCACAGCGCTCGTTCTCCATGATAGCATTAACAAGACTGAAGAAAAGAATGACGGAATCCCTAGACCATCAGTCAGATTGACAGTCTCCCCTCCACATACCGTGATTGAAGCTCGGATTTCAAAATATTTGGAAATCCGTCAGTCCAATCATCATTCCATCAGTCTTGACCCTACACCATCAATCGGATTGTCATTCTTCGCTGTGACTGACAATCCGATTGATCGTGTAGGGGTACCTTAAGAGAAGGTTTGGAGCCCAAATGCGCCGACTAGCTTCGTCAATGGGCAAAATCCATCGAGTGGTTCTAGAGTTACAGACATCTGAAATTTTGTTTTCCCATCAATAACTCGAAAAAAATACTGACTTATCGAATTAAAGCGTGGTAGTTATTCGGGAAATACCAACACGAAGACTTATGCAAAATTTTGTGAGGATCGCATGACTGTAAAATTAAAAAAAAATATTCTGTATCTCAGAAACTATCCGTCAGATATCGTTGAAATTCTGCGAGAAACTTCAAAACCCTATTTTACACGGAAGTTCTAGATTTGAACTCGATCGGATCCATATTGGTGAAGATATTTCCGAAATATAATAATATAAGTTCTCGATTTAAACTGGATCGAATAATATGCAACATGATGATATCTTTCTAACATTAGAAATTCGAAATTTGGTCTTCTGTGGCCCAGTGATAGGCATTGGTCTTCTTGGCGAGTAGGTACCTGGATCGATTCCCGTAGCCGAAATGATCGATCTTCTTCGTGTTTGTTTTCAATTCTATCGGAACTCCAACTTTGTGTAAAGGGTTATGACGAAATTGAGTCGATCTTTTCATTATATTACGTGAATATTTTCGTATATTGATGAAAAAATACTGCTGTACGGGACGTTTTTTTTTATAAAATCTCAATCCATAGTTCCTCATGGCACAACCATATGATTCTACTGATTTGCAACATAGGAATAATTCTCGAAATAAATTATTGAAAATGAAACCACTGCTATACATTAAGCCACCACAAACACAGCACTATTTATTTTTGACCCAACAGCGAATGTATGTATTTGGGTGGGTCCTTGCGCCACCACAGATACAGCAATGCGCACGTACGCGCCGGCGCGTCGGCGCCGCTGACTAGCTGGCACCGACAAGCCTCCACATTCAGTGAGCCAGAGACAATAGCATCCTTCTATTTCTCTATGTGATCAGCGCGATACTAAAAGGATCCGAGCTGACCGATCAGCGCTGACCGTCAGCGCCGACCGTCAGCGTGACAGGAAAACCAGCCTTATGGTCGAATTTTGAAAAACATTTCCGCCATCTGAAAACTAAACTGGATCATTCACTCCAAGTTATAACTTGTTGGAAATTAAAATATATTCAAGTTATATCCGCATATCCCTAACTTTCTTGGATCAGTTTATTTTCACCAGCATTAAAATATTTTTTATAAATGCAAACCAATTTAATGACTGGGATAAACCCGTTCAACCCTAAATGTACCTATTAAATACCACAACAAAAGCCGCATTAAATGGGTCATTTATTTTCTTTCAATCTCGAGCTTTATTGAATAAAACATTTTTAAATCATGCTCCCAAAGTGAACGAGTTCAGATTTTCGCAAATCCTCTTTAAAATGATTTTTACACGGTTACACCGACAAAATCCACGACCACCCCTTCCCCATGGTAGGCAGAGAAGGACGAACAGTGTTAAAAAATACAAGCACTCCCAACTGTCCGTGTTCTTGTTGTGCATTGTTAAATTACTATAAATTATGAAGTGCGTCCTGTATGCGGGGGAGAGCTGCTTTTAAGGATTGGATCGGCAAAGTAGCTGACGGGAAAAGGAAAGCGGGAGAGCTTGAGCGTCCTTTTAATGCTCTTACCCGTTTTCAGAGACAGGGATGACTCTCCCAGAAAACTGTGGCCCCAAAACTGCTTTCATGTCAACCCCACAATCCTATCTATCGACTTCTAATGCGTATCTCAAAATTAAAATAAATCACCGAGCGCTTCTCGTTAACGGAATATTCCTCACCGCTGCGTTCAATTTTTGCCGCTCTTTTCTGTTTATTATCAACCCAACAGTGAATGGTATGTAGTTGAGTCGAAACTAATCGTTTGATACCATTCTAGGCCAAACAGTGGACCAGAGTTTTTTGGAAGTTGTGAGTAAGGTCGGATTCATATTTGTATCGGTATAATATCGTTACTCTGTTTGTGTTTATGCGACCCGTAATTCGTCAAACGAGAATGAACAGTTGCGGTTATGGTTTGACATTTTGAAACATATTCAGAGTCTAAATTAATTCAGATGATTTCTTATGAATCCGTTCGAGAGTTATCGTGTTAACGGCCAACAACGGGTAGTTTGCATATAATTACACAAGAAATATATGTATCTCATTTCACAGAACAAAGGAATTTTTTGTTGATTATGTTCCCAAAGTTTTTGCTAAAAGCAGTTTTTCATGCATAACAAATCGAACAAGACCAATAATAAATAACGTTTTATTACCAATTAAAGATGACACTTCCAGTTGAATGGAAAAACGGATAGTTTGTAAATAATTAAACAAGAAATATATCATATCTCATTTCATCAATAAGTCTGTGTACTGTGTTGTTAGTCAAAAGTAAAATGCAGGTTTCTGTAATACAGGTCTTAAGAACTATTCAACGGCTGGTGGAATCTCCTGAGGGGGACGATAAAGAGTAATTTTGGAATCACTGAGTTAGATCCTCAATGTAAATATTCTTGTTTGATCATCTTATTTCCCACGACGATCAAGTCTTAGTCCTCCCCATTAAAGAGGAGGTTCGATAAATTGAAGCATAATTTGCAGTAGCTGTTGCACTCCTGAGGCATTCTTACTTTCACATTTTGATAATTAGAATGGATAAGCACTTCTTGTTTATACTAATGATACAGTTTCTTTGAAAACTATACAGCGACAATAATAAGGTTGTTGAAACGGAATACCTCAGCGAAAGTGAATTCTCAATTTCAAGGGGATACGTATCGAATTTACCGAAATCTAGATAAACGGAACGTATAATGGAACACTGGTATTATTTTCTGGTACAATAAATTCGTATCTACATACGTACATTATACCATCACACAACTCGTTTCCCAACAGCAACCATGAAAATTGGACGAAATCGAATTGTAATCTGTATAATGACAATCGATGGTGGTTATGCATGACGTATCTAGAAATCGATTGAAATAACATTATGGAGGGTATGAAGTAATTTCTGGAGCTTTACAAGGTGAGTCTTTAAGTTGTATATCAATTTAACCATAGCTTCGTCTCATCATTCAAAACACTTCTTGCGCACATGTTGTGGGGAACAGCGCGCTATCATTTTGCCCAAATGTCTGTAATTTATAAATCGAACCTAATCGTTTGAGACTATTTTCGGCAAAAAATCCGAAAATTACAGACATTTGGGCAAAATGATAACGCGATGTGCCCCAGAACATACGCGCAAAAATTCGCTTAAAAATTTGGCTTAATCATCCAAACGGTTTGGGAGTTGAAATTTTGTTTTCAAACAATACAGATATCAAGATTTATGCGAAATTTCGTCAGGATCGCATAACTAGAAAATCAAAATAAAAATTATTGAAAAACACTCTGTAACTATCTCAGAAACCATACGCGACAGTCTTCAAAATCTAATTCTACAGCCAAGTTCTAAATTTGAAGATGATGAGATCTATATTTTTTGAGATATTGAAAAAATATTGTAAGCTGAGCAGCCTTGGATCAGTAGCTGGATGGGTGACCGTTGCCAGTGTTGCCACGATAAATTTCGAACGGAAAGTGATTGCAACTTGCAATTTTTAGGGTAGGCGACTGTTCGTTAATGGGCATAATCAGCCAAACAGTTTCACATTTAAATAGTTTCAGAATACCCAGAAGTCCATGGGACTTAACTCAGGTGATCTTGGTGGCCATGCAAACGGGCAATTGTTTTCTATCCATTATTACCATGTGTATCGTTCAGGTGCAGTACTACCTCTCTTTTGCGATGTGGTGCTTAAATCATAAAATCTGATTAAAGTATCTGTTTGCGGTATTCGACGATTGGGAAAACGTAGTCTGTATTCTCTTACTGCAGCTCATTCTTTACCATCGCAAAACCCATAAACAAAAACCATATCAGCATATTATGTATGGGTAAATTTCGACACCATCTTCAGTTTAACAATTTGTTTGACCGATATAAATTGTTATGGCCATAATGAATCTCGCGCTCTATTATTATCTCATAAAACCACAGATAATAATGATTTGAACATTTTGAATTATTGATGGGTAATCAAATCACCAAATTTCAGTTGTAATTAAAATTCATTGCTGCTGAAGTCTATTCGACTGAACATTAAATGAGATGTCTGTACTACGGTAACTCTCCATAAAATCCATTCAGAAAATTGGGAGAGTCCTGTTGGATAGGAGCTTTGGCGCTTTTGTCCAAACTTTGACAAATCATACCTCCGGAAGTATTGGTTTCTCAGAGTTGGGAATTATATCAATGGATTCTTACGATAGAACTTCATTATAAAAGAAATTCAAGCATTATAAAATAATTCAAATTCAACAAGAGTGCCAAAAATTATCAATTCAAAACCAACAGACCAATTCTACCCAATAACGAACTTATCCGAGATATTCATTCCTCAAATCTATGAAAATTATATTATATCCATTGAAACTTAGCCAATATTCTAGTTTTGTTCTTACTGGAGATATTCTGAACCCAATTTGCCAAAGAGCTATCTATGATAGCTTTTTATTCCGTTGGTCGTTTTGCATGCAATCATACTTTGTTTGACATGTTACTGAAGATATCATGAACCCAATTTGTTTAAATTACCAAAGTATATATATCCATCATCATCATATGGGTTATACAAGAGCTATCTACGATGGCTGAGGTTATTCCGTTGGTCATTTTGCATTCAATCATACTTAGTTTGACATGTCTCGATGTCTCTTATCCACAGAACACTAGTAGCTCTTATCTGTAGATGAGACAATGATGAAATGTATGAACACAGATATGAACACAGCTGTCTATGCAGGATTTAGCCAAATGAATTTGTTATCAGAAATGCATATACGGGGTGAATATTTTCAACTCAACACGAAAATCCAATTTTTCCCAATAATTGCCTGCAATTTTTGTTTTTATCTACTCACGAGCGTGTGCATTCTTAGCGTTCAACACTTGTACAAAATAAGATTGAAAAATAATGACCCAATCAGAAGTTATATACAAGTGAATTCTCCACCTAAACAGTATCTCCGAAACAGTTGAATTCAGATCTGAAATATTTTCATTGTTAAGTCCATGAGATAGGTCCTTCAAGTCAGTTAACTACAGCTGACTATAGTTGCTGGACACCCTGTATATCAAGTATACTGCACCACAAAAGTTAAGGAAGTTCAGAAATTTTGTAACCGTTTCTCATTTATGAGAAATCAAATGTTTACCCTCTTATATCTGAATGGTTTTTTTGCTCCTCGTTCGATGACTTTTTCAGTTTCAGGTAAGTTCTTGTCGTTTGCGTTTCTGAGAATTTTGAATCTATTATTGTTTTAAGTTCTAACAATCAACTTTGATTCAGAATCTGAAAATTTGATTTGCAATAATGTCTAGACTTAAGCTTAGTGCGGATGAAGCCAATAGGGCTATTGGTATGATAGAGGCGGGACGTAATCAAAGATATGTTGCGAATTTCTTTCAAGTTAGTGAAGGCGTAGTTCCCTGGCTCGTCCATCGATATCGAGAAATTGGAAATCTAACCGAAAGATCGAGAAGTGGACGCCCAAGATCTACCACTCCTGCACAAGATAAGTTTCTGACTGTGTCTAGCCGTAGAGAGCCTTTGACTACATGCAACAACGCCTTTTGAACATTAGGTACTGGTGTTTTGGTTTCGATTGAAACAGTTCGTTGACGTTCGAGACGTTAATCTACATTCTCTACGACTTTTGACAAGGATTTCACTAAAGAGATCAATGCGACTTCGATTGGAATTGGCCAATGAGCACGTGAATTGGAACGATCAATGGAGGTCTGTATTGTTCACAATGAGTTGAGACATGACGGTTTTCGGATAGTCGTCGTGTTCGGGTATGGACCCATCCTCTATGGTGCCCTGAAATCGCAGATCGGTTCAGGAAGTTCATCCGTTCAGAGGCCGTACAGTTACTTTTTGGGAAGGCGTTTGTTTCAATGGACGTACAGAATTGTGGGCGCTTGATGCTACCATGAATGCGCAGATTTACATAGAGCAAGTCATTGACAATATTTTTCCTTTGTTTCATGCTGCTATTGGGCCAAATTTCTTATTTTTGGACGATAATGCGCCACCCCATCTTGCGAGAATTGTCGATGAAGCTCTGGAAATCCATACTGTTCCACATTTGGCCCTGCCCTCTCGGTCGCCAGATCATTGAAAAATTGGTTAAAGCACTGACGTGAAGTAAGGAGCTTTTGCGCGTATGTTCTATTGTCCATTCTCCTGCATGGTAAATTCGATAAAGGGTGTCCAATGGAGGAGAATGGACAATAGAACATACGCGCAAAAGCTCCTGACTTCACGTCAGCGCTTGAACCAATTTTTTTTTTCGTAATTTTTTTAAAATTTTCTAGGGGAAGGTACGGTTCTTACAAAAATTTTTTTTCGTAATTTTTTTAAAATTTTCTAGGGTTACAGTTCTTACAACATTTTAAACACGTCATTATGTTGATTTTCTACTACTAGTTACCAAGCTTCAATTCGATCGAATATTTATTTGTTGAGTTATCAAGGAAATAATATTCCAGGTGGGTATAACTCGTAAACCGTTCGACCGATTATGCCTAAAAACGAACTCAACTCTCCCATTCGGATACGCAACCTACCCTGAAAATTACAAGTCCCTATCTCCTTTCGTTCGAAAGTTATCGAGGCAACGGTTACCCATCTACTGAACTCACACAAGGCTGCTCGAATCTACAACAATATTTAACCGATCGTGTTAAAACTTGAAACTTGGCAGTAGAGTTAGGTTATAAAGGCTCTTGCAAAATTTCAGCAATTTTAAACAAATTGTTACTGATATATAGAATTTTTTTTTCAATTTTCAATGATTTTTTGAAAATTTTCTACAAATACTATCCTCACGAAATTTTTCAAGTATTTTCGCGTTGGCATTTTACAACTAATAACCATGTTTGAATTCAATCGGTTTAGTATTTTTCGAGTTAATGAGGAAAAAAAAACAACTAAATTTCAGATGACTATAACTCTAAAACTGTTTGGCCGATTATGCTCATAAACAAACTGAAATGTCGCGTTCTGATGCACATCATAACCTGAAAACTTCAAGCCGCAATCTCTTTCCGTTATCAAGTTATCGTGACAACAAAAATATTTTTTAATAATTTTTTAATAATTTTCTAGCAATACGATTCGCACAAAATTTCACAAACGTGCTTGTGTTCATATTCTAGAACAACTCACGAAGTTTCAATTCGATCGGATTCATATTGGTTGAAAACAAAATTATTACTCGGAAATCATTGGGCCGATTATGCCCATTAACAAACTTGTCCGTCGTATTGGGATACGCCACCTACCCTGAAAATTTCAAGTCGCTATCTCATTCCGTTCTTAGTTATCGTGGCAACGGCCGGCCGGACAGAATCAAATTTGACCTCGAATTCTTCATTGGGGAGTCGAACCAAATCGTTTGAGACCATTTTCGTCAAAAAATTCGAAAGTTATAGACATTTGGGCAAAATGTTAACGCGATGTTCCCCAGAACATAGGCGCAACAAGCTTGGGATCATCTACAAAAAGCTTTGGATTCTCATCAACAACCCCCACATACACTTCAAGAACTCAGACGGGTTTTACCGCAACTCTGGAGGGAAATTGATCAAGGACAGTTCAACAATGTGATCGGAAGTATGCTAAGGCGTTTTCAGGCTGTGGTCGATGTTCGAGGAGGCCATACTCTTTACTGAACTTTATTTTTGCAAATTTGTGAGTGAACTGATTTTGCATTACAAATACTAAAAATAAATTTTCACCCGAAACTGTGGAGAAATGGACAAAAGAATAAGTTAGATAAGTGAGCAAATATTTAGATTTTTCATATTTAAAAATTTGTGAAAAAAATGGAAACTTTTGAAACAGTCCCAAAACTCTTGTGGAGCAGTATAGTTCAAGTCAATCCTGTTCTCTTGTAATTTTATTGGTTTAATGATCAGCGACGTCGACACGGCCTTATGGAGCGGTATTGAGATAAGTAATGTGCAAGAATTTGGAGAAATAATTTCAGTCTACTCATTCCTACTGAAATTTTTAATGTATCTTCGTAATATCAAGGATATCTTGTCTCGTTTCAAGTGACGCATATGTTTCCCGTATATTTTTTAATTGTAGGGTTATCTTGACCCAGGCAAGGCCAATAACTCGAACGGTCAAGATCTGTTAACTCTTTGCGCACGATATATTTTTCAACCAAAATATAGACCGGTTTTCGCATGGAACACTTTTAAAGTTTCATTGCTCATTGAAAATTGATCTTTCTCTCGAGTGGATGAATTCCTGAATGACAATGAGTTACACATGAATGTTTGCGTATTCAAATATCGCATTCTGGTATAGCTATTTTAGCCCAGTCATATTAGTGGTTTCACCTCGCAATGAAAGATTATCCGCCGTATTCACAAGCATTCAATCTCCGTTAAGTCCTAACTGAGATCCTCAGTTAAGGATAAATAAGAATAGCAACCTCAGTTAACGTATGTAACGGTGCTGAAACAGGCCTGTTTCACGTTAATTTGCACTTAAACTGAGCTTGCGATTCTTATTTATCCTTAACTGACTCGCAACCTCAGTTAACGTATGTATAACGGTGCTGAAACAGGCCTGTTTCACGTTAATTTGCACTTAAACTGAGGTTGCGATTCTTATTTATCCTTAACTCAGGACCGCAGTTAGGACTTAACAGAGATTAAATTCTTTGTGAATACTTTGTGCGGAATAAGCTGTAAATTGGTATAAACCTTTGTTTTGTCGTTCTAAAGTTGTCTCATATGTTATTGTTTCCGCGTCTTAAGATATTGAAGGTCAAAGGTCACAAAAATGGGTTTTTCGCGAATATCTCGCTTCCAATTGCTTAAATCAGATTTGCACCTATTATGAAAGTTGTAGAATATAAAATTCATAATAATTTTTGTTTGAACTTTTTTTTTATACGATTAACAGTTTTTTGGGTAGATAATTAATAATTAGTACATAAATAATGGGCTTTTTTAATAAGTATTTTATAAATAATTCACTTTATACAACGTACTGATAACCGTAACTCGCGCTTGACCTTGCATTAGGCCATATATGGCTATACTCTGCGCAATCTTTGCACTCTTCCCCAAAAACGGTTGATCGTATGAAAAAAGAGTTCAAACAAAGATTGTATGAAATTTTATACTCCATAACTTTCATAATAAGTAAAATTCTCATTTAACCAATGGGAAGCGAGATATTTGCGAAAAACCGATTTTTGTGACGTTTGACCAATGTCTTAAGACACGGACACGATAGCATATGTGACTTTTGAGACAACATTTAGAACGACAAAACAAAGGTTTATACCAATTTACAGCTTATTATATTTCATTCCGAGGCTGACCCCTTTTCACCTAATATGACTATAGGCTATTTCTGATCCATTATTTAAAGTGACGTCGCATTCAATGCAGTTCATTTTCAGTTAATCAGTTGCTTCCATAGAAGATGGACTCCGTCATGATGTCGATGCTCAACAATGTCAGTTGTACATATTCGTTTAAAGCAACTGCTAATCATAAACTGGATTGGTGAATGAAATAGCGATAATTGGCCTAGCCTCTTTGTTCCTTACTAATAATCATAGTTAGATATAGTTAATCGAAATTAATTTTTTCGGATACGAGTGGCATTATATCACTGAATCGAAAATCTACAGTACCTCAACGATTGAAGTGGATATTGCAAGATTTCATGAACCGTAAATAGGTATTCAAAAAGAAGAAAATTTCATGATGCAATCCAGAAATCTGAAAAAATCAGATATTTAAATGAACAAGTTGGAAAAGCCCTGTGGCCAGGAGCTTTAGTGATCTGTTCAAATTTATAGCCAGGGCGGTCACCAATCCAGGTACTGAACTCGACCGAAGCTGCTTAACTCCAGGAAAAAAATAATATTGCCAAGAATATAAATCCCACTGTAACCACAAACATCCCTAAAAAACTGGTCCACTTTTTGGGTGAGAATGGTCTCAAATACATACCATTCACTGTTGGATCGAAAATAAAAAGTGCTGTGTTTTTAGTGGCGTGAGGACCCATTCGAATACATGCATTCACTGTTGGGTTGAAAATAAAGAGTGCAATTTATGGAGGCGTAAGGACACAGATCAGTCCAATCGTACAATTGTGCCATAAAAAACTCCTGTAGGTATAGCATTGGGTATTTTATTTTCAATAATTTATTCCGAGAATTATTCCTATGATACAAATCAGTCGAATCGTATGGTTGTGCCATGAGTAACTGTGAATTGAATTATCACTGGGTATTGAACGAATGTTATTAGTGACGTATCGACTTATCAAATTTAACTTCAGCTGATCTAATTCATTAAATTCTCTCCAGGCCCGTCAAAAATCAAAAACTAATGACAACTTCGTTGGTCGAGTGTAAAACCAGTGGACCAGTACATCTCGATCTTTGGAATATTTCGGCATTATCTTCACCGATATATATCCGATCGAATTCAAATCTGAAACTTTACTGTAAAATAAGTTTTTGAAGGTTCTCCTGGAATTTCAACGATATCTGACTTGATCTGATTTGATCAGATCACAACTCAGTGGATTTTCCCATCAACAAACTCTCTAATTCATTGCATACGACCGTAATTGTGCTGAAGTCCGGACGGCCAGACAGAATCAATTTTGATCTCGGATTCTTCATCAGTGAAAATTGGGGTGGTTACCCATCCAGGTACTGCATTCACTAGAGGCTGCAAATATCTCATTTTATTGAACTACCTTTTAACTGAATCTTTGCAGAATTAACCTTGTTCTTTTTATTCTTAGTAGATGTTCAGGCATAGAATTATTCATCCATATCTGACGGATAGTGTCAACTCTGTAAATCATTGCGTTCGGGAGTCATCATGCTGACAGCTGGACGGACATAATTAAGTTTTACCTCGGATGCTTCATCAATGAGTCAAAAGTAATCGTTTGACACTATTTCTGGCTAACATTTCGACAATTACAGATATTTGGGCTACTTGATAGACACTCTGCTCAGAGGGAAAACGCGCGAAAAAAACGAGTAATTTGAGGTATAATAAAATCTTTCATTGCAAAATTAACAATGCATAAAATTTTTAATATCGTTAGGACGCCCCCAGCTATGACTCGATGTTGTTACTCGGTTTGGTTGAAATAAATCAAATTATCTATGAATGGCTGAGGTATTGCCCCCTCCTTCTCGCAGTTCCTGTAAAGTTTGTGGGATATTCTGGAGACGGTTAAATTGCATCGACATTTCAGTCCAGGCGTGCTCGATGCAATTCATACCGAGTGAACATGGTGGACAGTTAATTATCGTCATTCAATGATAATTTATCATTACATTCACAATTCTGCCTCGGTGTGGAGTGGCACTGTCGTCGATTAAGACGAAATGTTCTCAATTACTCCAGAAAATAGTACAAATAATCACTCTACAAGTCTACAACCATGGCGCGATATCTCACAGCCTTCATCGTTTGATTAATTAGGGCCAGTAAGTGATTACGACCATTGAGACCTCTCCAGATACATACGGATCTCCAACAAAGAGTATAGCTGGCGCCATTAAGTTTGCATGTATTAGTCGTGATTCCCAATTATCACATGTACGTCTTACAGATGTTTTGAAAACGTCTAACCTGGATATTCTGGACGTCTTATGGCCAGTTTCTGAGGACAATTACATGTGGTTTATCTTGGTCCTACATAGGTCCAGGATAGAACCTATTTGAAACCAAAAATGGATGGTTTACTGTGGTAGTGTGGCCTATTCTAACCTATCCATCCTTGGCATGGTGGACTATGGAGAAGGCCGGTAGTCACGCCATCATGACCAAATTCCAAAGAAGGGCCTGTTTGAGCATAAAAGGCACTCTGAGATCTTCTCCCACAGCATACTTAAAATTAGTACTGAGTGTAACACCCATACACCTCGTGTCGCGCATGCTGCTACAAAAACAGCTTTTAGAGTCTGGAAACAGGGACAAAGGAGTGATAGTAGATTATATAGGGGGCAAGGGCTCTCAAAATGTCGGAGGATATTGATGGGTGCCTCCTCTATAGAGGTAATGGGTAACTTCTTCTGCTATGATGAACCTTACAGCGAGGGTAGATGTTCCTAATCGAAGACAATCGTGTTCGCCATACAGATTTTTTAAACGGATGTATCCACTTGGTTTACCAATGGTTCTGTGATTCTCACGGGGCTCAGGTTGCCAGGATTGTGGGTCCTCGCGCTAATCTGTCCATACAGATGAATTGACTATGCGATAGGTACGATATTATTTACTGGGCCGGTACCGTCACAACCTATCTGTCGTACATCTGCCAAAGTTTAATTTGAGAAATTTCTCTGAATGGCGACAGACCTTCCTCGAAGACATAGGTTAAAAATCTCCTAGCTCTAGAGATAACCAAATGAGTCTAGTAACTGGTGCTTTAACAGGCCACCTGTGTAACAAACATTTAAAGAGAAAGGGGATAAGTGGGTCTTCCTTATGTCGTATCCTGTTTCCTGTGTCCTGTATGCAGGAACACAGACGAAACTGCTGGACATATTATGTTCAACTGTAGTAACCTAATCGGACTAAGGACGGTACACCTAGGAATCCCAGCACCCACTATACCTGTGTTGAGAGGAACCCCGCTCCGGTGACACGCGGAATTTTTGTCAGTGTGTCATTGGGTCTGAGCTCAGATCAATAAGTAAACTGTTTACTTATTGATCTGAGGGTCTGAGTCTCAGATCAATAAGTTAACTGTCTACTTATTGATCTGAGGGTCTGAGTCTCACCATCTTTACGCGGAGAAACAATGGTCCGCAAGGCCTTTATTCAGCCGCAGAAGGAGAAACTGAAATGGACCTTTTGGGGACACTCATTTCCATTAAGTAATTATGAACTTCGAGCAACTATAGCTAGATATTCATTGATGTAATCTGATTAGATAGGTCAATATAAAAGAAATGTAAAAACATTAATCTTAAACTAGGTACTTACTTGTTCATAAGAATTAATAGAGATATTAGGTCCAGCATAGGTGAGAACATATCAAATAACCATTATGTCATAACATGTACCAAAACGAAAGTGCTAATATATGCTACATGTTTACAATTCTCCAATAAAAGAGTTTTATTTATTTTCCAACTGTAGATCATTCTGCTCAAATGTAATCAGTAATGAACTTTCTTTTATTTTATCGCTGCTTATGAAGCATGAATTTGACTAACAAACATAAAATTCAAGACCAAAAAATTTAGAAAAAAGCACTGAATGTAGTCAGGAGTTTTTGCGCTCATGTTCTTTCGTCTATTCACGCCTCACACACCTGCACGAAATACTGAACCTTCAAGCCATTTTTTGCGCGCTTGTTCCGCCAGGAGCAGAGCGCCCATTTTGTACAATAGACAGATGTCTGTAAATTTGAATTTTTTTGCCGAAAATGATCTCAAACGATTGGTTCGACTCACTGATAATACGAGGTCAAATCCAACTCTTTCCGTCCGGTCGGCCTACCGTGTGCACTCTGGAACGAAATGAGTTAGAAAGATTAAATTTGCAGGGAAGATCTAGGAGGGTCAGTATAATAATTTCATTGTCAGTAGCAAGCGCTCCAAATGCTGATTGACTTCACTATGAAAGAAGTGATAAAGCTAAAATAGCACTGACGTGAGGACCACCTGCTTTGACGCGCTTGCTAATGACAATGATATGATTACACTGACCCTCCTGGGTCTTCCCCAACCCAAGGAGACCCCAGAAGCTGCTAGGAGCTAGTGCGAGTTAGGAGAGTCAGATGTGTTCTGTGTAAGCTTTGTTAGTGTATCTTTCCCCCAGCTTAGGCACAGCACTGTTAATTCCTGGCCCAACAGTGAATGGTAGCCACTACCGTCTGACTAGATCTCCGGTTTGTGCTATCCACTGAGCTTGAAGCAATCATCATTGAATTCAAATTTGTCAACGTGAACAAGCGGGCCAAAGAGTACTGACTTCATGTCACATATTTCAGTACTTTTTGGCGCTCTAGTTCCTCGGAACTGAGTGATTATCATTTTGCCCAAATGTCTGTAATTTTCGAATTTTTCGATGAAAATGGTCTTAAACGATTTTGTTCGACTCACTGATCAAGAATCCGTGGTCGAAATTCATTCTGTCCGGCCGGCCGTAGGCACGATAACTCTCGAACGGAATGATCTAGACATTTGAAATTCTCAGAGTAGGTTTGGGAGATAAATATCTCGGCTAGGTTCGTTATTGGGCAAAATCGGACACATGGTTTCGGAGTAACAAAAAAAATTTTTTTACGAAACAAATTCCAAATTGAATTAGAGCGCCAGAAAGCTCCTGTCCACAGGGCTTGAACCCATTTTTGATATTTCTTTTTAAATAAGTATCTATGCATTGGACATCAACTGAATTCAAATTTTAAAATAAAAATTTGCAGTAACGTGAGGTCAGAAGCCTTAGCACGCATATTCTATCGTCTATTCACACCTCACAGCCCCGAAATTTACATGAATTGAAATTTCAGAAGTAGATACCTGTTCGAAATTTTATATTCTCAATAATTGCTACAATACAAAGCTGATTGAGCTGACATCCGGTATTCAATTGCAAAATTGTGACTTGAAGGTTTGTGCGGAATTTCAGCAGAATCTGACAAATAATTTCTGAATTATTAAGCCTTCGAAGGAATGTTAGCACGCTTTTCCTAGAACATAGGGGAAAAAAATTAGAACATTGAACATACTCAGCAGAGATTCGAACCCAGATCTCCTCCGCGACAGGCGAGCTCGCTAACATCTCAGCCAACAAGGTGTTGTTACAATTCTGAGATTTACTGACGTGAAATTTCAGAACAAATAGATACCAGTTCGAAGTTTTATTTTCATAAAATTTATAAAACTACAAAGCCGATTGAGCTGAAATCTCGATTATAAAATGGTGACTATATGTTTGTAGAAATATATAAATTTTTCCTGTGATAAGATCCTCACAAAATTGTGCAAGGATTTGCCCGTCAGCATTCCACTTAGTAATACTACTAGTGAGCCAGCAGATCTACCTAGCCATTGATCCACCTAGCCAGCAGATCAATTAACCGGTAGATCAATTAACCGGTAGATCTACATAGCCACCTACTACTTAGTTAGTAGATCTACATAGCCAGCTGATCTACGTAGCCAGCGTATCAATGAACCGGTAGATCTACATAGCCACCAGATCAATGAACCGGTAGATCTACATAACCGGCACATCTACGTAACTGGTAGATCTATATAGCCAACTAATCCAGCTAGATCTACCCATCCGATAAAGATAAATATACCTAGCCAGGCCATCCAAAAATGACCATTCAAATTATCAATTTTATTTTCAATGTTCAATACCAACAATAAAATCGTTAATTCAGTTATCATCAACTCTTCTCGCATTAAAAATATTTGGATATTATAACGCAATTTCAACTGAGTGAGCCCTGAGCAGTAATCCAATTGTAACAATTGTTGTACATTTCAAGAAACTTATCTCACCAGGCAAAATTAACAGATTTTTCAAAAACGCAACATACTGGTTGTATGCATCGAACTGATTTTGCTATTACATCATTCATTGCTTATTACATTTCGGAACGGATCATGAAGTAAGAGATCTGAGAGTAGTGAGACTGCTTTTCATCCATAGACATACAATGCAGTTCTCTCAATTTATGACGGGACTGACTGAAGGGAATATTATAACTTCAAAAATATTGGGGTTGAAATAGTCGTATTTTAGCGATGCAACGGGGACTTCACCCAAAAATGTTTGAAAATATTACGTAAATATTGAAAGCTTCTGTAGTTCAAGACTGGAGAAAATTTGGTGAACGTAGATCAGGAAATTTTTGATCGATTACAAGGTAATTTTTCACTATTACTCTTCTTTCATACATGTTTTATGGAATATCTACTATTTGTAGGTACTTGAAACCTGTTTTGGGCAATTGTCATACGAAACTTGTTGGCGCTCTAGTTCCTCGGAACTGAGTGCTTATCAATTTGCCCAAATGTCTGTAATTTTCGAATTTTTCGATGAAAATGGTCTTAAACGATTTGGTTCGACTCACTGATCAAGAATCCGAGGTCGAAATCGATTCTGTTGGGCTGGCCGGCCGGACGGCCGTAGGCACGATAACTCTCGAACGAAAGGAGTTAGTGGATTGAAATTTGCAAGGTGGGTTTGGAGCGTAAATATCTCGGACGAGCTCGTTAATGTGCGAAATCCATCAAGCGGTTTCGGAGTTATAGCCGATTTTAGTAAAAATAGTTTTTATGAATATTTCCGAAACTGATCACTCGATCTATCTGAAATTTAACACCAAATTGTAGAATCATGACCTTTATACGCATGTGAAGTTTTGTATTGACCAGATTACCGCAAAGTGTAAAAAAAAAATTTGAAAATTTAAAAAAAGTTTTTTTACAATAACTTTCGAACGGAATGAGTTAGGTAGTTGAAATTATCAGAGTAGGTTAGGGAGATTAATGTCTCGGTTAAGTTCATTATTGGGCAAAATTGGCCTGATTTAATTCGATTTCTTCCATGGATGCAGTTCTATCATAAGAATACATTGATATAATTCCCAACTCTGAGAAACCAATACTTTCGGAGATATTATTTGTCTGTTTGAACTAGAGCGCCAGAAAGCTCATGTCCACAGGGCCTGAACCCATTTTTTGATACAAACACCGATTTAAATCCACAACTAACCTAATCGAAGCTTCGTGAAACCCACCATTAATGTTGCAATTTTTGGAATGGATTCAATTACTCGTTTAAATAAAATTCCGGAGTTACGTTAAGTTAGGTTACAACCGAATTATATCAAAGTCTTACCCAATGTCGTCACGGGTTCATTGTGCTTTAGAAGTGCGTTACAGAGAAATCGAGAGTTTTATGTGCGAAAATGGGCAGGCACGGGCCTAAGCCCCCCTCCAATGTTGAACGTAGTTGCCAAATTTTCAACACAGTCGGAAAAATTTCGAGAGAGTTGGAAAAAATTTCGAAGCAGTTGTAAAAATTTCAGACCTCCTGACCTGATAAATGCAAATCATGCAGATAATAGGAACGGGATAACATGGAAGAACACCATGTACCCTTGTACACATTCCTGTTGCCGTTAACTCAATATTCAATAGTTTTCGGCACAATGTGTGTAGCCGGCAAAAAATAATATTTATTTTCCCAAAACGGGTAGTCATAAAACAAACCATCTGGTACCAATTTGAGATGTTTCTCACTGTCGAGCAGCATTTTAAAAAGCTTTTATTTCTATTGAATTCAGCATCGTAAATATGTAAGTACGAGTTTGCTCCTTTCTTTTAATAATATAAATAGATAAGTTTGAATTTCGGAAAACGAGTTTTGATGTTCAGGAACGGGCCTAAGGGTCCTAATGTTGACCGGAGTTGGCAAATTTTCAAAACAGTTGGAAAAATTTCAAAGCAGTAGGAAAAATTTCGAAGCAGTTGGAAAAATTCCGAAGCAGTTCGAAACATTTCGAAGCAGTTGGAAAAATTCCAAAGAAGGTGAAAAAATTTCGAATAGGTTGGAAAAATTTCGGAGCAGTTGGTTAATTCATCCCCCCCCCCCATCTCGGAGTGTAATACCTACTTCAATGCACAGTAGGAAAATTTTCGATGCTTCCCCCCCCAGCAAAAAAAAATTGGCTTCGGCCCTGAAAATAGGATGAGCAAGCTAGGAAAACGCAATAAAATTCTTCCGATTAGAACCAAAATAAGTTCGCCGATCATATTCATAATATTGAACTCTCTAACCGATAAATCAAAGTTCAATGTAGTGCGATAAATAAAAATATGCATGCCTGGTTCTATTTCGTTGCTGTCATCGTCGTCGTATACAGTTTGAACATTCTCCGACTCGCCACTTTCCAAACTCTCGTTTCTAGGAG
Source organism: Halyzia sedecimguttata (assembly GCA_937662695.2). Taxonomy (NCBI): domain Eukaryota; kingdom Metazoa; phylum Arthropoda; class Insecta; order Coleoptera; family Coccinellidae; genus Halyzia; species Halyzia sedecimguttata. Next base: position 69,014,260 of record OW569411.2, read on the forward strand.
ATACATCGCTCAACTGATCTTGGATGCTATCTACCGCTCTTCTACGTCCTTTCGGCAAAATATCCCAAACTGATGGTGTTCTAGAGGTTTTGTGTCTGTGAGGGAACAACCGCTTCTCTAAATAATTCTGCAAAATCTGTTCGGTTATCTTATTTTGTCTTGCTACCTCCCGATAGTCCAACTGATTGCCTAGAAATAAGACACTACCATCAGATTCTAGGATAATTTGATTCAAAAAGTATTAGTTCGAGCGAACTGTAGGGTATGAAAATATACGTATTGAAAGATTTGACGTAAAATATCATTAATTACTAAATTTGCGTTGTAATTATTCGCAAGAGAGAATCACTACATTTTTCAATTAGGGGTATCATTTTGATTCATTGGATATGCGTTTTTTTGTGGAAAATAATTTAATTATTATTTCATCCAATAGAGGAAGGTTTGCCATGAATAATGAAAAATATCATGAATCTTTGAATTCTTGTTTGAAAATGTACTCGTAATGATTTTTTGTTGAAATTAAGGTTCAGCTGCCAAAATAGTGGGCTATTCAAAGTGAAACCTCTCATTCGAAATTCCTATATAACGTGCGATTCATGTTTCAATTTTTTTGGCGAGTATGTTCAGGGGAACATCGTGTTATCATTTTGCCCAAATGTCTGTAATTTTCGAATTTTTGGCTGAAAATGATCTCAAACGATTGGGTTCGACACCCTGATGAAGAATTCGAGGGCAATTTTGATTCGATAACTTGAGAACAGAAAGAGATAGTGACTTGAAATTTTCAGGGTAGGTGGCGCATCCCAATAAAACGGACGAATCCATTAATGGACATAATCGGCCCAATGGTTTCCGAGCAATAATTTTGTTCTCAACCAATACGAATCCGATCAAATTGAAACTTGATGAGTAGTTGTAGAATACAAACCAGAAATTTTGTGAGAATCGTATCTCTAGAAAATTAAAAAAATATATTAAAAATTATTATTTATGTCACGATAACCTGAGAATGGAAAGAGATAGCGACTTGAAAAATTTTCAGGTTATAATAATAATAATAATAAACTTTATTCAGCTGAATCAGCTATTACAAACAAATCCATAATAATCGATCCAATGGTTTCGGAGTTATACCCACCTGGAATATTATTTCATCGATAACTCAAAAAAATATAGACTTGATCGAATTGAAGCTTGGTAATTAGTCGTAGAATATCGACATAAAGACGTATATAAAATTTTGTAAGAACCGTAAGCCCAGAAAATTTTAAAAAAATCACGAAAATATTGAAATGAGGAGAATGGATAATACAACATGTGCGCAAAAGCTCCCGACTTCACTTCAGTGCTTGAACCATTTTTTTTACGGTCATTTTGGCTTGAATGAAATTTGTCATTTGACTCATATAGAGATCGATACAAATTTATTTTGGAGCACCAACGCGTTGAAATTTTTAAACTTTTCATTTAAATAATAATGATTCTATTGTGAATACGTCGAGTGAATGACGTGACATTTTTAGGTGTTTATCATTTGTCGAGTAAGTCGACCATTCCACACTCAATGGATTATTTAGAAAATTTGCATACGGTTAAAGTAAAGACCGGGCTACATTTAATTCCAGAAATTATCGAACCAATAAGGCCGAGTAAAGCATGCGTTCCGGGTACCGTTGTAGTACATAAATAAAAAATGTCTGCATCATGATTGTTAAAAATACTGTTCAACAAAAGTAAAGGAAGCTCAGAAATTTTATGACACTTTCAACACTTGTCGATTGTGAGAAATCAAATGTTTACTCTCTTATATCTGAATGGTTATTTTGCTCCTCGTTTGATAACATTTTCAGTTTCAGGCATGTTCTTGTCGTTTGCGTTTCTGAGCATTTTGGATCAGTTATTGGTTTACGCTCTTACAATCAACATTCATTCAAAATCTGAAAATTTGTTTTGCAATAATGCCTAGACGTAAACTTAGTGCGGATGAAGTGAAGAGGGCTATTGGAATGATCGAGGCTGTACATAATCAGAGAGATGTTCCGAATTTCTTTCAAGTTGGTTAAGCGTAGTTCCCCGGTTCGTCCATCGATATCGAGAAACTGGAATCGCGACGGAAAGACCGAGAAGTGGATGCCCAAATCTACCACTCCTGCACAAGATCGGTTTCTGCCTGTGTCTACCCGTAGAGAGCCTTTGAGCCTTTTTCGAATCATGCAACAGCGAATTTCCAACGCTACTGATGTTTTGGTTTCGATTGAAACAGTGTTCGTCGACGACTTCGAGACGTTAATCTACATTCGCGACGACTTTTGAGAAGGATTACACTATCTCAAAATCATATGCGACTTCGATTGGAATGGGCCAATAAGCACGTGAATTTGAGCGATCAATGGATGGATGTATTGTTCACAGATGATTCGAGATATGGGCGGTTTTGGGATAGTCGACGTGTTCGGGTATGGACCCATCATCTGGTGCCCAGTACAGTTACTGTTTGGGGAGGCATTTGTTCCAATAGAAGTACATAATTGTTGTTGCTTGATGCTACCATGAATGCGCAGATTTACACAGAGCAAGTCATTGATAAAATTATTCCTTTGTTTCATGCTGGTATTGAGCCAAATTTCTTAGTTTTGAACGATAATACGCCCCTCCATCATGCGAGAATTGTAGATGAAGCTCTGGAATTCCTTGGTATTCCTCATTTGGCCATGCCCCTCGTTCTCCAGATCTTAATCCCATTGAACACGCTCGGGATCAGCTACAAAAAGCTTTGGATTCTCATCAACCACCTCTTCATGTTCTTAAAGAACTCAGACGGCTTTTACCGCAACTCTGTAGAGAAATTGATAAACAATCTGATCGAAAGTAAGCAAAGGCGTTGTCAGGCTGTGGTTGATGTTCGAGGAGGCCATACTCTTTACTGAACATTATTTTTTCAATTTTTTGATTGAATTGATTCTGCACCACAAATAGTAAAAATAAATGTTCACCTGAAACTGTGAAGCTTATAAAGAAATGGGCAAAAGAATGAGTTAGATAAGTAAGTAAGGATTCAAATTCCTGACTATTTAAAAATTGGTGAAAAAAGTGGGAAAGCCGTGTGGACAGGAGCTTTGGTGCTCTTGTTCAAACTTTGACAATTCATCTCCGTGAGAAATTATTGGTTTCTCAGAGTTGGGAATGATATCAATGAATAGAACTGATTCCTGAAAGAAACTAATTTAAAATCAAATAAATTACGAACTTATTCGAGATATTCATTCCTCAAATCTACTCTCAAAATTATATTGTATTAATTGAAACTTAGCCAATATTTCCGTTTTGTTTCCACTGAAGATATTCTGAACTCAATAAATTATATATTTCCACCATCATATTGGTTATCCAAGGGCATATAGGGTAGGGGTAATTATAATATTCTATAGTTGGTCATTTTGCATTCAACCATACTTTGTTTGTTTGATTATTACAGATTATTGAGAGATACATTTGACATGTCTGGTGTTGTTAAGTAATATTATATGCGTGAACAGTGCACACAGATAGAACACAGAAAGTATTAGCTTGTTAGAGTTGAAAATTATATCCATTGATATTTAAGGTGAAACTGCATGTTAAAAAAAATTGAATTCGAAATTTATAATGTAAAAAATTTTTTTTTCGTTACTCCGAAACCATCTGGCCGATTTCGCCCAATAACGAACAGAACCGAGATATTTATTTCCCGAACCTACTCTGAAAATTTCAACTGTCTAGCTCATTTCGTTCGAGAGTTATCGTGTTAACGGGTGGCCGGATGAAGGGCCAGACAGAATCCATTTTGACCATTGATTCTTGACCAGTGAGTGGAACCAATTCGTTTAAGACCATTTTCATCCAAAAATTCCAAAATTACAGACATTTGGGTAAATTGACAAGCACTCTGTTCCGAGGAACAAGAGCGCCAAAAAATGGAAACTTTTAAAACTGTCCCAACATTTCTGAACTTCCGATTTGTGGAGCAGTATATTCCCGAGTTTACCATGAGTTGCATTAACAATGACCATGAATGGAAGCAGGATTCTAGATTTCGAGTTTTAAAGCATATAAACGACCACAATTTTTGGCAGAAATACATTATCAGGAACAAACCACATTTCAACTTGCTTTTATTATTGAACAGCCGATGCCTAGTGGGCTACTGAAATTTCTCAATTGATTTACCAAAGATCCCACTCTCATAAAATGTATTCTACTTCATTTAGACTGGTGGTATTATTGGGCACATCTCAAGTATCTAGATTACTGTATCAGTTACTAATGACTACTAACTGTCGGCACCTGTTGGAAACATTTCTTGTGCCCGAATTTGATTACTTTGACGGAGGTTACACGGTCAATCTGGTATCAGTCTCGCATCATATCGATCATGTCATGGGAAACTCATGGATTGATGGTCCGAATTGATGGAATATTAATGTGCTTCGTCAGTCCATCAATCCGCATCAGTCTTATCGTGATCAAGGTCACAAACTGAACTGAGCGTGATTGATGGCAGATTGACCTTGTAACCTTCGTCTTAGGCTTGCAGAGTATGTGGTTCCATCGAGTCGGTGCCACATCACACACAGCTGGTACTACTGTGAAATTTTCTCAGGTCAAACAATGTCGAAAATTGATGATATAGAGTGGCCCACTACCATAACCTGTCTTGATCTCTGCTGATTTTTGTCAAGGAAAATTTCAAATAAAAAAGTGAATACTGACAAACCACCAAAAACATCTCTAAATCTTGTGAGTGTATTTCTGTGTGTCCGACGTAGCACTTGTTGCAATCTAATGGGTTAGACAACTATTGAGAAATTCCAATAAATTGTACTTGGGTACTATAAGGCATCGAAATGTTTAAAAGAAGGGATATATTACTCAATAATGATCTAACCCCAATGAACAACTCAGTGCTTTTACTAATGGGTGATTGACTAAGGGATATATCAGCTCATATTCCAGTAGATTAACAGTAATTTTGCTGTCGTAACGATTCATCTCAGAATATGGAAATATCGTTGCCAAAACATATGTCAGACGATAAAATTTATAGTGTACAAAAGTGTGGTTACTCGCTAGTGGTGAAAAGACATTATAAAATTGTATTCCAGTAAAAAGTTATTGTGGCAATACATATACCGGAACATGAACGTCGGCCTGTATATCGAAATGGTTAGGCATATTTCATATTTCTTCCGTTATTTCCTTATTTACTTACTCGATAAGCAAATGGTTCGAAACAATGGATAAAGTGAAAATAACGGCGTGAAAGTTTTTTTTGGTGGCGAGTTATGGTCAATGTAAATAAGATGTTCCAACAACTCGAAAGTAAGAAAGTTACTAAGAAGGCATTATTTTCCGGGAGTTATTCACACTGTGTTCTGCGAATGTCTTCGAGAAGCTACTGGAAGCAGGAAAAAAATTATATTCGAACTATTGTCTACATGTCCATCAGCATCATTTAAATCATTAGCTGTGCAAACTTCAGAGAACGTAGCATATGTGTCAAGAGGTTCAATAAGCAAGAACTGAACCGCACGAGAACAGACCTGTTTCACCACTTGGTGATAAAGTCCCGGATATGAATCCTGCAGATAAAATATCTGCTGGATAAATCTATCAGATATTTATGTTCTGTTTCACTACGCAGGTCCTGGATAAAATGTCTACTATCTGGTAATTTAATGGGAGGTGTGTTTGACAACATCATATTTATGCTTGCTACTGGTTGAACAAACGTAAGGTGGGGCCTTGTAAACTTGTATATTTATGTCTCTGTGATGATTGTTGCATATAATCAGAATGTTTTGTAAATAATTTAGGAGGTTAGGTTAGACTATCCTTGTGTTCCGAAATTGCTGGCACTACTGGCCGCAGTAAGAAATTTCGGAACGCTCTTAAGTAACAGTAAGCATCGCCAGTGAATTTCAGTAATATCTGACGTTTCAATTTACTGCTCAGTACTGTTCAGGAATATCGGAACACGGCAATTGTTAGGTTGTTGTTTTTATGTCGTCTTCTATAAAAGAGAGTACATAGTCAACCTCTAACTTCGATAGTCGAAACCTGGACCTTAACTCTTCCTCGTCGTATTAAGCAAAATGTTCTCCTCGGGTTCTTATTTCACGACGTTTTCGTGGACGTGACATACGTACAAGGAAATCGTCAAACTCGTCCTCTAAAAACTCGAAATGATCCATATTCACACAAATAAGCTGCTGCTGCTCCAAAGACTGTTCAATAAAGAATGACATCTTCGCCTGTCAAAATACACTCGATAACATGTCATTGCGCATATGAATGACACCTGTCATGATAAAAGTTGGGTTATCTCTCTCTCTCTTTCTCGATCAAACAGAGCCCCAAAATAGTAACCCCCTATTTGGGGAGGTTTGAACATGGGCTCAGCTGCGTGGCTATGTACCCAATCTCAGTAAATCTTAGTAGTATATCCTGGTGTCCCTGGGGCCAACAGGAGTCTCGGAAAAGCCGATCACCAGGAATGTAACAACCTCGTGTACATTCACTTTTCAACAATCACAACAAATCCGGACAATCTTTCCAAACTTTTCACAAATTATAATTACACTTTTCACATTTATTAATCTTAGTCGTTCTTTATATATATTTTTGGCACTCTAGTTCCTCGGAACTGAGTGCTTATCAATTTGCCCAAATGTCTGTAATTTTCGAATATTTCGATGAAAATGGTCTTAAACGATTTGGTTCGACTCACTGATCAAGAATCCGTGGTCGAAATTCATTCTGTCCGGCCGGTCCGGCCGGCCAGCCGTCCGGCCGTAGGCACGATAACTCTTGAACGGAATGAGCTAGAGAGTTGGAATTTTCAGAGTAGGTTTGGGGGATCAATATCTCGGCTAAGTTCGTTACTGGGCAAAATCGGACAGAAGGTTTCGTAATGAAAAAAAAATTTTTTTTTTACAAAACAAATTCCAAATTAAATTTTTTTAATAAGCAGTTTTATCATAAGAATCCATTCATATCATTTTTAACTCTAACAAGCTAATACTTTCGGAGATATGATTTTTCAAAATTTCAATGTAAAGCGTATTTCGCAGATTGATATAATTATTCTATGTATATTCTATGTATGAATTGTCATAAAGTCAACTTGACAGAAGGGAATATTGTAACTTCAAGAATATTGGGGTTGAAATACTCGTATTTTAGCGATGCAACGGGGACCTCACCCGAAAATGTTTGAAAATATTACGTAAATATTGAAAGCATAATTCTGTAGTTCGAGAGAGGAGAAAATTTTGTGAACGTAGATCAGAAAATTTTTGATCGATTACAAGGTAATTTATTATTACTTATCTTCTCTTATACATGTTTTATGGAATACCTACTATTTGTAGGTACTTTAAACCTGTTTTGGGCAATTGTCATAAGAAACTTGTTTTTTTGGCGCTCTAGTTCCTCGGAACAGAGTGCTTATCAATTTGCCCAAGTGTCTGTAATTTTGGAATTTTTGGCTGAAAATGGTCTCAAATGATTTGGTTCGACTCACTGATCAAGAATCCGAGTGCGAAATCGATTCTGTCCGGCCGGCCGACCGGCCGTAGGCACGATAACTCTCGAACGAAAGGAGTTAGCGGATTGAAAATTGCAAGGTGGTTTTGGAGCGTAAATATCTCTGATGAGTTCGTTAATGGGTGAAAATCATCATGGGGTTTCGGAGTTATGGCCGATTTTAGTAAAAATATTTTTTATGAATATTTCCGAAACCGATCACTCGATCTATCTGAAATTTAGCACCAAATTGTAGAATCATGACCTTTATACGCATGTGAAGTTTTGTATTGACCAGATTACCGCAAAGTGTAAAAAAAAAATTTGAAAATGTGGTGCAGTTCTCATTCTCATGATTGCTCATTTAATCTTGATAAATAAACTATTATTTGAATTGAATTTCCTTTATGATGCAGTTCTATCATATGAATACATTGATATAATTCCCAACTCTGAGAAACCAATACCAGATATAATTTGTCTGTTTGAACTAGAGAGCCAGAAAGCTCCTGTCCACAGGACTTGAACCCATTTTCTATTTATATTAAATTTTGGAGCTCCAAACTGGGACGCGGGGAAAGTAGACATCCCGCCGTAACGACCATTTTGGAACCAAAGTTGGGTTATCCAATGAATAAAAATATAATGGCTGCTTCATCTAGGAGTTAAATTATCTGGGAGTTTATCAGTTTAACCTATATCCGATACGTGTGGAACACAATTTTCAGGGTCATCTGTTGGATAAGTTATGAATAGCTTATCCGGGACCTTATCAGCAATTTGTAAAACAGGCCCTTAGGGCCTGTCCTATTATAAGGGCCTGTTTCACTCATGAAAAATAGCTGGTTGCGATATACAGGGTGTTTCAAAACAAGTCCGAAAAATGTAAGGGGAGATTCCTTGTTCAAAATGAAGGGCAGTTTGTTATATAAATGTTGGGGCAAAGGTCAAACGTTAGGGAGATATTTCGAACAGATTTGCTAACAAATTTTTGATTGAATTACTCGTAAAATATTGTATTCAAAGTACTGAGTAATGTCAAATAAAGTATTATTATAAATATCTCAAAAAGTGACAGCAGCCGACTCTATTCTGTTTCTAAAATAAATTGCCCTTTCCCGACACATATCTAATGATTTACATTTAATTTTTTTATTTCAAAACGGTACATTTTACGAGAAAAATACATGAGATGAAAAAGTTTTTAACCAAACAGGCTATCCAAATTTAATTCTATCCAAGTCGCTGCATAAGTTTTTCTTATGTCTACTTGAACCCCCTCCGCTCATTCTAAAAACATGAAAAAATATCAAGAAATTGTGTTTTCATAATAGTAATACTTCCATAAAATATCATCATTCTATCGCTTTTCGTTTTTGGCGCTATTGTTCCTCGAAACAGAGTGCTTATCAATTTGCCCAAATGTCTGTAATTTTCGAATATTTGGCTGAAAATGGTCTTAAACGATTTGGTTCGACTCACTGATCAAGAATCCATGGTCAACGTCGATTCTGTCCGGCCATCTGGCCGTCCGTCCGTCCCGCCGTTATCACGATAACTCTCGAACGGAATGAGCTAGACAATTGAAAATTTCAGAGTAGGTTTGAGGGATAAATATCTCGGTTAAGTTCGTTATTGGGCAAAAAAAAAATTTTTTACATTACAACATTTGAATCCAATTATATTATTTTCAACTTCCACAAGCTAATACTTTCGGAGATAGTCGTAGTTCTATGTATTCACTATCTGTCTTCACTGTTCATAAATGTCATCTTATCTAGCTATTAGAGTCATGTCAATTCGTAGTTTGAAAACAAGTATCCGATTCTTGAATTTGTGAATACATACAAGACTGTTTTGAAACCTAAAATAATATTGACTGGTTGCATATTGAATAATTCACGTATAAATTCGGAATGATGTTGCAGAAGATTTAGAATTGGATCATTTTAATGATGCAGTTTATGAAGGCAATAGGAAAGAAGAACATAATGGAATCATCAAAACAAATTACTGTTCGTTGACCACTGAGGTTAATATTACATTTTACTTCCTTAAGTAGTAAGACATGTTCTTATAAATATACAGTATGTATTTTCATAATGTTGCTAGTTAATATATTTTGAACTATTAAAATAATTTGTCTGCTATGATTGTCTCCAGCCTTGCTCTAGACATTTCGATGATACTTTCCTGAGGTATTTCGAGTTGTGAAAACTATGCACCGAGTGTAAATTGCAACAACCCATTCCACGAGGTTGAATCATTGCAGATTGCTCATTTAATCTTGATAAATAAATTTAATGACAATTTTTGAAGCATTTTAGGTTGCTCTTTTTTTTGATGCTCTTGTTTAAATGATAACTTTTGAAACATTTTTTTTTAAACGACACATTTTTTAAATTTAATTTCCTTCATGATGCAGTTCTTTCATAAGAATCCATTGATATAATTTCCAACTCTGAGATCCAATACTTTCGGAGATATAATTCGTCTGATTGAACAAGAGCGCCAAAAAGCTCCTGTCCACAGGGCTTGAACCAATTTTTAAGATACAAAATGAAAACATAATTTTTCCGCCATCTTTGAACCGCAATATCTCCCTAATGTTTGACTTTTGACCTAACATTTATATAACAAACTACTGTTTATTTTGAACAAGAAATCACCCCCTTACATTTTTCGGCCTTGTTTTGAAACACCCGGTATAGCATATAGTTGCGTTAGATTTATTCATGGAGTAGGTATATTTTCGTCTCGCTGCTGCACTTGTCTTCATTTCTGTCTGAGCTTTTGGGATACTTTTTCAAATGTGAACCTTTGGGAAAACATTCTTGGAAAGCACAGACGTGAAGTCAGAAGCTTTTGCACGCTTGTTCCATTGTCTTTTTGCGCCTCATATACAAAGTTGGACGAGCTGAAATTCAGCGGCTCGATTCTGAGGTAGTAATTACGAACGATTATTATCATTCGCTTTCGTAATCTTCACAAACGTTTACTTATTTTGCAATTCTGATTTGACAGATAATCAGATTTGGTGACACGAGCGCTCGACATTTTAAACGAGTGCTACATAGCATTCTTTTCGCCTCCAGTTGTATATCTTGTCTATGCTCGTCTCTACACATTTTGTGACCTCGAATCTTTTATTGGTAAATGAGTTGGGGTTTTTACACTGTCATAAATAAATATATTTAGTATTAATAATTGAATTGTGAGAATTACTATCATATTGTTATTGAAAAAAGATGACTTGGATTTTATTATTATTCAGTTTATGATTTGGAACGATAAGAAAATATACCACAAATTGCGATTCCTCTTCAATAGTAATGGTTATTTCAAAATATATTTTTGTCTCACTAAAGAAAGTTTCAATAAGAATTGCAATATAAACTATCGTTCGCCCTTAGTAACGTTCGTTCTCGTATCGAATGGTAGAAAATGAGTGAAGATCAGAATCGAGCCACAATACTCGTAAATGGTAGCGCAAAGGTAGGTGCCCAATTTGAGTGGATTCAATCAAGACGGATAGTTTCTGAAATATTAAATGATTTTCTATTTTTTCTATTGATTCGATATTCACGTATTCACGAAATTTCGCGAAAACTTGTGCTTCGGCATTCGAGAAGTATTTAACAAGTTTTAAATGGATCGCATTTGTATATTTTGAGTTTTAGAGGAAGTAACAACAAAGTTTAAGATGGGCATAACTCCGAAACCGTTCGGTGTATTATGGCTGTTAACGAACTTAACTATCGCAGTGCGCAACCTACTCTTAATATTGCAAGTCAGTATCTCTTTCCGTTCTCAAATTATCGTGAGGTACACAATATTTATTAATTATTATTTTTTTAATTCTCTAGTGCTACGATTCTCATCGTACCTCTTTGTGTCGGTATTCAACAAACTAACTATTTACCAGGTTTCAATTCGATTGAATCTGTATTGTTTGAAAACAAAGTTAGTACGCGGAAACCGTTTGGCAGATTATGCCCATTACCGAACTTGTCCGTCACAGTTGGAAGTGCCACCTATCCTGAAAATTTCAAGTTTCTATCTCTTTCCGTTCGAAAGTTATCGTGTGAACGGCTGGCAGGCCGGCTGGACAGAATCTAATTTGACCTCGAATTATGCATCAGTGAGTCGAACCTAATCGTTTGAGATCATTTTTGGGCAAAAATTCGAAAATTACAGACATTTGGGCAAAATTATAGCACGCTGTTCCCCGGAACATGCGAGATGGCGATTTGCAATTTTTCAGGTAGGTTGCGTGTCCGAATGTGATATTTGAGTTCGTTAATAGGTATAATTGGCCAAAACGGTTCGGAGTTATACCTATCGGAAATTTTGTTGTTATTTGCTCAATAACTCAAAAAATACGAGGCCGAGCGAATTCAAACATGGTTATTATCTGTAGAATGCCAATACGCAAATTTTTGAAGGATCGTATTACTAGAAAATTTAAAATAAATTATTTAAAATCATTGAAAAAATTCTACATATAGGAAACTATCTGTTGGAAATCGCTGAAATTTTGCGAGAGCCTTCAAAACCTTCAAAACAAAGTTTGAACACGATCGATCTATATTTCTTTAGGAGTTGTTGAGAATATATGAAAAAATAAAATTTATACAGTGGACCAGATTCATTCCTGCCGAACAGCAAATTCAGTAGCTGGATGGGTGACCGTTGCAACGATAACTTTCGAACGGATAGAGGTAGCGACTTTCAGGGTAGGTTGCACATCCGAATGGGACAGTTAAGTTGTTCGTTGTTGGGATTAATAATAATAATACATTGTCTTAATTGTATCAATGTAACACAGATGAGTGGAACAGGCGAAGTCTAGCCTTCAGCTAATCAACTATCGACCCAACGGTGGCGGAGTTATACCCATCTGGAATATTATATTATCGAAAACTCAATGAAACTTGGTAGCAAGTTGTGGAATACCGACATGAAGACATATGTGAAATTTTGTGAGGATCGTATCAGTAGGAAATTAAAAAAAAATTGTGAAAAAATTTTAGTATCTCACGATAACTTTAGAACGGAGATAGAGACTAGCAATTTTCAGAGTAGGTTGCGCATCTGACTTCGACATTTGAGTCTGTTAATAGACATAATCGGCCAAATGGTTTTGGAGTTATACACTTATGAAATTTTGTTGTTATTTCTTCTATAACTTAAAATATTCAAATCCGATGCAATTGAAGTCGGTAACTACTTGAAGAATGGCGACGCGCTAATTTAAGGGGAATTTCATGAATATCTTATCCTAAAATAGCTTGAGACGTAGGTTTTTCCAGTGGCGGATCGACAATAACCGAGGCCGTACGCTTGAAAACTTTCGGGGCCCCCTCTACATTTTCAATTTCTTTCAACACAATTTTTCAACAGAATTCAGGTTTTTCGAAACAAACATAAATTTTATTGAAAAAATATAAGGTACATAAATTCAAATATATCAAATGAATTGAAATCAACAATCAACACAAATGTAAATAACTTAACAAGAATATACCTACATCAGGTACAAAATACAAAGCAATATTTCTTTCTACAAAAAAAAACAATATACATAAAGGTAAAAAATCATTGAAAAATAAAAAATAGATAAAATATGAAATTCACTCACACTCAGGCATAGTGTCACACAAATATTACTGCAACTGTGAAGATACAGAAATAATTCATTTGGATTTTCTACTTCATAATGTCAGTTACATTACACAACCGGAATATTGATGTTTACCATCAAAATCCGAACCGATGAGCTCACAATATACGAAACATGAATAACTGATACACAACAAGAATGGTGAGAAATGAGTGGACCATTTAGTGCCTATAGTGAATAAGTCTATCGGGGGATGGCCGAAAATTGAAACCGTTGGTATCATCAATATTTAAACGAAAATATCCATATTATTATATTCAAACGCAAATATCCATATATTTAAACCGGAATTATTTCTTTCATTCCTAATTTATTATTCAAATCAAGTTCGTGAAAATTTTGCCAAAAACTAGTTCCTCCTAGAGATCAAGACACTATTAAATAGTCAGAATATTGAAGAATGTAACGGTGAAAACATTCCAAAGCTCGGCTTCGAATACTTGTTTCTTAAGAAAACAATTCCCTGATTGGAGAATAAACAATTATATTTGAAATATCGGAGAAGCCCGGAATTAAAACAATAAAGCTTATCTTTTAGAGTCCACAAAGAATATGTTATCACTCGAATTAGAGGTCAAAAGATAAAAACAAATTGTTCATTTACACCCACACTGTTCAGTTTTCCACAATACTTTCTTATATGAAATGCAAGTAGAACAAGGAATAAATTTCGTTCATTACCATCAACACTAATCCTATCTTTCTTAGGGTTATAAAATGAATATGACAAATATTTAGAACTAAGAAATGCCAAATAAGTGTCTTTCACTTTGCACCCCTTCCTCCCACACAATATCGACGGTGGTATGTACCTAGATTTCAAAGGGATGCTGACAACTCTTCTACCACCGTTGCTGTAATTTATCGCAGACAGATAAGAATAATTGGAGAAAACATGCGAAGCGGGACCTTTGATTTGATGTTATTTTATTACTGACAGCTGAATTTTGCTCTAGGTCTGGATGCGTTTCGTTTCGTGTGGCTGACAATTTGCACGTTATTCTTCATTATTTTTCATTTTCACTTGCAGAAATGTTGATTCGATCAGAGGCCCGGAGGCCCTGTGGACCTCGGGGTCCTACGCTTATGCGTACTAAGCGTACTAGTTAATCCGCCACTGAGTTTTTCTTATATTATTGGATATTTAATGAGTTTGAATCCCGCAAGAATACATATGTCAGAATTAAAAATTCTGTAATCTTAGACGATTCTCTCATTACTCAAGTCTGTCATTAAAATGGTAAGAAATGTATTCATATCTTGTAAAAGGTGAGAAAATGGCCTATAACGATGGTAAGTTCGATTAAGAGTGTCCAATAGAGGTGAATAGACAATAAAACATGCGCGTAAAAGCAACTGACTTCACGTCAGTGCTTGAACCAATTTTTCAAATTTCACTCGTATAGTTACATAATAATTTCTCATCATGGACTGTTGATACCATTTGAGGAGCAACTCATCGAAACGCATTTAGTCCAAAAACCATTTTATTGGAAATCAACGAAAAACAATTTTTTCTTTAACCCTGGTTTATAATTTGAGGACGTCAAGTTTGTTTGATTGATCAAACAAACTCGACGTACTCAAATTATAGGTGAAAGAAAAAATCGTTTTTCGTTGATTTCCAATAAAATGGTTTTTGGACTAAATGCGTATCGATAACTTGCTCCTCATTTCATGATTTCTTTCTCCAATTCGATTCATTTCAAGTAAATTACACTTTCATACAAAAAGTCGTTACAATAGTTGGCCTAAAGCACAGTTTTTCGAGATTAAAATGGAAAGTACAAGTAATGCAATAATATCACCGTTAACTCATGTCATATTAGTAACGGAGTTAATTTACATTAAATTCCGAAAAAAAAAGCTAGTATTTAATGGAAATATTTGAACGATGTGCAATTATTCTCCAGGTTCTTCAATGAGAATCGAAATTCTCAGCCATTATGTGATTAAATATTGACTCGCTTCAGCATCTTCGTGTAACTCCTTGAATCACTCTAATGTTGAGTAACCTGTTCATAGTCTAATAGAAAATGAGGAGAAGACATGGTCATATATAACCAGAAATATCAGCAACCACAAAAAATATTCATCTTGAACTTTCAAGAAGTTATTTCGCTTTCACTTGATTAGCTTAACATACTTCCACCGAATTGATATCCGGCAATTCCAGTCTGTTGTCAAAGAGAATTCATTCGTCAATACATATGTACAACCTATCAGTATCGTTTGTTTTGTTTAATTCATCAGACCATAAAGAGAACATCTGTTCCAAACACTCCCTAGAGGTGAATAATCTTCATTTGAAAAGGTGTTTAGACACTTTATTGCAAATTCAAGACTATTGAATGGTTATGACATTTTATGGGTGTCTTCCAAGCTACCGACTTGTATAGGAAAGGTTGTCTATTGTTTTAGTACCGCAATTAACTCAAAATAACATGGATCCATCAACACGAGATGGACCAAAAGAGGTGTATAGCAATATTTCTTTTTCACGGAGCTTCGGAATTTATTTGAGAATTTAATTTCATTACTCATTTATAGCATAAGAATTTGAAATGCCCAAGCTATTGAATAGATAGATTTCAGTTTGTCATAACAGGTACATTCCCAGAATCGTAAATTGATATCGTAAATTTCTCTCAACCAAGTATACGAAATGAATATGATGTTAATTATTCAAAACTAATATTATTGCGCGTATTTTCTGGGGAACATCGCGTTATCATTTTGCACAAATGTCTTTAATTTTCGAATTTTTTGCCGAGAATGGTCTCAAACGACTAGGTTCAACTCACTGATGAAGAATTTGAGGTCAAATTTGATTCTGTCCGGCCGGCTAGCCGGCCGTTGCCACGATAACTTGAGAACGGAAAGAGATAGCGACTTGAAATTTTCAGGGTAGGTGGCGCGTCTCAATACGACGAACAAGTTTGTAAATGGGCATAATCGGCCCAACGGTTTCCGAGTAATAATTTTGTTTTCAACCATTACTGATCTGATCGAATTGAAACTTGGTGAGTACTTGTAGAATACAAACATAAGGACGTTTGTGAAATTTTGTGAGAATCGTATCGCTAGAAAATTTAAAAAAATATTATTTATGTCACGATAACCTGAGAACGCAAAGAGATGGCGACTTGAAATTTTCAGTCATGTCACAAGAAAATTTTAAAAAAATCATTGAAAATCATTGAAAAAAATTCTATATATCAGAAACTATTCGTCCGAACCTCGCTGAAATTTTGCGTGAGCCTTCAGAACCTAATTATACTGCTAAGTTCCAAGTTTGAACACGATGTTGGTGATCCGAGCAGTCTTGTGTGAGTTATGTAGCTGGATGGGCGACTGTTGCCTCGATAACATTCGAACGAAAGGAGATAGGGACTTGTAATTTTCAGAGTAGGTTGCGCATCTGAAGAGTTAAGTTCGCTGTTGGCCATAAACGGCCCAACGGTTTCGGAGTTATACCCATCTGGAATATTAATTCCCCGATAACTCAAAAAATATAGACTCGATCGAATTGAAGTTTACTACTACTACTCCACTTGCTTCTAAGTACTAATTAAACGGCATATTTATAATTAAGGTTTCTTATGCTGTACTTTGACTTCTCCTCATTAATATGCTCTCTGAAAAGTTTTTGGCGCTCTAGTTCCTCGGAACTGAGTGCTTATCAATTTGCCCAAATGTCTGTAATTTTCGAATTTTTCGATGAAAATGGTCTTAAACGATTTGGTTCGACTCACTGATCAAGAATCCGTGGTCGAAGTTCATTCTGTCCGGCCGTAGGCACGATAACTCTCGAACGGAATGAGGTAGACAGTTGAAATTTTCAGAGTAGGTTTGGGAGATAAATATCTCGGCTGAGTTCGTTATTGGGCAAAATCGGACAGATGGTTTCGGAGTAACGAAAAAAATTTTTTTTTACACAACAAATTCCAAATTTAATTTTCTTCAATAAGCAGTTTTACCATAGGAATCCAATGATACCATTTTCAACTCTAACAAACTAATACTTTCGGAGATATGATTTTTCAAAATTTCGATAATAAAACGTATTTCTACGTTTTCACAGAATGATATAATTATTCTATGTATGAATTGTCATGATGTCAACTTATTTTCCTGAGACATGACATTATCTAATCAATCGAAGAATTATGAGAATAAAGTGTATTCCGAAATGTGAGCGAAGTGAGAAGAATCTCAGTTGTTTGTTCCGAAATTAGTTTTTCTCAGAGTCTTACATTTCGGAACGGAACATGAATTGAGAGATCTGAGAGAAGTGCTGCTTTTCATCATGTTCAGTTCTCTCACTTAATGACGGGACTGACGGAAGGGAATATTATAACTTCAAAAATATTCTGTTGGTGTTGAAATACTTGTATTTTGGCGATGCAACGGGGACCTCACCCAAAAATGTTTGAAAATATTACATAAATATTGAAAGCATAATTCTGTAGTTCGAGAGAGGAGAAAATTTGGTGAACGTAGATCAGGAAATTTTTGATCGATTACAAGGTAATTTTTCATTATTACTTCACTTCTTTCATACATGTTTTATGGAATATCTACTATTTGTAGGTACTTTAAACCTGTTTTGGGCAATTGTCATACGAAACTTGTTTTTTTGGCGCTCTAGTTCCTCGGAACAGAGTGCTTAAAATGGTCTCAAACGATTTGGTTCGACTCACTGATCAAGAATCCGAGGTCCAAATCGATTCTGTCCGGCCGGCCGTCCAGCCGTAGGCACGATAACTCTCGAACGAAAGGAGTTAAAGGATTGAAATTTGCAAGGTGTGTTTGGAGCGTAAATATCTCGGACGATTTAGTTAATGGGCGAAATCCATCAAGCGGTTTCGGAGTTATGGCCGATTTTATTAAAAACATTTTTTATGAATATTTCCGAAATCGATCACTCGATCTATCTGAAATTTAGCATCAATTTGTAGAATCATGACCTTTATACGCATGTGAAGTTTTGTGTTGACCAGGTTACCGCAAAGTGTAAAAAAAAAATTTGAAAATTTAAAAAAAGTTTTTCTACAATAACTCTCGAACGGAATGAGCTAGGTAGTTGAAATTTTCAGAGTAGGTTAGGGAGATGAATATCTCGGTTGAGTTCGTTATTGGGCAAAATTGGCCAGATTTAATTTGATTTCTTACATGGTGCAGTTCTCATTCTCAGATTGCTCATTTAATCTTGATAAATAAACTATTATTTGAATTGAATTTCCTTTATGATGCAGTTCTATCATATGAATACATTGATATAATTCCCAACTCTGAGAAACCAATACTTAGTAGTAGGAATATGAGGTATTTCTGAATATATATTGCATATAGGGTCAATATTTTATTCGCTTCGAATATACCCCGACATGATGTAATTCTACTTAGCTTGAAGACTTTTTGTCTTTTTCTGTGAAGTGGATAGAGTAGACATATTTCCTGATCCGCCCAATATTATTCCAAATCTTAATATCGATTCTGTTGAAGTATAGTATACCGTTTTCAAGGTGCTGCGTTTCAAATATCTGGAGACAACTTTCAATCCATAAACTGAAGGGGAAACCTTTTTTGGAGCATAATCGAATTGGTATTTCGAATTTTATTCGATGTCAATATAGATTCCAAGAAACTTCACATTATTCTCCACTTTATATGTTTGATTATTACAGCACAACCGTGAGAACCGGCAAATGCCAGCATTTCTGAAGCTGTTTTTCTCAATTCTGGCCATTGGTCCGCAATATATAAGATGTTGGTATCAACAGTGGTAATACCCCTGATAATACCGAGATAATTTTGTGATAGAGAATGCTGCTGTTATCCTTGAGCAACACGCTTGAAGGATTCTCTATGAGAAAATGTTAAGTATATATCAAGGCCCGAGTGGTATTCGATAAAATAATTTCTCACTTTGTATATTTCAAAAAATTGATTGTCAATCTGACGTTTAATAATTTTCAATACAATAAGGCCGGCCTTATACAGCCGCAATGTATCTCTGAATTCATACTCTTAATTGATATTATTATTTCGGAAAACATGGAATAGCATACTAATTCACTATTCCCCTCGCACATTCTGATTTTTTTAGAGTACTAATTTCCAGGTTTTGCTAGCTTCCAGAATTTAGATTATGAATTCAGAGAGAAATTCCAGCTGTATAAGGTCGGCCTAATTGATTGTCAATCTGAAAACCCAACACGTAGGGTATTATCGCTGTAATCCAGAGGCGATTGGATGAAATTTGACACATGACTCAAAATTAAGTAATTTGATTGGTTACTATATTCAGTAAAAAATTATCAGCATAATTTACTACTGTTCCTCTGTTGTTTACATCACTGATTTTTGCTGCAAAGTCATTGAGTTTTTGAATTGTACATTAATTTTAACCGTAGATTCCTCTCATCAAATGAATACTTTCTTCATTTACCATTTTTAAAATTAATTAAAATTTTTTTTTTTATTTTTTAGCTTTGACATGCCTTTTCAATATGATGATCATATAATGAACGTTGATGTGAAGTTTCCTATAACTATGATACATATTCTCCAAATACCCGGTTTTTTCTACTCCCAATGGTTTCCTAGTTATATACTCTAGGATTCATAAAACTAAACGAAATTAGCATAAAGAAAGCAGATAAAGTTGTTCTTGAGTCATATCAAGAATATTCAATCATTTTAAAAAATTAAATCATTCTTCATAATTTTTCCTTAAATTCACTACTTTGAATGTTATAAAATCAGAAATTTCACTACTTTTAGGGATCCGCCCCTTAGCGTTGGAATTTCGAATTGAGCTGAAAACCACGTTCATACCTTTTTCTCGTTCGCCATAAATATCATAAATAAATTATGCAGGAGTGTATTACCACATTTTGAAATCTTTAAACGCCTGTAACTTTTTACCTGAGCCGCATATGGAAAAATGGCAAATGAAAAAAACGGGTTCAAGCCCTGTGGACAGGAGCATTCTGGCGCTCTAGTTCAAACAGACAAATTATATCTCCGAAAGTATTGGTTTCTCAGAGTTGAGAATTATATCAATGTATTCTTATGATAGAATTGCATCATAAAGGAAATTCAATTCAAATAATAGTTCATTTATCAAGATTAAATGAGCAATCTGAGAATGAGAGCTGCACCATGGAAGAAACCAAATTAAAATAGCTGAAATGAATTTGACTCTCTCTTATAGAACAGGATGAAATGTACGAGTATGAACACAGATCATATAATAAAGCTTAGATAGAATATTTATAGCCTTCTGTGAAAACATAGAAGTACGATTCATTATTGATATTTAGAACTTCATCTTAGCAGAAATTGAATTCAAACATCATAGAAGAATTTAAATTCAACAAGAGTGCCAAAAATTATCAATCCAAAACCAATAGACGAATTCTACCCAACAACGAACTCATCCGAGATATTCATTCCTCAATTTTATGATGAACGATAATATATATCTTTCCTCAAATCTACTCCAATACACCAATATTCCAGTTTTGTTTTTAGTGGAGATATTCTGAACTCAATATTATTAACTTACCATTTCCATTCCCATCATCAAATGGATTAACCATCGGCATGAAAATATCAACCAACAAAAAGTATGATATTATATTATAATTCTCATATTTATAGGATTGCTGGAATGAATGACAATGAGACAACGTCATGTCTCAGGAAAATAAGTTGACATTATAACAATTCATAGAATACCCACAGAATAATTCTATCATTCTGTGAAAACGTAGGAATACGATTTACATTGAAAGCCGGGGTCGCGGGTTCGAATCCCGCTCAGGGCATGGATGTGGTGTTGGGTTGTGTGAATGTCCAAAATAAATATGAAAGAGTTTGCGATATAAGGATTATAACTGTGTAGATGGCCTACAGTTGCCTAGCACATGAATAGATAGAAAAAAAAAATTACATTGAAATTTTGAAAAATCATATCTCCGAAAGTATTAGCTTGTTAGAGTTAGAAATAATATGAATGGATTCTTATGGTGAAACTGCTACTTGAAAAAAATTTAATTTTAAATTTTTTCTGTAAAAAAAAAATTTTTTTTTGTTACTCCGAAACCATCTGCCCGATTTTGCCCAATAACAAACTTAGCCGAGATATTTATCCCCCAAACCTACTCTGAAAATTTCAACTGTCTAGCTCATTCCGTTCGAGAGTTATCGTGCCTACGGCCGGCCGGACGGCCGGACAGAATGAATTTCGACCACGGATTCTTGATCAGTGAGTCGAACTAAATCGTTTAAGACCATTTTCATCGAAAAATTCGAAAATTGCAGACATTTGGGCAAATTGATAAGCACTCAGTTCCTAGGAACTAGAGCGCCAAAAACTGTCTTTGATTTGCCGAATTTATTCCAAGTTACATACTCGTACTATATAGAGAAGATATTCGAGATAAACATTCATTTATTCAACATGTAATATACATATCTGATGATGCTACTGTGCCAGCGAAACCATTATCATATTACAATGAAATATGTGGAAATTGGAATCACTATGTTTAATATCAATACAGAAATAATATCGTTCATGTATTGATAAATTGAATATATTATCCACTTTGGACATTCAGATACATTAGTTATGCTGTTACAGACAATAGATGTTGTAAGTATTAAATTTCGGATTCACTATCTAAGCTGGTTGCTTCGACATTAATTTTACATAATAACCGATATATTAATTCGTACTCCAAAAACTTGCGAATTCGACCTTCACCAAGATATTTTCGGTGAATCTTCAGGATATAAGATTATAAGTCGAATTTTATGGGCATTAATTTCAATTAAAATTGAACAATCTGAGGTCATAACTTGAAAGTGAGAGCATTAACTGCATGATCTCATCGGACTGGCTTGAACGGAAGAGAAGGTTTCAAAATTTTCAGTTTGTCAATGCGAAATGTAGATTTATCGGTTTTTATATGCGAAGGAGAGCGAAATAAGGTGAGTAAACGTACAATTATTCTATAGTTGATCAGATAGCTCTCACCAATTACTTCTGAGTCTCTCAATTAAATTTATCCAACATGTTACAAACAGTTCCAAAGTATGGCCGGGAGCTTTTACATTTTTTTTTATTTATTGAACTCACCCAAGGCAAAATAATATTGCCAGTATTTCCAATAATATAGATCCGACAAAAAAAATTGGTTCAAGCCCTGTGGACAGGAGCTTTTTGGCGCTCTTGTTCAAACAGCCAAATTATATATCCGAAAGTATTGGTTTCTGAGAGTTGGGAATTATATCAATAGATTCCTATGAAAGAACTGCATCATGAAAACAATTAAATTTAAAAAAAGTTTAGTTTAAAAAAAATGTTTAAAAAATTATCTTTTAAAAAAAAGAGCAATCTACAATGCTTCAATGCTTCAAAAATTGTCATTAAATTTATTTATCAAGATTAAATGAGCAATCTGCAATGATTCAACCTCGTGGAATGGGTTGTTGCAACTAAAACTAGGTGCATAGTTTTCACAACTCGAAATACCTAAGGAAAGTATCATCGATATGTCTAGAGCAAGGCTGGAGACAATCATAGCAGATTGTCCATTTATTCCTGATATTTGAGTAGGTAATGGATTACGAAGAAATTATTTTGATGGTTCAAAATATACTGATAAAATACTATCCTCTTTTCATAATTTGAAATTTAATAGTTTATACCACTAACAGGATTCTGTTCTGTATTATGAACCTTAATTCAAGAAAAAATGATTGATACACAAATGTACATCCATATTCCAGTATTTTTTTGCTAGCGCAACATTATGAAAATACTGTATATAGGAACATTTCTCACAACTTAAGGAAGTAAAAGGTAATATCAACCTCAGTGGTCAACGAACAGTAGGTAATTTCTTTTGATGATTCCATTATGTTCTTCTTTCCTATTGCCTCCATAAACTACATCAAAACAGTCTTGTATATATTCACAAATTCAAGAATCGAATACTTGCTTTCCCAAAGAAAATATTTGCAAACTACGAATTCACAATCTCTAGAAGCTAGAAAAGATGACATTTATGAATAGTGAACACAGACAGATTCTGTATTCACATTCTGTGAATACATGGAACTTACGATGTATTATTGAAACTTTGAAACATTATATCTCCGAAAGTATTAGCTTGTTAGAGTTGAAAATAATAACAATCGATTCTTATGATGAAACTGCATCTTAAAAAAATTTGAATTCAAAAGTTGTAATGTAAAAAAAAATATTTTGTTTCGTTATTCCGAAAATATTAGACCGATTTTGCCCAATAACGAACTCAACGGAGATATTTATCCCTCAAACCTACTCTGAAAATTTCAACTGTCTAGCTCATTCCATTCGAGAGTTATCGTGTTAACGGCCGGCCGGACAGAATCGATTTCGACCACGGATTCTTGATCAGTGAGTCAAACCAAATCGTTCAAGACCATTTTCAGCCTAAAATTCGAATATCACAGACATTTGGGCAAATTGATAAGTACTCTGTTCCGAGGGCCAAGAGCGCCAACAAGTATCAAAAAAAACTGTTCCACTTTCTGGCTGAGAATGGTCCCAAAATTAGTTTCTCAAATGCGTACATTCACAGTTGATTCGAAAATGAACAGTGCTGTGTCTGCAATGGCCTAGGGTCCCATTCGAATACATACATTCACTGTTGGTTCGAAAATGAAAAGTGCTGTGTTTGTGGTGACTGGTGACGTAAGGTCTCTGTTCCAATACATACTTCCACTGTTGGTTCCAAAATAAACAGTGCTTTGTCTGTGGTTTCGTAATGACCCATTCGAATACATACATTTACTCTTGGTCGAAAATTAACAGTGCTTTGCTTGTGGTGGCTTAAGGACACAAATCAGTTCAATCATATAATTGTGCCATGAGATAATAAAATAACATGTATAGCAGTTGTTTATTTTCAATAGTGTATTCCGAGATTAATTTCTATGAAACCAATCAGTTCAATCTTTCGGTTGTACGATGAGAAACTATGAGTTGACAATTCAAAAAAACATATAGCAAAAAAAAAAAAAAACGTATAGCAGTAATTTTAATATCTGAAAATATACGATAATACTTCAAATGGGCTCCTCTGTCACAGGGTCCCATTCCTGAATGAACGACAGAAACAGTGTGTTCTTTGTGTCAAGTTCCCGCTTTTTAGATTTGGTATTTTTGGGGTAACCGCTTCACACCAACGCACTGTAAACTGAGGTCCTCAGTTAGGGATAAATTTGAGTGGCATTCTCAGTTAACGTATTTAACGGTGGTGGAACGGGCAGGCCTGTTTCACGTTAACTGAGGTTGCGATTCAAATTTATCCTTAATTGAGGGCCTCAGTTAGGACTTAACGGAGCTTTAATGCTTTGTGAATAGGAAGAACACGAAATGGGTATGTTTCATCCAATGAGAGTCGAAGTGACGCCGTTTGGAACGGAATAACTCACAAGACATCGAGCTAGGATTCTTCACAGACCTGGTTAGCCAATTTTTAAGGGTGGAGGACTAGGTTGAATTGAAGACTAGGATGCGCTTAAGGCGTTGGAGACGTAGAATTGATGAGAGCTAGTTTTCACTGCTTTTCCTCGTATTCAGCTGTCAACAACCATCACCATCCACGACGGAAATAATTGTCGACATACTGTGCAACGTACTTCGCAGCTACTCAAGTCAGTATGAAACAGGTCTAAAGACTCGTACGCGTCGATATAGTGTACGCGTAGTTACTAGAGGGTCAGATAGCTTCCAAACCCCAAACTTGGAGTTGTGACTTGCAATACCCTCTCCATAGAGGGCACCATACGTACCAAATACATTCGAATCACTGTAGAAATTGAACCATGCGATGATACTCGGGCTCCTCGCTATTCCCCGACATCTCACACGATGACTGGTACGCTCTCTCCTTATAAGGGCGATTATAAAACGAAAGGAGTCCACAAGCCTTCTCTGACCACCGAAAAGTCTACCTAACTAGCCTTTCCCCCACGAGGCTATCTCCAAGATATGGCACCAGCAGTTCACGGCCAGTTTTGCTCCAAAGCTCTCTGACCAGCCCTAAATAGGAAAGCTGCGTGGTTCACTTCTCAATATCCTTATTGCCAGTTCCAACGTTTGTTGATGGTGTTGGTATTGCAAACTTTGCAAACCTCTGCCTCCCTGCGCTCGTGAAAGGTATATTCTTTGAATCGAGCAGTTGGGATGCAGACTACGATTCATGTTCATCACTTTACGAGTGGTTCTGTCTAGCTCATGAATTCCATTCACTGTCCAGTTAACTATCCCCAATGAGTAGGTGACTATCGGGACTGCCAAGCTGTTCGTAGCTGATACTTTATTTTTACCGGACAGCGGTGACTTCTATATTTCTCGGATGTTCTTTTTGTAGCTAGCTGTTAAGGCTTTCTTGATTTGGGTTGTCAATAGTGCCCCTCGTTGTTTCATCCCAAGGAATTTGTATGTTTCGTCCTCTTAGGTGTAGAATGCTCATTCCCCGTTCTAGGTCGATGCCTACTCCTGTTTTTCAGTTCTTCCTCAGCTTAGATGAAAAACAGCACACTTGTCCAGACCGAATGACATTCCTACGATTTACTACTACTATTATATACTTGTATTTTATGACTCGTGCAAACAAATGAAATTTTTGTATGGCATTAAATGAATTGAATTGAAATGCTAAGAGCTACGAAGTAATTCAAACTTCAAGAGATCAGTCGTGAAAATAAATTCTGCGAAGTTGATCCCTTTGTAGTACACAAAATTACTTTTAATCGAACAGGCTTCATTGTACAACGCTTGTCGTTATCGACACGCGGTTACGGTTATTTTGATGAGTTTGTTTCTATGATACATACATTGTTCAACTTTTTGAACGTCCATGTGCATATAGGATTCTTCAGGGCTAAATTGCATAAAACATTCGCTACTTTGTTCCCTCCTAACTGGGTTAATTGTTATCTGCAATCGAATTCCTTCTGCCTACGTCTCCGTCAAAAGACAATTATTCAGGTTGAACATCACTTCAATGTGAATGCTTTCAAAAAAATCATAAATGAAGGTGAATATTGATTTTATATTGAAATCGTGAGAATCGAGAAGTAGTATTTTATATTGACGAGTGCATTTGTCCATTATTATTCTACTCCATTATTCAATAACAGAAGCGTTTCAATTATTCAATTCAATTACTAGATACAGTCGACTCTCGGTAAATTGACACTCGTTAATTTGATTCTTTCGATAATTTGAAATTTTATTCCAGTCCCTTGAAAAATACTTGATAAATTGAAAAAAAATCAATATTAATTGGTCCCCTCGGTAATTTGAAGTTGAAGGAATGGTATCTTGCCCACCAACATTCAATAATTTGAAGTCCGGGCTACCACCCTATCTATAATTTGAATTTTTTATCATGCTCAGACCTGTCTTTTGTTCACATAAATGCAGTTCGCAGTTCTCAATCCAGTTTACATTCAAAGTTCAAAAGTTAATTTTTGATTTGTGTTATTAAAATGATGTCATGAAAGAACATGTGTCTTTCCATAATTGAAAAAAAAGTGATTGATGCTGTGGAGGATGGACAAATATTTGAAAAAATACATAAATCACGAATTTATATCGAACTCTTGATTATTTGAATTTCATCAGAACACCCTCTTGATTAGTTGAACACTTATTATTTCGAACTCTCGATAATTTGAACTTTTTTGCTGGTCCCTAGAGTTTCAAGTTATCGAGATTCGACTGTACCGGAGTTTCGTAGCGATAAAACTAGAACTGACCTCATTTTAAAATTTAAATGCCGATTGGAACCCTCCTTTCGAGGGTTTCTCTTTTTGAACGCATGTGGGCTATCATTTTGCCGAAATGTCTGTATTTTTCGAATTTTTTGCCTGATGAAGAATTCGCGGTCAATTCTGTCTGGCCGACCGTCCGTTGCCATGATAACTATTTCGAACGGAAAGTGGTTGTGATTTGCAATTTTCAGGGTAGGTTACGCATCCGAATGTGACGGTTAAGTACGTTAATGGGCATAATCGGCCGAATGGTTTCGTAGTAATACTCATCTGAAATGTTGTCGTAATTTCCTCGATAACTCGATCGAATTGAAATTGTGCAATTAGTTGTAGAATGTTGACTCGCAAATTTTTGCGAGCATTTCAACTGACTTAGTGAAAATGTAGAACCTGAAGGAGCCTCCGAGTGGCGTAACAATTGCCGTTCTCGATAGATAAAATTGTGGAAATTAAAAACTTAAACCATTTTCTATCAAAATTTCATCAAATTTCAGTTCCACCAATCCTTCGAACATAATTAATTTTTCGGAAGAAAGATAATTTTATATGTTCTATCTTAAATTTTAATATAGTTTTAAACATCGATTAGATGCATTTATATATATTATAAACCTTTCGTTGGTCGAAAGGAATCAAATATGGTATATTGGACTTATTTTGATGAATTGAAACAGATATTTTCAGATCAGAGATGTTGAAGTAGATTTTTTCTTCTTTACTGAATGAAAGTTTTATTTGCAAAATTGATTTGAAATCGATATATACGCAATAGCAAATAGCTGTTTCCCCACCTGCTCTGAAAATGACATTTGGGAATTTTTGTATTGAAAAAATTTGTGATAAGCTGGAAAATTCTTGAAGATTATAAGATACTTACTGGTTTTCATTGTTTGTTGTTTTATTTATATTTTATAGAATCTCTCCAATTTCAGCAAATCCTCGAATCTTGGGTGCTCTATATTATATCTGGATAAAAATATCGTTAAACTTTCAGTTAAACCTAAATATAAGGGTCCCAATTCTTTGAAATAAGTCCATAAGTACCATATTTATTCCCTTTTAAAAATGAAGTGACCACAGACATGATATTTGTAATTCTATCAACTTCGCGATAAACCGTCGACAAGTTTGTTGGTCGAGTTTAATATAGTGGACCAGTTGTACTATTTCTATATTTTACCAATATCTCCAACAATATGAATCCATTCGATTTTAAATCTAGAAATATGCCGTAGAATAAGGTCATGCAGACTCTTGGAAAATTCAGCGATATCTGATGGATAATTTCTGAGATACAGATATTTTCTTAAAATTTTATCGTCATACGGTCCTCACGAAATTGCATAAGTGCGAAGTTCGCCTTTAATGAATGTTACTGGCGCGTTTGGACTGCAAATTTTAACCCCTCATCAGTGAGTCGAAAATAATCGTTTGAGACCATTCCACGCTGAAAAATCGAAAATTACAGACATTTGGGAAATTGATAATAGTAGGGGAGCCCAGGTAGCTAATTCGGGATTTACTCGAGCGTCATAGAGAGCTATTGGGTTGTCAAGCTTAGATGATAAGAAGAAAAAAATGTTGTATAATATATACCTGTTCATCGGTGGGGTGAGCGGATATAAATTTTCAAAAATGTAAAAAAAAACCGTTACGTGGACATACTCGAGCGCGTCAGATATTGATAGCATCTGTGTCCTACGTATTTTAAAACATGTACATATGTTAATCTGACCGTTTCCATGATGGAGGTGATCATACGTAAGGGTTGAAAATGAAAAAAAAATTTTTTTTATCGAGCTCGTCAGATTTTCTAAGGGGGTGTTAAGTGAACCTTAAAAGATGCTCTTGTATAATAATCTGATGATTGGGATGTAACGCAAACTCGTGGTCATCATTAGAATATGCAGAAAAAAATCGCCATTTAGAAATACTCAAGCGCGTCAGATTAAGATATATGTGGTTCATCAATATGGCCTAGACGTGCTGTCTCTTAATCTGACGATTGTCTGGAGGGATTCGCTAAATCTGACAATAAAAATTTTTTTTTTTTTTATTTTTTTAAATCATTGAACTTAATTATTCGAAAAGCTCAGGAAATAGCGTGCAAATGAAAAAGCTTGTGTTGTTTTGAGGAGAATATTTATAAAAATAATAATTATACAAAATTTAATTTTTAAGGGTATTTTTTTTAATCATCCTCATCAGTAGAATCCGTTTCCGGAGTGGGACGGAGTGAGATAACAATAGATAGAGAAAGAGAGAGAGGAGAATAGAAAGACGGAGAGGGGAATATAGGCATGGCATAGCTGCACGCATTCAACGTTATCAATTAATTTTTATTACTTCGGCTTGTGAAAACCGTCAGATTATATATTTTTCGTAACTCTTGCATTATTCCCTTCAAAATAAAAAAAAAAAATTACCACGCTCGAGAATGTCAAGATGTCGTTTTTTTTTACAACTTTGTAACCCTCCCCCTTCTTTACGTCACTCTCAAATTGTCAGACTAATGGAATATACACTTTTTAGCATGTAACTAACTCACCCTACCTTAATCTGACGCGCTGGAGAATTTCCGATGATCAACTTTTTTTTACTAATCTGATGCTTCATCCTTGACGGGCGGCCATATATATATGGCTCATGTTTGGTGGAAAAACTTAACCAGGTACAAGGTATCCCCCTATATATTAATCTGCCGCGCTGTAGTAAATCCCAAAATCCCCGCTTGGGCTCCCCTACTATAAGTACTCTGTACAGGTTAAAATAGAGCGCCCAAAAGGATACGATTCTATATTGATTCATATTACCCATCACAAAAAGCTATTTACGCCACTGTCTGAATACTGTGGTTCAGTATTCATCACTCAGTACACATAAAATAGGGTGACCAGGTCATTCCTTGTCCCATGACGGACGGACTTGTGCATAACTAAAAAAAAAGTCCTACTTCCGCAATTGAGCAATCCTGTGCGAAGATTGCGAAAATATCGCGGCTCGTACTTTGACGGACGCTTCTCAATGACGGACATCTTGTGCGAATGACGGACTGTCCATAGACAAAATATCTCATGTATGTAAGTTACTTTGTCTATGGGACTGTCCGTCGCAATGACGGACGTCTGGTCACCCTAACATAAAACAAACGGAGATTTGTCCAAAATGCACGTCTCTTGAACAAATCAGGGTTCAGTATTTTCATTTCTCAACGACATGAATATAGGGAAATTAGGAAGATCCACCCACAGATTAATAAATTCTATGGATAGGTCATAGTTGCGTCTCGATGGACATACATCAGATTTCGCATTAGACATAGATGCATAGATAGATGCATATCATAGTATGTTATTCTATGCATCTTGCATTGGACGTATACTCTATTCGCATTTATAAAGTCTCCCGATTGGCCATAAAGTTTTGACACATTTCACAGTGTATATTTTGAAAATGTTAGGTTGTGCTCATTTTCCTATCAGAAATCTATGCAACGTTGTCCTCTCTATATAAAAGTCGTAGTAAGTACGTATTTTTCACAATGTGAATTTTCTTGGGAAATATAATTAATTTGATAGATATTATGTGAATTCAATAATTCCAAAGACCTGGCGACTGTTGAAGAAAATTTCTCATCTGTTGTTACTATGGAAATATTTCACGTCTATAAACTGGAAGATACGGTTATGCTATTTTCTTGTACGTAAATTAAGAATTAAGTGTTGAAATTTTAATGGAAAATACTGCATACAGTACTCCGTTACTCCGTGAAAATTCATTTGAAAAAAGAATCAGAATACCTGAGTACTAGCAGTACTAGCAGGAAAACTTCTAAACGAACAGACCTATCTATGGAATTCCCCACTTTTAAAAAATGTCAAGAAATAAGCCTATATAAGACATTTAAATACCTTGTTTCACACCTTGAAATACACCAGTTTCAAAATGTAGTAGTACTACGAAACCCGAGTCACTGTTAAGCCTTAATAACATATTGTGATAGCATAGGAAACTGAGTAATTTCATTCGAGAGTTCAACATGTCCTGAGACAGAATGAAGGTTTCCTCTTGCAGTTTTCAGTTCTGTATAGCACTTTCTGATACTTTGGTGGTTTAGGAGAAATTGGCAACGTCTCAGAGAATTGTTTTGACATTGACGATTTCAGAAGTGCCAACCTGCCTTTGTTTTAGTTTAAAAACGTGATAGACCTAAGTCATGGCCAACCAGGAGACTTTATAAAAGTGAATGGAGGGTAGGTAATTATTTCATTTCGGGAAATATGCGAAATGGATTCTGAAAGCAATAACGAAATGTTTACATTTTCGTCAACACCCAGTATAATCATAGAAAACTATCATTCTTCGATTCGCATGAAAAAGCTTATACTGATTCATTCGCGACATGCTTTGTAATCTTCGTTCTCATGAGTATTAGCTATCATTACACGCTCGTTGAATAATATATTATTATGGATCAGGAGGTTCAAAAATAAAAGTATAATTATTTGACCGCCTTGAATCTTTCCTGTGTGTATCAATAATTGAACCTCTCGGCTCTGAATAATTATTATATTACAATCATCAAAGTATACATTGACGGTTGAAATAGATCATCTATTTCGATTATTGTAAATGGCTCCTCATATTATTTCGCATAAACATTCGAGTTGTTATTTCATTCTTAGCACACTTCCTCTTACTCCCTGAACCCAAGCTTCTCAGTTCAGTAGCTTCACGTTTAGAAGTGAAATACACACTGAGACAGGAGACAGGATGCATAACGTGTGGGTATATATATTCACCGAAATATTGGCTGCAGCCTTTCAGACTCCACGTCCACTGTGCCATATAAAATATTTTGATGACGTTTTTGAGTTTGTTTTAGATTGTTGTAATATGGTAGAAAGTAGTAAAGAGCATGTCCTTGAAGCCATCTCAGATACTACACTGAGGCAGGAGACAGGATGCATAATAACGTGTGGGTATATATATTCACCGAAATATTGGCTGCAGCCTTTCAGACTCCACGTCCACTGTGCCATATAAAATATTTTGATGACGTTTTTGAGTTTGTTTTAGATTGTTGTAATATGGTAGAAAGTAGTAAAGAGCATGTCCTTGAAGCCATCTCAGATACTAGAGTTCATCAGAACTTTGGAACTGGAACGCGAGCTGTAGATGATGATGACATCGACAGATCTGACGGGGGGGCACAATAGACCTTAAGGTCGCAGTGCAACGTTAGCCCCTACAACAATATACAATATATAGGGTCAGGGAGTACCAGACCTCATTGTGGATTGGATAAGATCCATGTTCAATAACAGACTTATCTCCACATCCATGTGCGGTGATGTAGTGAGATTTGTGGCTAGGATTTATATCGTATATTATATTAAAAGATTAATACCTAAGTTTTTTTTCATCTAGTTTTCGATTTACTTTATTTGAATGATTTAAATAATAATTTAAATATATTACGATATAAAAATAATAACGAAAGGTCTGAAAAAGTGCCATGATAGGAAATTTTTTATATTTCTATAATTATAATAAATGAAGTTGATTATTAAATACTTGTCTTTTTTGGTGCTCTAGTTCCTCGGAACTGAGTGCTTATCAATTTGCCCAAATGTTTTTAATTTTCGAATCTTTCGATGAAAATGGTCTTAAACGATTTGGTTCGACTCACTGATCAAGAATCCGTGGTCGAAATTCATTCTGTCCGGCCGGTCCGGCCGGTCCGGCCGGCCGGCTGTAGGCACGATAACTCTCGAACGGAATGAGCTAGACAGTTGAAATTTTCAGATTAGGTTTGGGCGATAAATATCTCGGCTAAGTTCGTTACTGGGCAAAATCGGACGGATGGTTTCAGAGTAACAAAAAAAAATTTTTTTTTACATAGGTAACAAATTCCAAATTAAATTTTTTTCAATAAGCAATTTCACCATAAGAATCCAATTATATCATTTTTAACTCTAACAAGCTTATACTTTCGGAGATATGATTTTTCAAAATTTCAACAATAAATCGTATTTCTACGTTTCCACAGAATGATATAATTATTCTATGTATGTATTGTCATAATGTCAACTTATTTTCCTGTGACATGACATTCTCTAATTCCTTTCAGCAATCGAAGAATTATGAGAATAAAGTTTATTCCGAAATGTGAGCGAAGTGAGAAAAATCTCAGTTGTTTGTTCCGAAATGAGTTTTTCTCAGAAAAGTCTTACATTTCGGAACGGAACATGAAGTAAGAGATCTGAGAGAAGTGAGACTGCTTTTCATCATGCTCAGTTCTCTCACTTAATGACGGTATTATGTTGGTGTTGATAAACTCGTATTTTGGCGATGCAACGTGGACCTCACCCAAAAATGTTTGAAAATATTACGTTAATATTGAAAGCATAATTCTGTAGTTCGAGAGAGGATAAAATTTGGTGAACGTAGATCAGGAAATTTTTGATCCATTACAAGGTAATTTTTCATTATTATTTATCTTCTTTCATACATGTTTTATGGAATATCTACTATTTGTAGGTACTTTAAACCTGTTTTGGGCAATTGTCATACGAAACTTGTTTTTTTGGCGCTCTAGTTCCTCGGAACAGAGTGCTTATCAATTTGCCCAAATGTCTGTAATTTTGGAATTTTTGGCTGAAAATGGTCTCAAACGAAATTGTAGAATCATGATCTTTATACGCATGTGAAGTTTTGTATTGACCAGGTTACCGCAAAATGTAAAAAAAAAAATTTTAAATTTAAAAAAAAAATTTCTAAAATAACTCTCGAATTGAATGAGCCAGGTAGTTGAAATTTTCAGAGTAGGTTAGGGAGGGGAATATCTCGGTTAAGTTCGTTATTGGGCAAAATAGGCCAGATGGTTTCGGAGTAACGAAAAAAAAAATTTTTTTTGAGTAACAAATTTCAAATTCAATTTCTATTTAAGATGCAGTTTCACCATAAAAATCCATTGATATCATTTTTAACTCCAACGAGCTAATACTTTCGGAGATATGATTTTTCGAAATTTCAATAATGAATCGTACTTCTATGTTTTCACAGAATGCTATAATTATTCTATCTAAGCTTTATTATATGCTCTGTGCTCATACTCGTACATGTCATCCTGTTCTATAAGAGAGAGTTAGATTCATTTCAGCTATTTTAATTTGATTTCTTCCATGGTGCAGTTCTCATTCTCAGATTGCTCATTTAATCTTGATAAATAAACTATTATTTGAATTGAATATCCTTTATGATGCAGTTCTAACATAAGAATACATCGATATCATTCCCAACTCCCAAAATTAACAATAAATTCATCGTCTGAAAAACGAATTGGTGAAAAAAATCAACATAACAAATTCCAAATGGCATTACCGTTTCTCAACGGATTAATTATTTCTTCATCCTCCTTTAGGGTGATGACCTTGTTGCAAATTTTAAATTTGCAATTTTTTTAAAGAAGAGATCAAAGTTGCTAGACAACAAATATTGACGCCTTCTTTTTGCCGTACCATTAACCATAACCCTTCATTCTGTTTTGAGTGCATTTCACAACTCCTTTCGACTAGGTGCAGATAAACCACACTTCGTCTACACTGGTGTAAATCCAATAAGCAAACGAATAGTAATATCGAGTATAAATTACACTTCCTAGATATCAACCTGAAATGCTCTGCAAATGGTGACATAGAAACTGATTGGTTTAGAAAGAATATCTGGTCACAACGCTATTTACATTTTTATTCAAATACACCAATGAATTATGAAAAGAGCGTAGTCATAAGTCTAGCTGATTCGATTAACCCACGGGAAAAATAGGCCCAAAAATCTAATCAAAGAAGTACTCATTGCAAAAAACTACCCACCAACATTTTTCGAACCACTTCCCTATGTTAATGGTACCTCGGAATGTATCCAAAAAGTATTAAAGCAACATAGAAACCGAATAATGACAGTAAGAAGTAGTTTTCGAAAATAAAACCAACAACAGAGGCGAGGGAAAAGACAAATGTCGTTTACGAGATAAATTGTGAAGATTGCAATGGGACATACATTGGCCAAGCTTAACAATATCTTCACAAACGGATATCGAATCATAAAAACACCTTCATAAATAACAAGGCAGAATCTTATGCTCTAGCAAAACACTCCCTTGAAAAACTCCATCAATTCGACTTCAACAATGTTAAAATTTTAACCTCCAAAAGTGACTACCACAAAAGAACAGTACTCGAAATGCTTCATATTAAAAAATGGGTTCAAGCCCTGCGGACAGGAGCTTTCTGGCGCTCTAGTTCAAACAGACAAATTATATCTCCGAAAGTATTGGTTTCTCAGAGTTGAGAATTATATCAATGTATTCTTATGATAGAATTGCATCATAAAGGAAATTCAATTAAAATAATAGTTTATTTATCAAGATTAAATGAGCAATCTGAGAATGAGAACTGCACCATGGAAGAAACCAAATTAAAATAGCTGAAATGAATTTGACTCTCTCTTAAAGAACAGGATGAAATGTACGAGTATGAACACAGATCATATAATAAAGCTTAGATAGAATATTTATAGCATTCTGTGAAAACATAGAAGTACGATTCATTATTGAAATTTAGAACTTCATCTTAGCAGAAATTGAATTCAAACATCATAGAAGAATTTAAATTCAACAAGAGTGCCAAAAATTATCAATCCAAAACCAATAGACGAATTCTACCCAACAACGAACTCATCCGAGATATTCATTCCTCAATTCTATGATGAACGATAATATATATCTTTCCTCAAATCTACTCCAATACACCAATATTCCAGTTTTGTTTTTAGTGGAGATATTCTGAACTCAATATTATTAACTTACCATTACCATTCCCATCATCATATGGATTAACCATCGGCATGAAAATATCAACTAACAAAAAGTATGATATTATATTATAATTCATGAGACAACGTCATGTCTCAGGAAAATAAGTTGACATTATAACAATTCATCGAATAACCACAGAATAATTCTATCATTCTGTGAAAACGTAGAAATACGATTTACATTGAAAGCCGGGGTCGCGGGTTCGAATCCCGCTCAGGGCATGGATGTGGTGTTAGGTTGTGTGAATATCCAAAATGAACATGAAAGAACTTGCGATATAAGGATTATAACTGTGTAGATGGCCTACAGTTACCTAGCACATAAATAGATAGAAAAAAAAAAAAAAAAAATTACATTGAAATTTTGAAAAATAATATCTCCGAAAGTATTAGCTAGTTAGAGTTAAAAATAATATGAACAGTGAAACTGCTTATTGAAAAAAATTCAATTTGGAATATAAAAAAAAAAAATTTTTTCTGTTACTCCGAAACCATCTGTCCGATTTTGCCTAATAACGAACTTAGCCGAGATATTTATCCCCCAAACCTACTCTGAAAATTTCAACTGTTTAGCTCATTCCGTTCGAGAGTTATCGTGCCTACGGCCGGACCGGCCGGACAGAATGAATTTCGACCACGGATTCTTGATCAGTGAGTTGAACCAAATCGTTTAAGACCATTTTCATCGAAAAATTCGAAAATTACAGACATTTGGGCAAATTGATAAGCACATAGTTCCGAGGAACTAGAGCGCCAAAAAGACCAAAACTCAGTGAATAACCGGAATGACATTCAAAATTTATCTAAAACTTACACAAATTTAATAAACTATTCACATTATTCATGAGTTTGCAACTTTCCGAATCACCTTATACTTACATATAATATTGTTGACTCTGTATACAACTTTCCTCACTACTTCATGTTCTGTCTTTCTATACGTGTTTTCTTGTCAACTACTTTTTATTTTTTATATTTTGCAATAATTTTGCCTTGATTTTGTAGAACTTGAAAATGGCTTGAATGGCCGAAACGAACGTCGTTTAATAAATATTTATAGTTTTATTTGTTTCGGACCGAAAAAACCAAGGAACATATTAACGTATAAATTAAATGAGGATAATTATATATGTCGAAATGTAAAAAGACGAATAGAATGAACAGAAAATTTTAAATACAAGAAAAAATAATGTGAGAAATCAAAATAATTTGTATTTAACAAATTGCTCAAAGTTTTTTCATCCTTCATCTGAATAGTTGTAGGATATAAGATTTGACATACAGGGAGAAATATAAATCTAGCTAGTTGAAAAATTGGATTCGAAATCTATTAATTCAACAATTAAATTTATTGATCACTCAATATGTTAGTGTCAAGCAATATTTTTTGAAATTTGGTTGATATTTTCTTAATAACTCAAAAAATACGAATCCCATCAAATTCAAACATGGATATTAGTTGTAGAATAAGGACGCCCAAATTTTTGTGGAATTTTTTGAGGATCAATTTGTACAAAATCATTGAAAAAAAACTCAAGAACTAAATGTTCGATATCGCTGAGATTTTGCCAGACCCTTCAAAACCTACCCTTACAGCCAAATTTGAACATG
Organism: Halyzia sedecimguttata; assembly: GCA_937662695.2. Classification (NCBI taxonomy): domain Eukaryota; kingdom Metazoa; phylum Arthropoda; class Insecta; order Coleoptera; family Coccinellidae; genus Halyzia; species Halyzia sedecimguttata. Next base: position 69,051,848 of record OW569411.2, read on the forward strand.
ATTAGATCTATATTGTTGGAGATCCGAGCCGGTTTGTGTGAGTTCAGTTGCTGGATGGGTGACCATTTCCGCGGCACATCCCCGACTATTGTGAAGGATGTAAATTTACTAAAACCCTTTCGATAGACATCTATTTTTGTTACTTTCTGTCGCTTGTTATAAGGAACGGCATACCAAGTTTTTAAATTCGATCGGATTCATATTTTTTGAGGTGTCTATAGAATAATAATCCAGTTGGATATAACTCCGAAACCGTTGGGCCGATGATGTTCAACAAAACTTAACTGTCCCATTCGGATGAGTAACATGCCCTGAAAATTGCAATGCGCCATCTCTTTCCGCTCGAAAGTTATCGTGGCTATGTTCACCCATCCAGATACTGAACTCACCCAAGGCTGCTCATATCTCTAACAATATGAATCCGCTCATGCTCAAACATAGAGATTGGCTGTAAAATTAAGTTTTGAAATCTCTCGCAAAGTTTCATCGATTTTGGACGGATAACTTCTGATATATAGACTTTTATTTAAAGATGTTATTTTTTTTAGTGATACAATCGTCACGAAACACCTCAATAATTTGCTCATCGGCATTCTACAACTAATTACCACGTTTGAATTGGATACGATTAGTATTTTGCGCGTATGTTCTGGGGAACATCGCGTTATCATTGTGCCCAAATGAGTGTAATTTCCGATTTTTTTGCCGAAAATGGTCTCTAACGATTATGTTACTGACTCACTGATGAAGAATTCAAGGTCAAGCCGGAAATTTTTTCCCCAAAAATGTTATATTTCAGAAACTTTGTCAAAATCCCCTGAAATTTCGCTCATACCGTCCAGCCACCATTTTACAATCGAGTATGGAATTTCAGCACGATCGACTTCGTATGAGGCATGAATAGACAATGGAACATGCGCGCAAAAGCTCCTGAATTCACCTCAGTGCTTTTTAAGAATTGTGTATTTTCATTCACAATACGAAGATTTTACTGGTGATTCCACGTTTATGTAATTATAGCAATCGGTAGACGATATAAAATTGCTTCGTTTAATGAATAGGAATTGCTATAGAAATAAGTAACGGAGCCTCAACTTATACGGTAAGTTATATAATACTAATTTATTCGCATAAACATGTTTTTGAACATACTCTTTCATAAAGGTAGACATTGAGAGGAAAATACCATATACCAATCCTCTTTCATTAAGACATAACTCTTCAGTAATAAGTTTAATCCTTTCCGAGTGAATCTTCTATTCGAATTAAGAAATATCGGTAAATTACGGTGTTGAATGGAATGCTTCTGATTTTCTGAATAGAAAGCTCCAAAAGTATCAATTCCTTCGATGATTCTATCCAAATTTTTGGTAATTCCCGAAAAGAATATTTTTGATCTGGACTTACAGCGCGAGTCTCTAACTGGGAATAAATTCAGTAAATCAGGGACTTGTTCCTCCGAGTGCTTATGAATTTACCCAAATGTCTGTATTTTTCGAATTTTTGGCTGGAAATGGTCTTAAACGCTTTGGTTCGACCCACTGATCAAGAATCCGTGGTCAAAATCGATTACCTATGTCCGGCCGTAACCACGATAGCTCTCCAACGGAATGAGCCAGACAATTTTCAGAGTAGGTTCGGGAGATCAATATCTCAGTTTGCTATTGGCAAAATCAGCCTAGTGGTTTCGGCGTAACGAAAAAAAATATTTTTTAAATTACAAATTTCAAATTAAATTCTTTTCAAAAGGCAGTTTCATTATAAGAATCCATTGATGCAATTTTCAACTCTAGCAAGTTAATACTTTCGGAGATATGATTTTTCAAAATTTCAATAATACATTGTACTATGTTTTCACAAAATGCGAATTCTATCGGTCTGTGTTCTATCTGTGTCAACTGTTCATACATATTGTCATCTTATCTACCTATAACAGACATGTCAAATGTTTTTCTGTTCTAACAAACAAAGTATGATTGAATGCAAAATGACCAATTATAGGATATTATAATTACCTCTACCCTATAGGCAAATCCATATGATGATGGAAATATATAATTTGGTTTATCAAATTGAGTTCAGAATATCTTCAGTGAAAACAAAACTGGAATATTGGCTAATTTTGAATTGATATAAAGTAATTTTTAGAGTAGATTTGAGAAATAATAGCTCTGATAAGTTCGTTATTTAATTTCAATTCAGATTCTTTTATGATGCAGTTCTATTATAAGAATCCATTGATATCATTCCCAACTCTTTGGGAATGATATTTGTTAAAGTTTGAACAAGAGCGCCAAAGCTCCTGTTCGCAGGGCTTTCATCACTTAGGTGGATAAGTATTTCGAATTGCGCTCTTTTCTATGTAAGAAAATGTTATACAGCGTGTCCCAAATTCGATATGACGTAATCGATAATTTTTTTGAATGGCAATTCTAAAAAGAGTGCCAATCGATTCGTCCAAATGATTCGTGTCGACTCGTTGATGAAGAATCTGAGGTCAAAATTTATTCTGTCCGGCCATCCGCGATTATGCTCAAACGCAATGAGTAAGAGAGTTTCATAGATTTGCAGAGTAGGTTTGGAGTCCAAATGAGCCGCCTTTCGTTAATGGGCAAACTCCACCGAGTGGTCCCAGAGTTATAGCCATCTGAAATTTTGTTTTCCCAAAAGCTCGAAACATAATTATCTAACCGAATTAAATCGCGGTAGTTAATTGAAAAATACCGGCATGACTACTTATACAAAATTTTGTGAGGATCGCATGACTGGAAAAAAATTCTGTATCTCAGAAACTATCCGTCAGATATCATGAAATTCAGCGAGAGGCCTCAAGACCTTATTTTACAGCAATGTTCTATATTTGAAGTCGATCGGATCTATATTGGTGAAGATACTGTCTATTTTTTTTATAAAAAATTTAATGCTTGTGGCTTTTACTTGATGCAAATCCATATTAACTCAATGAAAAATTATATACGATTTACACTTATTTATAAATAAGTGTAAATCGTATATAATTTTTCATTGAGAAGATACTGTCGAAATATTCCAACGATCGAGATGTGCTGGTGCACTGCTTTTAAACCCAACCAGTGAAGTTGTCAACAGTTTTTGGTTTTTGACGTGATGGAGCGAATTCAATGAATTAGGTCAGCCGAAGTCAAATTTGACAAGTTTTGGACAGAATTGAGTCGATATTTTCATAATATTAGGTGAGTATTTTCATATATTATTAGAAATTAAAAAATTATCGCTATACAGGGCGTTATTGATAAAATGTCAATAATAGGAATAATTCTCGGAATAAATTATTGAAAACAAAACCACTACTACACATTACGTCACCACAAACAAAGCACTGTTTATTTTCGACCCAGAAGCAAATATATGTATTCGAATGGGTCCTTACGCCACCACAAACACAGCATTTTTTATTTTCCATCCAACAGTGAATGATATGTATTTGAGTCGAATCTACTAGTTCTTATAAAATTCTCGGCCAAACAGTGGTCCAGTTTGTGTTGAATTCTTAGAAATATCATTTTTTTATGGAGCTAAGCAGCTTTGGGAGAGTTCGGTACCTGGATGGATAACCGCTCTGGCAATGAATTTTAACAGCGTACCAAATAAACAACTTATTTTTTAGTTCGGATATGAAGAAATGTCATTAACTGGTCTATCTGATATCAACTCAAATATGTGTCTTCAATAAATGCTTAAAACGTTGAAATGAACTCGTTCTGGACATTTCTAATTAGGTTCTTCGGACGAAATTAGCCTACACTCCCTTGTTATTCGTTCTTATAACTGCTGAATGTTTCCAGACATGGACTTGAAAACTTTGCCACAAATTTATGTCGTTCCAACTTTGGCATATTTATATCCTGATCAAGGAAATCCTCAAGTTCCACGGAATACGATATGGTTCTAATAGGATGGAGCACCACCACATTACCAACGCAATGTCCAGCATTACCTCGACGCAATATTTCCAAATCGGTGGATAGGATAGGAACGATCGAATGGCCAGCGCGATCCACTGATTTTAAACCATTAGATTTCTTTTTATGGATATATGTGAACAGCATTGTGTACCAAACAAAACCCCTTGATTTGAATGACCTAAAAGATAGAATTACGTTTTTACGATTGCCATTAGGTCGATCACTCCTGAGATGTTGAATAATGTTGGAAGAAATTTTTATTTGAGGTTAGAAAGTTGCCAAGGCGTTCGCAGTGAACACTTTGACCATTTACTTCAGTAAAATTCATAATTTTTTTGCTACGTTTTGTATTACATTTTAGTTTTTGATATTCTACCAAATTTCGCTAATAACTTAAATTGATTTTTGCAATAAACATGGAAGTGATAACATAACTGAATAGAAAATGACGAGACCTTCCAAACGATATATCACAAGCCCATACTTCCTATTTGGAAAATTTGGGGTTGTACCTGTCTTTCGAAGGGGGTTGAAGGTAAGGTTCGCATTTTTACGAATAAGAATGACAATTTAAAATTTAAATTTGAAGTGTTTCGGGATTTTCCATAAATATGTACAGTAACCAAGATAAGGAATGTATTCCATTTGGCTTTTCCACAATGTATATGAATGACGTGGCAGTGTTAAAACATTTAATTCCAATTCTGGGATCGGAACTTAGATGTCGACATTTATATGCCTTGGGATACATCTTGAGGGAATAGTTTTTCACTTATTTATAACTCATAACTACTGCTTGTGTAAAAACGGTTAATTGTGTGGAACGCATTAGGAAATATTATTCTATTTTGACGATCGTTTTCCCTAATTGAAAATACTCGAATCACACTTAATATGTTTGTTTATTCTATAATAATGCTTATGTACAAAGATTCTTTGGTAATTAATGACACCGTTTAGATTTACTCAATTTGCTAGCTTTATACCTGCAATTTATTACGGTTATATGCACAGTATGGTTATTGGTGTTTCTGATTTTAATGTACTTACATATTTCAAAGGGTAATAGCTCACACATGGACAAGTTCCAATATATCCTTCTCGCCTTTTCAATATACAAAAGTTTTCGGCCGAAATTATTTTAGGTGATATTATCGGATTGACCGATTTTAATGAAATTTGGTATGCTCGTACTGGGCATATAGTGTCTTTATTCTAAGTCACTACCGGTTTGAAAAACAAAGGTTCGTCTTTGGAATTTTCATTCCACTTTTTTTGGGTAAGTTTCATGAAATATCCACTGTACGTCCAGGATATCTCTATGTACAACATAATATAAATATACAGGGTGAGCCTTTGAGTACATTAATTTTAAACATAGATTCCTCTCAGATCAAATACTTTTTGGTACTGAGTGCTTATCAATTTGCTCAAATGTCTGTAATTTTCAAATTTTTGGCTGAAAATGGTCTCAAACGATTTGGTTCGACTCACTGATCAAGAATCCGTGGTCGAAATCGATTCTGTCCGGCCGGCCGTCCGTCCGTTAACACGATAACTCTCGAATGAAAGGAGTTAGAGGATTTAAATTTGCAGGGTAAGTTTGAAGCGTGAATATCTCGGACGAGTTCGTTAACGGGCGAAATCCACTTAGCGGTTTCGCTATGGTTATGGCCGTTTTTAGTCAAAACATTTTGTATGAATATTTCCGAAACCGATCACTCGATCTATCTGAAATTTAGCACCAAATTGTAGAATTATGACCTTTATACGCATGCGAAGTTTTGTAATGATTGGGTTGCCGTAAAGTGTCAAAAAATAATTATAAATTTTTAATTTTATTTCGACAATAACTCTCAGAGTTGATATTTTCAGAGTAGGTTTGGGAAATAAATATCTCAGTTAAGTTCGTTATTGGGCAAAATAGGCCAGATAGTTTCGGAGTAACGAAAATAAAAAAAAAATTAACTTACAAATTTCAAATTCAGTTTTTTTAAGATGCAGTTTCACCATAAAAATCCATTGATATCATTTTCAACTCTAACAAGCTAATACTTTCGGAGATATGATTTTTCGAAATTTCAATAATGAATCGTACCTCTATGTTTCCACAGAATGCTTTAATTCTTCTATCTATGAATTATTATATGACCTGTGTTCATACTCGTGCATTTCATCCTGTTCTATAAGAGAGAGTCAAATTCATTTCAGCTATTTTAATTTGATTTCTTCCATGGTTTCATTCCTAGATTGCTCATTTAATTTTGATAAATGAACTATTATTTGAATTGAATTTCCTTTATGATGCAGTTCTAACATAAGAATACATTGATGTCATTCCCAACTCTGAGAAACCAATACTTTCGGAGATATGATGTGTCAAAGTTTGAACAAGAGCGCCAAAGCTCCTGTCTACAGGGCTTGAACCAATTTTTTCATTTAGCGTTTTACCAGATTCGGCTCAGATGCAGGATGCAGGAGCAAAGATACGGGATGTTGAGAATGCAGAAGTTTTTCTTAAGAAGCTTCGACATGGACATTTAGAATGAAATTAGTTTAGGTGTGAAGTTTCCTACGACAGTTATTCTCCGATGGATATAGTATCTTCCTACTTCCATTGGTTTCCTAGTTATAGATGGATTATAGTGGATTCATAAAACTGAATGGAATTAGCATAAGGAAAGCAAGTGAAGTTTACATTGAGTCATAAGAATCTTCTATAATTTTAGGAAATTGAATTATTCTTCATCATTTCTCCTAAACCGCATCGTTTTTGAGTTATTCAACGTTAAATGTTATATAATCCAATAAAAGTTTGAGTATTTGCCTTATTTTGGTAGATCTGCTCTTGACCTAGGATGGATGTATTTCTACGTTGCCCGACTTGCCCTTTTGGCGCTCTTGTCCCTCGAAACAGAGTGCTTAGCAATTAGCCCAATTGTCTGTAATTTTCGAATTTTTGGATGGAAAAGGTCTCAAACGATTTGGTTAGACTCACTGATCAAAAATCCATGGTCAAGATTGATTTTGTCCGGCCAGCCGTCCGTCCGGCCGTTAACACGATAACTCTCGAACGGAATGAGCTAGACGGTTGAAATTTTAAGAGTAGGTTTAGGAGATAAATATCTTCGTTAAGTTTGTTATTGGGCAAAATCAGCCAGGTAGTTTCGGAGTAACACCCAATTACAGGAAAAAAGTGATAAAATACAAAATCAATAGATCCATACGACAGCACAAGATTAAACTGAAAGTAACACAACATTAAAATTGTGCAATCATAAGCGAAACGATATGATATGAGACCAAGAGACTTCAGAGCAAGCTCAATGAACACCAATAATAACACAAAAGAAATATATATTTCGCAAAATGAATTGAACCCACTCAAGAGAACTCACATATATCTTCACTATTTTATCAAAAGAATCTACAGTAAATAATGATCAATATAGACATAACCAAAGTGAAATATTGAATAGGAAATATTACTCTATTCGAAATTTTTTTCTCATGATTTTGAAGTGCAGGGTGTTCCTTTTTGGAAACTGCATCGTTCGATATCTCGATATATCTGATGAATCTTAAAAATCACTGACGTGAAGTCAGGAGCTTTTGCGCGCATTGTCTATTCACGCCTCATACAGAGTCGATCGAGCTGATATTCAGCCCTAAAAACCCGATATACCTAGGAAAAATAGGTCACTCTCAGTATTTTTTTTAACATATGAATAAATATTCCAAAAGTTGCCACCATAGCATACGCGACAATTCCAACCATCCCCTTTCCCCCCGTAACCTCAAAACCCTCTATTTTTCCAACATTTTCCCACCAATTACACAAATTCTAAACATCCGTTGCCAGATACTGAACTTTCCCACCGCTGCCCGGTTTCCAGTATTTCTTCAATAAATCCTACAATGTAGATCCGATCATGTTCAAATTTGGAACTTCGCTTTAGAATTAGGACTTGAAGGCTCTCGCAATTTCAGCAATATCGGATAACGGATAATTTCTGAGATACAGAATATTTTTGCGCGTATGTTCTGGGTAACATCACGTTATTATTTTGCCCAAATGTCTGTAATTGTCGAATTTCTTGCCGAAAATGGTCTCAAACGATTGAGTTCGACTCACTAATGAAGAATTCGAGGTCAAATTTGATTCTGTCCGGCCGGCCGCCCGCCCCTTGCCACGATAACTTGAGAACGGAATAGATAGCGACTTGAAATTTTCAAGGTAGGTGGCGCGTCCCAATACTACGGACAAGTACGTTAATAGGCATAGTCGGCCCAACGGTTTCCGAGTAATAATTTTGTTTTTAATCAGTACAGGTCCGATCGAATTGAAACTTGGTGAGTAGTTTTAGAATACAAACCTCAAGACATTTGTGAAATTTTGCGATTTTTCGATAACCTGAGAACGGAAAGAGATAGCAACTTGAAATTTTCAGGTTAGGTTATGCATTTGAATAAGACATCTGAGTTTATTTATAGGCATAATAAGCCAAATGGCTTTGGAGTTATACCCATCTGAAATTTGGTTGTTATTTCCTCAATAACTCAAAAATACAGAACCGATCCGATTCAAACATGGTTGTTAGTTGTAGAATGCCAATGTGAAAATTCTTGCAGAATTTCGTGAGGATCATATCACTAGAAAATTTAAAAAAAAATCATTGAAAATTCTATATATCAGAAATAATTCATCCGACATCACCGAACATTTGCGAGAGCCTTCAGAACCTAAGTCTGCTGCCAAGTTCCAAGTTTAAACACGATCGGATCTATATTGTTGGAGATTCGAGCAGCCTTGTGGGAGTTCAGTAGCTGGTTGGGTGACCGTTGTCTCGATAACTTTCGAACGAAAGGAGATAGGAACTTGCAATTGTCAGGGTAGGTTGCACATCCGAATGGGGGAGTTAAGTTCGTTTTTCGGAATAATCGGTCTAACGGTTTCGGAGCTATACCGATCTGGAATATTATTTCCTCGATAACTCAAAAAATATAGACTCGATCGAATTGAAGCTTGGTAATTAGTTGTAGAATATCGACATAAAGACGTGTGTAAAATTTTATGAGTAACGTAATCCTAAGAAATTTAAAAAGAATTGGTTCAAGCACTGACGTGAATTCAAGAGCTTTTGCGCATACGTTCTATTGTCCATTCTCCTGTATTGGACACTCTTACTCGAATTTACCATGGTAAATTTGAATGGGATACTCCTAATCGAATTTACCATGGTAAAACCGTGATACGAACCTCACAAAATTCTACATATATGTATTTGTGTCGGCATTCCACAACTAATAAAATTATCAAGTTTCAATTCGATAGGTTGTGTATTGTTTGCAAACAAAATTTGTACTTGGAAATCGTTTGATTGATTATGTCCATTAACGTGTCGTCACAATTCCAGTTGCTATCTCTTTCCGTTCGAAAGTTATCGTAGCAATGGCCGGCCGGCGTTTGGACAAATTGATAGCAGGCCGTTTCCTATAACATGCGCGCAATAAGATTCTCACAGAACTTTGCATGAACCTTGAAGGCGATATTTCGTATTTAAATAATATACTTCTTCTCGATAACATCGATAGTTTCTTAAATAAGTGGGAAATTGAAAATTCAAATGAGTAGGTTTGTCTCTGAAATCATTGGGTGTGGATTCTGCCCATTCTATTCTATTCTATTCACGAATTTCGTACGTAGGACTCAATACCGATCCTGCAATTTTAGATTCTCTGAACTCCTTTTGAAAGTTTACGGCTGGAAAGGCGGGTAGAATTACATTTGACTAGGGACTCTGTCAAGTAGAATCGTATGAGAACATTTTCGCCTCAAAATTAGTATATTACAGACATTTGGGCATAATTAGGTCTCTGAAATATGGGGGCAAAAAAGGTTATGAAAATTTCATCATGAGTACTCTTCTGGATATGAATAATTTTTGGCGCTCTTGTTCCTCGGAACAGAGTGCTCATTTTGCCCAAATGTCTGTAATTTTCGAATTTTTTTATGAAAATGGTATTGAACGATTTTGTTTGACTTACTGATCAAGAAACCGTTCACGAGATCGATTCTGTCCGGCCGGCCGTCCAACCGTGAACACGATAACTCTCGAACGGAATAAGCTAGCCAGTTGAAATTTTCAGAGTAGGTTTGAGGGATAACTATATCGGCTAAGTTCGTTATTGGGCAAAATCGGTCTAATAGTTTCGGAGTAATGAAAAAAAATATTTTTCTTTTAAATTACAACTTTTGAATTCAATTTTTTTTAAGATGCAGTTTCATCATAAAAATCCATTGTTATCATTTTCAACTCCAACAAGCTAATACTCCCGGAGATATGATGTTTCAAAGTTTCAATAATACATCGTAAGTTCTATGTATTCACAGAAGGTGAACACAGAATCTGTCTGTGTTCGCTATTCATAAAGGTCATCTTTTCTAGCTATTAGAGAATGTCGATTCGTAGTTTGAAAATATTTTCTCTTGGAAAGCAAGTATTCGATTCTTGAATTTGTGAATATATACAAGACCGTTTTGATGTAGTTCATGGAGGCAATAGGAAAGAAGAACATAATGGAATCATCAAAAGAAATTACTGTTCGGGACCACGGAGGTTAATATTTCCTCTTACTTCCTTAAGTAGTGGTAGTGAGACATGTTCCTATATACAGTATTTTCATAATGTTGCTAGCAAAAAAATTCTGAAATATAGATCTACATTTGTGTATCAAACATTTTTTCTTGAGTTAAGGTTCATAATACAGAAAAGAATGTGTTAGTGGTATGAACTATTGAATTTCAAATTATGAAAAGAGGATAGTATTTTATTAATTTATTTTGAACTATTAAAATAATTTGTTCGTAATCCACTACCTACTCAAATATCAGGAATAAATGGACAGTCTGCTATGATTGTCTCCATCAGCCTTGCTCTAGACATTTCGATACTTTCCTTAGGTATTTCGAGTTGTGAAAACTATGCACCGAGTGTAGGTTGCAAAAACCCATTCCACGAGGTTGAATCATTGCAGATTGCTAATTTAATCTTGATAAATAAATTTAATGACAATTTTTGACGCATTAAAGCATTAAAGTATTGTAGATTGCTCTTTATTTTAAAGATAATTTTTGAAGCATTTTTTTAAACGACACTTTTTTTAATTTAATTTCTTTCATGATGCAGTTCAATCATAGGAATCCATTGATATAATTCCCAACTCTGAGAAACCAATATTTTCGGAGATATAATTTGTCTGTTTGAACAAGAGCGCCAAAAAGCTCCTGTCCTCAGGGCTTGAACAATTTTTTTTCTCTAATACAATGGTTTCATCTGATTCAGTGGGTGGTTAAAGTGGCATTTGGATTAAACGATATATATAACTGGTTCAGTAGTGGACGAGAAAGTTGAACGTGATACAGATATTTGCACGAAAGCAGTACGGATACCTTTTACTCCGGAAGTATGGTTTTCTGTAATGATAAAGAATTGCTGCATTTTCTTCTGTATAATGATATAATGCACAATTTAATATCGCAGTAGTTTAAACCAGTTACTTCCTAAGGGGGGCCAACGTCGAATTAAGTCGCTTCTAGATTCATTGAAAAAATGCATGGCCTATTTAAAATTTGAAGAATTGAAACTTGAATTGAAATTTTTTCTTCATTCATAATATCTAGTTTATTTGCAGTCATACCATTCATAAAACTTGCATAGTATCTAAATGATCGAAAATAAAACAATCAATCAAAGATTTGATTACTGATGAATTGCAATATTTAGTATAATTTTACATTAGGTTAGATATTATTTATAATGATGTGTGTTTACTAATATATTAAATCCGATTATGCCTTTATTAGTTACATTTTAACGCCTAAAACACCAAACTTATCTATAACATCAAACCAGAATAACAAATATAAAAATTGAAAAAGTGTTCCTCTCATGCAAAGTTGTATAATTTTCAACTGTCTCGATAGAGTTGATGATTAACGCCATAGACTTATAAGATACTCGCTGTATAATGGGTTCTGGTCCTGCATTCGAAACATATTATATTCACATCGATATTTCACTGTGAAATTTTGGTTTTGAAGTATTGGTCCACACAAGGGATTCAGGATTCAGTTTTCAAATTTCACTACGTCCAGTGCCTTCCTATATCAGACGGTTTCTACGACTTAGCTTAACACAACTTAGAATGAAACATTTTGAGAACATTCCAGTTGCGTTAGGAGCTTTACCGAGCTCAGTCCTTTAACGAATAATATACCTATTTCACTGACTTTTGATACCTTCCTTCCACTAATAAATTGAATGCTTATTAGAGATCCGCTTTAAAAAGAAAACAGAATTTAAGATAGGTGTATTATGTTTAAAAAAATGCATCTGGATCAATACGCAATTCCACTGAATAGTAAGCAAATTTCACTTTTGGATGAAAATCTGGATTTTGGATCAGTTAAGTTTAGTGAATCCCTCAAAGTGACCTAGTCCATTTTTCTATGTATCTTTTTGCGCGTATGTTCTGGGTAACATCACTTTATCATTTTGCCCAAATGTCTTCAATTTGCGAATTTTTTGAGGAGAATGGTCTCAACGACTAGGTTAAACTCACTGATGAAGAATTCGAGGGCAAATTTGATTCTGTCCGGCCAGCCGTTGCCACGATAACTTGAGAACGAAAAGAGATAGCGACTTGAAATTTTCAGGGTAGGCGGTGCATCCAAATACGACGTTAATGGACATAATCGGCCAACGGTTCCCGAGTAATAATTTTGTCATCAACCAATAAACATCCAATCGAATTGAAACTTGGTAGCATGTTGTAGCATACAAATGAAAAAGATGTTTGTGAAATTTTATGAGAATCGTGAGAATTCGCTAGAAAATTTAAAAAAAAATATAAAAAAAATATTATCTACGTCACGATAAACCGAGAACGGCAATAGATAGCGACTTGCAATTTTTAGGGTAGGTTGTGCACCTGAATACGACATTAGTGTTTATTAATATGTATAATCGGCTAAACGATTTTGGAGTTATATCCATCTGAAATGTGGTTCTTATGTCCACAATATCTGGAAAAATACAGAACCGATCCAATGCAAACTTTGTTACTGGTTATAAAATGCCGGCTCAAAAATTATAGCGAAATTTCGCGAGAATCGAATCACTAGAAAATCAAATCTCGATATGGAGTAATAAATGAAAAATTCAAATCCTCTTTATTTAACGAGAGTAATAACTTTGTTTCAGAAGGCACGATATGAATAAGGTGAATCTCTGAAACAGAATGAATGTTCATTCGCGATAAATTTTTCTTACTTCAGCGCATATTGAAATCGCGGACCACCAGGTTTCAGCCAACACTACCAACAATTCCATTCAACAACTTCCTACAATTAATCTTACTTCATTTTAAATAAATGTACAGTTCAAACACAGATGGAATTGCAGGTATTGTTAAAATAAATAAACACTTTCATGACACTTAGATGTTAATAGACAAAAGGGTGGAAATGTATTTATAAGAAAATTGAATAAAGATATTAATTCCAGTGATGTATTTTTAAAACGTTACAAGCTGGGGAACGATACGAACAAGTGAACATAACACAAGAGCCGTTTGGTGGAGGTGATATTACTATTTGGTCTGGGGTTATGCATAATGGCAAAACAGAACTTTTTGATTCAAACCGGATAGTCAATGCTACAGTTTATAGGGACAACATTTTGAAGAATATTGTTTTACCTTTTGCAGTAGATTATGGGGGTTTTTTGTCTGGATCGATGATAATGACTGGGCGCACAGAGTTCGTACGGTTATGGACTTTATGTAGATCAAGACAAAATGCTCCTCAAACAATAGAAGAGCTGTCTCGGGCCATTCAGGAAGTATGTAAAAATATATTAATATCCTTATGTAAATCATGCCACGAAGATGCCAGGCTGATGTGATCGATATGCGGGATGGCACTACAAGGTACTAACAATATTGTTTTTTGACTGTGACTGTTTTGTAAAATGTTCGTTTATGTCATTGTCATTTAGGTATTGAACTAGTTGTTAATTTTAATCAATAAATTCTTTGTTGTTGTTTAAAAATTTAATATGGTCTATTACCTAGTGGAAAACATTTTCTTCAATGAAGACGTGTTGGCCAATGCTTAATGAGAAAGATCATCATAGTATTTAAAAAAAAGAGTTTTTAAGTTATTAGCACTTGTTACCAAACCCAAAAAATTCTGTTGGTGTTACGCCACTGGAATATACTCCTATATGAAGAGTACTAACTTGAATTTATCCATTAAGCTGTTCAATTCAATTGCATAGTATAATTTTTAAATTCGGTTTAAATTACATAATTTCTAAGTAGCAAATTTTTTCTGCACGCCACTGGAGGGAATAATGTTCAGAAACAATAAATTTTATTATATGCAACAGTATGGGAAAAATACCCATTCTCCCTTTTTTAGGAATAAATGTAATGCTTTTTTAAAAATTCGATAATTTGAGCTTTATATAGCCAACCTTCGAAAAATTTGAGAAACTGATTTTTTTAGGATAGGGATCAAAAATGCTTACAACCATTTCCAAGATCAACAATTGAGAATCTGACAAACCTCCGCACTTTGCTAAAAAAACATGACTTCTTTTGCTCACCCTGTATAAGCGGAAAAATATAAGAAATATACCACTCGAACCCTTTACATATTCTCAAAGAGTTGATCAAGAACCTCCCCGAGACCGTAACTAGATATCTCTTTCCGTTCCGAAAATATCTAGATTTGAAGTTGGGTAAAATTTTCCATGTTGCAAAGCTCCTATTAAAACACGAATGCGAAATTTTATTTAAAACAGTTTCCTAATAGCATGAATGATTCAAAATTAGCAAGAAGGAAATATGTAGTACCATATTCTTTAATGAAAATAAAACTTTTCTTCAACAATTATTTCACTATATCCTAATTATATTGTATTATCAATTGAAGTGTGTTGAAATTTGATAGGATCGAATGTCAGTGCTGACTACCACAAAACGAAAAATATAACTAGAAACAATGCAGGAATGAGTTCATTCCAGCACTGTTTTTAGTGCTGGAATGGGCTCATTACGATACTGAAATAGAGAAATATTTTTCGGATATCTCATTTTGTCGTTGTCCTTCACGAAAAGTTCTCGGAATTGTCAAATCATCATGATGAATGTTTCAGTTTTTCATGAAATTTTGCCCATTCATGAATTCGTATTCGTATTCAGGCCTCAAATCAACCCTGCAAATTTCAAGTCTCGAAGTTCCTTCATTTTAATGTTATCGTGTTTACAGACGGAGGGGTGGAATTGAATTTGGCAACGGATTCTTCATCAATAAACCAAATGTATCTTTGCCGGCCCCCGAAATGCAGTGGGAGAGGCTCCTGCTTGTGGTGTTGGAGGTCGCAGGTTCAAACCCTGCTCGGGGCATAAATGTGTGGTGTGAGTTTGATGATTTTATTCCAGCATGAATAATTTCATACATATTTGGAGACTGGGTGCACAACCGGAAGTTTGAATCCAAAAAAGAGAAAAAATCATTCAGGACCATCTTCGGCAAAATATCAGACATTTGGTTAAAATTATAGCTCCCTTGTACGGGTTTATAAAATCTAGTAATATCTTAGGCTGATTCTCTCAGCAATCCATCGAAATTGTTTTCTTTTTCTGAGCCAATTTAATAATTATTGGTGAAGGAAAGAGTAAATTTCGGAATATAGGTATGTCAAGGGAAGGAGGTGTATTCTGGAGAGAAATTCTCAAGCATTCGTGCTAAAACGCACCAATAATGGTTAATTTATATTGTTTATTCATTTGTTTCTGGCGTAAGAGGAACGTTATCTCTATCAGAGTTTACATTAGCACTTAGTGACATTTCTCATGATTATGACACAATGTATGGTGTTATGTTCATTCCAATAGCAACTAACAGTCAATTCATAGATATATTGAATTAGCACTTAATTTTTCTGATTGTTTTGCTTGCTCCTAACGGAACACTATGAATTTTCCTGCCTCTAAATAAAATTCGGATGTTCAAATTGGTACTGATGAAGAATCCGTAGTCAAATTCGATTCTGTACGGCCTATCGGTCGTCCGCGTAAACAGTAAATCTTTCAAAAGAAGAAACTTAGAGACTTCAGGTTAGGTGTGTTTCCTTCCTATATCCTCCAGAAATTTTGATTCCTATGTTTTCAAAACAACATGTCCGATAGAATCGAAATTTGGTATTTGATAAAAACGACTACATGGTTTACGCAGAATTTCATTAGAATCACCAATCAATAGAAGCTATAAATATTTTTCTTCAGATAAATCCAATATCTGGGGAACAATGAGATATCTGAAAAAGCTATTAATAATTCTTATCATACCAGACCATGAGGTATTTCTGAGAACTATACATATCTCAATGAAGTTATCTAAGTAACCAATTTATTCGTTGCCACGAATTTGATTTCCTATTCATTTCATTTTGGGTCACTGAAAAATATCAATAGACAACGTTACTTTGACAGATTCACTAAAATAGATCAATAATCTAAAGATTTGCTTCGCAAAGTATCGATATTTGAAAGTTGAATGGATTTGCGTTTTAATTTTAATGCCCATTTGAAACGTTCTTTCCTAAAAACTAATAAATATCCTGATGTCAAGTGTGTGCTTCAAAAATTTCTGAATGCTTCAATTTATACAAAGGAAGCTTAATCAATTTTTATCTGCAGTTAATAACAAGCATACATGGCTAATCCGTTGATTAATTAAATGTTTTTCGTTTGACTTCATTGGTCATTTCATTTTAGAATCAATATCTTATTTTTGATTTAACGAGCAGCAGTTAAATTTACCAATAAAATTACTCACCGTTATCTTTGAACGAATTTCGAAAGTTATTGCTCCCTGCAGAACTCATAAAAGTCAAAACTATAATTGATGCACAAAAAATGAAAGTATTCATTATGTATAGGAATTTGTCGAGATCAAGTTTGTCGCGAACTAACTTTGATGAACACCGGTCGGCAACTAAGATCCAACTTTCTTCTTGATTACCTCTCTACTTCTGAAGCTAGGATATTCTATGACCAGACTAAATCAACATCCCAAGAGGTAAGCATGTCAAGTTGAAAGTCTGCAGATAAAGCTGCTATCATCTTCCAAATTCAATTTGTTCGGTTTCATTAATATGTGGTGATTTTCATTCAAGGTAGTTCTTCGCCGATTAAAGAAGGTTTGGTGGGTCTGTAACCTGTTTCTCTCAGGATCAGGATGATACGATATATCATGGTAAAAACGTTAAAGAATGCCATCATGCATAATAAATCTAGTTCATTTAAATTCTACCAAGATTTTATTTTTTGATCGAGAATTTCCTTTGTGAAGTTATGGACGCGATAAAATAAAATAACACCTATTCATTCTTCTTGGATATCGTCATCGACGGAGGAATGCTTGCAGAATATGAAATGTTCACTGTTATGCAAGTTCAAGTTCATCATTACGAGCAGTTCAACCATGAGATACTACCCACCCACAATAATAATGATAATAATAGGTTTATTTGGCTCGAAGAACATATGAATCTGATGGCATTTTCAGACAAAATTCATGACAGTTTGAAACACACTCACAAGAAGTCGGGAGCTTTAGAGCACTAGCTCATTTAATTATTGACATACTTCAGTGATTTTTAACACCACACACCAAACTAAATACCTACACAATTCAATTGTGCATCCATTCCGCGGAAAATTTATAGAATTTTGATCGAGTTCAGTGAATAAGTAAAATAACGTCGTCCATTGATATTTTTCAGTTAACAAAATAATATTAATACTGAATAGAATTTATAATTTCAAACGCATTGTTTACAACATTTACAGTTAGTAATGTACTTTACAAAATAGCCTTATTTTCTGTTGTGATAAAAAAGCTATATAAAGCCGATTTTTCGGATAACTCGTTACACTTTAGCGAATTCTCACGAAAAGTATGCGAGATATTAAATGTTTCTATAAAAAATTCTTAAGAAGCACTAACGTGAAGTCAGAAGCTTTTACGCACATGTTCTTCTGTCTACATATACCTTCGAGCCGTCTTTAATCAACCGAGTACTAGATGTCAATTCGATACGTTCTGTATTGTTTAAAATATTGGGAAAATAGAATTGACCTTGAAGGTTTCTGTGGAATTTCAGCAGTGTTTGACAAATACCTTCTGAAATATAAAATTTTTGAAGAAACATTTCAATTTTTTTTTCAGTGATACGATCCTCGTTCTACAAGTTTTATTAAGTTTTTCGGATTTATATTTTTCGAGTTATCGAGGAAATAACAACAAAATTTCGGAAGAGTAGGTATAACTCCGAAACCGTTTCGCCGATTATGCCCACTAACGAACTTAACTGTGGCATTCAGATGCGCAGTCTACCCTGAAAATTACTATATTCCTATCTCTTTCAGTTCGAAAGTTTTCAATATTTTTTTCAATATCATAACAATACAGGGTGTCCCGAAACATATGCAACAAAATTTAACAGTAGATTCTTGAAGGAAATTTAGGGGACCCCTATTTTTTATTTTTGTGAAATGGGCCCCCATTTCGGAGTTACAGACCTCTGAATTTGGCGCTCCAGAATCGTTTATTGTCAATATCTCAGAACATTGCATATTACATACCAAATTTTATACACAGGGGTTCTGAAATATGATAAATCTGACAGTCTTACCTTTTTTGGGATGGTGCCCCCTTAAGACAGGGCCTCCTTAAGACAGGGCCTCCTTGTCTTTGGAGCCTGAAAACGTTGTTAGAGTATTTTTATTTTTCTAAATTCATTATTTTATAGGAATGCTCGGGTTGTTTGTAAATTTTTTTGTCCCATGCTTTTTTTTCGTAAAATGAGTCGTTCGAGTAAAACGGCGTAATGTAACATCATGCATATCGCGATTTGTAGTCAATCGTAGGAGCCGAAAATCCAACCGTGTGACATTATGTCTTGATATTGCATGATTATTATGTGTTGGATTAGAATCCTCAGAAGAAAGAAGATCTAACATCAGACTTCCATATCTTCCTGAAGGGGTTCTCTTGATACTATGTTAACTCATAATTGAAAAAGAACATAAAATTCAATAAACTGCAAGTTGTTTTTATATAGCTTTATTAGATTTAAACAAATAAACTAATGTAATGAATATTCACAAATAACCCGGACTTTCTTATGAAATATTAAATTTGGTATGAAATATGCAACAATGTTCTGAGATATGGACATAAAACGATTCTGGGTTGGCCAAATTCAGAGGATTCCGAATTGGGGGCCCATTTCACAAAAATAAAAAAAAGGTCCCTAAATTTTCTTCAAGAATCCACTGTTATATTTTGTTGCATATATTTCGAGACACCCTGTATAGATCATATCGTTTTTAAATTTGAAACTTGCAAAATTAGATGTTGAAGGCTCTCGCAATATTTCAGCGATATCGAACAGATAATTTCTGAGATACCAAATAACTACAGAATTTTTCTCAAATATAAAATTTTTGTAGAAAAACTTAATTTTTTTAACCAAGCCCCAATTCCTGTGAAAACAGAAGTCAAGTACCTTGGACTCCACCTGGATGATAAAATAACATGGAAAAGACATATTAAGGCCAAAAGAAGACTGCTAGACCTCAAAGTTAAAAAAATGTATTGGCTTCTGAAGAGAAAATCTCAACTATCCTTGGAAAACAAAATTTTAATTTACAAGTGTATATTGAGACCAATATGGACATATGGGATCGAGCTCTGGGGATGCAGTAAGCCAACAAATACAAAAATCCTCCACATTTCAATCCAAGACCCTGAGAATGATGTCTGATGCCCCATGGTATGTGTCAAACAAAACTCTGCACAACGATCTAAACGTACCCTACGTCACAGAGGAAAAAAACATTTCTCTACAAAATACGAGACACGCACTAACGATCACGAAAACCCTCTCATCAATGAATTATTGCACACGAACCATATAATAAAGCTTAGATAAAATAATGATAGCATTCTGTGAAAACATAGAAGTACGATTCATTATTGAAATTTAGAAAAATCATATTTCCGATAGCATTACCTTGTTGGAGTTGAAAATGATATCAATGGATTTTTATGGTGAAAATGCATCTTAAATAAAAATTGAATTTGAAATTTGTTACTTAAAAAAAAATTGTTTTCGTTACTCCGAAACCATTTTGCCCAATAACGAACTTAACCGAGATATTCATCTCCCTAACCTACTCTGTAAATTTCAACTGCCTAGCTCATTCCGTTCGAAAGTAATTGTAGAGATTTTTTTTTTTTATTTTCAAAATTTTTTTTTACACTTTGTGGTAACCTGCTCAATACAAAACTTCACATGCGTATGAAGGTCATGATTCTACAATTTGATGCTAAATTTCAGATAGATCGAGTGATCGGTTTCGGAAATATTCATAAAAAAATGTTTTTACTAAAATTGGCCATAACTCCGAAACCGCTTGATGGATTTTGCCCATTAACGAACTTAGCCGAGATATTTACGCTCCAAACCCACCTTGCAAATTTTAATCCTCTAACTCCTTTTAGTACGAGAGCTAGCAACATTGGGAAAACAAGAATTTCAGGTTGGCCAGTTTTTAGATATGCTATTCCTCTCACTCTCCCGGACGTTATACGGGCTATCTGGCTGGCGGTAGTGCTTGCGTTCATCAGTGCGCAACGTACCTGTACAGGTAAAATATCAATTTTTCAAAGAACTTTAAGAAGGATTTTAGTTTTTAAATTGTTTTTATTGAATGTTTTGACACATGAATATATTATTGACAGATATTTTTATTGTTGTTTTAACTGTGCCAGACGCCAATTTTGTATTAAAAATAAAACGTTTTTTCAAATTGTTTTAGTACTGCTGAAATTTTGATATGATGTCATTTAATTATCTACAGACCTAACATTAAATTGCCAAACAATAATTCAATTGTTAAACCTTCAGTCAGACCGTTCTAAAAGTGAAAAGTGATGGGGTATCATTTTGCTTGGTCTAGAAATAGTTGTAAAATAAATTTAAAAGAAAGGATTGAAAACCATTGAATTGAGTGGTGAATTAATACGGTATCAAAATAATTATTTATTGTTATACAATATTAAAATAATTATCAATCTATAGTATTAAAATAGACAAAAGTTCGGATGGTTACATAAAAATTATGGTTAGAGTTTTTAATCCATAATCGTATCATAAAGAACAGAGGCATTTTGGTAATCATCATCTTCATCCCTGTCTTTAATCTAGTATTATCATTTTGTAGTATCATTTTGGTAGTATCTGTAATGGAATGGAAAATTTAATGTATAATCTTTCGGCAGAGGAATGTATTAGTATTTTATTCATAATTTTAACCTTAAATAATAATATCGTCAACTAATGATGGTAATTGCTCTCCAATGAACCAGACAAAATCATATTTATCGTCTTTTATGGTCCAGCCGGAAGCTTGAGTTGACAGAGATGTTGGGTGTTTTAATTGAGCACTTCTCCAAAACTTTTTAACGTAACGAACTCGTAGTAAATATTGATACAATTCAGCTTTGCATAGTGGTAAGCTTGATGGGTCAAAATTACGGAATGTTTTCTAAAAGTTATCGTTTGATTTTTTAGACCGGTAAGTGTTTGAAAAAAGCTGGAACCGAACGCCATTGACGTTCTAAGAAACACGAGCTCCGTAGATATGACAAATTAATTGTTTCAAGATCTCAAATGTCTTATCCAGCAATTCTTCATCCTCTGTTATAATATTTTGATAGGCTGACTGATACTGAACCGATTGCTCTAACAGTTTAAAAGGTCGAAGTTTACCTTTCCGGAAGTCGAATCCTGTGAGTGCGTGAAAGCACGGTAGATCTTTCAATAAAGAATTCCCTAGAATTTCGTATACTTGATTTACGCTTATGAAACACTCATTATTCCCCACACCCAGATTTATCCAGAGTTTTATTGATGCATTCAAATGATCCATGTTACCAAAAAGTATTACTAAAATGTCTGTGTCTGAGCAGCGTACCATAACTTCGGTATCGACATTTATTAGGCATATGTGACATATTATTCGAGAATCGGTTTCTTAGTGTTCTTCAAATGATAATGAATCTTCAACAGTTCTGATAACTTTATTACTTTCAACCCGGTATGAGTAGCACTTGTTGAAGTTCAGATAAATAATTTTGTAAGTGAACTTAAAAATATATATTTCAAAGAAGCCCTTGTTAATATATTTATTGACCATTGGGCTGGTGATGAAATGGCTCCCTTCATTGGTAATACAATTATTTATCTGAACTTCAACAAGTGCTACTCATACCGGGTTGAAAGTAATAAAGTTATTAGAACTTTGAAGATTCGTTATCTTTTTAAGAACACGAAGAAGTCGATTCTCGAATAATATATCACATTTGCCAGATAAATATCGATGCCGAAGTTGTGGTAAAAATTATGAATAAAATAGATACTAATAAATTTCTTTGCCGAAAGATTATACATTACAGTTTCCATTCCATTACAGATACTACCATATTACAAAATGATAATACTTTAAAAGACAATGATGAAGATGATGATGATTGCCAAAATGCTTCTGTTTTTTATGATACGATTATGGATTAAAAACTCTAACCATGATTTTTATGTAACCATCCGAACTTTTGTCTAATTTAATACTATAGACTGATAATTATTTTAATTTTTTATAACAATAAATAATTATTTTATACCGTATTAATTCACCACTCAATTCAATGGTTTTTAATCCTTTCTTTTGAATTTATTTTACAACTATTTCTAGACCAAGCAAAATGATACCCCATCACTTTTCACTTTTAGAACGGTCTAGCTGAAGGTTTAACACTTGAATTATTGTTCGGCAATTTAATTTTGGGTCTATAGATAATTGAATGACATCATATCAAAATTTCAGCAGTACTAAAATAATTTGAAAAAACGTTTTATTTTGAATACGAAATTGGCGTCTGGCGCAGTTAAAACAACAATAATAATATCTGGCAATAATATATTCATTTGTCGGAACATTCAATAAAAACAATTAAAAAACTAAAAACCTTCTTAAAGTATGCTGCGCACTGATGAACGCAAGCGCTACCGCCAGCCAGATAGCCCGTATAACGTCCAGGAGAGTGAGAGGAATAGCATATCTAAAAACTGGCCTACCTGAAATTCTCTCTCGAAAACGTTGCTAGCTCTTAGACTATTTAGTTCGAGAGGTATCGTGCCTACGGCCGGCCGGACAGAATCGATTTGGACCTCGGATTCTTGATCAGTGAGTCGAACCAAATCGTTTGAGACCATTTTCAGCCAAATTTCGAAAATTACAGACATTTGGGCAAATTGATAAGCACTCAGTTCCAAGGAACTAAAGCGCCAAAAATAATATTAATATTGCCCGGTACCAAAAACTGAGAGCATTTTTTAAAACGTCAAGCTACAGGATACAAACCGAAAAAATCCAAAATTTTAACCCAGGAACAAGTTCAGAAATTCATTTTAGAGGACCCAGATTACATATTTTTATCGACGAAAGCAAGTAGATATAGATAAAGTAGGATTACTTAAAATACGAAATATACAATTTTTGATTACCTTTTAGGTAGCTCTAATATTTGGAATAGCAGGAGCCTGTCGACGAGATGAGCTTGTCCGAATGAAAGTTCAGGATATAGAAGATTTCGGTTCAAAATACTGGTAAAAGCTACGGAGGACGGAAATCTTCCAATGTGGCGGAAGAATATATTGACGAATCACTTAATAATAAAGAAGAAGTGGCTAATATAATATTCAACACCCCTGCCTCTACTTCAAATGAAAATGATCGAAACGAGATAAACCAAACAATTAGCCATGCAGCTTCAACGTCTAAGAATTCTCGTTGCCCTGCAGTGCAATTTACAAGTTGGACAAATTGTACAATAAATGTAAATATTAACAAAAATTAATTTGTGTTCAAGAATATCGTCATAAATTAGATGTTTCTTTTATTTCTTTTATAACAACTTTTTTCTATATAATAAAAATTAAAACCATACTCTCATTTTATTGTAATAATCCATTTGTAACATTACCGCACGCTACAGCAGTGCGGTAAGAATATTACCGCACTGTTATTTTGTTAATTGCTTAGCAACTGCCCACTATTCTGGAATGTTGAGCTTTGCGCATAGAAAACAGGTCAGAATAGTGTCACTTTTCCCACGATCGAAGAAAAAACATGTTTTTATGTTCTACCGCGTAAAAGTCAACATAACCTGCGAAATCATGGAAATTGTTAACGTTTTGCTGTGGAATATCTGATAAATTCATAGTTTTGTGAGTATATTCAAAGAAAGAAATAAGAGGTGAGTTAATGAAGGTATTTATTAAAAAGTCGATATCTCAAACACAAACATGATCGTGGTGCTAATTTTGCACCTACGGGAAAATTGTCTTCAGTAGTAGCATAATGCTTCCAGAACGTTTATACATAATTCCAAATTGAAAAACAAGGATATATTATTATTGAACCTTTGATTCTTGATTCACTGTGAAGTAATAGTTGTTTATATTATATTTGCGCTTTTAGTAAGAAAGTTAATATGCCTTTGCTCCATTTGATCCATAGTAATCATAACTCTTTTAGAAACTTTCAAGATTTCCTTATGGAAGCAAAATTGCAACTAAAAGAACGTCTATATAACTGTTTCCTGAGATTATTCAAAATTCCTTTGGAAAAGTTTTTCAATATATTTATAATAAAATTATAAATATCCACAGAAATAATAAAACAAAGCCATTAATAAGCATTTCAGTTTTATGAGCAGAATGATTGTTTTACAAGTTAGTTATAAACCAAATAGTTAAGTAACAGTTTTCTAACATATTTCATAATTCTGCTGTATAAACGTTTTCACGATAAATTTATATAAAGTACTTCAATTATCTACAACAGAATGAAGCGTAGCGTAGCTTTAATATAATAAATTGATATTTTGGAAGCACTAATTTTATACCTATGAAATATGTTAATCGCGAATCATCGGAGTTATATATGACAACTTTGCTGGTTTCTTTGGGTGAGTTCAGTTTCTGGTGACAACATTGGCTATGAATTTGAACAAGCGCGCTAAAGCAGACTGACCTGGCAGTGTTTTCCCATGTTCTTGAATAACGTTTAAGGCACATATGTAAATTATTCAACGGTTTTTTTCTGGGTTTTCTCTCCCAAACTCTGAAAAATATCCGAAACGTTACGCTATAGTTGTTTCTTCGTTGATGTTGTTTCGTTGTTGTTTGTTAGGCAACATTGTTCAATTGATTGCTTCTGACAAATATCCTGTGTTTCTTACGCAGAAGCAAATCACAAAATAATTAATTTTTATTTTATAGATATTTTTCAGAGTTTGGGAGAGAAAACCCAGAAAAAAACCGTTGAATAATGAGTATACCTCCCACAGTATCCTTTAATGATTACATATGTAAATATCCACTGACTTTGGTTTCGTGATTGGCATTTATATCTTTCTCTATTTCTCGAAGCTTAATTTAGTTTTCGAGTATTTTGGATTGGATCCAAATCAAAGTAAAGAAATGAAATAAGTGGAAGTGCATACTTTGTTCATATTGATGATGTAATCAATAATGAATATTTCAGTAATATTTTCAGAAAAATTATTGTGATCTATTGGCTCATTGACTTTTCTCTCCTTCGGCTAATTCCCTTGAATATTGCTAACTATATTCATTTATATCACAGAAACAAATCAACCATAATGATATCCAGTTCGAAATGTGCGAAATATTGATCAAGTTTAATTTCTGATTTGTTCAAGACTGCATTATTATGATTTCCGTTATTAACTACTACGGTTATTGCCATCGTGACAAATGTTCGATGAAATGTTGAAAGGAGCTCCTAATTATCTTCGATAATGCAATGGAATTATTTCCTGAAACTTTTCATCGCATATTTATTGGAGACTAAATGCAGATACGTACTTACGTGTCGCAACTACAGGCAACGTAACATTTTAAGAATCGGTACACATTGAACCAGGAGACCTAATTTACATTTATTTTCTGAAAGTTTGATCACACTAGGTTATCCAACACTACGCAACACAATTTCACCCTATGCCACGTCACCCAATCTGATGGCTTCATTTTCGTGAAGTTGCGACACGATATAGTGTGCACAGTCAATTCTGTCGGTTAACAAGGAAGTGAAGATGATTGGGGTAATACGAGAGCGTCCTTGTCTTTATGACATGAAATCCCAATTCTACAAGAATCAAACTATGTGACAGGAGACCTGGGAAAAATTTGCATGTCTGCCAAAGGAATTATTTTACTCGGACTCTATTTGTTTGACGGGTAGTTGAAAATTCATCACAACTTTAATGTAACAAACCCCAATATAGTGAATTTCTCGGTTTGTCGAATTTTTAGAAATCCACTATGTTTTCCCTGATTCCTTGATAGTTATTGCAAATTATAACTTTTCTTTACGAATACAATTTTAAATCATTACAGAACATAAATAGAAAGTATAATTTACCTCTGAATAATGAATATTCTCTCAGTTGTTGATTGGTTACTCACTAAAAAACCTCTCACACGTTCCATGGATTAGTCCTTCGTCCTGCCCGTACAGCGTCTCTTAACAAAAGAGATAAGCTGCAAGCGGCATTCACAGTTGATGGGACCTGATGAATCGAAGTTATCCGAGCAACACCGCCTTCTGCATTCTGTGCGCGAAATCCTCGGCCAGGGATTTGTAGGCCCGAATAGTCTTCAATTCGTTCATGTTATTCGCTCTCATTCCGCCTAGTCATCCCATGATTAGTACAAACATCCTGACTTCATGCCTTGGATACAGAATTCACAGTTCAAAATTAAATCCTTGTATTTTTCACCACATTATTTTATGCAGGGAAGGAAAAATCGATAACAAAAAATTACTTGAGTTCTTTATCCAGCAGGAGTATATCTGGCCTTATTCCGTGGATATGCCGAGTTGTTGTAATCGCATAGTTCCAGAAGATGCGCGCTTTGTCATTTTCAACAACTGCTTCAATCTCCAGAGGCACATATAACAGCGCTGGTTCGTTGTCTATACCATAAACATCTCTCAGATGAAAGTAGAGAATTCAAAGTACCGCATTGTGTCTTTCCACATATCCTGATGGAGCATGGACTCTGCAAGCAGACAGAATGTGCATTACAGTTTCCTGCTGACTGTGGCATGCACCTCATCTTGACAGGCCATAATAGATCCCTCTGTTTCCGACTTGAGCCCAGCTGGCTTCAAAAAGGCGAAGGATAGTTCTTCCGACAGGCCCTGCTCTTTCAAACTCCTGAAATATATGCAGTGCAGATGTTTACTCATGTGATCTTCGAGTAGTGTCTTCAGTTGTACCTGTCGACTTATCTCTCTGACAACTCTTCTTTGGTCTGTTGGCGAAATAGTTGTTCCTGCTAGCTCGTGATCGATGGATATGCTAGTTGTACTGAGGTTTTCCAAAGCTCTCTGACCAGCCCTAAATAGGAAAGCTCCTTGGTTCCTAATTTCATGATGAGCCACCATTTTCAGAAGCGGGTCTTCGCTTCTCAATATCCTTATTACCATTTCCAATGTTTGTTGATGGTTTGGGTATTCCAAAATTTGCAAACGTGGGAGGTATACTCTTTGTATCGAGCAGTTGGGATGGAGGCTACACGGTTCGTGTTCATCTCTTTACGAGTGGATCTGTCGAGCTCTAGAATTTCATTCACTGTCCAGTTAACTACTCCGAATGAGTAGGTGACTTTCGGGGCTGCCAAGCTGTTCGTAGTAGTCGCTATATTTTTCCAGAACAGCTGTTATTTTCATATATCTCGGAGCTTCTTTTTGTAGCTAGCTGTTAACGCATCCTTGATTTAGGTTGTCTCCAGCGCGCCTCTTTGTCTCATTCCAAGAAATTTGGAAGTGTCTCCCTCTTCGAGATTTCGAATGCATATTCCCCCTTCCAGTTCGATGTTTTCTCCTTAAAAAAATAATTACTATTATTAGATAGTACAGGGTCTTTTTGACGCTCTAGTTCCTCGGAACTGAGTGCTTATCAATTTGCCCAAATGTCTGTAATTTTTGAATTTCTCGATGAAAATGGTCTTAAACGATTTGGTTCGACTCACTGATCAAGAATCCGTGGTCGAAATTCATTCTGTCCGACCGGCCGGCCCAGCCGGCCGTCCGTAGGCACAATAACTCTCGAACGGATGAGCTAGAGAGTTGAAATTTTCAGAGTAGGTTTGGGAGATAAATATCTCAGCTGAGTTTGTTCTTGGGCAGAATCGGACAGATCGTTTCGGAGTAACAAAAAAAAAATTTTTTTTTTACATAACAAATTTCAAATCAAATTTTTTTCAATAAGCAGTTTCACCATATGAATCCAATGATATCATTCTTAACTCTAACAAGCTAATACTTTCGGAGATATGATTTTTCAAAATTTCAATAATAAATCGTATTTCTACGTTTTCACAGAATTATATAATTATTCTATGTGGGTGATTCCGTTCTAACTGGGATATTCAATGTCCTGTATTGTTTGTTCTCATAGGTCATTAATTAATAATCAATTTATGAAATTTTGTGCTTATTGGAAAAATTATGAACATATTTCAAAATTATTTTTCTTTAATATAACTTGCCACTTACAGAAAACTTACAATATATCACTTAAATGTCAGTACCATGTCCATTTCTAGAATTTATTTATTAAATGTCAGTACCGTGTCATGTCCATTTCTAGAATTTATTTATAAATTGTTAGTTTTTTTGTCGTAATAAATGATTTAAACTAATTACCTCATAAATTCTAATGTTTATGATCAAACTGAACAAAATTGACACAGTTTTTATTTAATGTATTAAGTAAAGCTTTAAAGACAAAAGTTATTGAACCGGAATTCAATGTTAACTTAATACATTAAACAAAAAATGTGTCAATTTTGTTCAGTTTGATCATAAACATTAGAATTTATGAGGTAATTAGTTTAAATCATTTATTACGACAAAAAAAACTAACAATATATAAATAAATTCTAGAAATAGACATGACACGGTACTGACATTTAATAAATAAATTCTAGAAATGGACATGGTACTGACATTTAAGTGATAAATTGTAAATTTTCTGTAAGTGGTAAGTTATATTATATGAAAATAATGTTAAAATATGTTCATAATTTTCCACTAAGCACAAAAATTTCATAAATTGATTATTAATTAATGACCTATGAGAACAAACAATACAGGACATTGAATATCACATTTAGAACGGAATCACCCATGTATGAATTGACATAATGTCAAATTATTTTCCTGAGACATGACATTGTCTAATTCCTTGCTAATAGTTGGTTCGAGAAATGTCAGAATCGACTTAGAGAGACAAGGGTAAAAAACCGTCAAATAAACCCCCATGTGGCGATTTTATGTCGAAAAGTGAAAATTAAGAATATATATCCCAGGTAAGTACCGACGTTTTATTCTAATACCGGAGATCGACAAGATCGTACGAGGAGCCCGATAGCCCGTTGGTCTAGTCCGTCGGGTTTTCGGTTTCGGAACGAGAGAAGGCGGGCTCAAAACCCGGAAAGGGAATTACACTTTTTGGCGCTCTAGGAACTGAGTGCTTATCAATTTGCCCAAATGTCTGTAATTTTTATTTAAGATGCAGTTTCGTCATTAAAATCCATTGATATCATTTTCAACTCCAACAAGCTAATACTTTCGGAGATATGATTTTTCTTAATTTCAATAATGAATCGTACGTACTTCTATGTTTTCACAGAATGCTATAATTATTCTATCTAAGCTTTATTATATGATCTGAGATCATACTCGTACATTCCATCCTGTTCTATAAGAAAGAGTCAAATTCATTTCAGCTATTTTAATTTGATTTCTTCCATGGTGCAGTTCTCATTCTCAGATTGCTCATTTAATCTTGATAAATAAACTATTATTTGAATTTAATTTCCTTTATGATGCAGTTCTTTCATAAGAATACATTGATTTAATTCCCAACTCTGAGAAACCAATACTTTCGGAGATATAATTCGTCTGTTTGAACTAGAGCGCCAGAAAGCTCCTGTCCACAGGGCTTGAACCCATTTTTAAATGATTGTTACATCGCAGTTAGCGTTGAATAATTATTTGCCGCTCTTCGCTAGGGATCCTGACTATTTTACAGGCCCTTGAAATTAGCAGGCTTTATAATTGTATTGTCAGAAAATAAATTATGTGGATGGAATCGCGAATGTGAACAGTATACATATGAAGCGGCTAAATAAGATTATTTCAAAGCCAACTGTGATGTTACAATAATTAATGAAGACCCTGTATTAATATACTAAGGGTGCTTTCAAACGTGAGTCATTTGGCGCGCATATTCTGGGGAACATCGCATTATTATTTTGCCCAAATGTCTGTAATTTTCGATTTTTTTGCCGAAAATGGTCTCAAATGATTAGGTTCGACTTACGAGGTGAAATTTAAATTTGACCTCGAATTCTTCATCAGTGAGAATCAATGGATTTTGTCCGGCCAGCCTTCCAGCCGTTGCCACGATAACATGAGAACAGAAAAAGATAGCAACTTGAAATTTTAAGGTTAGGCTGAGTATCCGAATGCAATATCAATTCTAAACAAATCATTGAACATTATTGAAAAAATTCTATATCCGAAAGTATTCCGACACCACTGAAATTTTGCGAGAACCTTCAAAACTCTACAACCAAGTTGCAAATTAGGACACGATTGGATCTCTATTGTTGGAGATCCGAGCAAACTTAGGCGCGTTCCGATATTTCAAAAGGAGTTTAACTATAATATTCCGTTGAATAAATACTGCTAGAGGATTTCAATTTCAATTTCAATTTATTCATTCTGAATATTTGGTACAGAAAATTTACAATATTTGCAATTATTATTTAATAGCATCAGACCCAGCCCATGCCTAGACAAGGAATGTCTGTTTTGCATCGGACTTGGTCCGAGGCCATTTTATACATTGTACATATAACACTTATCAAAAACCAGGTTGGATGCGGCATAAACCGGGACAGATAGGGAACATGTACGGACCACGCAGACGCCCAGCGGGGAACAAAAGTGACAAAAAACCGGAATTCAAGACATTATAGTCATTATATCAACAAACAAACTTAAATTGGCCATTATATAGTTTCTTACGTTTTTCTTAAAGTTATGTGGCTTTGGTTCTTTTTTAATATTAATGGGTATTAAGTTATAAAATTTTGGACCAAAGTAAAAGAATGATCTTTGAGTCAATGATTTTTGAAAGTTTGGGACATGAAGGTCCATATTCGCCAGTGAGCGAGTTATTCTGTTGTTTTTATATTTAAAACAGGAGGGGTCGCCATATATGGCTAGGATGCAACGATAGATGTAAAGTGTCTTCATATTTAGTATTTCAGTTTCTTCATATAGTTTCTTCCTTGAAAATAGTCTATCTTTTTTAAAAATAATTCTTACTAATATATTTTGAGCTGTTTCTAAATTTTTAATAGTTGTACTGAAAGTCCCACCCCAGGCAACAATGCAATATGTTATAACCGATTCTACAAGAGAATCATAAACGATTTTCAATTTTTTTTTGCATAGAATATCTCTTAAGTTGTAAAATTTATGCATCAGGGATCTTATTCGTTTACTGACGTGGACAACATGCTCCGACCATCGCATGTGCTGATCGACTATGACCCCAAGATACTTAATCGAGGAAGTTTTATCTATTTCAGGACAATCACAACTTTCATCACCGATACATTCTGTCGCATGTAATTTTATAAAAAGGCTTGTTGGTTGATCGACTATTGTAGGACTGAACGTGATGTGTTTTGTTTTCCTGACATTCAGAGTGAGTTTATTAAACTGGAGCCATAAATAAATTTTTTTTAAATTATTTTCCATTTTCAATTTAACCTCGTTCCAATCTTCACCAGTAAATAATATGACAGTGTCATCGGCATAACTGATTAAATGCCCATCGAGATCATTTATTTTAGCAATATTGTTTATGTATATAATAAAGAGCAAGGGTCCTAACACCGTACCTTGCGGCACACCAATTTTTATTCTAGACATAAAACTTAATTCACTCCCCACTCTTACTCGCTGGACTCTATCCGATAGGTAATCCGCTATGAGGCCCAATGCAATCCCCCTGACACCATAATTGCTCATTTTATCTATAAGGATTTCGTGAGAGACAGTATCGAAAGCCCTGGCCAAGTCAAGGAACACCGCGCTGCATTTTAATGATCCATCCAGAGCCCCCACCGTCTTCCCCACGAAGTCTATCACTGCCCTTTCAGTGTTTGAATTCTTTATAAACCCGTATTGTCTGTCCGTAATTACATTATTGATATTAAAGAACTCAAGTAACCTACCTTTAAGTGCCATCTCAAATATCTTGGCAAAATTATTTATTAATGATATGGGCCTGTAATTGATCACCTTACTTGCATCTCCCGATTTAAAAACCGGGGTCACTAATGATTCCTTCCATTGTGGAGGTATTTTCCCACTTTGAAAACACAGGTTTATTATGTGTACAAGGGGTTGCGAGATTTCTCGGTGGATAGTTTTTATAGTTTTCACTTGTATTTTGTCTGAACCCGGTGCGCAATTATTTTTTAACTGTGATATAAATATAATAATCTCACTTTCGGTTACTGGTTTTAAGAAGATATTTGAGTCGACTTTATCTTTTTTTGTGAAATTATCTGGTAAGTTTACCGGAGATATTTTATTTGCCATTTCGACACCAACGTCAGAGAAAAAATTATTAAATATGTCGGCTTTTTCCTTGTTATTATTTATCTGTCCTTTATCTCTGTGAAATATAGTCGTGTTTTCAACTCTTTTGGATTTATGGGAACCTGATATTTCATTGATAACCTTCCACATTTTCTTCGTGTCAGAACCTACCTCACCTATTTTATCCCGATAATAATTGTTTTTGGTCTTCTTCAATAGGGTATTTAATTTATTTCTATATGTTCTGTATTCTTGTTGTAATTCTACTGAGAATTGATTATTTAATTTTTTTTTTAAATAGTCTCTTTGTTTAATCGATACTATCAATGCAGTTGTTATCCAAGGCTTAAGTTTTAATGTTTTTCTGTACCGACTGACAATGTTAGTGGATGCCTTTACATAGCTTTTTAGTTTATTCACAAATATATCGTATGCCACCTGTAGTTCTTCGTCAACATCAAGAACCTCACGCCAAGCCTCACTTTTCAAAAGATTTTGCAATTTATCATCATTAAGTTTCTGTACGTTCATTATGGTTTCATTTCTTACAGATTTTTTACTGAAAAAATCCAAAATGACACCTGGAGAAAAGTGATCAGTCATACTCGTGCGAATCACAAATGGATCGAATTCAATTTGATTTTTAATATTACTTTGTGCTCTCACGAAAATATGATCAATGGTTGACTCGGTGTTCTCCGTTACCCTGGTGGGCTTATTTATTAATGAAATGAAACCAGCCGAGCTCAGTATGTTAAGATAGTCGTTAGTGGAACATTCCTGTTTTTCCATTAGGTCAATATTTATATCCCCCGCAAACACCTCTAGATTCTCATTTTTTATCGATTTTAAATAAACGCTCAGGTCCTCCTGAAATTGTTTAACATCTGTAGATGGTAGCCTGTAAAAGGCTGTTATACCTAACTTATTTATATTTTCCGGTAAAAATTTGTTTGTAACAGTTAGTCTTAGAAATTTGTTCTCATTTATGGGAATAACATTAACCACCGCAGTCAAGTTATTCCTCACATATACAACGACACCATCACATTTATTTCTCATTGACTCGCTATAATAAGTTGAGAAGTCTGGGATTGAAAAATCGTTTATATCAATTATTTCTCTGGTTTCCGACAAAATTACAATATCATACCTATCACCGGCCGCTTGCATGTACACCAGCAACTCATCGAAATGTTTTTTTATACTTCTTATATTAAAATGTATTATTCATTCATTTATGCAGATTTTTCCTTTATTATTAGATATTAAATGAATTCCGCTAGAATACATATGTCAGAATTAAAAATTCTTTGATCTTAGACGATTCTCTAATTACTCAAGATCTTGAAATAGTACGAAATGTATTCATATATTATAAAAGCTGAGAAAACG
The DNA here is from genome assembly GCA_937662695.2 of Halyzia sedecimguttata. NCBI lineage: Eukaryota > Metazoa > Arthropoda > Insecta > Coleoptera > Coccinellidae > Halyzia > Halyzia sedecimguttata. The sequence goes on from OW569411.2 coordinate 69,086,116, forward strand.
GTCTATATCGATGGTCAATTCGATTAAGAGTATCCATTAGAGGTGAATGGACAATAGAACATGCGCGCAGAAGCTCCCGACTTCATGCCAGTGCTCGAACCAATTTTAATTTCTGAAATACTGCATGCTTTTGTGTTACACAGTATGCTCATACTGCAGTGGAATATCCGCTCAGTTCGGTCCAATTATAATATCTTATTGATTGATATTGCTACTTATGTTATATGTTATTGCTCTTTCAGAAACATTTTTGATGAACGGAGTTCTTATGATTAACGACTATAATATCCTTCGCAATGATAGAGAGCATGGCTATGGCGGCTTGGCCTTCATTGTTGAGTACTACCTTTCAGCTAGGGTAAAAATCATCGATAACTTGGGGATGCCGGACAGGTTCCAATTTTCTGTTCTATTGATTGGCAAACTCTGTATTATTAATGTTTACAACCCTTCGGATGTGATACTGGATGGTGACCCTCTGTTGGTTTAGGCTTGCAAAATCCCAACTGCGGCTCTGACAGCCTTAACCTCGCTGGTGCCACGGTGCAGAATTTCTTGGATGCATGTGACATGGTACTGCTTAATGATGGCTACCCCCTAGGGTTGTCTCTCCTTCTAAGCAGCCAAGTGTCCCAGACCTAATCTTCTGCTCACCAGATATGACCCTTGAGACCTCTTGCGGACCCAGGTTTCAGTGACCACCATTGCGGAGACCATAGATTAGGGCTATCTTGAGATACGTGCTCATGGGCATTGAATGTCGACTAAGAAATTCGATGTCTCGAAAGGTGAGTGGAATACCTATGCACAAGAGGTGAAAGAATTGTTGGATTCTTCGGATCATGTGGGCCGACAGCGGAAAAAACCTTTCCGGTTCGACTACTTGTTGGGAAGTCCAAGTTTTGCCTGCCATGGTGCGATGAGGAGTTGAATGGACTCGTATGTGATTGACGCTCAGCCTTAAGAATTTTGTGAGAAAATAGATCCACCCTCCAATCCCATCATCTGGAACTCAATAAAAAGGTTCAATGGGCCTGCAACGACTGATGCTGGTATAAGATTCTCAATAATTATTTATCTCTGCCTAGTGTGCTTGCGGATATTACTTTTCGGGTGCCAGATGGAAGGTTCAGAAATAATTAGCTGTTTAATACACCGTTTAAAAGAATAAATAGTGCGAAAAACTCCCCATTACATAGAATATTGGATACTTATCTGCGTCACTGTAAGGACATAGATCTGTTCAGCACGAGTCTCCTGTCCCTGAAGGGGGGCCTGAAGAGGGATTTCCTCGGATGAGGAATTGATTGTGCCAGGTGTTTGAATCTGGCAATTTTTGAATTTTCATTTTGTTTTAATTCTAATTTGATTTCCAATTGTGATAGGAATAATTTATGAAGGTTTAATAATAAACTCCTGGTCAAGTAGGCTATGGAATTATGAACTTTTCTATATTCTGCGTCTGAACACCGGCACACACAAAAAATTAAGTAGAATGTGCATTTGACCAGACCTACCTACGGGTACGTATTTTGGTCCGCTGAATCCAAATTCGAGGTCAGTTTGACCCCTACACCCTCGAAATTTCGAGAAAACTTCAAAAAACCGTACAAATGATGAAAATTGGCAGTTTTAATGATGAAAAAATGTTTTGGAACTAAACTAAGCGTGATTTTCATGTATTTCGATCCGCTGAATATGAATGGAAACTTTATTGAGACCACGGGCCGTTTTAAATGTAAAAAAATGGGTTCAAGCCCTGTGGACAGGAGCTTTCTGGCGCTCTAGTTCAAACAGACAAATTATATCTTCGAAAGTATTGGTTTCTCAGAGTTGAGAATTATATCAATGTATTATTATGATAGAACTGCATCATAAAGGAAATTCAACAAATAATAGTTTATTTATCAAGATTAAATGAGCAATCTGAGAATGAGAACTGCACCATGGAAGAAACCAAATTAAAATAGCTGAAATGAATTTTACTCTACCTTATAGAACAGGATGAAATGTACGAGTATGAACACAGATCATATAATGAAGCTTAGATAGAATATTTATAGCATTCTGTGAAAACATAGAAGTACGATTCATTATTGAAATTTAGAACTTCATCTTAGCAGAAATTGAATTCAAACATCATAGAAGAATTTAATTTCAACAAGAGTGCCAAAAATTATCAATCCAAATCCAATAGACGAATTCTACCCAACAACGAACTCATCCGAGATATTCATTCCTCAATTCTATGATGAACGATAACATATATCTTTCCTCAAATCTACTCCAATACACCAATATTCCAGTTTTGTTTTTAGTGGAGATATTCTGAACTCAATATTATTAACTTACCATTACCATTGCCATCATCATATGGATTGACCATCGGCATGAAAATATCAACCAACAAAAAGTATGATATTATATTTTAATTCTCATATTTATAGGATTGCTGGAATGAAAGACAATGAGACAACGTCATGTCTCAGGAAAATAAGTTGTTGACATTATAACAATTCATAGAATACCCACAGAATAATTCTATCATTCTGTGAAAACGTAGAAAAACGATTTACATTGAAATTTTGAAAAATCATATCTCCGAAAGTATTAGCTTGTTAGAGTTAAAAATAATATGAATGGATTCTTATGGTAAAACTGCTTATTGAAAAAAATTTAATTTGGAATTTGTTTTGTAAAAAAAAATTTTTTTTTTTGTTACTCCGAAACCATCAGTCCGATTTTGCCCAGTAACGAACTCAGCTGAGATATTTATCCCCCAAACCGACTCTGAAAATTTCAACTGTGTAGCTCATTCCGTTCGAGAGTTATCGTGCCTACGGCCGGCCGGACCGGCCGGACAGAATGAATATCGACCACGGATTCTTGATCAGTGAGTCGAACCAAATCGTTTAAGACCATTTTCATCGAAAAATTCGAAAATTACAGACATTTGGGCAAATTGATAAGCACTCAGTTCCGAGGAACTAGAGCGCCAAAAATCACACAAACCCTCCAAAATTCCGAAAAAAGTAATTTTTTTCGGTTCTTTTACTCTCGTTTTTTCGGTTCTTGGCACTCTAGTTTTACTCTCGTTTTTGACTTTTGAAGACTTAATTGCTTGTGCCTGTAACCAGGGCACCTCCACGTGGTGACGGTGTGCAACAGAACCATATGGCAGAGTCCCTGGGTTAACGGCGTGTGTGCCGTCATGGCAGGTACAAGTGATAGTACTTAATAGGCTTGTTTTGGTTCGCAATTCGGACTGTCCTAGAACAGTTCAAAGTAGTCACACAGTCGTTTATTGTAATTGGACTTGCGCGAATGGGCGAAATCTTTCATACGCTACGTTTGGCCCACTCTTTAGAACCGATTCGGAACTGTCCCTACTGCGAACCAAAACAAGCCTTATGATGCAGGGATTCGGAAACCCAGTATCCGCGTCTGGCAGGGTGAGAAAGCATGCTCGCAGGCGTCGACATCAAGCGACTGCAGCTCTTCAGAAGTGGGAAAATTGGCTACTGGAGAGTATACTATTACAAAAAGTAATTCTCATCTGTGTAATAAAAGTCCTGATTCATTTTGTTACGTTTGTGGAGAATTCAATTTGGAAAGGAATCGAAGATCGTTATCTGATAAGATCAAATAAATTTATGAAGAATGTTATGGTCTCCAGTCCAAATTACAAATTTGGATTCAGCATGGGTTCCACATACGATTTGTAGTCGATGTAACATGATGTTAACCCGGTGAGAATTAAACAAGAAACAGGTCAACAAATCACGCTTAGTTTAGTTTTAAATCTTTTTTTTATCATTGAAACTGCCAATTTTCATCATTTTTACGGTTTTTTAAGTTTTCTCGAAATTTCGAGGGTGTAGGGGTCAAACTGACCTCGAATTCGGATTCAGCGGACCAAAATACGTACCCGTAGATAGGTCAAATGCACATTCTACTTTATTTTTTTTGTGTGTGTGTTATTGTTTCCAATTAATAAGAAAAGAAACAAATAATAATAGTAATCTCCATTTGTTTTCTTTAAATTTTATGGTTCTTGTAATTCGAAATTTCTGATGCTTTCTCTGTAGCCTTTCGTGGTGATATAATGTATGGAATCCACGATATATTTGTAATGTTCATTTATGCGGATGCTGTGTTTGGGCATAAAAAAATAAAACATCAATAAAATAAACCTGCCCCCCACCCAGGTGATCAATGACATGAGGAACAAGTTGACCCTTGTGCAGGCACCCCTCGATAAAGATAAACCGTATTCAGGCGTACCTTCTATACTGTAACGCCTGGTTTATGCTGGCTGGTAACTTTAACTTATTCCCTAACTTAAAAATTGAAACATAGATTTCTAACGCTATGGTTGATACTGAGACTGAATAATCCGTTTACTTATTATTAATAATAATAATTAATAACTCAATGAAAAATTATATACGATTTACACTTATTTATTCAATATTGTGACGCGTTTCGTCGACACAGCGTATTCATCAGACTACATCATACTAAATTCTTAACAAGTTATTATCTCCCTATACCTAGATGACATGGACACAGAATCATTTAAAACTAATTACATGAGAAACTTATTTAAAACAAATTACATAATAGACTTATTTAAAACTAATTACATGAGATTTCACTGCTGGTTTCTTTGTACACATTAACAATAATTCATTCCTAATGCTTTTATTTATAAATTGATTCTCTATTTGAATAGATTGAGTAACGGTGAAAAATTTAGATCTAATTGTTCATTAACTAAATTACCCGTATGTTTTTCCCTATTTATTTCGACCATTTCCCAGTAATTAAGTTGCGCACCTTTATTCAAATTGTGTAGAATTTTGAAATCCGGGTTAAACTTATGTCCTTCTGCTAATAAATGATTCGAATAATTTGAATTAATTTTGTTGTTTTTGAAGCTGTGATGATGTTCCTTTATTTTTATGCCAAAATTTCTACCAGTTTTTCCTATATATGATTTGTCACAACTCTCGCAATTTAATTGATAAACACCGGATTTATCTTCTTTATTCCTTTTCGATTTATTGTTTTTTATGAATTTGGCAAGGTTAATATTTGTCCGGAATGAGATATTCACCTGTTGGTTTTGAAGAAACCTTTTAAGTTGTTGACTCGTTGTACCAAAATATGTTAAGCTATTGAATATTTTATTTATATCCTTAATTTCTGGAAATACTAAACTAATTGTTTTTCTAAATTATTTTTTCGTCAACATTTTTCTGATTAACTCTGTGTCATATCCGTTGTTCACCGCTATTTGTTCGATAATTTCTAATTCTGTACCATAATTTTCTTCGGATAAAGGTATATTAATTAGCCGGTGTAACATACTATGAAATGCCGCGACTTTATGTTCGAATGGATGACACGAGGATCGATGAATGATTGTATCCGTATGGGATGGTTTCCTAATAGTAGGGGAGCCCAGGTAGCTAATTCGGGATTTACTCGAGCGTCATAGAGAGCTATTGGGTTGTCAAGCTTAGATGATAAGAAGAAAAAAATGTTGTATAATATATACCTGTTCATCGGTGGGGTGAGCGGATATAAATTTTCAAAAATGTAAAAAAAAAACCGTTACGTGGACATACTCCAGCGCGTCAGATATTGATAGCATCTGTGTCCTACGTATTTTAAAACATGTACATATGTTAATCTGACCGTTTCCATGATGGAGGTGATCATACGTAAGGGTTGAAAATGAAAAAAAAAATTTTTTATCGAGCTCGTCAGATTTTCTAAGGGGGTGTTAAGTGAACCTTAAAAGATGCTCTTGTATAATAATCTGACGATTGGGATGTAACGCAAACTCGTGGTCATCATTAGAATATGCAAAAAAAAATCGCCATTTAGAAATACTCAAGCGCGTCAGATTAAGATATATGTGGTTCATCAATATGGCCTAGACGTGCTGTCTCTTAATCTGACGATTGTCTGGAGGGATTCGCTAAATCTGACAATAAAAAATTTTTTTTTTTTATTGGCGCTCTAGTTCCTCGGAACTGAGTGCTTATCAATTTGCCCAAATGTCTGTAATTTTCGAATATTTCGATGAAAATGGTCTTAAACGATTTGGTTCGACTCACTGATCAAGAATCCGTGGTCGAAATTCATTCTGTCCGGCCGGTCCGGCCGGCCGGTTCGGCCGGCCGTAGGCACGATAACTCTCGAACGGAATGAGCTAGAGAGTTGAAATTTTCAGAGTAGGTATGGGGGATAAATATCTCGGCTAAGTTCGTTATTGGGCAAAATCGGACAAATGGTTTCGGAGTAACAAAAAAAAAATTTTTTTTTTACGAAACAAATTCCAAATTAAATTTTTTTTAATAAAAAGTTTTATCATGAGAATCCAATCATATCATTTTTAACTCTAAAAAGCTAATACTTTCGGAGATATGATTTTTCAAAATTTCAATCATAAATCGTATTTCAACGTTGTCACAGAATAATATTATTCTATGTATGAATATGAATTGTCATAATGTCAAATGATGTTCCTGAGACTAATCAATCGAAGAATTGTGAGCGAAGTGAGTTAAATCTCAGTTGTTTGCTCCGATATTAGTTTTTCTCAGAAAATTCTTACATTTCGGAACTGAACATGAAGTAAGAGATCTGAGAGTAGTGAGACTGCTTTTCATCCATAGACATAGATATAACTCTCGAATGGAATGAGGAAGGTAGTTGAAATTTTCAGAGTAGTTTAGGGAGATGAATATCTCGGTTAAGTTCGTTATTGGGCAAAATTGGCCAGATTTAATTTGATTTCTTCCATGGTGCTTTTCTCATTCTCATGATTGCTCATTTAATCAAGATAAATAAACTATTATTTGAATTGAATTTCCTTTAGGATGCAGTTCTATTATATGAATACATTGATATAATTCCCAACTCAGAGAAACCAATACTTTCGGAGAAATAATTTGTATGTTTGAACTAGAGCGCCAGAAAGCTCCTGTCCACAGGGCTTGAACCCATTTTTTTTTAAATCATTGAACTTAATTAATCGAAAAGCTCAGGAAATAGCGTGCAAATGAAAAAGCTTGTGTTGTTTTGAGGAGTATATTTATAAAAATAATAATTATACAAAATTTAATTTTTAAGGGTATTTTTTTTTAACATCTTCATCAGTAGAATCCTCTTCCGGAGTGAGAGAACAATAGATAGAGAAAGAGAGAGTGGAGAATAGAAAGACGGAGAGGGGAATATAGGCATGGCATAGCTGCACGCATTCAACTTTACCAATTAATTTTTAATACTTCGGCTTGTCAAAATCGTCAGATTATATATTTTTCGTAACTCTTGCATCATTCCCTTCAAAAAAAAAAAAAATTTACCACGCTCGAGAATGTCAAGATGTCGTTTTTTTTTACAACTTTGTAACCCTCCCCCTTCTTTACGTCACTCTCGAATTGTCAGATTAATGGAATATACACTTTTTAGCATGTAACTAACTCACCCTACCTTAATCTGACGCGCTGGAGAATTTCCGATGATCAACTTTTTTTTACTAATCTGATGCTTCATCCTTGACGGGCGGCCATATATATATATGGCTCATGTTTGGTGGAAAAACTTAACCAGGTACAAGGTATCCCCCTATATATTTATCTGCCGCGCTGTAGTAAATCCCAAAATCCCCGCTTGGGCTCCCCTACTATAAATATTGAAAAATCATGTTGATTGTTTTTCCGCGTTATTGTTAAATCCAAAAATTTAATTGCACCATTATTTTCCATTTCAATTGTGAATTTGACATTTGGATGAATGCTATTAATAAAATCTACAAATATTTTCAGTTGCCGGTCTGTTCCTTTGAAACACGCGAGCACATCATCTTCGTATCTAAACCAATATACGAATTTGGAAAAAATAGGATGTGTTTTAGCGATGGCTTCTAGGTTGTCCATGAATATTTCTGCCAAAAGGGGGCTGAGCGGATTCCCCATGATAAGTCCTTAATCGCTAGTATAAATCTTATCGTTGAAACTAAAGTAATTTTGATTCAAACACGTTTCTAAAAGCTGGAGTATTTCGGAAAATAATGGTGCAATTAATTTTTTGGATTTAACAATAACGCGGAAAAACAATCAACATGATTTTTCAATATTTAGGAAACCATCCCATACGGATACAATCATTCATCGATCCTCGTGTCATCCATTCGAACATAAAGTCGCGGCATTTCATAGTATGTTACACCGGCTAATTAATATACCTTTATCCGAAGAAAATTATGGTACAGAATTAGAAATTATCGAACAAATAGCGGTGACACAGAGTTAATCAGATAAATGTTGACGAAAAAACAATTTAGAAAAACAATTAGTTTAGTATTTCCAGAAATTAAGGATAAAAATAAAATATTCAATAGCTTAACATATTTTGGTACAACGAGTCAACAACTTAAAAGGTTTCTTCAAAACCAACAGGTGAATATCTCAATCCGGACAAATAATAACCTTGCCAAATTCATAAAAAACAATAAATCGAAAAGGAATAAAGAAGTTAAATCCGGTGTTTATCAATTAAATTGCGAGAGTTGTGACAAATCATATATAGGAAAAACTGGTAGAAATTTTGGCATAAGAATAAAGGAACATCATCACAGCTTCAAAAACAACAAAATTAATTCAAATTATTCGAATCATTTATTAGCAGAAGGACATAAGTTTAACCCGGATTTCAATATTCTGCACAATTTGAATAAAGGTGCGCAACTTAATTACTGGGAAATGGTCGAAATAAATAGGGAAAAACATACGGGTAATTTAGTTAATGAACAATTAGATCTAAATTTTTCACCGTTACTCAATCTATTCAAATAGAGAATCAATTTATAAATAAAAGCATTAGGAATTAATTATTGTTAATATGTACAAAGAAACCAGCTGTGAAATCTCATGTAATTAGTTTTAAATAAGTCTATTAAGTAATTTGTTTTAAATAAGTTTCTCATGTAATTAGTTTTAAATGATTCTGTGTCCATGTCATCTAGGTATAGGGAGATAATAACTTGTTAAGAATTTAGTATGATGTAGTCTGATGAAGTCGCTGTGTCGACGAAACGCGTCACAATATTGAATAAATAAGTGTAAATCGTATATAATTTTTCATTGAGTTAATATGGATTTGCATCAAGTAAAAGCCACAAGCATTAAATAATTAATAAGTTAACGGATTATTTAGTCTGATTATAAAGCATAACACTAAAAATAAATGTCTATATATATTATATATATATGATTAAGTTAAAGTTTCCAGCCAGCATAAACCAGCCTTTAATGAACTTGATAAGGTGCTGTAGTTGAGGACACGGCCCCTGGACTCTCTGACTTATGCGTTCTACTGGTACTTAACTTCCATAGCTTCATCGAAGCTTCTGTATATCTACGATGATATGCTGCTTGATCCTGAGCTGGTCAGAGAGCGGAATGACAAAGCCAATAATATTATTTGTTTGTGTATTATCTTAAATTTTCGTGCATCAATCAGCAGTATATTGGATTTAAATCGTCATGATTCCAGTGGCGTAGGGTTTTATCTTATTTTTATTATTTTGTGGTAGATTTCAGAAAGATTCTCAGAGACGCAATTCTTGGGTTAATAATTTGAAGATTGCTGATTGCGAGCCATTGAATAATGACCGAATTTGTTCAAAGCACTTTGAAAAAAGTTTTTTGTATGGTACAGAAAAGAAGGTATGTCTGTTAAGTGAGGCAGTCCGAATTATATTTCAAGAATTTCCTAAATATTTGTAGAAGAAATTGGTATGTTATTACTTGACTATTTTTGCGCGTATGTTCTGGGGAACATCGCGTTATCGTTTCGGTCAAATGTCTGTAACTTTCGAATTTTTTGACGAAAATGGTCGACTCCTCAATGAATAATTCGAGGTCAAATTTGATTCTGTCCGGCCGGCCGTCCAGCCGTTGCCACGATAACTTGAGAATGGAAAGAGCTAGCGTGGCGCATCCCAATACGACGGACAAGTTCGTTAATGGGCATAATCGGCCCAATGGTTTCCGAGTAATAATTTTGTTTTCAACCAATATAAATCCGATCGAATTGAAACTTGGTGAGTAGTTGTAGAATATAAACCTAAGCACGTTTGTGAAATTTTGTGCGAATCGTATGGCTAGAAAATTATCAAAAAATGATTAAAAAATATTTTTGTTGTCACGATAACTGGAGAACGGAATGAGATAAAGGCTTGAGATTTTCAGGTTTGGAGGTGCATCAGAACGCGACATTTGAGTTTGTTTATAAGCATAATCGGCCAAACGGTTTTAGAGTTATAGCCATCTGAAATTTGGTTGTTTTTTATCCTCATCAACTCGAAAAATACTGAAACGATTGAATTGAAGCATGGTTATTAGTTGTATAATGCGAACGTGAAAATTCTTGCAAAATTTCGTGAGGATAGCATTTGTAGAAAATTTTTAAGAAATCATTGAAAATTAAAAAAAAATCTAAATACAGTAGAATCTCACTAATCCGGCACTTCAATAGACCGAAACGTCCAATAATACAGATACAGCATTTAATTGTTTCAATACCTGCATTACATGGGCTGAAGAACACGGCTTACCTGCTAAAGATGTTATAATTCTTCGAAACATGCGCGAAAAGGTTTTCAAACAAGGATTACGACTTGCACGAAAACAGACCTCAATAAAAGCTTATTTAGTTAACTCGATATCATTGTGAGATATGATACAGTCATAAAAAACTTTCATTTACATATTCCGCCGTATTCACAAAGCATTCAATCTCCGTTACGCCTATCTGAGGTCCACAGTTAAGGATAAATTGGGGATAATAAAGGACAATAATGGATAAAGGTGGTGAAACAGGCTAAAACAGGCATGTTTCATAACTGTTAAATACTTTAACTGAGGTTGTGACTCAAATTTATCCTTAACTGAGGACCTCAGTTAGGACTTAACGGAGATTCAAACACTTAACAATGCTTCGTGAATAGGGCGTATTATGTTTTTTCTATACAATCCAATAATCCGAACATTCCAATAATCCGGCACACTCTGGTTTTTAATGGTGCCGGATTACTGAGATTCTACTGTATCAGTAACTATTCGTCTGAAATTGCTGAAATTTTGCAAGAGCCTTTAGAACTCAACTCTACTGCCAAGTTTTAAGTTTTAACACGATCGGTTAAATATTGTTGGAGATTCGAGCAGCCTTGTGTGAGTTCAGTAGATGGGTGACCGTTGCCTCGATAACTTTCGAACAAAAGGAGATAGGGACTTGCAATTTTCAGGGTAGGTAGCGTATCGGAATTAAATTAAATTAAATTTACCATGGTAAATTCGATTAAGGGTGTCCAATACAGGAGAATGGACAATAGAACATACGCGCTAAAGCTCCTGACTTCACGTCAGTGCTTGAACCAATTTTTAAATACAACTTGTTAGTGTACTTTATTATTCGCTGTGACTAGAGTCCCGACTCGGGATCCATGTCCAGTCCCGAATGACGTCATTAAATTCGGGTCTCGAAATGATAAGAAGAATCATACCTCCAATAGGCACAAACTTGATATTATTTAATTCAAATGCATGCTACAATATTATTATTTTGAAAATTTAATTTCAAAGTCACTAATGTTGTTTACAAATTAAAAATAAACTAATTTCCATCCTAAATTTTAACATTCCAACGAGTGCATTTTAAACAGTACCACTGCCTCTTTGGATTTTTCATAACGTTTATGCATTTCAAATGGAAATACTCAAGACATGTTTTACATTTTATTGAGGCGATGCAAGTATCTAACATTGTGTGATGAAAAAATTAATGAAAATACGTCCAGTTATGTGGATGTCCATTAAAATGCCGGAGATTATAAAAGAAAAGGCAAACCAAAAGGTTCTGATCTTACCGCAATCGACGAGAAGAAAAAAAGAAAAAATTGGTTCAAGCCCAGTGGACAGGAACTTTGGCACTCTTGTTCAAACTTTGCCGAATCATATATCCGAAATTATTAGTCTCTGGGAATGATATAAATGGAATCTCACTATAGAACTGCATCATGATAGAAATTAAATTCAAACAGACCGATTCTCCCCAATAACGAACTTATCCGAGATATTCATTCGTCAAATCTACTCTGAAAATCATATCATATTAATTAAACCTTAGACAACATTGCAGTTTTGTTTTCACTAGAGATATTCTGAACCCAACTTGATTATGTATCTTAACAAAGAATATATTTCCATATTCATATGGATTATCCACGGTCATTATATTATCACCCCAAAAGTACGATAGCTGAGTCTATTTGATTGTTCATTTTGCATTCAATCATACTTAGTTTTATAGAACAGGTAGGATATTTTATATAAAAAATAACGAACCAGAAATGATTTTGACATTTATTTCTCATAGGAAAATAAGATGACATGTAAGAACACAGATCATTTAATAATTCATAGATTAGAAAAATTAAGTACAGCATTCTGTGAAAACATGGAAGTACGATTCATTATTGAAATTTCGAAAAATCATATCTCCGAAAGTATTAGCTTGTTAGAGTTGAAAATGATATCAACGGATTCTTATGGTGAAACTGCATTTTGAGAAAAAATTGAATTTGAAATTTGTAATGTAAAAAATTTTTTTTTTCGTTACTCTGAAACCATTTTGCTCAATAACGAAATTAGCCAAGATATTTATCTCCCAAAAATAATCTGAAAATTTCAACTGCCTAGCTCGTTCTGCTCGAGAGTTATTTTAGAAACAAAATTAAATTTTTTTTTTTACATTTTGCGGACACCTGACCAATACAAAACTTCGCATGCATATAAAAGCCATTATTCTACAATTTCATGCTAAATTTCATATAGATCGAGTGATCGGTTTCCGATATACCTATTCATAAAAAAATTTTTTTACTAAAAACGGCCATAACTCCGAAACCGCTTGATGGATTTTGCCCGTTAACGAAATCTTCCGAGATATTGACCCTCCAAACCTACCCTGCAAATTTCAATCCTCTAGTTCCTTTCGTTCGAGAGTTATCGTGTTAACGGCCGTACGGATGACCGGACGGACGGACGGCCGGCCGGACAGAATCGATTTCGACCATAGATTCTTGATCAGTGTGTCGAACCAAATCGTTTAAGACCATTTTCAGCCAATAATTCGAAAATCAGAGACATTTGGGCAAATTGATAAGCACTCTGTTCCGAGGAACAAGAGCGCCAAAAACGAAGTTTTGGATTTTGCTAACTTGGGTAGAGAAAGAAAACAGGAGAAAATGTTGTCTTGGATTTTAAGAGAAGAAGAAACAGCATATAATGCTATTCAAATTAGTGAAAAAGTTGAGGTTTGTCATATTGAAAGTGATCCAGAGAACGTGTCGGACGTCGTTATGGATCCCGAAGTTGATCGGAAAAGCATAAACGTTAAGGAACTTCCAAAGAGGCAGTGGTACTGTTCAAATTGCACACGTTAGAATGTTTAAATTTAGGATCCAAATTACTTTATTTTCTGTAGTGGCTTTGAAATAAAATGTTTCAAAAATATTTGAGACATTTATTCGAATTAAATAATATAACGTTTGTGCCTAATGAAGGTATGATAAGACTTCTAATGACGCCATTTGATGTCGTTATTCGAGGCTGGATGTAGGTACCGAATATCAGTCCCGAATTTAATGACGTCATTCGGGACTGGGCATGGATCCTGAGTAGGGACTCTAGTCACAGCGTTTATTATTTTATTTGATTGTAAATTTCTTATATACAGGGTGGTCCTGATCTTAACCAAGAAATTTTAAACACGTATTCTACGTCGAAAATAAGCCCTAGTTTGTCTTATAAACATATGTTGAGAAATGCCTTCTCTCCGAGATACAGGGTGTTAAAATTATAGAAAAAAAAAAGAAAATATATATAAAATATTATAGAAAGAAAAAAAAGTTTCTTATCAATAACTTTTACACTTCTTAAAATATTTCCATGAAATTTGAGAAATTTGAGTTTTGAAGGATAAAAGAGCACTTTTTGAATAAAATTATTTTTTTTTATTCTACCAGTGGCGTCCGTACTGCATCGAGACTGAATATTTTTAGACAAAGTGGAAGCATTTCTCGACATATTATGTTAATATCACAAAGTAGGGCATATTTTTGACGTAGAATACGTGTTCAAAATTTCTTGATTAAGATCTGGACCACCCGGTATATGAGTAATTCAAGTTTTAGATTGAAATAATCGCAATCTTCTGTAATCAAATTCATGTGCTGCAAACTATTTATGAAAGTACTCCCATTCATTCACATTTATTAATGGAATATTATATAGTTCATCCAATGTTTTTTGTGACAGGCCAGTTATGAAGCTATTAAATGTTGTTTCATTGTACGTTCTTGCAATTTTATAATAATATATTCATATAAAACTCATACACAATTTACAGTTAATTATTCATTGCAGATCAAGAACTGGACTCGGAGTATTACTCCAGAGCCAATTTCGTCAACTTAAGCAGTGGAGCCTAATAATACACCTGAGAAGAAGGAAATGAAAAGATAATTATTGCGTGAAGTTGCTACTCATATAGAAAAAAACGAAGAAAATTCGTGTTCGGAGAATCAAAAAATGAAAGTTATGCTTGCTGTTCAGGTACTTAGTGAATCTGTAGTGGATGCTATGAGTATTGTCGAACCAAATTGAATCTTAAACAGTTTGAAGATAGTCATGGTACTTTATTAAGTTTATTAGAATAATAAATCATATTTTCAATATACTAAATAGTAGGTCTTTAGTACCACCCGACTTCAAGAAAGCTTTATGCCAGAAGAACCAGTCAATTTATGGGAAATCCTATGATCTATATTTCTAAGGTTGAATTTACCAATCACGAGTTCGTAATTAAGTCCTATAAGAATACTGGTTTTATTGGTTTATCAGTGTTATTAACAAGTGCTACAGAATTATATAAAGATCTAGTTAGAGTCAATGAAATGATGCTTTTCCATTATAGAGAAATAGAAAGAGACAGCAAGAGTGAATGCGTGGCACTCGAACGCATTCGCGTAGTTTTCAACCCCTTCCTATTTTCATTTCCACATCACGTTGTTCTAATTTAATTTAAAATATTCATTATTTCATTTACTTGTTGAACTGAAACTTCTAATGCGATTTCGAACAAGGTTGCGTTAAACGTCTAACGCTACCATGGTGGGGGTATTAAAGCACTGTTGCGCTAAACGTTCAACGCTCCTGCGGAGAGGGCATAGAAAGAGACAGAGCAAGAGTAAATGCGTGGCATTCCAACGCATGCGCGTAGTTTTCTACCCCTTCCTATTTTCATTTCCATATTACGATGTTCTATTTAAATTTATAATATTCAATATTTCACTTACTTGTTGAAGTGAAACTTCTAATGCGACTTCCAACAAGGTTGCGCTAAACGTTTAACGCTACCATAGAGGGGGTATGAAAGCACTGTTTCATTAAACATTCAACGCTCCTGGGGAGGGGGAATAGAAAGAGACAGAGCGAGAGTGAATGCCTGGCACTCGAACGTATGCGCGTAGTTTTCTACCCCTTCCTTTTTCATTTCCACATTACGAAGTTTCACTTCTTCCGCGCGGAGGGATTCCACACACTATATTTTTTCCTCTATCTGATCTAAAGGTGGCTGGAACAATAATAATAAAGATAGTCAGTTTTAGTTGCTTATAGAAGACTGATAGTGCGAACAGAAATTCGTGAGCATGGAATGGGTAATTGCATTCCGCTGGATCAGATCCCATTCTCATAGTTCAACTAAAGCGGTACTGGCTGAGGACCAGATAAATATTGTTCCTCTCATCAATTGGTACTTTCTGATCCCCTGATAACTTAGAAACTATTTGGAAAGATCATGATTATATATCATAAACAATTTTGTTCTGAGGACATGTTTCATGCGAATAGTATACTCTATTACTGGCTTTGTGTCATTTCGACTTCAACGTACAGTCAAATGTGAATTCTGCATTGATGCATTGATTGACAATAAAGCAGATTTTCTCAATTCTTTAATATAATTTAAAAACCAGGGTAGGCTGACATATCCCTCTGATGATGTTATCAAAATTTGCTTAATCAGAACATTTCTAAAGAGTTAACATGAATAATCTTCATGTGAGAAATTTTGTACTTATACTAACAACTAAAATTGTTTCTGGTGAAATTTTATTTTCTTAATATTTCCAATTTATGAGGTATATTGAACGGGTGTATGAGAATTGAGAAGTGAATAGACAATAGAACATTCGCTCAAAAGCTCCTGATTTCACGTCAGTGCAACATCGTGTTATCATTTTTCCCAAATGTCTGTAATTTTCTATTTTTTTGCGGAATATGGTCTCAAACGATGAAGTTCCACTAACCTGATGAAGAATTCGAGGACAAATCTGATTCTGTCCGGGCGGATACTTCTCTCTGAATAAATTAATCATCATTAAAATTTCAATCTGTGGGTTTCAGATAAGAACGGTATTTTGTCTGATTTTTTAACAAAAGTTGTTTCTCACAAAACGACAAACTAATAAATATTCTCGCTAATATTTGCTCGATACGATTCTACTTTCCTTACTCCTTTTTGCGTCCATCTTCTGGGGAACATCGCTTCATCATTTTGCCCAAATGTCTATAACTTAAATTGTTTTCCAAAAAGGGACTCGAACGATTGTTCAACTCACTGATGAAAAATTCGAGGTAATTTGATTCTGAACGGCCGTTGCCAGAATAACTTGAGAACGGAAAGAGATACCAACTTGAAATTTTCAGGGTAGGAGGCGCGTCCCAATACGACTGATAAGTTCGATAATGGGCATAATCGGCCAAATAGTTTCCGAGTAAGTATTTTGTTTTTAACCTATACAGATCGGATCGAATCAAAATTTGGTGAGTAGTTGTAGAATACAAACCAAAGGACGTTCATGAAATTTTGTGGGAATCGTATCACTAGAAAATTTTTAAAAAATTATTAAAAAATATTATTTATGTCACGATAACCAGAGAACGGAAAGAGATGGCGACATGAGATTTTCAGGTTAGGTTGTGCATCTGAATGCGACATCTGAGTTTGTTCATAGGCATAATGGCCTAACAGTTTTATAGTTTTACCCATCTGAAATTTGGTTGTTATTTCCTCAATAACTCGAAAAATACGAAACCGATCAAATTCAAACATAGTTATCAGTTGTAGAATGTCAACGCGAAAATTCTTGCGAAATTTTGTGAGGATCGTATCTCAAGAAAATTTTTAAAAAATCATTGAAAAAATTTCTATATATCAGAAACTATTCGCTGAAATTTGGCGAGATCCTTCAGAACCTAACTCTACTGCCAAGTTCGAACACGATCGGATCTATATTGCTGGAGATTCTTGTATGTGTTCAGTAGCTGGATGGGTGACCGTTGCTTCGATAACTTCCGAACGAAAGGAGATAGGGACTTGCAATTTTCAGGGTAGGTTGCGCATCCGAATCAAAAAATATAGACTCGATAGAATTGAAGCTTGGTACCTAGTTGTAGAATATCGACAGAATGTGTAAAATTACAAAAATATGTTTGAAGCACTGACGTGAAGTGAGAAGCTTTTGCGCGCATGTTCTATTGTCCATGGTGTATCATGGTAAATTCGATTAAGAGTGTCCAATTCAGGAGAATGGACACTCTCTCGCTCTCTCTCTCTCTTCCTTTTTTGTATACCTTTAGGGTGCCTGGCCACTTGGGCCATCTACACAGTTTCAAAATTTTCCGAAGATTCTTTCAAATTATATAGGACATACACCACCCACCCAACACCACATCCATGCCCTAAGCGGGATTCGAACCCGCGACCTCCGGTATCCTATAGCTAGTTCTTCAACGGCTAGACCACCACAGGCCGGCTTTGTCCAAGGTAAATATTATGGCATTCGTGAATTTCTGCCTTGAATGAATTTCATTCAGTGATCATAAGACTGAACGATAGAGCAACGCCCTGAATGACAGATCGCTAAAATTGTCGATGCGATTTCGATCGCGTCAAAAATATCCCGGTCGACCCGTTTGCGTATGTTCTTGTGTTCATTATATTTTTGAGAAAATAATAAAATAAAAGACCGTAAAGCTCGAATTTTTGGCGGTCCCAGATGGAGCCACCGTCAACATCTCCGTCAAGTGAAATACTCCAACCTCGCTTACAACCATTCATTGCAGTAATCAACCTGATTTTTTCAGAATCGAAACGTTACAGATGACGATGTAAAAGGAGAACACGATTACAAACAACTAGACTATTTATGTGACACAAACAATGAAGAATTAATTATTACATAGGCAATAACTATGCGGCGCACTCGAAGGTTCCTTTCCTATTCCGATTTCAGTTTTATGAATGCATGAATGTCTCATTTATATGTATATGCGAGGAATTTGACGATTTTCTCCTTTATATTATGAAATACCCTTGATAACTTCAAGTTACGGCACATTATTCAATTTGTTCTTTTATACGGTTTTTCGATTACAATACAAATATTCATTTACATCCAGAGCAGCACCCCAGATAGTACCGTAGGTACTTCCCGTCCACGACCTCATTGGACGTTTAAAGTATATACCTCCAAAAAAAAACTGCTCCAAAACGTCCATTATATAGATGTTATATTCTTGTAAAAAACTATACCTATATATTTGTTCCATTTCAGTACCTATTCAATTTGAGAAGCTTTGCTAAGTCACAATACCATATTATATTTCATTATTTCTATTTAGGATATTTCTTTCTGCAATTAGAATATAGGACATACTTCATGTTTCAACTTGCGTTAATCGGCCTTAGTCAAACGTTCATTGCATAATATTGGATATTGAAATCATTCTGACAGAGGGTAGTGCACATCATTCAAGGTCGGGTCAAAAATTAATAGCGCAAAAATTGATAGTGCTGTGTCAAGGCTGGCCTAAGGATAGAGTTACATAGTCGACAACGAACACAACTGACTCTCCATAGTCGCACAAGCTCCTAGGAGGTTCTAAGGAATCTCCTTGGGGAATACCTAGGAGGGTCAGTATAATCATAATCATGTCATAGCACGCGCGCAAATGCAGGCTGAGTTCACCATGAAAGAAAAAGGCTAAAAAAGCATTGACGTGGGGTCAATCTGCTTTGGCGCGCGTGCTATAGACATGATTATGATTATACTGACCCTCCTAGGTCTTCCCCAAGGAGATCCCTCAGAAGCTCCTAGGCGCTTGTGCGACTAAGGAGGGTCAGTTGTGTTCTTTGTCGACTTTCTTGCTTTTTCCTTACGCCAGCCTTGACACAGCACTGTTAATTTTTGACCCAACATTGAATGATGTTCACTACTCTCCTATCATATTCTATTCCGATGGCCATTAGCCGCGTGTTGTTTAATAGTGATTATATTCCTAAACAACGTTTTTATGAAGGTAAATTGTTGTGTAAATTGTTGTGTAATAATTATTAATGAAGCGGTGCAAACGACCATTACGGTCGGTTTCACGAAGCTTTGACAGCTCTTTATTGCCAAATTGATGTAATTCTATGTTAGACAAGAAGATGAAAACCGTGAGGCAGCAAGAAGATCGAGGTCATGGTGGGGGACCTGCAGAGGCGCAGCCAGGATTTTGTTATGGGGGGGGGGCTGAATCATTTTTAGGGGGGGGGCTGAACTGAACAACCAAATGAGGAATGTTTGACGTTTCACGATGAACTCAGACAAATGAATTGAAAATGTTGATATCTTTGGGGGAAGCTGCAGCCCCAAAGCCTCCCCCCTAGCTTTGTCAGTGGAAAGCTGCGTGCGATTCATCGTAAGATAAGCTTGCACACAATCTATCGACTGAAGCAAAAATCTGTCGGTAAAATAAGAGCACTTGGGGCGGCAAGGAAGAAGCTGATCAAGAGGCAAAAGTGGATATAAGACAACACCTTCATCGCAACAAGAAGAGGCAAAAAACCCACCATCACCGGAAGAAGTCAGACAGCTTTGGAAAAATTTGTACGAGGGACCAGCGGAAACCTAGGATACTCCAGCACTTCACAGATTCCAGATATTATGTGATCAAAATCTGCAACAGACCAAAGAACTGACTGAAATAACAACTGAAGATATCAGACATGCCCTGAAGAACAAGCAGGATTTAACTGCACCCGGACTGGATGGCGTTGCAACTACTGTTTGAAGAACGTTCTAGCTACCCACCAATATCTAGCTAGATTATTTAATGAGATAATAATTCATCATGAGGCAATTCCTTCATGGATGGTAGAGGGCAGAACTGTACTGATACCACAATCGGTGATCTAGGACAGACAAATAACTACCGCCTAATCACGTGTCTCAACATGCTGTATAAAATTCTCACAAGTGATCTTCAAAATATGATTCTGGAGTTCATTGGACCAGTGTGGAATCAAATCCATGAACAAAGAGGACCAAGGAAAGGAGTACAAGGGTACAAGGACAATCTTCTGATAGACAAGAGCATTTGTCAAGATGCGAGACACTACAAGTGCGACCTACATACATCATGGTCTGATTAAGGGAAAGCATTTGATACATCAGCGCACAGCCTGATAATACGGCTGCCGGAGATGCTCAAAATACACCCTAGCATTATCCATGCGATGGTAAACTTTAAGGAGAAATGGAAAACTAAGTTCACCGTCCGATTGGAAGGTCAAACCACTTTTAAGGGATGGGTGAGGTACAAATGAGGCGTAGGTATTTAAAAGAGGCTCGCTAAGCCTGATATTATTCTGCACAATACTCTGAACATTAACAGCTAAGTTGAGGGAGAGCAGAATAGGGTACAAGGCAGGGCAACTAGGTAGAAGTTAACAACTGATCTCACATCTCCTGTACATGGGTTACTTGAAACTGTACTCTCCCTCAGAGGCAGCACTACAACAACTGCTCAACAACGTTACACCTCAGCAGAAGAAATGTCACTCAGTTTGGAAGTATGTGCTGTTCTTAATCCGAGCAAAAGAAGAACGGAAGATGTAGGAGAAGACATCGAACTAGAAGGGGGAAATATTATTCGGCACCTTCAAAAAGAAGGAACTTACAAATTTCTTGGAATGAAACAGAGGGGTGTACTGGAGACAATCCAAATCAAGGATGCCTTAACAGCCAGCTATAAAAAAAGCTCAGAGCTAGGTATATGGAAATCTCAGCTCTCTGGTAAAAACAAAGTGTCTGCTACGAACAGTTTGGCAGTCCCGATAGTCACTCTTTCTTTCGGGGTAGTTATCTAGACGGTGAAATTCTAAAGCTCAACAGATCCACAAGGAAGGTGATGAACATTAATCGCAACCTACATCCCAACTGCTCGATACAGAGAATATACCTTCCACGAACGCAGGGAGGCAAGGGTTTGCAAAGTTTGGAATATCAACAAACTTCTGAAATGGCAATAAGGCTATTAAGTAGTGAAGACTCGCTTCTGGAAATGGTAGCTAATCATGAAATTAGGAACCAAGGAGCTTTCCTATTTAAGGCTGTACAGAGATTTATTTATTTATTTATTTATTTATTTACATAGCTGAAACCCCAACAGGATAAACCCAATAACAGGGATTCACTACAAACTTAACCTACATAAAATCAACAATATCGTGAAACATGGTAATATAAACATGAAATGGAGATCTATACTAGCACCATATATAAAAAATTAATTACCTAATTTTAATATTTTGACAAATACTGCATCAGTCTCCGCTTGAATTCGGACAAGGACAAATTAAACAAATCAATTTCGCCAACATGCCAATTGTAAAAACGAGTTATTCTCAAATAAATGGAGTTATAATAAAGAGATGTTCTGGCCTGTGGTACAAAAAATAAGTGTCTTCGACGACCACTGAAAGAGCGTGCATTAAAATGAATATTCTCTATCAACGGGAAATCCAAACAATCATTCACAATACGATACAAAAATATTTGATCAAACATTATTCTTCTATTTTCCAGACTCATCATTTTATACAATTGAAGTCTATATTCATAAGCGTAGTCTCGTCTACTACCATAACGGTAAAGCAAACTTTTGGTGAATTTTCTTTGTACTTTTTCCAATTTATCGATATATTTATGATAGAAGGGACTCCAAATCGGTGTAACATATTCCAAATTGCTTCGTACGTAGCTAAAATATAGAGTCTTGACTGTTTCTACATTTTTGAAAGCCTTAGAAATCCTCAAAACGAAACCTAGCATCCTAAAACTCTTAGAAACTACACTGTCTATGTGAAATTCAAATGACAGCTTCGAATCAAGAAACACTCCGAGGTCCCTCACACATCGCACCTCGTCCACAACTACTCCATCAATGTGTAGGGGAAACACCATAACGTTAGTATTTTTAGTAAATCTTATATGCTTACATTTCCCAATATTGAGTGTTAAATATCGTTTCGAGCAGAATACAGAAAACCTGTCAAGATCCTCTTGAAATCCAGTGACATCATCCAAACTTACAATCGACCTATACATTTTGAGATCGTCAGCATAGATTTCGAAATCAACATATAAAAAACAAGTTGACACATCATCGATATAAACATCAAAAAGAAATGGACCCAAATGCGATCCCTGTACCACTCCTGATGTGACCTCGTGAACTGTGGACAAGATTCCGTTCACAACAACATACTGACATCTATCCGACAAGTAAGATTCAATCCACCGCAATAGATTCCCTGAAACCCCAAAATCTGCCAATATGCCCAACAATGTTCCGTGATGAACCTTATCGAAGCCCTTGGCGAAGTCCGTATACACAGCATCCACCTGAGTACCTTGATCCAGTTTTTTTGAGATGAAATCAACATATGGGGCCAAGTTAGTAAGAACTGACCTTCCCTTAAAAAATCCATGCTGCTTCACACTGAGCTTCCTTCCTAGTGATCGAAAAAGGAAGTCTGCTATGATTGACTCAAATATTTTCCCAAAATGACTCAGAACAGAGACCGGTCGGTAATTGGTCACAATATCTGTTTTACCACCTTTATGAACAGGAGTAATTTTAGCAATTTTCCATTTACTGGGAAAAAGTCCGAAAGGAAAATCTTGTAGAAGCTCAGTATAACTGGCATATCCATCAATTATGAGCTAGCAGGAACACCTATCACGCCAACAGACCAAAGAAAAGTACGCAGAGAGATAAGACAGGCACAACTGAAGACACTTCCTCGAAGATCACGTGTTTAAAAATCTGCACTCCATTTATTTCGGGAGTATGAAAGATCAGGGCCTGTCGGAAGAGTTAACCTTCTCATTTTTGAAGTCGGCTGGGCTCAAGTCGGAAACGGACGGATTTGTTATGGCGTGTCAAGATGGGGTGATAAATACGAAATGGTATAAAAAGAACATCATGAGATTGAATACCGCTGCAACGTTCAGTGCTAACATATCTACATCTGCAGATTGAAGTAGTTGTGGGCAATGACAGAGCTCGCATCTACTGTAACTACATATGCTATTCCAACAACTCGGCAGATCCACGCCATGAGCCAGATATAGTCCTGCTGGACAAGGAGCTCAAGGAATTGGTTGTTGTCGAATTTTCCTTCCCTGCTGAAAATAATGTGTTGATGAAAGAACAACAGAAGAGGGTAAGATACAAGTTTTGTTTAATAATGATTATATGCATAAACAACGTTTTTCTAAAGGTATAAACGTTGTTTAAGAATATGATCACTTTTTAACGAAGCGGTTGAAACGGACATAAATGTTCGAACAGGCATCCCTATCTAAGGCATAAGGTTAGGATGGTTGTACTGATCATAGGATGTCTAGGCGGAATGAGTGCGAACAACGTGACGGAATTGAAGATTATTCCGGCCTGTGAATACCTGGCTGTAGTAATGGCCCACATAATGCAGAAAGCAGTGTTGTTCGGATCACGTCATCAGGTCCCATCAACTATGAAGGCTATTTGGAGCTTATCTCTTTTGTTACGAAGAACTACTCCAAGGAACGTGTGAGAGGTGTTTTAGTGAGTAACCAACAAAAGCTGGTGCCTCACATTCCTGAGAGTGCGGACCCTCTCAGGGAAGGCTATACAAGGTTTTCCCTCTCATACGGGCAAAAATAAACAATTCATGCTCCTCGATTGCGATAATATTCATATACCAAAGCCTGGTAGACAGTTTGACAACGTCGCATGAAAACGTCGAAAGGGGAGATATAGACATGAAGTATATGATCTCATATTGTTTCTGTGAACGTAATCTACAGATTATGATTCTTCTGTCAGTTGGAATCCCATCTTGATTCTGATCTCAGATTTTCCTGCAAATGAATGAATTAATGGATTAATGGATATTTATAATATTTTCAATAATAATAATATTTCAAGAATGGGCGATGATCAAAATATGTATAATCTTATAGTGGAACCAATGGATGGATATATTGAATAAAATAAAGTTGAAGTTCAGTGTTTAAATTATGGGAGATTTTTGAATGCGGCATTTTAAGAATTCAGTGAGTAAATTAGTTTTTTCAAACAATTTAATTGAATTTCAAGCATCACATACCCAGGTAACACAGGGACCTCCCAGAGATGTCTCGGCGAGATCTCGCCGGGATATTGTGACGCCTATTGCGATATCGCTGGGAGGTCGCCAAGAGCTACCTATCACCTCCAAATGTCCGCCACAGGGGATGAGCCCAGTAACATCTCAGAGATTTATCACATGGGGAAGTTCTCAAACTGCTCACCCTGGGGAATATTTCGAGAGGTTTATTGCGATATCACAGGGAGGTCGCCCAGACCTCCCTATCACCTCCAAATGTCCGCCACAGGGGATGAGCCCAGTAACATCTCAGAGACATCGCATTGGGAAGTTCTCAAACTACTCACCCTGGGGAATATTTTGAGAGGTTTATTGCGATATCGTCGCCCAGACCTCCCTATCACCTGCAAATGTCCGCCAAAGAGGATGAGCTCAGTAACATCTCAGAGATATCACATGGGGAAGATCTCAGGCTGCTCAACCGGGGCACTACTGAGAGAAGATGGCTGCGATATGGATCTACATATCCTTCAAATGTCCAGTACATGTGAGGCGCCGAATACATAACTTCGATGCGTAGATCGATAGTCCACTCGTGTTGTTAGCGATGGGGTTGTTCTTCCGGGTACAGAGTAGACGATTGCGCCATCTACCGGTGGAAGCGAGAAGTGCAGAGTAGGGATGGAGTAGGTCCCTGCAACACGCCACCCGATTTCCTATTCTTGTTGAATTTGCGAGGTTTTTAGGACCTCGCAATGGAATGTGCTATTCTCGTTACACTTTTGATATACTGAGGAGCTCGCAATAGGAATGTCTATTCCTAGTTATCTGCGTGATATCTTTAGGAGCTCGCAATGGGAATGTCTTATTCTGGTTATACTTGCCATGACTTAAGGAGCTCGCAACAGGAATGCCTTATTCTGGTTATCTGTGGGATATCCTTAGGACCTCGCAATAGGAATATCTTATTCTTGTTATCTGTGTGATATCTTTAGGAGCTCGCAATAGGAATATCTTATTCTGATTATCTGTGTGATATCTTAAGGAGCTCGCAATGGGAATGTCTTATTCTGGTTACATATGTGATATCTTGAGGATCTCGCAACAGGATGTCTTAGTCTGGTTATCTGTGAGATATCTTTAGGAGCTCGCAATAGGAATATCTTATTCTGGTTATCTGTGTGATATCTTGAGGATCTCACATTGGGAGCTCACACCCGTATAACAATTCGTTATCGATTCGTTACAGGTAGAATATCTGAATGTCCGGTACGCTAACGAAAAATCGTTATCTGAACCAGCAACAAAACGTTATCAAAAACCGCTACTCCTTTGATACAGATCAAATAACGAAAAACTATCATCCAAACGATAAAGTTTTAATACAGAAATTCTTTATCGAACACATACCTATTTTGGGAGCAAGAATTAATAAGAATTACGGTGGAAAAACATAATTTTAAATGTTTTTCTTATATTTCTGCGTTTCATCGTTCGGATATCTCAATCATCCTCTTATTTTACCCCTATTACCATAATATTGAATTAACGTATTAAATTAAATTATCGTTCCTCATTTGGATTCGAACCTGCATACCTTAGCTCCAATTTTCGATCTGACCTTACCAATTCATCCATCCACTAACCTTGTTGTAGGACATCACAAGTGTGTGCATTTTAACGACTGATTGGTGCAATGGATACACATAATAAAATAGTGCGATATAACTGTCGATCGGAGACTAAATATTCACGATTAAATATTAGAAAAAAAGAAAGAAAATGGAAGCCCCGCTTAATAAAATTCGTAGGAATAATGGTACTTATGCAAATTACCGTAATAATGATACAATTAAGGAATTCTGTGGAAGGAATATCAGTGTAAGAACTTCATCACTTTATTTAAATTTTTTTACTCAAACGCTATATTGAATACTATACGTATCATAATTTATTTTGATTTGTTACCACAGTTATTGAAGGCATAAACATAAAGGATAACATTCCCTCTAGTGATGACAGTAATAAGCTGTGATACATAAGAGTTCACACATGACCTGTAAGTGATTAGCTGATTACTGATGATACAATATCTATTGTTAGTGATCTATATTTATATAATCATCAGCTTTATTCGAATGAACTTGCCTGACCATTTTCGACCCAATGGACGGAAAGACAACAAGATATGTCCTTGTTGTAAAATTAAAAATGAACTTACTGTAATGAATGCAAAAATTACACTACACATATAGGAAAGCTATGAACAGTAGGACAATCCCGATTTCAACAATGATGTGTTCCTGTGTAGTGTGAATTAAATTAAAAAGTATAAAATATTGTAATATAATTGAATTTCAACGCGACAACGCGTTGTATGAGTTTGGCATTTCATTATTGAAAGGAAAGCAGAGAGTACAGTAGAGTAGAAGCAGAGTATATATCTGATGAAAGTTTATTATTTTTCTCTGAAAACTGTATCTATTGTCTATCGATTTATCGTGAATTTTCGATAAAAAATGTAATCACGGGATAGTATAGAACCTACAAAGATTTTTGATATAGGAATATCTCCGAATATCGTTATATATTCTTTACAGAGGGATTAAATATAACCGTTAGCGATGTTCTTACTGAATGCGTAGCGAATAGATATCGATTCTCGATACAGATATTGTTTTTAAGATCTTTACCTAGTCTTTGTCGAATTTATATATTAGGGATCGCTATAATGTATACAGATTATCTTTAAAGTTTGGATATAGATTCGATAGAGTTTTATTTATCTTTAAGGAAGTTATTCAGTCGTTACGATCGGATAACGAAATATTCGGACGATAACGAATTGTTATACGGGCATTTTCATCCACATTGTAACCTCTCAGAGACCTCTATGCGAGGTCTGTGTTACCTGGGTAATTGAGATTTTTTGTTGCTCTACAATAGATTTTAGTAACAGTTTTCTATGTTGAACGGGTAAACAAAGTGCAGAAAGGAGTGCGTGTTAGAACACTGTGAAACCCTTAAACCCTTGTAACTTTTCACCTGAGCCGAACCTGGAAAAATGGTAAATGAGAAGAGAGTGTTTTACATGGTTGAAATTGATGTACAACTTGAATACTTTTTCTGGATACTGATTCAAAATTTTGTTTTCATGGATTTCTGATATCCCCATAGATTTGCATTGTTAGTTATTCTGCCACGATAACTTTCGAACGGAAAGAGATAGGGACTTGCGATTTTCAGGGTAGGTTGCACATTTCCATTGGAGAGTTAAGTCAGGGAAGGTGGCGCGTCCAAACGCGACGGACATGTTCGTTAATGGACATAACATAATCGGCCCAACGGTTTCCGAGTATCAATTTTGTTTTCAACCAATACAAACCCAATCGAATTGAAACTTGGTTAGTAGTTGTAGAATACCGACATAAAGACGTATGTGGGTTAAGAATCCGAATGGGACATTTGATTTCGTTAATAGGCATAATCAGCCAAACAGTTTTGGAGTTATATACCTATATGAACTTTTGTTGTTATTTCCACAATAACTCAAAAAATACGTATCCGATCCAATTTAAACATGGTAGTTAGTTAAAGAATGCCGACGCGCAAATTCTTGCGGAATTTCACGAGGATGATATCACTAGAAAATTTTTTTTAAAATATTGAGAATAATTGAAAAAATATCTCCGAAACTATCTGTCCGATGTCCCTGAAATCCAAATTTGAACACGATCGGATCCATATTGTTGGAGATCTGAGCAGCCTTGTGTCAGTTCAATAGCTGGATGGGTGATCATAACCACGATAATTTTGAACGAAATGAGACAGCGACTTGCAATTTTCAGGGTAGGATGCGTATCCCAATTCGACATTCAAGTTAGTTAATAAGCATTAGTTGGCACAACGGTTTTTGAGTTTAAATTATATCCATCTATAATTCTGCTGTTATTTTCTCTATATACTAATCCGATCCAATTAAATCTCTGTAATTACTTGTAGAATGCCGACAGGCTAATTTCGTGAATTTGGAATCCTTAAATTATTAGAGACGTAATTTTTTTTCGTATATTATTAGATATTTCACTTCAGATAGAATACATATATCATTTCTGATAGAATACATTTATCAGAATTAAAAATTCGGTTATTTTAGACCCTCTCATTACTCAAGTCATTCAAATTCTCTCATTACTCAAGTCATTAAAATGATACGAAATGTATTCATATCTTATGAAAGCTCAGAAAACGGTATATATCGATGGTAAATCCGATTAAGATTATCCAATAGAGGAGAATAGTCAATAGAACATGCGTGCAAAAGCTCCTAACTTCTCGTCAGTGCTTGAACCAATTCTTTACTACTTTTATATAATTTTTATTCGATATACTACTTTTCATCCGCTGATAATTCTATTCGGGCAACGGTAAATACAAACTGTTGTTTTCATGATAGCCTAGCACTATGTTTACTCACTCGTGTACGAGGGGATTCTTAAAGCTGTCTTCCAATCCGAAATATTGTTTTTCTTCGATCGGGGGAAAAGTGACACTATTCTGACCTGTTTTCTTTGCGCAAAGCTCAACATTCCTGAATAGTGGCAGTTGCTAAGCAATTAGAAAATAACAGTGCGGTAATATTCTTACCGCACTGCTGTAGCGTGCGATAATGTTACAAATGGATTATTACAATAAAATAAAACACTACTTTTGTCATAGCAAAGTAATTTCCATGGCTTCCAGTTCTATATTTCAATATGAACATAGAGAAACCTATTTAAACTTACTTGATTACATCTTGAATTAAATATTTTTTAATTCATTTTTTAAATGTAAATCAACGATCGAAGAAAAAATAGTATGTATAATTCGTGGGAAAAGCATATTCCCAAACTCCTGTGTTACTAGACTCGTCTGGTAATTATCACAGTCGTTTGGGAATATTATGCTTTTCCCACTAATTATACAATATACTATTCTCTATTTCAGTATCGTAATGAGTTCATCACAGCACTAAAAACAGTGCTATAATGAAGTCAAGTTAAATTTTTCGTTTTGTGGTAGTCAGCACTGACATTCGATCCTATCAAATTTCAACACACGTCAATTGTCAATATAATATAATTATACTGGATATACTGAAATAATGTTACTTTCACTAAACAAATAAAGGTACTAGAGATTTCCTCATTGCTAATTTTGAATCATTCATGCTATTAGGAAACTGTTTTAAATCTGATCTCCATGCCCTACGCACGATTCAAATTCAAATTCCGTAACCTGTATAATTTCATAACAGTCACACCAACTGCCGAGATGAAAAAGTCACTAGGATGTATAATCCGAATTTTTTATTGAATTTCGACAGAATTCTCAAAACTTGCCTGAAATAGAGAAAATATCGTCTAATACTTGTTGCAGAATGCAATTCCAATACTCATGCGTTCGAAAACTCACTACTTCGTCGCTCGTTTTCGAATTCCGCCTTCGTGTTTGAATAGGGGCCCATTCTGCAACTTGTTTTAAAATTACATTGTTTTTATCCCGTTTTGAAATTTTGATTGCCAGGTAAGTATACACATACCTATAACCATTCGTATGATTTTTTGGTGCGCTTGTCCGGCCAGCCGTCAGCCGATTACTCTCGAATGAAATGACTTAGACTGTTGAAATTTTGAGGGATGCGCCGGTTATGTTTGTTAATTGACAAAATCCAAGCAGTTCCGGAGCTATGTATATTGATCTGAAATCTTGTTTTCCCAATAACTCGAAAAATACTTATCTGATCAAATTGATGCGTAGTAGTTAATTCGAAAATTCGTGAGGTTCGAAAAACTAAAAAATAAAAAACATAATAAAAAAATTCTACATCTCATAAACTATCTATCATATATCGCTGAAATTTTGCGATAGCTTTCAAAAGCTTATGTTACAGCCAAGTTCTAGATTTCTATTGCAAGCGATCGGATCTATATTGTTGGAGATATTCGGGAAATATAGGAAACTGGTCCACTGTATTTGTTATACAGTGGACCCGTTTTTTTTAGTGTGCTTGTTTATACTGGATCAACAAAATATTCATATAAAACGATGATACAAATTGGTAGCTATACTATTATTCATTCAAATTCCATCTGATCACTATAATTTCATATCGTGACATTGGAGTCTAGCTTAGAATTTCAAACTGGCGCTCCGATGGCATTGGGTTAAATTTTTTTCATTTCGATCGAAAGAATAACTTCAAGGGACGTTACTCCAGTAGACCAAAGTGTTCATAGTATCACGAAAGACGTCGTTCAAGTGAACGACTCTCATATATTTCTAAAGCTACTGTAACGGGTTCTTGAGAATCCCGTTTGTATTTGAAAGTTTGGTTGCATTTTGTGTCCCCCCGGTTGTATTGGTTGGGACGCCCCTGACTTGTTAAGTGCGTGTGATCTAGCTCCGAGGTCGATTCTGTGGTCGATTCGAACGTCGGCGCGGTCTGCTGGAGGGGGTTCGTTGGTTAGTCGAGGCGAGGTGGACGATCATTTTGTTAGGTGGCCGTGGAGTTTTTAGTTATCTTGAGTTGTGGCCATTTTCCTTGAGTGAAGGGTTCTGAATCTGGAACCCTTTTTTACCTTATTCTGTAGCTGTTGGGTTATCTTCGAATTGCTTCCGTACAAAGGAAGTTTCATAATCCTGCTTTGAGAACCACCTGTCAGGCACGTACCTCGAGTTATTCAGTTGGAGGAATATCTACGCTGTTTCCCAGGACAACCGCCTGGTTGGAATTATTTCGTTTGCATAGAGGGACCTAGCAATCGACGAAGAAGACCAGTCTCGAGTTCCATGATATCCAGTCCTGTTGCTAATTTGGGGAACCTGATAGTCTCGAGTTCCATGATATCCAGTTCCTGTTGCTAATTTGGGGAACCTGATTGGACACTTACATTGACTCATTGTGAAGTTGCCCATAGTGACTATATTTGAAACGAATCCAAGATAAGTAGTTTAAGCAGTGATCAGTCTGACTTAGTATTCATACTGCATGTTTCACATTGGACAATCTTAAGACTGTTGATTTGAATAAATTTGTAAGATATAATTCGAGTTTTTCTGAAGTTGGAGTGTCTGGCGCCCACTTAACATCCATATTTTAGTTTTGCTAGGAGCTAGTAGGGTCCTGTAGAACCTCAACCACCTCTAATCTAATCTGCGATTAGGGGTGAGGCTATACTACCCTAAATCAAATTTGTCACGTCGTCACCTCAAAATTACACTATTGTATGTCGCATTTTCATGATTTTCGAATCACCAACTTCACAAAGCTGCATTTCCAGCAAATATTTGTTTTGTAGTGTTTCAAAAGTGATTTTCAATCATTCCAATGTGAGCAACCATCATTGCATATACATAGTTGTATGAAGTATATACAGGATGAGTCTTAGATTTATACATTAATTTTAACCATAAATTCTTATCATCAAATGAAACACTTGTTTTCTTTACTATTTTTACGAATTCGGCTCAGGTAGAAAGATACAAGCTGAAGCTTTTACATCTTTGTTCCGAATGAAATGAATGTTGGTGTGAAGTTTCCTATATCTATGATACATATTTTCCAAATAATACTTTTTTTTTACTTGTACTGGTTCTCTAGTTATATATCCATGGATTCATTAAAATAAACGAAATTATCATAAAGCAGGTTTTACTACTTTTATGGATTCGCCCCTGAGCGTTGGAATCCAGAATCAAGCTGTAAACTACGCTACCGTACCTTTTTCTCGTCCATCATTAATGTCATAGATTATTTATTTGCAGACGTGTATTAGCACATTGTGACATTTTTAAAACGCTTATAACTTAAAAAAGTGTTTTATTTGATGAGAGGAATAAATGGTTGACATTAATGTACAACTTTAAGACTCACCCTGTGTATGTTTTTTTCAGTTGCACAGTGGTTCTACAACAGAACTCAGAACTTAGTTTGATTGCACATACAACATAATAATTCTGAGTTAACGACGTCTAGATGACGAATATCATTAAATGTTTAAATTTGCAATTCGTGAAAAATAATCACATGTTATCTACAAAAATATCGAAAAGAATAAGGTTAAATCTGCAACTGATATTAAGTAGTTTAATAGAGATATAAAAGGATATTCTACAGAACAGTGAGTAAGTATTTGTTTTCTATTTAAGAATGTGAAGTCTTGGATGGCTGACCATCCTGGCTATGAATTTGAACCAGCGCGCCAAAGCATACTGACCACACGTCAGTGCTTTTCAACTTTGTTAGTTTTCTGAATCCATAGTGCATTCGCCAATTTGTACTACCTGTCCTCTTGGGTAGAATTCATTATCTAGTATTTGTGATCCTTTCTGGGTTTTCTCTCCCAAACTCTGAGAAAATAACTGTAATATAAACAAAATATTATTTTGTGAATTGCTTCTGCGTTGGAAACATGAGTTATTTTTCGGAGGCAATGTATCGAACAATTTTGCCTAACAAAACTAAGTGAAAACTTACTGTGGTAATGGGGCACAAGGCACAATAGACCTTAAGGTCGCAGTGCAACCTTACCCCCTACAACAATATACAATAATATACTGTGGCAATGTTAGTTTCTTTAGAACACCTTCGCAAATTATTTTGTGCTTATAAATTGCAGTTTATACATTATCTAATTTGTTTTTGAATTTCATTGACTTCAATTTTGAATAATGGAATCAACGAAAATGAACAAAATAACAATTTTACAAATGATTGGTTACGGAGATAACACACGAACACAAAAAGAAATAAGTCGCTTGTTTCATGAGAAATTTCCGAATTTGCCGCCTATAACCCAAGGGACAAAAAGTAGAATAGAGGAGCAGTTTCGCGATAGGGTATGTAAGGAAGATTACAAAAGCAGCTGGCTAGTACACTGTGTGAGGATGTGACTTAGATGTGATGCTTGACTTTGAAAAAAATCTGCAGAAATCGAGAAGATATGCTTCCACAACATTCAATGTCAACCCTACATCGATTCTAAACATATTAAAACAAACTAAAATGCATCCCTATAAAATGATACCTACCGAGGAGCTCTTGAAAAACGATTTTGGTATGAGAACTTATACTTTTGAAGAAATGATGGACATGTTGGTTAACAATATTATCCAATTAGTAGACGTTTTGTTTTCTGATGAGTGCAGTTTTCCTCTCAACGGCCATACCTACTAATCGTCAAAATTGCCGCTACTGCTTTACCGAAAATCCTCACTGAATGGGAGAGGAACACACGCAATTCCCTCAGAAGGTTAATGTTTGGGCATGAAATAGTCGAAACCACATCATATAGGACCCTTTTCATTGATGCCAATTTGAATGGCGCAAATTATTTAGCACTACTTCAAAATGATGTCGTTCCAACTTTGGCAAATTTATATCCTGATCAAGGCAAATTCTCAAGTTCCTCGGAATACGATATGGTTCTAACAGGATGGGGCACCACCACATTACCAACGCAACTTCCGGCAGTACCTCGAGGCAATATTTCAAAGTCGGTGAGGAAGGCGAGGAG
Source organism: Halyzia sedecimguttata (assembly GCA_937662695.2). Classification (NCBI taxonomy): domain Eukaryota; kingdom Metazoa; phylum Arthropoda; class Insecta; order Coleoptera; family Coccinellidae; genus Halyzia; species Halyzia sedecimguttata. The sequence goes on from OW569411.2 coordinate 69,120,282, forward strand.
ACGCGAATGGCCAGCACGATCCCCTGTCCTTAACCCTTTACATTTCTTTTTATGGGGATATGTGAAGAGCATTGTGTACAAAACTAAATCCCTTGATTTGAATGACCTTAAAGATCGAATAACGCTTACGATTAGGTCGATCACTACTGAGTTGTTGAATAATGTTGGAAGAAATTTTTATTTGAGCTTAGGATGTCGCCAAGGCGTTGGCGGTGAACACTTTGAACATCTTATTCATTAACATTAATATTTTTTTGTTACATTTTGTATTACATTTTAGTTTTGATGTTGTTACACATTTCGCTAATCACTTGATTTTATTCTTTTCTAATCGAGTTTTCGCAATAAACATGAGAATGATAATATTTCTGCAAAATTTTTTTTCAAACGATGTATCACAAGCCCATACTACCTATTTGAAAAAATTGGGGGTTGTACCTGTCTTTCGAAGGGGGTTGAAGGTAGGGTTTGCATTTTTACGAAGAAGAATGACAATTTAAAATTCAAATATGATGTGTTTTGGGATTTTCCATAAATATGTACAGTAACCGAGATAATGAATTTATTCCATTTGGCTTTTCCACACTTTATATACGAATATATATATATATGTCCGCCAAGATGCATTTATGTAATTGTTCAACTAAAACGAATCAGCAATAATTCCATACTCATTATCAAAATCTATATATATTTCATAGAACCAACTTTGACATAAGGAAGGGAGGGCAAAATGAAAGATTTCTTATCTTTTTTAATTCATTTAATACTGGATACATCCTTATCGTTGTGATGAATTAATGTCCTGACTCAATTTTTCCTGATATAAGTACTAAAAATTTGTAAACATTCTTTTTTGACATAGGTAATTCTGAGCTGTTCTACCCGAAATAAATAGGAACTGGTAGTTCCCGATAAATATCGGGATACTGGGATAAAACTGTATACAGCTCTCATTCGATTCTTCATCACATTCGTAATATTGCTATTTTTCTCAAATTAAATTCGATTATCTCATTTCCTAGTATTGATATCCACCATTTTTATCATATTGTTGTCCAGTTGAAGGTCTAGATGTTGGAAATCCTGAGGGCCGTGATGGTGTTGGAAAGGGTACAGATGGTCGTCCCGATGGATATCCTGGGAATGGTTTTGGTCCAGGACCTGTGAAATGTTAGTTATTATTTTCAATCAAAACAATTATCTAAATCCCACTGCCATGCTTATGTCGATTTCAAATGAGACAACCAAGCTTATTGAGAAAAAAACAATTTGAATTAAAATTGGTAAACTATATTTTATATCAAAACAAGAGCCCAAGAATACGGTTGGAAGTTATGGAAATTAGCCATTACTAGGATCAATATACATGTTTTTTTCGTGAGTAGAAAACCCTGAGAGTGTCCGCACTCTCAGGAGTGTGAGTCTCCAGTTTTTGTTTGGTTACTCATTAAAAAATCTCTCACAGTAGTTTTTTGTCCAGCCCTTTTAGCGTCCCTTAACAAAAGAGATAAGCTCCAAGCGGCCTTCGCAGTTGATGGGATCTGATGACTCGAAGTGATCCGAGCAATAATGCGTTCTGCATTCTGTGCGCCAATACCTCGGCCAGAGATATACCTACAGGCAGAAATAATCTTCAATTCTGTCCCACCTAGACAACCTATGTTTAGTACGATCATCCTTCATGCCTCGGATATATGGTCCCCAGTTCAAACATGCATCCTTGTATCATCCTCTCTTCTGTTCTTATTTCATCACCACATTATTTTCAGTGGTGGAAGAAAATTTAACAACAAACAATTCCTTGATCTATTTGTCTAGCGAGACAATCCGCCGTATTCACAAAGCATTCAATCTCCGTCCTAACTGAGGTCCTTAGTTAAGGGTAATTAAGAATCGCAACCTCAGTTAACGTGAAAATGGACGTGAAACAGGCATGTTTCACCACCGTTAAATACGTTAACTGAGGTTGCGATTCAAATTTATCCTTAACTGAGGACCTCAGTTAGGACTTAACGTAAATTGAATGCTTCGTGAATATGGCAGATTATCTGGCTTTATGGCCTGAATCTGCCAAGTTGTTTGAATAGCATAGTTCCAGTCTTTGCAAGCTCTATCATTTTCAACAACTGCTTCAATTTCCAGAGGTACATATGGGAGAACTCGTTTGTTGTCTACACCATAAACTTCTCCCAGATGGAACTAGATAATTTGGAGTGCCGCATTGTGTTTTCTACATATTCTGATGGAGCATGGACTCTGCAAGCAGAATGAATGTGCATAACAGTTTTGCAAGTTGCTGGGGAGTCCACTTTCATAATGTTCTTTTATAGCATTTTGTATTTATCACCCCATCTTGACAAGCGATAGAAAATCCCTCCGCTTCCGATTTGAGCCCAGCCGATGGTTAGATAAGAATCAGCCTTTCAGATTAATCAGTCCTAAGGAAGCCATCAATGATATCTGATATAATCCTTAGGCACCATGGCTGTCACGTTGTGAGGATCGAGAAATGTGACTGTACTGTTCTTAGACCAGCCAGATCTGGACATTTGCAAACTACACTTTCGGCCGTTTTCTTTTCCGTTTCACAGAGCATGCAAACATCGTCTGCTGACTTACCCATTTGGTACAAAAAATATTTGTGCCGACAGTTAGCAGACCTTCATTAATCCGAAGCACAGTCCGCAGCAGTTGCAGAAGCTTTTAAATGTGCGAATTCTATGAATCTGTTTGCTTCCATATGCCCTTGTGCCTTACTCCCAAGGGCTGTTAGAGATTTCAGCTCCCATTGATGGTTATCCTATAGTGATCTTTTCTTAGCCCACAGAAGCAATTTAATCATTTTTTTTCAATACCACAATGTCCTGGCACCCAAAGGAGTGTTACCTCACTTCTCCATGATATGACAGCATACTCAGAACAATATAGGGAAGCCTGGCTATTCGATTCCAAAATTCTCAGCGTGGCGTGGCTATCCGCTCCCTCCCCAGGTTCCTTTTTAGGCAATCTTGACATACATTGACAACGAGAATATATTTCTAACTATATGATGGATGGTTCATGTCCCAGGGGCATGGAGAGTACCAAAATCAGCCCATGTACCTCTATATCTGTATACCCTGCGTATTTTAATTGATTTGTGTACCATATGGACGACTTGCTATCTAGTTGATTTACGTAGTCCACAGTACTTTGGTGATCACCAATGAACGTTGCAAAAGGTGTTCATCAAATATGCATAATGTCAGAAGGTTTTGCCAAAGGTTCGAATATAGTTGATTCAGGGACTAAGTATAACCTTTTTCGTTGCTGTAGGACCATTGCTGCTGATTGATAAACCACCAAAAACCATTAGCGAAAATTGTCTGGAAAAAGAGGTACATGTGTGTGCTGCTGTTGAAACCAGTGCATCTTGTTCGAGTAAACAAATTGCTGAACAAGTTGATATTAGGGGTAGATAGTCATTTCCACAGATGGCACGATCAAATGCATCGCGATGGAGTTTTGACTGTTCCACTGCTCCACTGGACTCTGGCCATCATCTAGATTAGCATTGAATTTCCAATCTTTCCAAGTGTGTTTACCATACCTGTGTGTCTGATATCAATGATTTCAGGAAGATTAACAATTTTTATGCGAACAGCTAATGTTTGAGGTTGTAGCTAAAAAAAGATTGATGCTATAACTGTATCGCCAATCAATATTTCCATAATCTTTTTGACATTTCGTTAAATTAATCTTGACACGATCATGTTTGTTCATAAGAGTTTCTGTAATACGACATTTCTTCAGCATCACTGATTTTTTGATATTTCGTACGAATACATAACGGACTGGGTGAATTCACCTGGTGATGGTCTAGGTCCTGGTCCAGGGAATGACCCTGGTGCTGGCCTGGAGGGCAGACCAGGTCCAGGGAATGGTCTAGACGGTTGGCCTGGTCCTGGATATGGGGCTGGTCTGGACGGTTGACCAGGTCCAGGGAATGGTCTAGATGGTTGAGAAGGTCCAGGGAATGGCCTAGATGGTTGTCCTGGACTTGGATACGGTGCTGGTCCTGGAGCTGGACGTGATGGCTGACCGGGTCCAGGGAAAGGCCCTGGGGCTGGTCTAGATGGCAAACCAGGTCCGGGGAACGGCCTAGACGGTTGCCCTGGTCCTGGGTATGGTGCAGGACCAGGTGCCGGTCTACTTGGTTGACTAGGTCCTGGAAATGGTCTTGATGGTTGGCCAGGTCCTGGATATGGACCAGGTGCAGGTCTCGATGGTTGTCCTGGGCCTGGATATGGACCCGGCGCAGGCCTGGATGGTTGCCCTGGACCTGGATATGGACCAGGTGCAGGTCTTGATGGTTGTCCTGGTCCTGGGTATGGTCCTGGGGCAGGTCTAGATGGTTGCCCCGTTCCTGGATATGGTCCCGTAGGATTTCCTTCATATCGAACCTATAGATATTTTTGAGCGTGAATTATAAAAAATTTCATTCATTCTTATCATATTCCTCATTTTCTTTTTATTTATATTGGAAATAGAATGAGAGTGAAACTCACCTGTGCATGGAATCCTGTAGCCCAGTTGGCTGTATATTTCACAATTTGGGTTCGCCCATCTGGTAACTGAATCTTATATTCTCCCTGGGTAGTATCACCATCATTAATAGCATTGTGGGAGAAATCGGTACCATATTGATCATCCTTTACGCTGTATGTAAAGTCGAATGGCTCAGCTGGCTTGTGCGGCACAAGTAGATGGTCGTTCTAGTAAAAACAAATAAATTAACTCCACAACCCGCTCTAGAATAAGAGGTGGTTCATATAACATTAAAAAGTAAAAAAGTATCTAGCTTCTGGATTTCTAGCTCCTATATGATTGTACATAATTGATTGTAATCAAGTCTGAAATACTCGAGACGTTCTTTGAATACCTTATCCAAACGGAGTTTTATATGAACAATTCCATTGTTGGTGGAGCATTACAACAAAAACAATCAACCGGGAATACTCTTAGTATTTTTCACAACTAGCCTGCAATGCTATGCGGGTTGTTGATCGTTAGGGAAAATATTGGTACTTGCTAAATTATTTATAATGGAAGATTCACTATTCCCGAAGTGTCGAAGACGTACATTCAATGAGGTGAACTGTGCTACTTGCCAATAACTAAGAAAAGACACACGGTGAAATATTTATTGATTTTAACCATCAACAAATATTCCGCGTGGCCGGGCTAGATCACCTCATCGCTCAGTGTTCCCCAAAGAGGAGAGCGTCATTCAAGGGCAAAGACAAACCCAGGTGAGCGATGAGTTGATCTAGCCCGGCCACGCGGAATATTTGTTGATGGTTAAAATCAATGAATATTTTACCGTGTGTCTTTTCTTAGTTATTGGCACAGTAGCACAGTTCACCTCATTGAATGTTCACTGGTTGGTGACCAGTGTGACCACACTAAACCGGGCGTTTTCAGTCCGTAAAGGTCGTATATATGGGTAGATGGCATGTCATCCCTGACCCTCTTACGGCAAAAAAATGAACGTCGCTGAACATTGCTCAAGGTTTTTCATCGCAGAGGGTCGGAGTTCGTGAGGATTTCCATAGGTGCCGCTGGTTGGATTCTTTCCCCACCAGTTCGCGACCGATGGATTTAAGTTTCCTAGAACGCCTTCGGTGTCATTCAGTGTCGGCTAGGTCACACTGATGATTGGTAATAACCATGAAACCCCGGGTTTGTGTCTGCCCTTGAATGACGCTTTCCTCTTTGGGGAACACTGAGTGATCAGGTGATCTAGCCCGGCCACGCGGAATATTTGTTGATGGTTAAAATCAACATCAAATATTCCACCCTGTGTCTTTCCTTAGTGTCGAAGATGATCATGAAGATGAATAATCTGTAATTATTTACTTCTCCGTAACCTGGACCTGGTGGTCCTGTAGGGACTGAAGGTCTAGAGGTAGGTCCTGGTGGTCTAAAAGTTCCGGGCCTGCTGGTTGGAGGGCCATACGTTGCTGCTGGAGTTCCCGGACTGAAAGTAGGTATTCCTGGCCTTGAAGTAGGAGGACCATAGGTAGGCTGAGGTCTGAATGTTGGCGGTACACCTATTTGAACAAACAAATGAAAGATTTTAGCGTAATGACGATAATTACCATATAGGCAATAGGATTCCTAATTCGATGAATAATCGTAATAGATTCAAATGTACCGGAGAATTATGAAACCACTGACGAGGCGGCGTCAAGAAATTGATATTTAAAATTAATAAATAGATACCACTGATGAATTGTAAAAGCTAACGCTGGTTGAAATCTAAAGATATCCAATTTTGTGACTTCAACACATTACTTTTTGAGTGCATGTTCTAGGGAACTGCGTAATATCATTTAGCCTAAATATCTACAACTACCGTCGAATATCGCTGAAATTTTGCGGGGGCCTTCAAAACCGAATTCTTCAACCAAGTTACAAATAAGAACACGATAGGATCTGTAGTGATATGGCCATAATATTGGAAACAGAGCAGCGTTGGGTGTTTTCAATATCTGGATGGGTTACCATTACCATGATAACTTTCGAACGGAAAAAGAATCCGCCATAATCACAAAGCGTTGATAAGTTTTCAAACCTCCGTTAAATTCTAACGGTGACCCTCAGTTTCTCAGATTCGAATTCAGCTTAACTACGGATTGCGGATTTCAATTTCTTTCTAACGTAACATAGTACTAAACGATCAGTTAGCTAACAAGACCTTTAAAAAATTTTTTGTGAATACGGCGGAACATTCGTATAGGATATCAAACGTTTGACGAGTTGTTGCATCTTGTTCGTAAGATTAAACTCTCAAATTGGTTGGTAAAAAATTCCAACAGTTAACCACTCCGATAATCAAGGAAAACAGGAGCTTAACCAACCGAGATACAAGCCGCCCTTACTACTTGGACAACTTAGATGTTGATAATTATACAATTTTGAAGACTTTTTTGCGCGTATGTTCTGGGGAACATCACGTAATCATTTTGCCCAAATGTCTGTAATCTTCGAATTTTTCGCCGAAAACGGTCTCAAACGATTGGGTTCGACTCCCTGATGAAGAATTCGAGGTCAAATTTGATTATATCCGGCCGGCCGGCCGTTGCCACAATAACTTGAGAACGAAAAAGATAGCAACTTGAAATTTTCAGGTTAGGTGACGCATCCCATTACGACGGAAAAGTTCGTTAATGGGCATAGTCGGTCCAACGGTTTCTGGGCAGTAATTTTGTCTACAACCAATACTAATCCGATCGAATTGTAACTTGGTGAGTAGTTGTAGAATATAGACCAGGAGCTTAACCAACCGAGATACAAGCCGCCCTTACTACTTGGACAACTTAGATGTTGATAATTATACAATTTTGAAGACTTTTTTGCGCGTATGTTCTGGGGAACATCACGTAATCATTTTGCCCAAATGTCTGTAATCTTCGAATTTTTCGCCGAAAACGGTCTCAAACGATTGGGTTCGACTCCCTGATGAAGAATTCGAGGTCAAATTTGATTATATCCGGCCGGCCGGCCGTTGCCACAATAACTTGAGAACGAAAAAGATAGCAACTTGAAATTTTCAGGTTAGGTGGCGCATCCCATTACGACGGAAAAGTTCGTTAATGGGCATAGTCGGTCCAACGGTTTCTGGGCAGTAATTTTGTCTACAACCAATACTAATCCGATCGAATTGTAACTTGGTGAGTAGTTGTAGAATATAGACCAGGAGCTTAACCAACCGAGATACAAGCCGCCCTTACTACTTGGACAACTTAGATGTTGATAATTATACAATTTTGAAGACTTTTTTGCGCGTATGTTCTGGGGAACATCACGTAATCATTTTGCCCAAATGTCTGTAATCTTCGAATTTTTCGCCGAAAACGGTCTCAAACGATTGGGTCCGACTCCCTGATGAAGAATTCGAGGTCAAATTTGATTATATCCGGCCGGCCGGCCGTTGCCACAATAACTTGAGAACGGAAAAGATAGAAACTTGAAATTTTCAGGTTAGGTGGCGCATCCCATTACGACGGAAAAGTTCGTTAATGGGCATAGTCGGTCCAACGGTTTCTGGGCAGTAATTTTGTCTACAACCAATACTAATCCGATCGAATTGTAACTTGGTGAGTAGTTGTAGAATATAGACTTATAAGGACGTTGGTGAAATTTTGTGAGAATCGTATTGCTAGAAAATTTTAAAAATAATTAAAAAATATTATTCACGTCACGATAACCTAATAATGAAAAGAGATAGTGACTTGAAATTTTCAGGTTAGGTTGAGAATCTGAATGCGCTATTAGAGTTTGTTTATAGGCATAATCGGTAAAACGGTTTTGAAGTTATACTCCTCTGATATTTGGTTGTTATTTCCTCAATAACTTGAAAAATACCAAACCGATCCAATTCAAACGTGTATATTAGTTGTGAAATGGCAACGCAAAAATTCTTGCAAAATTTCGTGAGGATCGTATCAATAAAAAATTTTTAAAAAATCATAGAAAATTATTGAAAAAAAATTCTATGTATCAGAAACTATTCGTCCGACATCGCTGAAATTTTGCGAGAGCATTCAAAATCTAACTGTACTACCAAGTTCTAAGTTTGAGTATGATCATATCTATATTGTTGGAGATCCGAGCAGCCTTGTGTGAGATCACTAGCTGCATGGGTGACCGTTGCCTCGATAACTCTTAAAAGAAAGGAGATAGGGACTTTCAATTTTCAATATAGGTTGCACATCTGGATGGAAGAGTTAAGTTCGCTGTTGGCCATAATCAGCCCAACGGATTCGGAGTTACCCATCTGGAATATTATTTCCTCGATAACTCAAAAAATATAGATTCGATCGAATTAAAGCTTGATAACTAGTTGTATAATATCGACATGAAGACGTGTGTAGAATTTTGTGAGGACCGTAACACTAGAAAAGTTTCAAAAAATTACAAAAAAATATTATGTATCTCATGATTCCTTGAGAACGGAAAGAAATAGCGACTTGCAGTTTTCAAGGTAGCTTGCGTATCTGAATGCGACATTTTAGTTTGTTATCTAGCATAATCGGCCAGATGGTTTTGGAGTTATATCAATCTGAAATTTGATTATTTCCTCAATAATTCGAAAAATATAAATCTGATCTAATTCAAACATGATTAGTAGTTGTAGAATGCCAACGCTAAAATTCTTGCAAAATTTTGTGACGATCGTAGCACTAGAAAATTTTTAAAAAATCATGGAAAAAAAAATTGGTTCAAGCACTGACGTGAAGTCAGAAGCTTTCACGCGTATGTTCTCTTGTCCATTCCTCTATTGGACACTCTTAATCGAATTTAACATGGTGAATTATATTGTCTGTTCTCCTGTATTGTACAGGAGAACAGACAATAGAATTCAACATGGTAAATTTGATTAAGAGTGTCCAATACAGGAGAATGGACCAGAGAACATACGCGCAAAAGCTTCTGACTTCACGTCAGTGCTTGAACCAATTTTTAGGGTATATTTTTTCCACCATTTTATATCTCTCGAATTATTTTTCGTAGGACATTGGGTGGAAAGGTTCAGATTCAACATCACACAAGTAATATTGGTACTGGGTATTTGATAAATACTGTCCTTATAGTAAATGGAGAATACTATAAGCACTAAATATGAATATTTAACATAAAACACTCAAATATGATGGTAAGAGATACATTTCTGCTATTGCCAGTGGCATGCGGTAGGGATGGATACTTTCTCCCCTCCCACTTCTTAAATATATTCCACTGTCGTTATCATCATTTCAGCATTTTTTTTTTATTTCATTTACTTTCTACGTAAATATTATCTTCTTGTCTAGTTTTCAAGTTATATGAGCTCAAAAGTAATTTTTAAAATACCCAATTTTATTTTATTACTTATTTCAACTAAGTCTTACGAATAATTTGACCGATTTGATGATGCCTTCATTCTGATCGAATATTCATATCATTTACCATGGTAAATTCGACTAGCTCCTGACTCCACGTAAGAGGTTGAACCATTTTTCTTTTCGCAATTTTTTAAAAATTTTCGATGATTACGGTTCTAAACAATATTTACACAAGTCTTTATGTCGATATTCTAGTTACAAAGCTTCAATTCGATTAACTCTATATTTTTTGAGTTATCGATGAAATAATATTCCTGATGGGTAGAACTCCGAAACCGTTGGACCGATTGTGCCCCAAACCTAACTTAACTCTTCCATTCGGATGCACAACCTACCCTGAAAATTTCAAGTCCCCATCTCCTTTCGTTCGAATGTTATCGAGACAACGGTCACCCATCCAGCTACTGAACTCACACAAGGCTGCTCGGATCTCCAACAATATAGAACCGATCGTGTTCAAGCTTGGATCGTGGCAGTATAATTAGGTTCTGAAGGCTCTCGCAAAATTTCAGCGATGTCGGATGAATACTTTCTGAAATCAAATTTGACCTCGAATTCTTCATCAGGGAGTCGAACCTAATCGTTTGAGACCATTTACGGCAAAAAATTCGAAAAACAGACATTTGGGAGAAATGATTACCCGATGTTCCCCAGAACATACGCGTAAAAACTTACGCCTCAAGTAACTACAAGATAATACGATATTCACGAAATTCCGCGAAAATTAGTGGGTCGGCATTCTACAAGTAATCATTGAGCTTAATTTGGTCATATTTTTGTATTTTGAGTTATAGAGGAAATGACAACAAAATGTCAGATAAGTATAACTCCAAAACTATTTGGCCAATTATGTCAATTAATGAACTTAAATGTCGCATTCGGATTCGCAACCTACCCTGAAAATTGCAAGTCGCTATTTCTCTCCGTTCTAAGATTATCGGGAGATACATAATATTTTTTTAATAATTTTGTTGAAATTTCCTTTTCATACAATCCTCACAAAATTCACAAACCTCTTTATGTCAATATTCTATACAATTAGATAGCAAGTTTCAATTCGATCGGGTCTGTATCCAGTCATCCAGAAAATAATATTCCAGATGGGTATAACTTCGAAACCGTTTGACCGAATATGCCTAACAACGAGCTCAACTCACTCCTTCGGATGCGCAACCTACCCTAAAAATTTCCAGTCCTCAATCCTCATGAAATTTTGCAAGAATATTCGCGTAGACATTCCACAACCGATAACCATGTTTGAATTAAATCGGTGTGGAATTGTTCGAGTTATTCAGGAAATAACAATAAAATTTCAGATGGGTATAACTCCAAGACCGTTTGGCCGATTCTGCCTATTAATAAACTCCAATGTCGCATTCAGATGCTCAAACTATTTTAAAAGTTGCTAGTCGCTATCTCTTTGCGTTCTCAGGCTATCGTGTGATGAATAATATTTGTTAATAATTTTTTAATAATTTTCTAGTATTACGATACTCACGAAATTTCACATTCGTCTTTGTGTCAGTATTTTACAACTTGCTACCAAGTTTCAATTCAATCATATCTGTATTAGTTGATGACATAATTATTAGTCAAAAACCGTTAGGCTGATTATGCCCATTAACGAACTCATCCGTTGTACTGGGACGTGCCACCTACACTGAAAATTTCGAGTTGCTATCTCTCTCCATTCTCAAGTTATCGTGGCAACGGCCGGCCGCACAGAATCAAATTTGACCTCGAATACTTCATCAGTGAGTCGAAGCTAATCATTTGAGACCATTTTCGGCAAAATATTCGAAAGTTACACACATTTGGGCAAAATGATGGCACGCTGTTCCCCAGAACATGTCTACGGGGCATATAAAAAAGGAAGTTTCGAGAATAACTGTTTTAAGCTGTAGATAAAGCTTGCGTCAAGGATTCAGTCTCGGAAAAATACAAGTAAATTCAAGTTTCCTGGGAAGAAAAGCAGTAATCCATAGGGAGGTATGATTTGATAATGAATTTTTGAATTGACATTTAAAACTAGGGCATAACTAGGGGTCAAATTTTTTTTTTTTTATAACAATGAGGCATTTTGAAATATTTCAGAAACTATCCGTCAGAACCTGCTCAAATTCCGCACATACCTTCGAGTCACCATTTTACACTCGAGTACTGAATTTCAGCTCGATTCACTCTGTATGATACGCGTGAATAGACAATGGAACATACGCGCAAAAGCTCCTGACTTCACGACACTGCTTTTTAAGAATTCTTTCATTCGAATTTTGAATTTTACAAGCATCGCAAAGTAAACTGAACAAATTTAACCCCTAATTTTCAAGCTTACAGAAGGACGGACGTCTGGGATTAGATTAATGTAGGTAATCATTCGAGACCCTTTTTGTGACTCAGAATTCGGAAAATGCAGGATTTTGGATGAAGTCACAGAGCCTTGGTACGAGCACGCAAAAAGATCAATTAAATCTTATATTAGTTTGGATCCTCGAGTGAACGTATCATTACTGTCGAAAATACTATCGTACGTTCGTCTATATCTTTCTGATTATACAGTTGGTACCTACCACAATGATCGTTTAATCATCAAATGTTTTTATAATACTTTCAAATCATTCAAGCAACAACACTCTTGACCAAGACCAAATCACATTGATTAAATCATAGAAATCATTGTTATTAAATGAAGTTGAAAGGTCATAAAATTACCATTCCAACAATGCGACTCATATAAACCAGCTGCTAAATGTAGATAATTGAAGTACGTGATTTATTTCTTTACTTGGATTACACATGGATGCTCAATGATTCAGGGTGCGGTAGAAAAGTCGTGGTTAGGAGAGGGTGCAATAATGTAGATAAGATAAAGTCATCAAGTGTCGCGACATTATTTAATGATACCAACAATTTAGCTAAGCATACTATTTACATAGGTTTTGAGCTCGGAAACGATGCAAATTGAAAGTGAATAGATGGATAGTTGGATATGAAGAATATAGGATAGGAGTGAAATTCCTGAAAAACCAGCACTGACACGAAGTCTTGAGCTTTTGCGAGCATGTTCTGTTGTCCAGTCACCTCTATTGGAATCAGGGCCGTAGCTAAGAGCTTTTCCGAGGGGGGGGAGAAACGTCTTTTGGCGCCCCTAATTTGAAAAAATATAAAAAAATAGAAAAACACAAATATTGATAAATTATAAATTAATACAACTATGAATGAGAATTATTTTACAAAGAAGACCACGTTCTGAATTTGTGTTTTTGAGTGAAAAAAATTGTTTGCATCTCTCAAAAGATCCAGGACTAAAAAAGAATTGTATTTGACAAAAATAAATATAGATATCAATATGTATATTGTCAAGCTTTCGAGATGATAAGAATAATCTGAAGGGTTTATAAAAATTAACAAGAAACCTTTCGAAAAATGATATAGCAATATAATTTCATGTTACTGTCTAGAGTGGAATGTTCCAACAATTCTTTGAAAATATCTGCTATTTAGAATATTGGAATGAGTTTTTTGTAATTCCTGAATTAAAGCAATATTTTTGTACTCATCACCCTGAAAATGTTTGTAGTATGTACATATATAGAAAATTAAACCTTCGATGCCACTCAATCGAAAATTTTACCGAAATATCATGAAAAAAATGTTATGTTTTATAGGCACTGAAAATCAACCTGTCAGTGCAGTTGTTGAATGGAGACTCACAAGGTGCCACTTCCCTTAAAACTATGTGCCAGCAATCGCCAAAACTTACCCTTTTTGCTCTATTCGAAAATACAGACCTCTTTTTTGCGCGCATGTTCTGGGTAATATCACGTTTTTTGCCTCTAATTTTCGAGTTATTTGCCGAAAATTGTCTCAAACAATTTGATTCCTCTCTCTAATGAAGAATTCGAGGTCAAATTTGATTCTGTCCGACCGGCCAGCCGTTACCACGATAACTTGAGAACGGAAAGAGATAGCGCCTTGAAATTTTCAGGCTAGGTTGTGCATCTTAATGCGAGTTTGTTTATAGGTATAATCGACCAAACGGTTTTGGAGTTATACCAATCTGAAATTTGGTTGTTATTTCCTCAATAACTCGAAAAATATAAAAGCGATCCAGTTCAAACGTGGTTATTAGTTGTAGAATGCCAACGCGAAATCTTGCGAAATTTCGTGAGGTTCGTATCATAGAATTTTTTTTTAAAATCATTGAAAATAATTTAAACAAATTCTATTATCCTAAACTACTCGTTCGATATCGCTGAAATTTTGCAAGAGCCTTCAGAACTTAACTCTACTGCCAAGTGCCAAGTGCCAAGTTTGAACACGATCGGATGTGTAAGTTCAGTATCTGGATGGGGGTAAGCGTTGCCTCAATAACTTTCGAACAAAAGGGGATGGGGACTTGCAATTTTCATCGTAGGTTGCGCATGGGAGAGTTAAGTTCGTTTTTGGGCTTAATCGGCCCAACGATTTCGGAGTTATACCACCTGGAATATTATTTCCTCGATAATCTAAAAAAATAAAGACCCGATCGAATTGAAGCTTGGACAAGTTTAGAATATCGACATAAAGACGCGTGTAAAATTTAGTGAGAACCGTACCCCTATATATTAAAAAAAAACAGGTTCTTAATCGGTAAATTCGATTAAGGAGAATTGACAATAGAACATGCGCACAAAAGTTCCTGACTTCACGTCAGTGCTTGAACAACTCGCCGTTAGCCATGCATTCATGACATTAGCGCCTTTTCCGTTTCAATTTTCCTTTTCTGGGCTCTCCTGAATTCCGCTCCAGACGGTTTGAACTGATTTTGGCAAGGATCCATATCCGTATTCGGTTTTCGATTTAAAATTTCAATCAATATTCAGATTCACTAATTCACTATTCACGTATAATTTATATGAAAAGAAGAAGGTTATGTTTCTTTCTATTGAACGATTTTGATGTAGGTATAGCCGGGGAAGGCCGAGAATTCCCCACTCCTGCCATCTAGTCTCTAGCAGCAACAAAGTTTTCTAGAATGCTGTCGATCTAGTATGGCAGGGTAGGCAATCATTCGATACAGTCAGTGTACTGTATAATAATAATCATCTTATGCAAGTAGTAGTTCAAAAAAATCTGTTTTCATTATGTCATTTTGCTATAGTTTTCCAACTATCCGCGGTCAATTTGGCGCCCTTTGAGATATGATCCGGGGGGGGAGGCTCCCCTCCCTCCCCCCCCCCGGTAGCGACGGCCCTGATTGGAATAATCGAATTTATCATAGATATAGACCGTTTTCTCAGCTTTTATTACAGAGAGCCGATATTAATTCATATCTTAACATTTTAACGATGAATTTTGAGTGAGACAAAAATTTCTTTACTTATGACATATGTATTCTATCGGAATTGAAAATCATTAAATATCTAATAATATACGAAAAATAAATACTGCATAAATCTGTATTTATTCAACTGAGTACTATGTTTAAACTCCTTTTAAAATATCGCAAACTATAGAGATCCGATCATGTTCAAACTTGCAACTTGGTTGTAGAGTTTGGTTTCGACGGTTCTCGCAAATTTCAGTTTTGTCGGACGAATACTTTCTGACATTCTTCAATTTTTATATGATTTTTTAAAAATTTTCTAGTAATACGATTTTCACAAAATTGTTTGCGTTTGCATTCTACAACTAATTACCATGTTTGAATTTAATCGGCATATATATATATATACAAGGTGTCCCGGGAGGAATGCGACAAACGGATACCATGTCATCAGGCTGGACTCGTATCAAGAGGTTCTAATCACCTGAGTGCCTTCGTTTGGGATATACAGGGTGATGTTCATCTTATGAGTGAAATTTCACACTTCAATAACTCTTGAACTAATCGACCGAATGATTTAAAATTTTGCAGTTTTGTCACCCTTTACTATCGCATTCGTTCCATATTTCTGAAATAAAATAAACCAGATCCGAACTGGGAAAATTTTAGACTTTTTCTATTTTCGTGAATATCGGATCACCTTGTACATGAATATTATGATTTTTTTTGTTATCGTAACCATAAAGAATCACTTCATAATAAAAATTCTAAATCTCTGCTTGATTAAACATTCCCTTCAATAAATCTTGAACTTATAGTTAAAATTATTTCAAATTTTATAGTTTTGTCACCCTTTACGACTGCCTTCCTTAAATTTTCCACAAATTGGAAAAACAGAACCGGTCCAGCAATATTTAAGACTTTCTATATTTCCGGTGATATCGGATCAGCCTGTGCGAGAATATTATGATTTTTATGACTGAAAAAGAATACTATAGTGTTTAAATAGAGAGTTCAGATTAAGATATCAAATCCACAAAAAGTGACGCAAAGTATGTTCCATTGGAACATACTTTGCCTGGTTTGTTAGAAAACATTCTCATAGAAACATTGTGGTTGCAACATGATGGAGCTCCTGCGCACTATTCAAGAGAATTGCGCGAATATTTGACTAACTCTTTTGAAAACAGATGGATTGGAAGAGGTGGAAATGTGGCTTAGTGGCCTCCTCGATCCCCTGATCTGACACCGTTGAATTATTTTTTTATGTGGAGCGCTTAAACAAGAGGTCTATATAGTACAGATAAACAGTAAGGATTTACTGTTCAAAAACAAATTTGTTTTTGAGTTAGAATATTTTCAATGTATTTGATGTTTTTTGTTCTATTCATTATCCAGTTTCTTGGTTGAAAGTTTTCTCAAATAAATTCGTTTTATTTATGAACTCTTTTTTATGATTTGATATATTAATCTCAACTCTCTACTTAAAAACTAGTATTCTATTCTAAAATTATGCTAGTGCAGTTCTGTTTTTCCAATTTGGGAAAAATTTAAGAAAAGCCGTCGCAAAGGGAGACAAAAGTATAAAATTTTGAATAATCTCATTTTTTTTTACCTTGAAGTTCAAGATTTATTGAAGGGAATGTTTATTTATCGTCCTATATGACGGTGCCAACCAGAGATTTGGAATTTTTATTATGAATGAATTCCTTATGGTTACGATAACGAAAAAAAATCATAATGTTCATGTACAGGGTGATGCAATATTCACGAAAATAGGAAGAGTCTAAACTTTTTCCAGTCTGGATCTGATTTATTCGATTTCAGAAATATTGGAGGTAGGCAATCGTAAAGGGAGACGAAACTTCAAAATTTGAAATCATTCGGTCGATTAGTTCAAGAGTTATTGAACTGTGAAATTTCCTTCATAAGATGAACATCACCCTGTATATCCCAAGCGAAGGTACGCAGGCGATTAAAACCTCTTGATACAAGTCCAGCCTGATGACATTAACATGATATCCGTTTGTCGCATTCTTCCCGGGACACCCTGTATATATAACTCCAAAACCGTTTAGCCGATTATAATGTCTTACTATGATCTTGTTAATTACCGACCGATTAATATGTTGACGACTTTTTCGAACGTTTTTGAGAAAGTTCATGGTAATCGTCTTATACATTTTTTGGAAAACATTTTCCGTTCGGCACAACATGGTTTTATGAATAAAAAAAATCCAACAACGGCAATTTTCGAGCTGACATAAACTGTTATAGAAGCGATGGAGAAAGAGGAAATTCCTAAAGCATTATTTCTTGGTTTATCAAAAGCGTTTGATTGTGTGAATCATGATAGGTTGATAAAGAAACTTGAAGTTTATAAGAGACAAACAGCTTGAACTTATGCGAAGCTATATAAGTGGTAGAAAACAAAAGGTACATACGCATTACAGTAAACACTGAAACTTTTATTTCGGAAGACAAAGTGGTCAATCTTGGAGTTCCACAAGGTAGTATTTTGGGTCCACTTTTGTTTATCGTATACATAAATGATCTTCCAAATAATATTGATCAGTTACCTACTGAATCTGATAATGTATGTGGACGATACTAATGTAATAAAAATCATAAGTAACACCTTAGATTTGACTGAGCTTTCATAAATGTCAATAACTGGTGTTCTAGAAATGGATTGAAACAGAATGCAAAGAAAACAGAATGTGTGATTTTTCGTACATCCAGATCAAAAATCGAATTGCCGAAGACGATCTCAATAGATGGTACTCAGTTTGACATAGCTGGTACTACCAAGTATTTAGGGCTATATGATGATGACGATTTGACTTGGAAAAGTCATATAGAATACCAGAATAAAAAATTAAATACCAACTTATATGCTATCAATGTATTAAAAAAATCAGTTGATGTATGCACCCTGAGGATGATATATTTTGCAAATTTTCAATCTGTTTTGTCATACGGAATTGTCAGCTGGGGAAATAGCTCCTTTTCTTCTAGTTTATTTGTGAAACAAAAAATGGCTTTAAGATCCATATTTAATATGAAATATAGGCAGACTTGTGTGGGAGTTTTCAAGTCTAATAATATATTTACTTCAACGGGCCTTTATGTATATAATTGTGTTGAGTTTATTGTTCAACATAAGGGACTATTTAAAAATTATAAAAATAACAATAATAGAACGAGACAAATGGATCAATATTTTTACCCCATTCACTCACTGGCTATTACACACGATAATTCTTTGTATATGTGTATTAAATTGTTCAACTCTTTACCAAGTAAATTTAGTTTTATTGATAGTGAAAGAATATTTGTCAAGGAGCTTTATTCTTGATAATAAATTGTGAACCATACAATGTGAGTGAATATCTGGAATATTGCAGATTGTATGGAAATATGTTGGTTGCTTAATGCTCTGTAAACTGTTACCTATTATGCGAGTGTAGTTTTTGAATGACATGTTTTCTTTGTACAACTAGTAATTTTTGTACTATGAATTGAATGAAGGTTATTATTATTAATATTATTATTATTATTATTATGCCTTTTAACTCAAATGTCGCTTTAGGATGCACAACCTACCCTCAAAATTGCAAGTCGCTATGTCTTTCCGTTCTCAAAAAATTGTGAGATAAATAATATATTTGAATAATTTCTTTTAAATTTTCTAGGGATACGATCTTCACAAAATTTTCTTTGCGTCTGTATTCTACAACTATTCACCAAGTTTCAATTCGATCGGATCTATATTTTTTGAGTTATCGAGAAAACAATATTACAGAAGGTATAACTCTGAAACCGTTTGGCCGATTATACTCAACAATAAAAATAACTGTCCCATTATTATTATTATTATTGTGGCAATGGTTACCCATTCAGCTACTGAACTCATCCAATACTGCCCAGGTCTCCAACAATAACGATCCGATCGTATTCAAATTTGGAACTTGGCTGCAGAGTTAGATTTTGAAGCCTTCCGCAAAATTTCAGCGATATCAGACGGATAGTTTCTGAGATATAGATATATTTTTTTTCATAGATTTTCAATGATTTTTTGTAATTTTCCAGTCATACGATACGTCTCATATTTTTTGAGTTAAGAAGGAAATAAGAACAAAATTTCAGATAGTTATAAATCCAGAACTGTTTGGCCGATTATGCCTATTAACGAACTCTAACGTCACATTCGGATGCGCAACACCCCTGGAAAATTTCAAGTTGCTATCTCTTTCCGTTTTTAAGTTAAAGTGGCAACGGCCAGACGGCCGGCCGGACAGAATCAAATTTGACCTCGTATAATCGCCCGAACGGTTTCGGAGGTATACTAATCTGAAAGTTTGTTGTTATCTCCCCAATAACTCAAGAAATACGGATCCGATCCTGTTTAAACATGGTAATTAGTTGTTGAATGACGACGCGCAAATTTTGGCGAAATTTCGTTCGGATCGTATCACTAGCAAAGTTTAAAAAAATTCTGTATCTCAGAAACTATCCGTCCGATATCGCTGAAATTTTTCGAGAGCCTCGAAACCTGATTTTACAGCCAAGTTCCAAATTTGAATATTATCGAATCGATATTGTTGGAGAGTCAAAGTTGAAACCATAACTTTCGAGTGGAAAGAGATAGCAGCTTGCAATTATTGTCAGGGTGGGTTGAGCATCCAAATGGGACAGTTACTTTTGTTGTTGAATAAATCGGTCGAACGGTTTCGGAGTTATATCCATCATAAAATTTGTTCTCAAGATATACGAATTGTATCCAATTTAAAATACCAATTACTTGTAGTATACCGACGCGCTAATTTTCACGAAATTTCTTGAATATCGTACCATTAGCAAATAATTTTTTTTTCTTCTAAAATATTTCGGAATCTATTCGTCAGAATCCACTGAGATTGCGCACACACCTTCGATCTACCATTTTACAATCGAGTACCGAATTTTAACTCGATCAACTTCACGACAGTGCTTTTTAAGAATTTTTTAAATCAGCGAATGAACGTGATTCCTGTTGTATGATTTGTTTGTAGAGGTGTTTACCGCAAGGATATAGTGTGATACGCGATAGACAGTTTGCTAGGGTTAATAAATTTCGTGGAGGTGGTGTCCTCGTTGCACCTTCTGACACCATAGGTTTCAGTGTTTTGGGTGAGACATTCTTGACCGATGTTGTACGGTCGATATATATGTCGTTTTTGTCTCGTTGTACCAAGCCGTTTCCTTTTATTATTTGTGCACGTTATACCTCCTTCCTCGACATAACTGTTTTCCAGCTTGAAACCTTCACAACTGTACTGGAGAGGAATTTCCTTGGAAATACCTTCTTGCTGGTTGGCGACTTCAATTGTCTTAATTTCGCGGAACCTTCTGGTTGTTTCAAGTCTATTCTGCTGAGAAGCTTCTGTGATCTCCTAAAGATACGCCAATCCAACACAATATACAACAAATATCACAGACTCCGCGACTTGGTTCTCGCGGGTAATGATGTTAAGGTATCAATGAGTCATTCTGATTCCCCTTCTTTTCCTGAGGACCCATATCATCCCGCTTCGAATATAGTCTCCTCTCAAGAATCTTCCAGGTGCCGGGTGAATGTTCTAATGCGAAACAATACAGGCTATAATTTCAGAGGAGCGGATTGTTCTTCTTTGTGTTCGTCAGTTCATTTGATTAGAGCATCATAAAGACATTCCAGAGTGTGGATGATGCTTTGGAATATTTTACCTCAAACTGTTCGATATTGTGGAACAACTTGTTCCCAAGAGAACTTACTCATCGGCCGGGTGCAACTTTCCTGTGTGGTTCACAAAAAAAAATCAGGCACAATATCCGTTTAAAAAGTTATTACAGTGCCGTACTGCAGAAAATAGCTAGAGGAGTTCAAGCGATTAAGAGCGTTGGTGAAGAAATATGTCTCTTTGAGGTACGACGGTTATCCGGCAGATGTGCAGAGCCCAGTAAAGACAGATCCTTCGTCATTATAGAGATATTTATACCAGAAGATATATGCCACGAGAACACCTGGTACCCTCCACAGTAACGGACATCCTCATGATGATCCCGGGGGTCGTTATCAATTTGTTTGGCAAGCACTTTTCTCAATATAGCTGTAGATTATAACTCCGACGGTTCAAATTAGGTTACATCCATTATCATTACACCTGTGACCGAAAATGAAATGAAATCTCCAATGGATACATTTTCTAACAAATTAACTGTTGGCGATGATCAACTTCCATCCTTGTTCTTGAGGAAGTGTAGCTCAGCGCTTACCAGGCTTATCATCTCCATTAGCCTTCGTATTTTTGCCTTCCCCGCTAGGTATATGGAAAAGGGCTCAGGTAATTCCTGTCTTCAAAAAAGGTGATTCATCTCTAGTAAAAAACTATAAGCCTATCTCGGTGTTACCAAGGGTTATGAAGAGGTATTGTTTGTAAGTGTATTCCATCATGTTAAGCCGCAAACCTCGATGCATGGTTTCATACGGGATAGGTTGGCAATTACTAATTTAATACTATTCGACAGTGAATTAAGTTTTATTCCGCATGTTGAGGAACTCTGTGTCTCTACTTTTCTGTCATTGGGACTCGTCTTCAGAAGCTTCAAGGAGTTCGAGGACCTATCGCCTCTTAGGAGTGTTTACTTCTCGCTGGTTGTGATTAAATTAGAGAATACGAACTTGATATGGTTACCAATATATGCGACTCATCTCGATTCATCTCGACTCATTCGATGGAGCGAATTCATAGATAGTATATCGAGTTCAGGAAATCATGCAGGTATCCTGAACGTGATGCTGATCTATCAGGCATCATGAGAGAAATCCGAATGATACACCCTACATCGCTCAAAGTTCGCGTAGAAACTTCTTACTGGAAATATTGACGGCTCCTTCCTGCTATCTCGAGTTAACATCTTTATCACTTGAAAGGTAGCCAGAAATCCACTCACTTTCATCTAGCCGACCCTTCGGACAAACATGCTCCACCGGGCACCTGTATACCGTTTGTGTAAAAGTGCTGAAAGATTTGGAGTTTCTAATTGA
Organism: Halyzia sedecimguttata; assembly: GCA_937662695.2. Lineage (NCBI taxonomy): Eukaryota > Metazoa > Arthropoda > Insecta > Coleoptera > Coccinellidae > Halyzia > Halyzia sedecimguttata. The sequence goes on from OW569411.2 coordinate 69,142,591, forward strand.
TTGTTAGATAACTTGGGTGGTGATGGCATCTGTTTTTTGAATTTTATTTTTGTTTAATGTTACTCTGTTACTGGGAATTCTCCAGTTGGGTAAATAAACTATTATTATTATGACGAAGAAACTAGATGAAAAGTTCGTTCGCATCGGCATATACCTATCCTTCACCGATTCAATTAATTTAACGCTACAACCACATACTAACCAGATGATTCACTTCACTGTAGAAGGGGTTCTTGTTTTAGACAGATACAACTGAATTGTGTTTTTATATACTCTTTGAGTTTCAGAAAAAATCATCTTATCTAACTATCGAGTTGATTTGACTGTGTGATTTGCTTCGAAAAGGATCACAAACTGTTCACATCGGATGCTAAATTTCAAAACATTTTTCTAATTGCGATGTATCTAAATATATTTGATGCAATGATTTTCAACGATGAACTCCGTCGAAAGTCTATATAATCAAAATCCTTGTTTCGATTGGACACGAAATCACATAATTCTATATCTTTGATATATTTGGGGCCCCCACAAACCCGGAAGTTATTCAAAAATGTACAAATTTTCCGCTGCGTCTAATGAATTTTTGTCAAGATGTTGAGCTTGAAAAATTTTGAATGAAAATTCGTCTTTTCACAACCTACTAATTTTCAATACGAATGGTTCGGTATCGGATAAAATTCAAATAGAAGCCATTGGGCCAATTTCGCCCATACACGTTCGTGATCTACTCATTTACTTCATTGAACACGAAGTATCCGTCGGTAAGTGTAATGGAATCACCCCTTGGTTCAATTTTAGAAAAATACAGAGATATTTTGTATCAGCGTTTGTAGCATGGTGGCCATCCAGCTTCTAATCGGAGTTTCCCTTTTGCAGGGGATCCCAAATGCTATTATATTTATTGTTAAAGAGTAGAGCTGGAACCTATAAAGTCACAACAAAAAAGAAAGAAATATTCCAGATGTAAAGTATCCCTTGTCAGGTGATATGTAGTTGTATTTTTGGCGCTCTAGTTCCTCGGAACTGAGTGCTTATCAATTTGCCCAAATGTCTGTAATTTACGAATATTTAGATGAAAATGGTCTTAAATGATTTGGTTCGACTCACTGATCAAGAATCCGTGGTCGAAATTCATTCTGTCCGGCCGGACGTAGGCACGATAACTCTCGAACGGAATGAGCTAGACAGTTGAAATTTTCAGAGTAGGTTTGGGAGATAAATATCTCGGCTAAGTTCGTTACTGGGCAAAATCGGACAGATGGTTTCGGAGTAACAAAAAAAAATTTTTTTTACAGGACAAATTCCAAATTAAATTTTTTCCAATAAGCAGCTTTACCATAAGAATCCAACGATATCTTTTTTAACTCTAGCAAGCTAAAACTTTCGGAGATATGATTTTTCAAAATTTCAATAATAAATCGTATTTCACAGAATGATATAATTATTCTATGAATGAATTGTCATAATGTCAACTTATTTTCCTGAGACATGACATTATCTAATCAATCGAAGAATTATGAGAATAAAGTGTAATCCGAAATGTGAGCGAAGTGAGAAAAATCTCAGTTGTTTGCTCCGAAATTGGTTTTTCTCAGAAAAGTCTTACATTTCGGAACGGAACATGAAGTAAGAGATCTGAGAGTAGTGAGACTGCTTTTCATCCATAGACATAGAATGCAAATAGAATGTAAATATTGAAAGCATAATTCTGTAGTTCGAGAGGGGAGAAAATTTGGTGAACGTAGATCAGGAAATTTTTGATCGATTACAAGGTAATTTTTCATTATTACTCTTCTTTCATACATGTTTTATGAAAAATCTACTATTTGTAGGTACTTTAAACCTGTTTTGGGCATTTGTCATATGAAACTTGTTGGCTCTCTAGTTCCTCCGTACTGAGTGCTTATCAATTTGCCCAAATGTCTGTAATTTTCGAATTTTACGATGAAAATGCTCTTAAACGATTTGGTTCGACTCACTGATCAAGAATCCGAGGTCGAAATCGATTCTGTCTGGCCGGCCGGCCGTAGGCACGATAACTCTCGAACGGAAGGAGTTAGCGGATTGAAGTTTGCAAGGTGAGTTTGGAGCGTAAATATCTCGGAAGAGCTCGTTAATGGGAGAAATCCATCAAGCGGTTTCGGAGTTATGTCTGATTTTAGTAAAAATATTTCTTATGAATATTTCCGAAACCAATCACTCGATCTATCTCAAATTTAGCATCAAATTGTAGAATTATGACCTTTATACGCATGTGAAGTTTTGTATTTACCAGATTACCGCAAAGTGTCAAAAAAAATGTTGAAAATTCAAAAAAAGCTTTTCTACAATAACTCTCGAACGGAATGAGCTAGGTAGTTGAAATTTTCAGAGTAGGTTAGGGAGATGAATATCTCGGTTGAGTTCGTTATTGTCAAAATTGGCCAGATTTAATTCGATTTCTTCCATGGTTATAACGACATGCGACTGTTCCCAAGTCGCAGTGGTTAAGATCGGAGCTACTAGAACTCAGGGATCCGCGGTCTAGCTCCAGTGGAGATGGGAGTGGATTCCTAAAAAGGGAACCTAGTAAATGGGCGCCAGGTAAATTTAAGTCTCCCAGATACCCCTGCGTAATGTACTAATTCCTAAATTCACCAAAAGAATATTCACGCTAATAACAAACAGTTTATTCTAATAGCATACAACCCAGGTCTTTAGATCCAGCAAAATTTAACTATTATGAAACCCTGAAAAAGGGTGGCGGAAATTGTACGTAGATATTATTCTTGGATTCAAATACGCGTCGCTTGAGCTCAGGCGCATTCACGTTTCTCCTCTATGATCATATACGATTACTACAAATCTTGCCCCAATTTCCGCTTTCCAATAACAATAACCTAGATAATTGATAACAATATATGTTCAAGTTATATATATAGTAGGTATAAGATGATTCGGGATATGTTTTCTATAACTTGCGTGCTATTCCTTGTGCCTGAACGTATTATTGCCTCGATGGTCTCGCAATACCGTTCTCCTTCCCTTTGTACTCGCCGTCTGCGACTTTTGACTGAATGTCCCCCAGCGCTGCTTCCTGACCACCTTGTATATACTCGGGATCGGTAACACTGCGTTGGCTGTCTCACAGCGCTACTTATGGACCACCTTGTCTATATCCGAATGTCTCAGTTACACTCTTCCTGATATGAAAAATCGTGCTGGCCTCAAAAACTCCTGCCACCATAAACTTCGGACTGCCACAAAAACTCGGGCTGCCACAAAAATCCTTCTATTCCTCTTGATATAAAAATCGTGCTGGCACACAAAAACTCCTGATGTTACAAAAACCCCTGATGTTCGGGGTTGTCCTGCACACGTTTGCTTCGAAACCAAATCTTGTCTTGCCTCCACCAAATAATTCTTCAAGCACACAGCGATGTTCTGTCAAAGTCGCCAAGATCGTTCACGTGGTCAACTCTTAGATTTGCAGAAAGGTCTTTATATCCTCTTTCGAGACGAGTGCAAGTTACCTGTTATCTTCCCAAATCAAACCAATGTAACGCTCACTCCTAATTCGATTTTCGAAACTATATCCAATTAAGAAGAAATCACCAATTCTTACGAAGTTCCGAAAATACGCCTAACCTACTGCTCCTCCGTCGAATGTTGACAAAATGGACGACCTCATGTCCCTGACTGGCGCAGACACTCACAAATTTCAGACTGTCACAATTCAACAATATTGCCAACTTATTCGGTTCTTCGAATCCAACAATTACTATTCAGCGTCGACTGGCACCACTGAGATCCAAACCTCAAATTCGATGTCAACAAACACGACATAAATGACACTCGCCAACCAAACGTAAACAAACCCTTGCCCGGGTCAATTGAAACGTTACATGGTGCAGTTCTCATTCTCAGATTGCTCATTTAATCTTGATAAATAAACTATTATTTGAATTGAATTTCCTTTATGATGCAGTTCTATCATAAGAATACATTGATATAATTCCCAACTCTGAGAAACCAATACTTTCGGAGATATAATTTGTCTGTTTGAACTAGAGCGCCAGAAAGCTCCTGTCCACAGGGCTTGAACCCATTTTTTTTAATAAATAAATAAATAAATAAATATAGGAACTTTATTTCTCAGTTCTAATAACTTATCAGAATATCAGCTGAGCATCAGATAGGGATCAGAGAGCATGAGCGAGCATCGTATGACTCATTTGAATTATATTTTTTTCGACCAAAAGTTTATATTGAATATCGTAACAAGGTAGCCTCACCTCATAAATGAATTCTAGTGTTTTTCAGTCAGCAGTTGTCTATCAGACTGGCCACCAGTCACTCTAGCATCGGGTTAATGTTATTGGATTATGGTATGATTGGTCTGGATGGATCATGAGTTCAAGGAGTTCTTCGGACTCAAGAAGTACATAACGTATTTCTTCTTGTGAAGTCAATGAAAATTTTCATTCATTTCGTACTAGCTGAACTCAGCAGCCGCGTTCCTAAAATTAGACTATCAGACCGCTCAGAATGGGTCAGGCATCCGCCGTTCCACAGGGATAGCATTAACAAAAATCGAAAAAATAATGTTCGATGGTAGAATCGCTACCATACTACACAGGATCACCCGCAGGGCTAATCTGAATATTGCCTGAAAAAGTCCTCCAAATAGGTGCAGCCGTTTTGGATTCCATTCTTGTTACATTTCATTCGATCGATAGCAATGTAGAACAAATGGTTGAAGTTTCACTGAAGTGTACTGGAGAAGTGAGTACTTAATAATGACAATTAAAAATTTCAATTGAGATTCTGAGCAATTTTTAATTTTACAAAAAAGAATTAATCTTCCCGCTATCTGGTAAAAATATTTTTACAATTCGATAATGATTTCTTGTTCTTGTTCTGCAGTGGATTAATTCGCAATAATACGAAGTCTAATCGCATTACGGCTTCGTTGTGAAACATTTCTTGTTCTGGCTCACGGCATTGTAAGTAATACTGGAAATTCAATTCACAATTCAAAATTACATATTGATGCATTTATGTATCGATGAAATCACAAATGAGATCTTCGAAGATGAAAATTAGAAATACCGTAAAAGGTGGTGACTTGAAATGGATACAAACTTCCAGAAGTGATAAAATTAGAGAAAAATTTGATTAACGAAAATTGATACTTTTATATCAAAATCTAGAATCTAACGAACATATTCTGTTGACCGAAATATTATTTAGTCGACTATATATGTACTTTTTTTTTTAAATATCCGTCATTTCAAGTCACCACCAAAAAGGGGTGACTTGAAATACACATTGTATCCCATAGATATTGCATGTCTTGCTGCAGTATAGGCGTCTTGAAATGCATACCGTATTCTAAAAATTATACCTGATTAAATCATAAGTAGATAAATATTTTGAAATGAATGAAATATCAACAAAATCACAGAAAAGTTTAATATTCAAATAAGCAACAATTTTATTTCATTATTTTAAATCAATGTGATATCTTTGAATTGAAAACCACCTCGTCGCATTCTTTCAGGAGTGTGAAGGACAGAATCTCACTCTTCCCACTCTTCCGTTTATCAATGGCCTGTTGCAGTTGTTCTCCTTCATAATTCACATAGTGTCTAGCTCTAATCTTTCGTTTATACGTCTTCACCATTTTGTTTCAAGTGACCACTGAAATTACCAAAATAAATAAAGCCGGTTCTGTGTTCTGTTTTCATTATATTGAAAGATGTTCAAGGGATATAATCTCTTGTCAACAGTATGCGAATTCAGAAAAAAAATATTACTCACAATTAAATTTCTTGGATTGGTCTGTATACACGGAAGTATTCACCCCAAATATTTCACTAGATTTCAGTTCAATAATATTGATTTCTTCTCAGGCGAACGATTTATTATCGGCGGTTGAAACACAGTTATTTTAGGTTAGGCATACTTACACAAGGAATGGTCCGACACTGGACCTTCCACTACTCACCAACTGATGTCAGTAGAGGTATCAATAAAATTGTGCAGAATGTTTCAAGACACCCCCGTGATTTCAAGTCACCACCTTTTACGGTACTTTACAAAATAATTAACGATTCAATTGATTGCCAATACGCACATAATGGCAAACGACATAATCTTTCACAATTCACAACTTCATCAAACTGAACCAGCATGCAACACCAAGTACATTTCAGTCCGTGTTTTGTTCCTGACATGTATCAGAGATGGCATTTTGAAGGGATTTGTATTTCTTCATACATTTTTTACCGATATTTTAACAGTTATTCTGCTATTCGGGGCGGAAACAAATAAAAAATCATATAAATCGGTTTAGCTCTTGAGTTGAAAATTGGTTCAAGCCCTGTGGACAGGAGCTTTGGCGCTCTCGTTCAAACTTTGACAAATCATATCTCCGAAATAATTGGTCTCTGGGAATGATATAAATGGATTCTTACGATAGAACTGCATCATGAAAGAAATTAAATTCAAACAGTTTGATTCTCCCCAATAACGAACTTATCCGAGATATTCATTCCTTAAATATATTCTGAAAATTATATTATATCAATTAAAACTTAGACAACATTGCAGTTTTGTTTTTACTGGAGATATTCTGAACCCAATTTGATTATGTATCTTACCAAAGAATATATTTCCATCATCTTATGGATCATCCACGGGCATAATCACCTCATAAGTACGATAGCTGAGGTTATTTCAACGGTCATTTTGCATTCAATCATACTTTGTTTTATAGAACGGGAAGCAAGGGCGTAGCCAGGAATTAATTTCGGGGGGGGGTTTTGAAATAGGAATTAATTTCGGGGGGGGTTTTGGGGGTGTAAGGGTCACTTTCTGCAGCAAAAATTTTTTGTTTCAAGAGAAAAATAACATTTTGGGGGGGGTTTGAACCCCCAAAACCCCCCCCTGGCTACGCCCTTGACGGGAAGGATATTTCATATCAAGATTAACGAACCAGAAATAATTTTGACATTTATCTCTCATAGGAAAATAAGATGACATGTAAGAACACATGCGAAAACATAGAAGTACGATTCATTATTTAAATTTCGAAAAATCATATCTCCGAAAGTATTAGCTTGTTGGAGTTGAAATTAATATCAATAGATTTTTATGGTGAAATTGCATCTTAGAAAAAATTGGATTTGAAATTTGTAATGTAAAAAAAAATGTTTTTTTCGGTAATCTGAAACCATCTTTGCCGATAACGAAATTAACTAAGATATTTATCTCCCAAACCTACTCTGAAAATTTCAACTACCTAGCTCACTCTGTTCGAAAGGAACAAATTTTAAGAATAAAAATATTTTTTTTTACACTTTACGGAAACCCGGTCAATACAATACTTCACATGGATATAAAGGTCATCATTCTACAATTTGATGCTAAATTTCAGATAGATCGAGTGATCAGTTTCGGAAATATTCATAAAAAATATTTTTTCTAAAAACGGCCATAACTTCGGAACCGCTTGATCGATGTTGCCCGTTAACGAAATCGTCCGAGATATTTACGCTCCAAACCTACCCTGCAAATATAAATCCTCTAACTCCTTTCGTTTGAGAGTTATCGTGTTAACGGCCGGACGGACGGCCGGACATAATCGATTTCGACCACGGATAATTGATCATTGATTCGAGCCAAATCGTTTAAGACCATTTGCAGCCAAAAATTCGAAAATAACATTGACATTTGGGAAAATTGATAAGCACTCTGTTCCGAGGAACAAGAGCGCCAAAAATGGTGTAATTAACCCGACTTTGTTTTATATTGGCATATAACCTTCATTTGTAATTATTATTATCCCAAATCATGAATATATTGTATCACACGAAAGTACTCACTAGGTGTAAACGGTCCTGGTTGTTGAGGCCTAAATGGTGGTGATGTTGGTCGTTGCACTGGGGGTAAATATCCCGAAGGAGTTGTTGAAGGTGGACGGAACGATGGATTAGTTGGTCTTTGAGGTTGAAATGGGGGTGAGGTGGGTCTTTGAGGTTGGAAAGGGGGTGAGGTGGGTCTTTGAGGTTGGAAAGGAGGTGAAGTGGGTCTTTGAGGTTGGAATGGGGGTGATGTTGGCCTTTGAGGTTGGAAAGGAGGAGAAGTGGGTCTTTGGGGTGGGAATGGTGCGGAGGTTGGTCGTTGAGGTTGGAATGGTGGGGAGGTTGGCCGTTGAGGTTGGAATGGTGGGGATGTTGGTCTTTGAGGTTGAAAAGGTGGGGATGTTGGTCTTTGAGGTTGGAATGGTGGGAATGTCGGTCTTTGAGGTTGGAAAGGTATTTTTGGTTTATCATAATCATATCCGTTTTTTGGGGGCAGATAAGCGTTTTGTCCAGGAGCAATGGCTGATAGTGCTACACTTATTGAGCAGCATATTACTGCTAGTATCTGAAAATCAAAAAATCATCAGTCAAAAATATTCACTGTAAAATTGCGTGAAGTTATATCAAAACTGATCTAAACTGATTACATTGAAAACTCATAATGGAGCTGTTCAACATTTAAATCTGTATTTAAAGATTGTCTCTGATATCTTTGAAGCTTTCGATTATTATGTTCAATCATGAAACCGCATGATTTTATGTATCATACAGAATGAAGGACGAAATGTTCAAGATTGAGGCTAAGTTATACGTCCATCGACAGAATCCATTGTACCCGGATTTTGATCACCCATCGAGACGTGAGTCGCTATGAAGGATCAATTTGCGGCACCTACATTTTTTTTATTCATGGTAGAGTGAAGGTTCGTCGAGGAATCGGTCTTTTTATTATTATTATTATTATAAGTACAAATGAGCTGAGATAAATCTATACAACTCAAGGCAAAGGAACAATAAATAAATTCTCCATCCTGCACATAAAATGAATAAACAAACAAACACTCTCCCCAGAAAACGCCTTGGCCAGTCATCCTCCACACCTCCATGCATCCCACCTATTCTTAAAAATGTTCACACTAGGGGAGTTCACTATCTCGGACGGGAGCCCATTCCAAGGCTGGAATACTCTATTTGATATAAAATACTCCCGTCCTCGGGTGAAAAATTGCTCTCTTCTTAATTTGTAGTTGTGTCCCCTCAGTTGATTCGTATTGAAGGTGAAAAGCGATGATAAATCCACTCCAAAGAAACCTCTAATAGCTCGAAAAACAGTTATCATATCGCCTCTAAACCTCCGATCCGTGAAAGTGTCCAATTTCATCAAGGATAACCGTTCCTCATACCTTGGTCTTATGTAACCGAAAGGAACTCGGGTCGCCCTCCTCTGCACCTGCTCCAACAGGAGCTCATCTTGCTACAGGGATTTCTTGGCCTTGGTCGTACACTGCAATATATGTGAGCTCCATGTAAGATTACTATCCACTACAACACCCAGATCATTATGGGAGTCACAAGATTCAATGGGGTTTCCATCGAGATAATATTGTATTCTGGGGTTGTTTCGACCAAGATGTAACACTCGACACTTCGCGAGATTGAGGGGTAACATCCATTCTTTGAACCACCCCACTATGGCATCACAATCATCTTGCAGGACACAGCCAGATTTGGATGGGTTGTTGAAAAACTTCACATCATCGGCGTAGCAAGCACTAGTGGACGATATCAGTCTGGGCAACTCAGAGACATAAATCAGGAACAATAGAGGGCCCAAAACAGAACCTTGAGGAACATCACTCGAAGCTGACCTGAACGAAGAGCGCGCTGCACCAACCTTGACTGAAAAGGAACGCCCGCAGAGAAATGCCTCCATCCAGCCAAGTAGACGGCCACGAATACCAAAGTGTTCCATTTTATGAAGTAACCGCTTGATTGGCACCCTGTCAAATGCACTGGAGAAATCCAGGTAAATAACGTCCACCGGATTCTTACGATCCAATTCCGCAGTCCACGTATCAACACATGTCAGTAAATTGGTTAAAATAGACCTTCCCGGAATGAAACCATGCTGTTCCTTAGGAATAACTGAAGTTGTCAGCAGGAATTCCAGAAGTTGGGAAGAGATGATTCTCTCGAGAACCTTCAGCACTGCAGAAGTTAGACTGATTGGTCTATAGTTCCGAGGACAATGTTTATCTCCTTTTTTAAAGATAGGAGTTACAGAAGAGTAAGACCAAGACTTTGGCAGGGTTCCGGTTGAGAGCGAGAGCTTGAAGATTTTAGTCAATGGAGAGCTGATAAAAGGAGCACATAAGTTGAGGAAAGTAGAAGTGACATCATCGAGACCCGGAGACTTGCCAGCATCAATATTGAGGAGACGACCCTTCACAATTTCCTCATCTACCGTTATTTCATTTAAACTTTGACCATTCCTCGGTGCTCTCACTCGGGGCAAAGGTGTATTCGGCTCCGTCGAGAAGTTTTCGGAGAACGTTTCCGCGAAGATCTCTGCTATTTTCTCCTGATCAGTCAGTAGGATATCGTTCTCACGCAATGTTGGCGAAGATATGGTAGAGTTGAGTTGGTTTCGAACGTACTTATAAAATGTTTTCTTATTTTTTGCCTGAGTTAGTTTCCCCTCGAAAGATTTTTTGGCCTCGCGGATTGTTAGGGAGAGGTAGTTCGAATATTTTCGATGTTTTATAAAATCATGGATTGCATGACTCCGTCTGTAGCGCTGCCACAACCTCTTCTTCAGCCGGATCATTCCCAGAATTCTGTCATTAATCCATGGTTTTTTGGGGTTAGACCTGATGACCCTTTCAGTTGTGCACCTACCAACAATGTCCAAGATAATGCTGTGGAACTTGTTCCACATTACATCCACATCTGTTCCATCCAGAATTGTGGACCAGTCTATTTACAGAAGTAGTTTTTTAACCTCCTCGTAGTCGGTGAACTTAACTTTTTTTTCCTGGACCGCTGGTATCTCAGATGAATGGAACTGAATTTTAGTCGACAACACAAGGTGATCAGACTTTCCCAATGGCGGATGATACTGTACGTCGGTATGTTATGAATATTTCACCCCAGACTGATCTATCTTTTCCATCCATCAGTCTTAGTAACTATTTAGCAACTCTCAGCGTGTCTTATTATTTAGTATTTAATTGTAGGCATCTACTTCATCCCTAGCCACTTCTCGTTCCCCTCAGTATATGGCGCAATTGTCTGCGCCGCACCCTAAAGGTCGACCGTCTCGGTCAAAAAGGGTGCGGTATCTCCCACGTCGCATCGATCCATGGATCGAACGAAGTCCGGCTAAATACACGTCTACAGCAGGCGCCCTTACCAAGCCATATTGAAAAGTGATGTGATTCAACACGAAGGCGTTTCACACTTTCTCTCTTTTCCGAGTTAAATTCCTGCTAGCACTGAAGTACACTTCAAACGTCTCACTCATTTCGAGATGGAAGGCTGCCGCCATGTGCTAGTGCAGTGTCGTCACCACATTTCAGCGGCAATGTGCCCCATTAGACCAGGGTCGATAATTTTTGAAACCAAAAAAAATTAGAGTAGAATGAAACCCGTTGTAAAAGGAAGAGAATATTACAAAAATGATAGAAAAAATAATTTACGGGCGATCTGAGGTCGGGAAGGGGAAGGGGGCGAGCTTTTAAGGGTAAAAATCGGTTTATCTCGATTTCCGGCAAAACTACAAGTCCTATGGAAAAAAGTTAAATAGCAAAGTTGTAGGTAATAAAAATATCTACAACTTTTGTATTCACACTTTTTTCATATAACCTCAAAATTTATGTGAAAAATTCAAATTACCAAGTTATTGCTTTTTAATTTTTATCTTTTACAAAAAATTTGCATGTCCCAAATACACTGTAATTTTTTGGATTTAATTTTTGTTCGCCTTAATTTGACTTAATATCGAAAAAACACAATTTTCACTCAGAAATTCTCACGTCAAAATATCTGCTTCTTTGAAAAAGTAGGTGGGCTTTGTGTTCGTTGAGATCTCTACTTTCTGATGGTCTTAAAAAATATACATTACTATGGTAAAGTTAATAAAGATAATATTTGATAAGAAACTAACAATATCTTGATAAAGTTGTAGAATCTTCTCTAAATTATATGCGTAGATGCTTATTTATTGCTATTTTGATATTACTTATAAACCTGAGTGACCTACGTAAAATTTTAGCCCATCAAAAGTTATTTCATAGAGAATTGGGCAAAGGGCTATTAGGGTCTGGGCCTTACTACCTGTTATTTCGAAGTATTTTCTGAGAAAATTTACCATAGTAATGTATATTTTTTTTAGACCATCAAGAAGTAGAGTTTTCAACGAACAACTCAACACCTACTTTTTTAAAAAAGCAGATATTTTGACGTGAGACCATCTCTAGTGGTATTACATATGATATTTTTTTTCTGTCATTTGCATCTAAACAACTTTTAGCAAGTAAGACCCAAAATATCCTTGGAGCCTACAATTACAAAAAAATGTTCACTCATGCGTGTTTCCTTTGTTAATTTCACTGGGCCTACGGAATCGTGAAATGATAGAAAACACGCAATGGTAAAAAAATTGCGATAATTGTGAAACTCCCGTGGTGGTATCCCCGATAATATTTTTAAGTAAAAATATTACGTCGAATACCTCTTGTCAAAAAATTCTCATAATAGAACTGCAATAACCGAAACATTATAGCGGTAATTGAATCGGAGACGATGCAATTATTGCTGTAAACAAACCATGGTAATGAAATCATCACATTCTTTATTGCCTGCGTCAATTATAATAATGTCATTTTGACAGTACTAATTTATTCGGCGAATATTCCAATGAATTACATTCAAATTTCCTACTTAGATAATTTTGCATTCTAGCATGATTCTAGCGTGGTACGATATAGGTACATATTTCGTTATTGACTGGATACGGCTAGTATGGGGAATCGATGCTAGATAACACTAGATTTGAGTACAGAGTGTTGTTTCACTCCAGATTCGAATTTATTCGACATTTGACGTATAACGAGGAGAAATGAAAATTTCTTAGTAGATATACCGCCGTCGGCCATATTCACAAAGCATTCAATCTCCGTTAAGTCCTAACTGAGGTCCTCAGTTAAGGATAAATTGGGGATAATAAGGGACAATAAGGAATAAAGGTGGTAAAACAGGCCTGTTTCACCACCGTTGAATACGTTAACTGAGGTTGCGATTCAAATTTATCCTTAACTCAGTTAGGACTTAACGGAGATTCAAACACTTAACAATGCTTTGTGAATACGGCGGTGTAGATGTGAAGATAACGGGATCATTATGCGATTTATACTAACTGACAAAGAAACTGCAGCACCCAGAAGGAGCTGTTTAAATTTTATTTTTTTTTTGGTAAAACATAGATAGTATAGCAAGGAGTAAATGATTTGAAATTTGGAGAAAAAAATCGAGAAGGTTATTTCATGTAAACATTTTTTGTCACTTACATATTGTAGTCATGTTTTGCAATTTTTTTTTAATTTTACAACAAACCAGCTGTTCGAGGAGATCCAAAGTCGATGCTTAGTTGTTGCTAAAATGCCTAGAGCACGTGTACGCAGAATTTATCGCCAGCTAAGTGAATTTGAAAGAGGTTGAATTAGAGAAATTGCTAACCGTACGAACAGAAATTCAACTACTGTTATGAGATGTTGTCAGGTGTGGTTTGATTAGGCCCAAAACCAAAGAAGAGTAGGCACTGGACGCCAAAGGGGCACAAATGAAGTTCAAGATCTAAGACTTATGGCTAGTAGAGACCGATTTGCGACAACTCGATCTTTGGCTCATGAGTGGTTAGGAGAACAAGGCCTGTAACTGTCCGAACGGTTTACCGCCGGATAAGGTCTTTTGGACTGCAGTATTATCGACCCCATCTTGTGTTACCTCTGACGATTGAGCATCGTCGGCAACGATTACAATGGTGCAGAGAACGTCAACATTGGAATGTGGAATGGCATCAGGTCGTCTTTTCTGATGAATCTCGATTCTCCTTGGGTGCACATGATGGCCGAAGAAGGGTTAGACGACGTCGGGGAGAAAGACGTGAACCTCAGTTTGATATTGAGCTTCATGAACACCGGACAGTATGCGTTATGGTATGGGGTGCTATTGCACATGCAAGTAGGTCACCTTTAGTCTTTATTCGAGGTAACATGACAGCGCTGCGTTACCTTCAAGAAATAGGGGAACCATATGTTCTCCCTTACCTTAACCGGCTCGAGAATCCAATAATTCAGCAAGATAATGCTCGACCTCATATTGCCAGAGTTAGTTTAAACTTTTTTGAAGCGACCCTTCTGAATCTTTTGCTATGGCCGCCGAGATCCCTCGATCTTTCGCCCATAGAGCATGTTTGGGACATTTACCCCAGCCCCCACGGAGTTTGGCGGCTCTGATACCTGAACTACAGGTAGCTTGGGATAGTATCCCTCATGAAGAAATAGACCATCTTATTGCATCAATGCCAAGACGTGTTGGGGAGTGTATAGATAATCGCGGTGGACAAACAAATTATTAACAAATTTATTTAAAAAAATTATAAACCCTTCATTTTTTTCTTCAAATTTCAATCATTTACTCCTTGCTATACTATCTATGTTTTACCAAAAATACTTAAAATTTAAACAGCTCCTTCTGGGTGTTGCAGTTTCTTTGTCAGTATATTTCGTTATTGATCGAATACGGTTAGTATGGGGAATCGATGTTAGATAACACTAAATTTCAGTAGAGAGTGTTGTTTCACTCCAGATTCGAATTTATTCGACATTTGACGTATAACGAGGAGAAATTAAAATTCCTTAGTAGATTAAAGATGTGAAGATAACGGGATTATTATGCGATTTATAATAGTCGACGACATTGCTATAGGTTACGAGGTGACAGCCGAGTCACCCCCAAAGTCCGAGACAGTGTTAAATCGCTAATAATCGAATTATATTCAAAGCTTTATCGTATCATTGACAACGGGGATGCGAAAATAAAAGCAACAAGGTTTTATCAATTCATTATGGAATTTCGAAAAGTCATCATTAAAAACATGCCAGATTATAATATTTCTGACGATAAATTAGCTGCAGCCAACACTATAAGGTTGGACTTGCTTCCGGATAAATCTAAAATCCATTATGAAAAATTGGTTCAAGCCCTGTGGACTGTAGCTTTGGCGCTCTTGTTCAAACTTTGACAAATCATGTCTCAGAAATTATTGGTCTCTGGGAATGATATAAATGGATTCTTACGATATAACACGTATATCGAGTTAACGGAGGGCCAGCCGAACAGAATCGATTTCGACCACGGATTTTTGATCAGTGAGTCGAACCAAATCGTTTAAGACCATTTTCAGCCAAAAATTCGAAAATTATAGACATTTGGGCAAATTGATAAGCACTCTTTTCTGAGGAACAAGAGCGACAAAAAGAATATCGGCAGTTTTGTTACTGGCAAAAAAAGTACACGTTCAAAGCGCAGAAGAAACGTTCTTGCTGGAGTATTTCGCAAAACTCTCTGAGGAATATTCTGTTTCATTCTTAAGGCCGAAATATTCCATGTTACGAGCGACTTTAGACCTGAAGGGAAGAGTGGATATCGACAAATTCCACATATTGCCTTAGTACGTTTCATCAAGAAGAAAAATTGAGCCCTGACGTGAAGTCAGGAGCTTTTGCGCGTATGTTCTATTGTCCATTCTCCTGTATTGGACAGTCTACCCTGGTGAATTCGATTAAGACTGTCCAATACAGGAGAACGGACAATAGAATTCACCATGGTAAATTCGATTAAGACTGTCCAATATAGGAGAATGAACAATAGAACATACGACCAAAAGCTCCTGACTTCACGTCAGTGCTTGAACCAATTTTTTTTTTCGTAATTTTTTTTTACTTTTTCTAGTTGTACGGTTCTTACAAAACATTACACACCTCTTTATGTCGATATTCTGCAACTAGTTGCCAAGCCTCAATTCGATCGAGTCTATATTTTTTGAGTTATCGAGGAAATAAAATTCTAGGTGGGTATAACTCCGAAACCGATGGACCGATGATACTCAAAAACGAACTTATCTCCCCATTGAGTTGTGCAACCTACCCTGAAAATTGCAAGTCCCTATCTCCTTTCGTTCGAAAGTTATATAGGCAACGGTCACCCATCCAGCTACTGAATTCACACAAGGCTGCTCGGATCTCCAACAATATAGATCCAATCCTGTTCAAACTTGGAACTTGGCAGTACAATTAGGTTTTTAAGGCTCTCTCAAAATTTCAGCGATGTCGGACATAGAGTTTCTGATATATAGAATTTTTTTCAATGGCTTTTGTTTAATTTTTGAGTTATACGATCTTCACGAGATTTTGCAAGAACTTTCGTGTTGGCATTCTACAACTGACAACCATGTTTGAATTGGATCGGTTTCATATTTTTCGAGTTATTGAGGAAATAACAACCAAATTTCAGATGGGTATAACTCCAAAACCGTTTGGCCGATTATACCCATAGACAAATGCAAATTTCCTATTCAGAGGCACAACCTTACCCGAAAATTTCAAGTCGCTAGCTCTTTCCGTTCTCAGGTTATGGTGACATAAATAATATTTCTTGATAATTTTTTGAAAATTTTCTAGACATACGATTCTGACAAAATTTCACAAGCTTCCTTAGTTTTGCTTTCTACAACTACTCACCAAGTTTGAATTCGATCGGACTTGTATTGGTTGAAAACAAAATTATTACTCGGAAACCTTTGTCCGATTATGCCCATTAACGAACTCCACCTTCATCATCGTCCGTCATATTGGGATGCGCCACCTACCCTAAAAATGTAAAGTCGCTATCTCTTTCCGTTCTAAAGTTATCGTGGCAACGGACGGCCGGCCGGCCGGACAGAATGAAATTTGACCTCGAATTCTTGATCAGGGAGTCGAACCCATTCGTTTGAGACCATTTTCGGCGAAAATTACAGACATTTGGGTAAAATGATAACGCGATGTTCCCCAGAACATAAGCGCAAATAAGTTTGATATGGAGCAAAACACTCAAAAGTATTTACAAGGGAACAAGTCAACGAATTGTGGAAGATGTTAACGTATTAGAGGACAAGCTGATTGCTACTATTCGCGACCCAAAAACCCAAAAGAATCGAATTTTTGCTGCGGTATCTGACGGCGAAGTCAATCCTGTGCTTTTATTTAAAAATAAGGCCAGTTCATGTTACTCACCGAAGATTGTTTGTATCATATAGAAAAGGGAAATGTATAGTACAGCCCTGCGGTATTCATTTCTTCTCTGAAATACCTTCGAAGAGATGGGTATCTCCCACTTGAAAATCCTAATATGTATACTGGTCACTGCGTTAGAAGATCTTCGGCAAATTTTCTTGTTAATGCTGAAGGAGATACGAGTATATTAGATTTGGTGGATGGGAATCGGCAAAGGTTGCTAGAGGGTATTTAGAAGAAAGTGTGACCGAAAAAGTTCCCATTGCTCACAAAATTCAAATTGACAATGTTTCTGGTAGTGGATTAAGCACTGGGGAACGAATCGAAAGAAGTGCTTGCTCGGTCGATAATCAATCTTCAGAGGGATCGTAGACGCTAAAGGCAAAGGTGTATCCATCAAATTTGAAAACTGTCAAAATATTGTTTTACATATTCATGACAACTAGTTCTAATGGTATGATATCTAACGTATTATGCTTTCGTAACTAAAGTATTAAATTGTGGTATCTAACGTATTATGAGTAATTAAGGTATGATATCTAACGTATTATGCTTTCGTAACTAACGTATTAAATTGTGGTAACTAATATACTATGAGTAACTAAAGTTTTATGTAGGTTTTGGTACGTTTATGATGTTAATAATTATTAATAAAGATCAATGATATAAATCATTTTGCCGCTCAATAAAGGAATACCAAAGGTTCATTAGTTAAGAAAATAATTAACCGATTGTAAGTATATACTCACGAAGTTATTGCGATTGCATACCTCCAGTGATGACCTTGTACCATATATCGGAGTGTTGGACTATAAAAGTTGAAGCTACTAATTTCGATGGGTGTAAAGTTAAGATCTCAAGTGTTTACCTTGTCATCTTCCCTGTTTAATTGCAGTCATTACTCATTTCTGTTTCACTGTGAAATGAAACTAATGTTCCTTTTTACTCCGTTTACACTCATTGTGCAATGTTACAACGAAAGAAGTAACGAGATCGTTCATGCTTGATCATGAGGATCAATAGGTAATGGGTTGTCACGAGGACATGAGATCGGTAGATACGTGGCCCAGTTGAGTTTCAGTTGTTGTATCACAACAGTATATACAGGGTCTATACAGGGTGTTCCTTAAAGACATGATAATATTTAAGGGGGTGATACTTTGGCTAATTTCAAGAAAAAAAGTTCCCATGAACGTATGTTTTAAAAGTATCAATTTTTGGGATACAGGGTGATAAAATTTTGGTACTATGGTATGAAGCAATTTAAATTTAATTATATTAATCAAGCACAGAGCACCTGACAAGAAAACATATTTATTATGCGTATCTAACGTATTATGAGTAACTAAGGTATGATATCTAAAGTATGATGCTTTTGTAACTAACGTATTAAATTGTGGTAACTAAGGTTTTATGTAGGATTTGGGAGGTTTATGATGTTAATAATTATTGATATAGATTTCATATAAAATTGTATTAATCTTCAATGATACGATACAAATCATTTTGCCGCTTAATAAAGGAATACCAAAGGTTCATTAATTAAGAAAATAAATAACCGATTGTAAGAATATACTCACGAAGTTATTGCAATAGCATGACCCGGTACCATATATCGGATTGTTGGACTATAACAGTTGAAGCTACTAATTTCGATGGGTGTAAAGTTAAGATCTCAAGCGTTTACCTTGTCATCTTCCCTGTTTAATTGCAGTCATTACTCATTTCTGTTTCACTGTGAAATGAAACTAATGTTCCTTTTTACTCCGTTTACACTCATTGTGCAATTTTACAACGAAAGAAGTAACGAGATCGTTCATGCTTGATCATGAGGATCAATAGGTAATGGGTTGTCACGAGGACATGAGATCGGTAGATACGTGGCTGTGTTGAGTTTCAGTTGTTGTATCACAACAGGATATACAGGGTGTATACAGGGTGTTCCTAAAAGACATGATAATATTTAAGGGGTGATTCTTTGGCTAATTTCAAGAAAACAACTTCCTATGAATTTATGTCCTAAAAGCCTTAACTTTTGGGATACAGGTTGATAAAATTTGTGTACAGCGATATGAATCAATTTTAATTTAATTATTTTAATCATGCACAGAGCATCTGACAAGAAAACATATTTTTTGGATTCTCATTCATTTCGGAAAAAATATGATCTCGATGCACAAACATTTCCACACCGCATTAGATTTTTGAGGAATTGATCCTGAAGTAAAACGATTTTTATTTTTGCCGTGCATCGGACAAAGGAAACCCATGAGATCAAATGGACTCAAAAATGAATGAGGATCTGAAAAGTAATTTTTATTTCAAAAGAAAACAGTGGCGTAGTATTTTTTTCTCCACAAATTATCAATTTAAAACCCGTATGGACGCCACTGGTAGAGAAAATGAAATTTTTTGTACATCATAAAATGCACTTTGGTGCATAGAAGATATGTACCAAATGTTGTATAGATGTCTACAATATTATCTCAGTTATTATTAAATAACTGATATTTTTTCAAAATTTTATCACCCCGTCTCTCAAAAGTTAAGACTTTTAGGACATACGTTCATAGAAAGTTTTTCCTTGAAATAAGTCAAAAAATCAGTCTCTTAAATATAAGCATGTCTTTAATGAACATCCTTTATAAATTATATTCTATTACCTACCCCCATCCTTGGTTTTTTAATGAGTGAACTGAATTGGGAAACCATGCAAAGATAAGCTGGTTGACTGGTGAATTTAATGAAAACAAGTTGGAAAAGCACTGTGGCGAGGAGCTTTGGTGCGCTTGTTCAAATTTATAGCTAGAGTGGTCACCCATCCAGGTACTGAACTCGTCAAAGGCTGCTTAGCAGCAGGAAAAAAAATATTCCCAATTTTTCGAAGAATTTAAATCCGACTGTAAAAACAAGCTCCAAAAAAAACTGGTCTACTTTTTGGCCGAGAATAGTCTCAAACGATTAGTTTCGACTCAAATACATACATTAACTGTTGGTACGAAAATAAACAGTGTTGTATCTGTGGTGGCGTATGGAATCATTCAAATACTTAAATTCATTGTTTGTTCGAAAATGGACAGATCTGTGTTTCTGGTAGCGTAAGATCACTGTTGGAATACGTACATTCACTGTTGGGTCGAAAATAAAAAATGAATTGTTCGTGTTGGCATATGGACCCATTCGAATACATACATTTACTGGTGGGTCGGAAATAAACAGTGCTTTGTTGGTGGCGGCGTAAGGATCAAATCAAAGGAGCAAATCAGTTCTATTGTACAATTGTGCCATGAAATAAAAAACACTATGGCACAAGTCAGTCTAATCGTACGATTGTTTCAAGAGGAACTATGAATTGACATTTCATGAAAAACGCCATGTGTACCTAAGAGTAATTTTTTTTATATCTAATAATATACGAACACGTGATTTTATGAAAATATCTAGCTAATTCCTCCTATAACCCTTTTCTCAAAGTTATTATTTCGCTAGAATTGGAAGAAAAATGAAAAAGATCAAAACTTGTGCTAAGGGAATCGATCCCGGTACCTACGTGCTATATACAAGTAGCTTTACCACCTGCGCTGCTTGACCTGTGCACATCTTCGTAGAAAGCCGGATGTTGAATGAATGTTATTACTGACCCCTTTGATACTTGGTTTCAAAATTTCTAATTCCAGAAAAATATCATCATTTTACATATTACTCGATCAAGTTTAAATATAGTTAAATTATAACTTGGCTGTAAAATAAGGTAATTATCCTATTATCACTAGGTAATGAACGAATGTTATTACTGACGTATAGACTTGTCAAATTTGACATCGGCCGATCTATGCACATGATGATTCATTAAATTCTCTCCAAGTACGTCAAAAATCAAAAACTGTTGACTGTTTGTCGAGTGTAAAAAACTGGACCAGTTCATCTCGATCGTTGAAATATTTCGATATTTCAACAATATCTTCACCACTATAGATCCGAACAGTTTCAGATCTGGAACATCACTGTAAAATAAGGTTTTGAAGGCTCTCACAGAATGTAGACGATATCTGATAGATAGTTTCTGAGATACAGAATTATTTTATTTATATTTCTCCAAATTTTCCAGTCATGCGTCCTGCACAATATTCTGCATAAGTCTTCGTGTCGGTATTTTTCAACTAAATACCGGGCTTTAATTCGATCCGATCATCATCACAAAATTGCAGATGAGTATGATTCCGAAACTACTCGACGGATTTTGTCCATCAACGAAGTGAGTCGGCACATTTGGTCTCCAAAGCTACTCTGAAAATTTTAGTTCTCTAACTCATTGCGTTCGAGCTCAATCATGCTGGACAGAATCAAGTTTGACCTCGGATTCTTCATCAGTGAGTCGAATCTAATCGTTTGAGACTATTCTCGGCAAAAATTCGGAAATTACAGACTTTTGGAATTGACAGGAACTCTGTTGAGGTGAACAGTGCGGCAAAAACGTAAAACCACTCAAGTAACGTCAGAAGTGAACATTTTTTACCGAATAAATAAGGAAATCCATTAAACCTTCGAAAACTAACAATTTTTAATTCAAATTCATTCATAAGTATATCGTAGTAGATATGTTAATATTTTTCAGTGGCAATAATAATAATAATAATAATAATTAAATATAACACTGATCATGTTCAAACTTAGAACTTGGCTATAAAGTTTGTTTTGGAGGCTCTCGCAAAATTTTAGTGATCTCGGACGGATAGTTTTTGAGATATAGAAATTTTTTTCAATGATTTTCAATAATTTTTTAAAAAATTTCTAGTGATTGGTACAATCCTCACGAAATTTTCACAAAAATTTGGACGTCGACATTTTACATCAAATTAAGATGTTTGAATTTGATCGGATTTGTATCTTTTGAGTTATTGACGAAATAACAACAAAATTTCAGATCGATATAACTCCGAAACCGTTTGGACAATTATGCCTATTGACAAACTGCATTCGGATGCACTGTCTTGTACCGTTCTCAAGTTATCGTGAGATAAATATTATTTTTTTAATATTTTTTTTTATTAACCTACTGTTGATACGATCCTCACTTAATTTCACATACGTCTTTATGGGTATTCGGTATTCTACAACTAGATACCAAATTTCAATTTGATCGGATCTGTATTGGTTGAAAACAAGATTTGTACTCGGAAACCGTTGGGCCGATTATGCCTATTAACGAACTTTTCCGTCCCAGCTAGCTCTTTCCGTTCTCAAATTATCTTGGCAACGGCCGCACAGAATCAAATTTTACCTCCAATTCTTCATCAGTTAGTCGAAGCTAATCGTTTGAGACCATTTTCGGCAAAAAATCGAACATTACAGACATTTGGGCAAAATAATAACACGCTGTTCACCAGAACCCAAAATTGACAGACATTCCGCGGCATCCTATGCCGATCAATTCTCGAGTTAAGACCGGACGACATTCGGTGCTTGTAATTGGCGCATTTGGAGGAAGAGGCTGTATTTTTCGTGGGAATTAAATAAATTTATAACCCATTTGCAGCACCAACTACCAGCTCCAATTGTGAAACAAAACCATCCTACAACCCCCTTAAACACACTCCCAAAATTTCAAAATCAGTCACGTCGTTTAGGAGGAGTTCTGTGACATATACAGATGCACTTACACTAGAATTTTATGTACAGGATGTTCCATTGGAAAGGATTGACCTTATATTACGTGAAAACTATTACGATAAGGAAATCGAACTCGTCGACTTAAGTGCGAAGGGGAAAGCATAGTGCTGACACATGTCACCCTAAAACGGCCAATCCTCCAGAAACGTAGCCACCCTCTCTAAATTCTTCATATGGAAGAGGACTCAAGTTGCACCTCGTATTAATGAGAACTAAATTTTCACTCAAACGAGGTCATATTTTTGCAATTTCAAGAATACTATGATTTGAAAATTATACTTGAAGTATCGGATGGAAGTGAGTAAATAAGTAAGGTATAGGGTTCATTTAAGTTTTCTAATGACCCGTTCAGTTTCCATGTTGGGTTTATTATTTTTGATAAGAGTAGGTATGCTAGGGTTTTTACATTTCAAAGTTTTCACGTAATATAAGATCCATCCCTTTAGTCGGGACACCGTGTAGAAAGATCATTTTTGGTCACTGAAAAATAGCATTGGACGTCGTTACTGATTCACTTAACTGGATGTAAAATCTATAATTGTTGGCTATCTTGTTCCTCGGATCAGAGTGCTGATCAATTTGCCCAAATGTCTGTAATTTTCGAATTCTAGGATGAAAATGGCCTTAAACGATTTGGTTCGACTCAATATAATAATCAGTAATCCGTGATTCTGTCCGGTGACCGGTCTGTGGTCAAAATCGATTATGTCCGGCCGTTAACAAGGTAACTCTCGAACGGAATGAGCTAGACAGCTGAAATTGTCGAAGTAGGGGTTTGGGAGAGAAATATCTCGGCTAAATTCGTTATTGGGCCAAATTGGCCTGATGGTCTCGGAGCAAAGAGAAAAAAACATTTTTTTAAATTATAAATTTCAAATTCAATTTTTTTCAAGATGCAATTTCATAATAAGAATCCATTAATATCATTTTCAACTCCAACAAGCCAATGTTGTCGGAGATATGATTTTTAAAAATTTCAATAATAAATAGTTCTTCTATATATATATATATATCTATATATTTCACAGAATGCTGTAATTATTATATGATCTGTGTTCATATACATGTCATCTTATTTTCCTATAAGAGACATCAATTTTATTTCTGGTTCGTTACTCATGATATAAAATAGCCCTCCTGTTCTAGAAAACAAAGAATTATTAAATGCAAAATGACCAATGAAATAACTCCAGCTATCATAGGATCATGAGGATTATATGATATTGTTTTGATAATACTTTTTGGGTGATAATTCAATGCCATGTCATATGGATAATCCATATGATGATGGAAATATATACTTTGGTTATCAAATTGGGTTCAGAATATCTTCAATAAAAACAAAACTGGAATAGTGGCTAAGTTTCAATTGATATAATATAATTTTCTTAGTAGATTTATGGAATGAATATCTCGGATGAGTTCACTATTTGATTTTCTTTCATGATGTAGTTCTATCATAAGAATCCATTGATATCATTCCCAACTCTGAGAAACCAATACTTTCGGAAATATGATTTGTCAAAGTTTGGACAAGTGCGCCAAAGCTCCTGTCTTCAGGGTACCTTTTCTTTCGTTTCATTCGCCATGTCCGACAGATTAGAACATTTGGTCAAATGTCTACTTTGAACAATTTCAGTATATGCCCATTTGAAAATTTTGAATTTAGATTTCTTAATATAGTGGATCTCTAAGTTCCACAAACTCCAGTAGTTTACGGTGTTACAAATCAGTGAAATATATTGATCATTGAATTAAAGAATGGGCTGAATATCCTTCACTTGAACACAATCAATAATTTCAAAGCCATCTGATTATACAAAACAAGTATCCCTCACTTCCAGGACGTTTTAAATAAACACGTCATATAAATCTAAAAGCTGTTTCATGTTGGTTTCGTGTGAATAATGCTTGAGAATCCTCTTAAAAATCTGGAATAACGAGTTCTTGGAATTTACAACGACAATATGTATGAAAAATTCAATTTAAATCATTATTGGTTACGAATTAAAATTTCCCGATGGAATCTCGAATATATATTTAATGCCATATAAAGCGTTTTCGCAAAAATTCGAATGCATGTGAAAACGGCGCCAATAAATCCGACCTGTCTGTTTTAATGTTCGGCAATAACGTTGGGAACGAAACAGGAAAGGAAGATGATGATTTCCTCACGACGAAATCAATTTGAGAAACGCGTATTTGCCCACTAATCTGCTGATTGATTCACTGCATTAGCCATTTAGCCATATATAAAACTAGTAGTGACGATTTAATAGACGGTGGGTGTGCTGACCTCTATTTACATATTCATATTTCATATGAAACGATTATTTTATTATGTCATGCCTGTAACTGATTCATCATTCTTCCTTGTAGAGGTAAGATATAGATATTTCCCGATTTGAATCTCGATATTTTGCAGTGCTTCGAAAATTATTTTTACAGGTTGAAAATAGTATATCAATGAGTGTTAAGTCTCATGACGTCACATTTTGGGAAACGCAGATTTGTTCTTCTCAACAAAGGAGCTCGCGCTTGTAAAACGTGAATATTTGTCTATTGGGTTAACTGGGTTTTAGTTTACCATGTGTGGTCTCACCCTTGAAAATAATACTTTTACGAATAGATAACTGCGAGTAGAATTTCTTGTTAAGCTTCGACCTTTGTAGAGCGATTTATTGCCTATTTCATGTAGAAGAATGTTAAAATGCATTCAACAACTAAGTCGTAAGAAACTTATCAGGTTTCAAACACATTTCCCAGTGCTGGTATTCTTCTTGTCTGGACGCTTGGAAACCCCTAATCTGTGAAAACTTATCTATCATCTTTCGCGGATAGATTATATGCATAAAGCAAGTAAGGTTTCCAGATAGTGGGAGAAATTCCAGATTTCGAATTCCTAAGATTAAAACACCCTAAAGGTTCACTCATTGGTGCTGGCATCGGAAATTTAGTATGCATTCCCACTCTTTTTCGTAAACGACAAATGAGAGTACTGTTGTTACATATTAGGGGTGGTTTTAAGATCGAAACACCAATCAATGTTAATATTACCCCCGTTTTTTACCCAGATGGGGGGAGCTCCTATTTTCCTACTGGACGTTTAGATACAATTAAACTGTAAGAATTCATTACTATTCTTGATCTGTCGCGAAATAATACCATTGCCTTGTTGTCGTAGCAACCAAGTAGTCACTTCTGCCTTGCTGTACATTTTCATAAAAAAAAGAAAGAAGACTTTAGATTGTATATATATTACATTTGTATAATTACTTCGTGGTTGTTATCGAAGTATCGGTAACAAGAAAATACAGTTAATTGTTTGTTCAAAGTGTGTTCGAATCATTCACCATTTGCTATGATCGTAATTGTTATCTCATTTCAAGTAACAACTTACTCATCCGCCTGATAAAACAAACAGGGTGTAAAATTCACTTAACAATATAAACATAACATCCTGATAAATCAATCAGGATTCAACAATGAGCTCATTGTGATTGTCATTAATCAAGAGGGTGAAGTTTAAGAGACGAGCCAGAGGCAAGTTTCGTAAATCAACCGGGTGAATAAGTTATAATGAGCTTATAGAATACTATGCTTTGTCTATGAAGATTAATCCTTTCTTAAACCTAGGTGTCCAAGTTGCGTCGTGCTGATAAGAATCAATAATTTTCTTTTATTTGCCTATCGAACCTACTCTGTCTGTAGCCGTATGGCTACACACGAACGTCAAACGTATGGAATAATGGATTTATTTTCTCTTTTTCTTCCCTTTCAGGTACATCGGAAAATGGTTTGGTAGGTCAAAATAATTCATTTTTGGCGCTCTTGTTCCTCAGAACAGAGTGCTTATCAATTTGCCCAAATGTCTGTAAGTTTCGAATTTTTGGCTGAATATGACCTTAAACGATTTGGTTCGACTCACTGATCGAGAATCCATGGTCAAAATCGATTCAGTCCGGCCGTCCGGCCCTCCATCCGGCCGTTAACACGATAACTCTCGAACGTAATGAGCTAGACAGTTGAACTTTTCAGAGTAGGTTTAGGAGATAAATATCTCGGTTAAGTTCGTTATTGGGCAGAATCGGCCAGGTGATTTCGGAGTAACAAAAGAAATTTTTTTTTACATTACAAATTTAAAAATTTTTTTTAAGATGATCTTTCATCATAAGAATCAGTTGATGTTATTCTCAACTCTAACAAACTAATACTTTCGGAGATACAATTTTTCAAAGTTTCAATGATTATTCTCAATTATATATGATTTCATAGAATACTCTACTGATTAATTATAATTTCCAGATGTATATAAATCCAACATGAGAAGAGTCATAGACCTACATTTTGAATTTAATTACGAAAATTTTTAAGAATTGACGCACAAAAGCCAAATTGAAAAAGTGGGAAAGCCCTGAGGACAGGAGCTTTGGCGCTCTTGTTTAAACTTTGACAAATCATAACTCCGAAAGTATTGGTTTCTCCGAGTTGGGATCTGATTTATTTTATTTTATGATGCAGTTATAACATGAGATTCTATTGATATCATTCCCAACTCTGAGTAACCAATACTTTTGGAGATATAATTTGTCAAAGTTTGAACAAGAGCGCCAAAGCTCCTGTCCACAGGGCTTTCCCACAATATTTTCCCGTAATTCTTACTGGTCTAGAATTTCCGCTTACCAAGTAGTGACATCATCGATATTTTTTTCTTGAAATGGATAGATCATAAAATTCTGAATTCAGTAATGTAGATGTAACGACATTCGGGTCAATAAGATATTAGTTTTTCAAATTTGAAAAACATGTGAAAATTTTTAATTTAAGTCCTCATCAAATAAACACTTTTTGGCGCTCTTGTTCCTAACAACAGCGTGCTTATCAATTTGCCCAAATGTACTCGTATGTAATTTTCGAATTTTTGGATGAAAATGGTCTTAAACAATTTGGTTCGACTCACTGATCAAGAATTAACACGATTACTCTCGAACGGAATGAGCTAGACAGTTGAAATTTTCAGAGTAGGTTTGGGACATAAATATCTCGGTTGAGATCGTTATTGGGCAAAATCGGCCAGATGGCTCGGAGTAACGAAAACAATTTTTTTTTACATTACCAATTTCAAATTAATTTTTTTTTGAGAGACAGTTCCATCATAACAATCCATTGATATCATTTTCATTTCTAACAAGCTGATACTTTCGGACAAATGATTTTTCAAAATTTCAACATTAAATCGTAAGTCTATGATTTCACATGTCCGTATCTATGAATTTTATTATCTGTGTTCATATATTTCATCACACAGAATATACCCGAGTTAAGGTATATTCAGTGTGTCATCATTGTCATATATGATTGTCATCTCATAGACGGTATTGTCTCTGTCTACAGATAAGCCTTGCAGATTGCTCATTTAATCTTTATAAATGAACTGTTATTTGAATTCCTTTTGTGATGCAGTTTTGTCATGAGAATCCATTGATATCATTCCCAACTCTGAGAAACCAATACTTTCGGAGATATGATTTGTTAAAGTTTGAACAAGAGCGCCAAAGCTCCTGTCCCACTTTTTTGTATCCCTATCACATACAGTGCGTTCAGTCACTACTTCCTACTGACTTTCCTGCACGTATTGCAAACTGTCAATGGCTTATGCCAACGTTGGTTCTGCTCCCCCAATTACTGACACAGGGACTTCATAGCAATATTGAGGCAAATTTCCCAAGAATTGCAATAAAGAAATTTGACAATAACCTTGTGTCTACAGGCGAAAATTCGCATGACATATTTGAAGATCGTTTTCAACATCAGTCTGGCTGATTATGTCGATTATATGGATTTGGTATACGGATGGATCAAAATCAGATACGAGTGCAGGTATTGGAGTATGTGGACCGAAACTGTGTATCAGGCAGGGGCACTAGCTTTCTACATTTGTGCTCATCAGGAGTGTCTGAAAAGAAACCTCTTTGGGGCGCACATCTATATTATAACGGATGGCCCGAGAGCTGGAATCACTGAACCAAGGTTCCCTACTGTCCTGGAACTGCCAGACTACCATAAGCCAATTGGCTAGAAGCAATAAGGACTTTTCAATGAGTGCCAGGGCACTGTGGTACTGAAGGAAATCAGAAGAGCAATGAACTTGCGAAAAGGGCCTCCAGGGTAACACATTCTGGATCTGAACCCTTCTTTGGGCTTGGAAAACACCACTACAGGGCTGTGGTCCAACAATGGGAGCTAAATAACAAAATAGCTCTTTGAAGAAATACTCCAGGACTTACACAGGCAAAAAGATTTATGGATTTCTCACCATGCTATACCAGGAAGCTCCTGCAGCTGCCACGAGCGGAGCTTCGGGTTATGGTGGCTGCTGACAGAGCACTGTCGGTACAAATAACAATTTTACCTTATGGAAGCTGGAAACTGCTGAACACATAGTTTGCAAATGCCCAGAGCCAAGGCTTCTAAGGACGTCATCAGGTATGTTAACACCATTGACGATATCCTTAGGATTGTTTAAGTAGGGCAATAACACAAAAGATAGTATCGGTCGCAGTTCTGAAGAGCTGAACCAAGCCTCACAACCGTTGATTATTGCGAGGCCTACTTCCGTACTTTTCACGAAAATCATCAATTACAGAGGCAAACGAAATAATAATAATAATAATAATAATAACTTTATTCATCCTTTGAGACAAAATTACATTTGTATAGGACATGTCTTCATACAACACAATATTGAAAAAATAAAATACCTTAAGGAAACCCTCAAAATTAAACAGTATGAACCAAACAAATAAGGAAAATACAAGTAAAAGGAAAATATATGTAGTACAGAAAATAAGTGAAAACTAATTAATTACAGAATCGAAAAATTAATTTTTGCTGTAGAAGCACTTCTCGAGCAGTAAGGCTTTAATTTCATTCTTGAATCTCCTGTATTCCAAAACCTTCAATCTATCAGGTAGAAGGTTGAAAAATTTGATACCACAATACGTGG
The DNA here is from genome assembly GCA_937662695.2 of Halyzia sedecimguttata. Classification (NCBI taxonomy): domain Eukaryota; kingdom Metazoa; phylum Arthropoda; class Insecta; order Coleoptera; family Coccinellidae; genus Halyzia; species Halyzia sedecimguttata. The sequence goes on from OW569411.2 coordinate 69,172,452, forward strand.
GTGATTGCTGAAATTTGGATGTCCGGTGTTTTGGAATACAAAGAGTTTCTCTATGCCTAGTCTCATATTCGTGAAACTCGGAACACTTATTAAAAGAATTAATATTTTTACGAGCGTACAGCAAGCAGCTCAGAATATAGACACATGGAAAACACATGATTTTATTGTTGACAAAAGTTGGTCTACAGGACTCCTCAGGTTTCAGGTTGAAGATGAGATGGATTATTTTCTTCTGTGCTATGAAAACTGCACTAGTAAATGAGGGACCACCCCAAAGTACAACGTTATAGTTGAGGTGGGTGTATACTAGTGAGTAATACGCATTTATCAAAGAATCCTGGGGTAAAACAAGCTTTATACGTCTCAGAGCATAAAACGCGCTACATAATCTTCTGCAGACAAAGTCAGCATGATCACTCCAACTAAGATTTTTGTGTACATATAAGCCAAGAAATTTTATAGAATTTGACGGTTTCAAATCACCTGACTGGAGATATAAATCCAATTGACTTTCTGAATCACGCACACGAAAGAAGACCAGGTCAGTTTTACTCACATTCAATACAAGAGAGTTCTTAAAGCACCAATCAGAGAAGCACTGGACAAGCAATTCACAGCTTGCCTTCAGTGCCTCAAGGGTAGGTGCATCTGCAAACAACACAATCTTAATATGCAGCACAATGGAGAAATGAGCCATGATGTGATCAGGTAAATCATTCACAAAAATAACGAATAAGAGAGGCCCCAGGACGGAACCCTGGGGTACACCCATTTTCACAGGGTACCTGGTCGAGCTGCATTGCCCCACTCGTGCTATGAACCATCGATCAGTTAAAAAACTCTCGATCCATTCAAGGAACACTCCCCTGAAGCCTAAATTAAATAATTTATTTAATAAGTTCTGAGGAAAAGAGTTTTGATGCTAGTTAACAGACAAAATAGCGAATTGTGCTTCAAGATAATTTTTCTCGTTCCATATATTTTCTTCCTAGATTTTATAATGAAACTAGGTAATTGAAATGTTTTCGAACTGGAACCAAAATTTATAGATTTGGATCGAAATGTGACGTATATGCTCAATTGAAATTTTTTTTTCTTGATATAACGTATCTATATATCTCTAATATCCATACATTTTTTTGCGCGTATATGTTCTGGGGAATATCGCGTTATCATTTTGCCCAAATGTCTGCAACTTTCGAATTTTTTGACGAAAATGGTCTCAAACGATTAAGTTCGACTCCCCAATGAAGAATTCGAGGTCAAATTTGATTCTGTCTGGCCGGCCGTCCGGCCGTCCGTTGCCACAATAACTTGAGAACGAAAAGAGCTAGCGACTTGAAATTTTCAGGGTGGGTGGCGCATCCCAATACGAGGGACAAGTTCGTTAATGGGCATAATCGGTCCAGTGGTTTCCGAGTAAAAATTTTGTTTTCAACCAATATAAATCTGATCTAATTGAAACTTGGTGAGTAGTTGTAGAATATGAACCTAAGCACGTTCGTGAAATTTTGTCCGAATCGTATGGCTAGAAAATTAAAAAAAAATCATTAAAAAATATTTTTGTTGTCACGATAACTTGAGAACGGACAGAGATAGCGGCTTCAAGTTTTCAGGTTAGGATGTGTACCAAAACGCGACATTTCAGTTTATTTATGAGCATAATCGGCCAAACGGTTTTAGAGTTATAGCCATCTGAAATTTTCTGAAATTTGGTGGTTTTTTGTTCCTCATTAACTCGAAAAATACTGAACCGATTAAATTCAAACATGGTTAGTAGTTGTAGAATGCCAACGCAAAATGTTTGCAAAATTTGGTGAGGATAGCATTTGTAGAAAATTTTAATAAATCATTGAAAAAAAAAATTCTATATATCAGTAACTATTCGTTTGAAATTGCTGAAATTTTGCAAGTGCCTTCATAACCTAACTCTACTGCCAAGTTTCAAGTTTTAATACGATCGATTAAATATTGTTGGAGATTCGAGCACAACAATGTGAGTTCAGTAGATGAGTTACCGTTGCCTCGATAACTTTCGAACGAAAGGAGATAGGGACTTGCAATTTTCAGGGTAGGTTGCGTATCCGAAAGGGAGAGTTGAGTTCGTTTTTGGGAATAATCGGTCTAACGGTTTCCGAGTTATACCCACCTGGAATATTATTTCCTTGATAAGTCAAAAAATAAATATTCGATCGAATTGGTGCTTGTTAACTATTAGTAGAAAATAAACATAAAGACGTGTTTAAAATTTTGTAAGAACCGTACCCCTAGAAAATTTGAAAAAAATGACGAAAAAAAAAATTTTAAGAACCGTACCCCTAGAAAATTTTAAAAATATTACGAAAAAAAAAATTGGTTCAAGCACTGACGTGAAGTCAGAAGCTTTTGCGCGTATGTTCTATTGTCAATTCTTCTGTATTGGACACCCTTAATCGAATTTACCATGGTAAATCCGAATTAAGAGTGTCCAATACAGGAGAATGGACAACATAATTTACCATGGTAAATTCGATTAAGGGTGTCCAATACAGAAGTATGGACAATAGAACATAAGCGCAAAAGCTTCTGACTTCACGTCAGTGCTTGAACCAATTTTTAGTGTATGGTATTACGAATGATTTGAATATATTGATCATTCAATGTTAACGAACACACTAAAGCTCATGACGTCACGTGAGTGCGTTTAAAAATTTTACATTTAATTTACAGGTGATGTTCAACTTCAACCATAGGGAACAAAGATTCTAGATGATTGAATTTCTGTTTTCAACCCATAAAGTTTATTACTGGAAATAATAATAAACCAAATGACGATGCACTTAATGAGCGTGTATAATCTTCACCTTCTCATTTCGATGAATGACTCGTCGAAACGATAATTCGCCATATATAACACATTCTTCAAATAATCGAATTTATTCCTGAACTTTAACGAATCCAGAATGATTAAGCCAAATGACCTACTGTGAAGCGTTTCATTAGATTAAATCGAAGGAAACCTCTGAAAACGGTCAGTCATAACGATGCGAGTTGAAGTTAACAATCGGAATGTTTCAGAAATACAAATAATAAGCTCCGGTTTAATTACAGGCTTACGCAACGCCAAGATTTATAATAAGAGTGTAATAATCCCCAACTACTAATAACTACAAAGGTATTCTCCTCTGCGATCGCTCACAATTGTTGACATTTCACAACGATAACGTGTCTTGATTGTGTGCTTTGCAACCGTAATGCTGTATCATCTCCGTCCGTCTTGAGCCTGGTTGGTCAAGAGGAACATGCAGATCGTGTCGTGGGAGCCGCGAAATTCTTTAAAGATTCTTCCCATAGATAGACAAAATTCTTCGTTGCTACAGGTATAAAATTTGCATTGAATTTGTATGAAATGAGAAATATCTTACAAATCTTTTAGGTACTCCCCCTCTTCTATTCAAATCGAGAACGAAATTAGAATCTAGAAAAAGAACTTAAACGAACTTAAATGTAACATTCAGATACGCAACCTACCCTGAAAATTGCAAATCGCAATCCCTTTCTGTTCTGAAGTTGTTGTGGGATACATAATATTTTTTCGTCATTGTCGGCGCGCATGTTCCGCAAGGAACAACGTGCTATCCTTTTGCCACAATGTCTGTATTTTTCGATTTTTTTTGCAAAATGGTCTCAAACGATAGAGTTCGACTCACTGATGAATAATCCGACGTCAAATTCAATTCTGTCCGTCCGGTCCGGCCAGCCGTTAGCACGATAATTCTCGAACGGATTGAAATCTGCAGGGCAGATTTGGAGCCTAAATATCTCGGACGAGTTCGTTAACGTACGAAATCCACCAAGCGGTTTCACAGTTATGGCCATTTTTAGTAAAAACGTTTTCTATGAATATTTCCGGAACCGATTACTCGATCTATCTGAAATTTAGCATCAAATTGTAGAATCATTGCAGATGCATGCAAAGTTTTGTATTAATCGGATTGCCGTAAAATGGCAAAAAAAATTAAAAAATTTTAAAATTTTGTTTCCACCATTACTCGAAAAATACTGATCTCATTGAATTGAAACTCAGTAGTTAGATCCAAAAGACCAACGCAAACACTTTTGCAAAAAATTACTAGATACCATTTTGCGGAATATTTTGCTTGAAATTCCGAAACCTATTTTTTTTAAGTTCATGCTGCCCCTTCCTAGCATTTTTCGTTATAGGCATGAGCTTAGACACAGCACTGTTAATTTATGACCTAACAGTGAATGGTGTCCACTACCCTCTGGGTAGATCTCCGCCTCGTTCTATCCGCTGACCTTGAAACCCTCATCATTCAATTCAAATTAGCCAACGTGAACACGCGCGCCAAAGAATAATGACTTCACGTCAGTGCTTTTTCATATTCTTTTTAATTCTCTAGTTATACGAACCTCAAAAATTTCACATACGTATTTGTGTATTCTACAACTAGTTACTATGTTTCATTTCGATCCGATCTGTATTTTTTGAGTTATCGAAAGAACTATAATCCAGATGAGTATAACTGCGAAACCGTGTGGCTGATTATGGCCCCTCCTCTTCTATTTAAATCGAGAACGAAAATCGAATCTAGGGAAAGAAGTTCTATAACAAACTTAACTTTCTCATTCGGATGCGCAACCTACCCTGGAAATTGCAAGTCTCTTTCTATTTCCGTTCAAAAGTTATCGTGGCAACAGTCACCTATCCAGCTACTGAACTCACCCAAGGCTGCTCGGATCTCCATAATAGATCTGATCTTGTTCAAATTTGGAACCTCGGCTGTAAAGTATTATTCCAAAACCGTCTCGCCCATTATTCCTATTAACAAACTCAATTGTCACATTTGGATATACTCAAGTTATCGTGAGATAAATCATATTTTTGACGCTCTTGTCCCTCGGAACAGAGTGCTTATCAATTTGCCCAAATGTCCGTAATTTTCGAATTTTTAGCTGAAAATGGTCTTGAACGATTTGGTTCGACTCACTGATCAATAACCCGTGGTCGAAATCTATTCTGTCCGGCCATCCGGCCGGCCGTTAACACGATAACTCTCGAACGGAATGAGCTAGACTGTTGAAATTTTCAGAGTAAATTTGAGGGGATAAATATCTCGGTTAAGTTTGTTATTGGGCAAAATCGGCCAGATGGTTTCGGAGTAACGATTAAAAAAATATTTTTTTACATTACAACTTTTCAATTCAATTTTTTTTAAGATGCAATTTTATCATAAGAATCCAATGATATCATTTACAACTCTAACAAGCTAATACTTTCGGAGATATGATTTTTCAAAATTTCAATAATACATCGTAGTTCTATGTATTCACTGTCTGTGTTCACTGTTCATAAATGTCATCTTATCTAGCTATTAGAGTCATGTCAATTCGTAGTTTGAAAACAATTATCCGATTCTTGAATTTGTGAATATATACAAGACTTTTCGTTTTGAAACCAAAAATAATATTGACTGGTTGCATATTGAATAATTTACGTATAAATTCGGGATGATGTTTCAGAAGATGTAGAATTGGATCATTTTAATGATGTAATTTATGAAGGCATTAGGAAAGAAGAACATAATGGAATCATCAAAACAAATTACTGTTTGTTGACCACTGAGGTTAATATTACATTTTACTTCCTTAAGTAGTAAGACATGTTCCTATATACATTATTTTCATGATGTTGCTAGTTAATATATTTTGAACTATTCAAATAATTTGTTCATAAGCCTCTACTCTACTCAAATATCAGGTATAAATGGACAATCTGCTATGATTTTCTCCAGCCTTGCTTAGACATTTCGATGATACTTTCCTATATTCCGAGTTGTGAAAACTATGCACCGAGTGTAAGTTGCAACAACCCATTCCACGAGGTTGAATCATTGCAGATTGCTCATTTAATCTTGATAAATAAATTCAATGACAATTTTGGAGCTCTTTTTTTTGCGCTCCTCTTCAAATGATAATTCTTGAAACTTTTTTTTGAACGACAGTTTTTTCAAATTTAATTTCTTTCATGATGCAGTTCTATCATAAGAATCCATTGAAATAATTCCCAACTCTGAGAAACCAATACTTTCGGAGATATAATTTGTCTGTTTGAACAAGAGCGCCAAAAAGGGACGAGGAGCCAATTCCGTTCGAACGCCCGACCCTCCCTTCGAGCAAAGGTCCTACCCACCACCATCGACCGTCCAACTGGAGGCAAGTTGATACAGTTGAACACTTTATTATTCAGTCTCATCGTCGCACATATGTTATTATCCTGCAATGGTCGACAGACTAATTAGCGCTTTCTTTCTTATGTATTCTAAATCCCATATTGCCAGAATTATATTCCAGACTTCATTTCAATCATTCATGATCATAATATTAAGTTATTATTTGTTAGATATGTATTTTCCTGTTATTTCTGCTTGTAATTATAATAGGATATTTCCCTGCTGAGGAAGTTCAGAACTACGAATGAAATATACCTACAGCTTTTTGTACAATAGTATGTCGTCTGTCTTTGTATATAATAATAGTAGCTTGTCTATGCGTACGACATTGAAATCATTATTTCATCATCCTACGAAAATAGATGAAAATCTAAAAAAGAAAACGATATTTATCGATACTAGACTCGGAAATCATCTGCGAAAAAATAAGAGAATCGCTTGATCCCTTCCATTCATTGGAATAATTGTAAACAAGGCACTGAAAAGCTTCATTGTTGTTTTGAAGGATTAATTTCCTTTAATGTGAATGAGTGATGACTACTAAATATGACTTCTTCATAACAACAATTGGAAACACGCCAGATCTCCCGATGAAGTCTTTATATCGCTAAATGATCGCTAATAGGTCTCGCCATTTCTGATATCCTGTGGCTTGAAGTTTATTATTCTTGACAGATTGGAGCTTTGTTCTTCCGCGTTCCGCATCATAATAATAATATTAACTTCAATAGAAGACCTGATGGCATACAATCAATGATGATACAACCTTTTGATTTTCAATGATTCTCTGGCATTATCTGTTTGTTGATAATGTTAGAATAGATTTGATAATTTCCCTACACCTTTACTAAGATGTCTGAAATCCTGGCGTGTTCACTGATTCGATTTTGTCTCGAACTTTTCGAGCGAATTGAATCGAATTTTGATTTCTCTTCTGAAGATGCTTCAATAAATACAGAGTATTAGATTTTGAAGAAAAATATATGGGATGAAATACCTATTTATCCTACATTGAAAGTTGTAGGAAGAAAGTTGTTGTAGAATTAAATAGTTTCAATTAAAGGATACAGGAGGAAGTCATAGTACCAATTAATAGCTGTCTTATTATGTGCAATATGACGATCTCGATTTTTCAAAAAAATTGACTCTAACAAACTAATACTTTCGGAGATCCGATTTTTTCGATGATTCCATAGAATGCTCAAATTACAATTTGCTTTTGTATATAAATCCAACGTATGAGGTGAGTCATAGACCTACGAATTTAATTCTTGGCGTTCTTGTTCCTCGGAACAGAATGCTTATCAATTTGTTTTCACAAGATATATATGACCCATACTCCTCGATTGAACAATATACCAATGCCAGGGCCTCGATTCTCGAGTCCATGCGATATCCAGTCGCATGGACTCGAGAATCGAGGCCCTGGGACACTGTTTAACAATGCCACATGCGAATGTTTGGGTTAAAGCATCTTGCAACTTCCGCCATATCATAGGCTTTTCCTGCAACTATACAGGGTGCACCAGGAGTACCTGTACATATTTTAATGGTGAATAGATGGTACCCAGGGGAGCCAGAAAACAACAATCGAATATGGGCTAAGGCTCTTCTGAGATACAGGGTGATTTATCGATTTCAGCAAAATTTTTGGTTAGCTATAACTCACGAACCATTCAACCAATTATTTTCATATTTTGCATTTATTGTCATTTTAGGTCAAAAAATTCAGCAAATGAACCATACCAAAAAGTGTAGACCAGAACTCAGATATTTTGATTTTTGCTTCACGCTCTAATAACACACCCTGTGCACGCAATATCAATTTGTCGTTAATATCATCTGATTCTTTATTTATCCTTCGAATAGAGTTTTTCATTAGAAGTATTAGAACGACGCACAAACCGTTAATTGTGTACCTAATTAACACTTTACATTTTTAAGCGCTATTTCTTCACAGAATATTGTGATGAGATCATCTTGAAATATAATCAATCAACCAAGAGTTATTAATATAAAAATAAAATAAAAACTTTGTTTTTAAATTTGAACTCACGATATGCATCTTTACCCTCCCATCATTTAAATATGGTAAATATGAATGGTAAATCAAATGATGAGATTTGTTGGTAAAAATACCAACAATTTTTAAGAACGTTCGTTACAAGAAGTACCTTCCGGAACGAACATCTTGGTCTTCGTTCTAGTATTATCTTGGGCACTAAAATATTTGGGTGGACTACATCTCAACACCATTTATAGATCTCATCCGGTACATTGTATTCTAAATTTTGAAATGTACTTGGGTCATGACAGAGTGAATGCAGGATGTGTGGAAAAACACATATTTCTTTCCCAAGATCTAAATCATTGAAAAGAGATAAGGACTCATGCTGACATATTGACGGCACTTTGGGCCAGTTTCTCAATTGTCAGTTAACTCAAGATTGCCGAGTTTTACGCGTTCATGAATATCGCTAAATACATGCGTAACTCGCAACGCTCAGTTAACTCGCATTGGAGAAACCGGCCCTCAGTTGCATGTTTCGGATTTTTTAGTAACTACTACTACTAACTTTAGAAACTAAATTATATATTTTTACCAACACATCTCATCATTTGATTTACCATACAGTGGATATTCAATTGATGGGAGGGTGAAGATGCATATTTAGAGTTCGAATTTCAAAAATAAAAGATTATTTTATTTTTATATTAATTACTCCTGGTTGATTAATTAGATTTCAGGAGGGTGTCATCACAATATTCAGTGAAGAAATGGCGCTTAAAAATGTAAAGCGTTAATTAGAAAAAAAATGTGGGAAAGCCCTGTGGGAGGGAACTTTAGCGCTCTTGTTCAAACTTTGACAAATTATATCTCCGAAAGTATTGGTTTCTCAGAGTTGGGAGTTATACCAATGATATCTTATGATAGAACCGCATCATAAAATGAAATAAATTAAATAAGAATACATTGATATCATTCCCAACTCGGAGAAACCAATACTTTCGGAGTTATGATTTGTTAAAGTTTGGACGGACTGGAAGCCGGACGGTCAGCCGGACATAATCGATGTTGACCATGGATTATTGATCAGTGAGTCGAGCCAAATCGTTTAAGGTCATTTTCAGCCAAAAATTTGGAAATTACAGATATTTGGGCAAATTGATAAGCACTCTGTTCCGAGGAAGAAGAGCGCCAAAAATACATATATCTAAATAGAAATTTAACCAAAAATGAACGGTTTGTGTGCCGTTCCGATGAAAACCCCTATTCGAAAGATAAATCTATGGAGAATCAGGTGATATTTACTACTAATTGATACTACATGTACAGGATGTGTTATTAGACAGTAGGTAAGTCAAAAATCAAAATATCTGAGTCTGTACTTTCTTCATATGATTCATATACAGAGTTTGTTGGCCTGAGACGACAATAACTGCCAAATTTGAAAATAATTCGTTGTACGGTTCGGGAGTTATAGCAATAATCAAAAGTTCTGTTCAAATCGATACCTAAATGACCCTGTATCTAAGAAACAAAGAGCCCTACCATATTTTATAGTTGTTTTCTTGCTTCCTCGAGTACCATCTATTCTCCATGAAACTATGTACATTTACTCGTGGAGCAGCCTGTATATAGCGATCGGATGCATTTTGAAAGTTCTTTTATCATCTGCAGACAATTGTTCCAACTCTTTAAGCATTCGTGGAATTTGTATGGGACAAGGCGGACGCGAATGTTATCACTTCATAGCATCACTGTTCTACTAATACGATTTGCTAGTTTTTGAACTGATTCACAATTTTATAATTTTGTTGTTGTTTTTGTTAATTTACTAGTTTGGTCACTATTTTCAGAATTAAACACGGAAGTATGTATAATATCAATGTACTGTGAGTTAAGATTTTCCTATATCCCACCAAACCTACACCAAAACGTCATTCTCATCATTTATTTGCACATAACAAGAGAACTATTGCTCCTAGACTTCGTCCAGTACGTCAATTAAAACTAGTTTATTAGACTCAACTTTCTTTCTATAGCTTTCAATGCTTTCATCGTAATATGAGTATTTCAGCCCATATTATTCTCAAAAGAAGACTTAAACTGGCTTTTTCAACTTTTAAAAGTCCACTCTCGGAATCTACGCCACCAAAAATATTGCGGTAGGGCTCAAATTATAGGTAATTTCATCTAGTTTGAAAGTTGTTCAAAGTATCTTTACGAGAGCTACATCCTTCAGAAGTAAAAGGTTGAAAACTGAAAAAAAGTCCGTAAAAACCACTTCGATTTTTTTTAGCTGTAAATTTAGTATAACACTACTGATATAATATTGTGTTCTAACAACAACCAGAGCTCAGGCTCGTATGTTCTGGGGAACATCGCGTTATTATTTTGCCCAAATGTGTGTAATGTCTGAATTTTTCGCCGAAAAAAGTCTCAAACGATTGGGTTCGGCTCCCCGTCCATTGCCACGATAACTCTAGAACGGAAAGAGATAGCGACTTGAAATTTTCAGGATAGGTAGCGCATCTCGATACGACGAACAAGTTCGTTAATAGGCATAAACGGCCCAACGGTTTCCGAGTAATAATTTTGTTGTTGAAGAATTCGAAACGTTTGTGAGAATCGTACCACTAGAAAATTTAAAAAAAAATTATCAAAAAATATTATTTCTGTCATCGTAACCTGAGAACAAAAAGAGATAGCGACTTAAAATTTTCGGGTAAGGTTATGCATCTGAATGAGAAATTTGAGTTTGTTTATAGGTATAATCGGCCAAACGGTTTTGGAGTTATACACATCTGAAATTTGGTTGTTATTTCCTCAATAACTCGAAAAATATTAAACCAATCCAATTCAAACATGGTTGTCAGTTGTAGAATGCCAACGCGAAAATTCTTGCAAAATTTTGGGAGGATTGTATAACTTGAAAATTAAAAAAAAATCATTGAAAAAAGTTATATTTATCAGAAACTAATCGTCCGACATCGCTGAAATTTTGCGAGAGCCTTCAAAACCTAACTCTACTGCGAAGTTCCAAGTTTGAACACGATCGGATCTAACGTGCGTTCAAAAAAATTCGTGGTCAAGTAGGCTATGGACTTATGAACTTCTATATTCTGCGTCTGATCAGACGCGGAAAATAGAAGTTCATATAATTCCATAGCCTACTTGACCACGAATTTCGTTATATTGTTGGAGATCAGAGCTAGGGTTGTCATCTCTGAGCTATTGGAATAAAGGACATCAACGACATCGGTCCTGGGGGAATTCGATTAAGACTGTCCAATACAGGAGAATGGAAAATAGACAATACACGCAAAAGCTCTTGACTTCCGTCAGTGCTTGAACCATTTTTTTTTGTTTTCATATAACTGGCCTATAGTCGATAATTGGCAATGTATAATCCAAATAGAATTGGTACCCTTTCGAACCTATCTCCTCGTTATTGCGTTGTAGTATGAGATTTCTCACACGAAATCCGACCGTAATCAAATTCACACGAAAATTACGTAAACCAAGCTCATCGGCAGTACGTCTTTAACGACGTGTGATATGATTAACGCAGCGAAACTATTCCTCCAATTATCAACATAATGAGATCAAGAATATCAACGGCATGGTGCTACTACCGTCGAAGAATACGTAATGGCGCGGTATTAACCTCATTCTTCTTCCCACGTAGAGTGAGTGATGTGCATTAATTGTGTTGGCGTTGTATGTGCTGCAACCGGATGCCAATAAGGTACGATCGTGATCGAAGTGAACAGCATAGGTATAGGTTAAGGTTGTTGCGCTGAACGCCACAATCGACGGAAGGATGCTGCACCACTTACTGGCCATAATTTTACTTTCTATCGATCGATTGTTTTTCATATCTTGCTGCTTAGTTGGTATTTGTAATGCTAAATTTCCTATTGAGTTAGGGAAAAATGAAAGAGCAACTATGGAAATTGCTGAAAATAAAATCAACCGGAAAATATTCACATATTATATGAATAGTTACAAACACTATAAAAGTAACTACACTCTTGTCCACTACTACAGTTTTGTCGTCTGACATATGTTTCGGAAACAAAGTTTCCATCTCCAAAGACGAAGCGTTACTAAAGCATGCAATCAATTTCTACATTCCAGTACGGGTTGACATTATACCCTTAGTCTTAGTCATAAACCAATTAGTGAGAATAATGGGTTGTTAATAGGGGTTAGGTCATTATTGAGTAAAAAATCCTTTCTCTTATACATTTCGATACCTTCAATTGTTCCTAGGTACGGTTTATTGGAATTTTTCAACAATTTGCCGGAATTTTCTGAAATTGAGTGGCCAGTTGTTAAAACGTGATTTGCAACCGCAGATTTATGGACGTTGTTGTTCCGAATGTGTCCCGTATGCTCTTTATAACGTGTGAGAATCTTTCTGGTTGTTCGCCCGATGTAACACTTGTTGCAATCTAAACATTTAATTTCATATATACCCGATTTTAACATGTCCGGAGTTTTATCGAATGTATTTCCTAGAAGCTGTTTAATTTTCGTGGAAAATTTGAAAGCCAGCTTTATATTAACCTTTCTGAAAATATTCTGGAGTTTGTTTTTTGTTTTCGGATGGAACGTGAACGCGTTGAAACCTTTTACCATTTTTATTTCTTTCGTTAGGGTTATGTTACTGAAGAGATTTGTATGTTTTGTTTGTTTGTCATTTTCTGAACTAATTGATGACTATACCCGTTTCTTTCGGCCATTTGGAAAATCATTTTTTTTTTCTTTCTTCAAATTTACATTGCTTAGTGGAATATTAAATAAGTGGTTAATGAGGAAATGTAAGCTTGCTGTTTTATGTGACCAGGGATCGATCGAATCAGACGAAATGTAAATATCAGAACTAGTAGGTTTTCTAAAAATGTCAAAACTAATTGGATTTGAGTTATCTCTGGATACTTTTAAATCTAAGAATGGTAAGTAGCCGCCTTTTTCCATTTCGAAGGTGAACTTAATTTACTTAATAGATGGGTATTTACTGTTTAAGGCCATAGTAAATTCGTTATTCTCAGAATTTAATTCGTACGAATTAGTTGAAAAATTTCAAAATCGATGATAAAGACCGCTTCATTTCGTGGAACGTAGTTTCTTTATTTCCAGACACCCCGGTTAAAATCGCAATAGAAAATTTGAAAGACTGGCTTCCTAGTTTAGATATTCCTCAAATAGAAATCAATGAGTACTTGATGCTAACCTCGCTTTGCATGGAGCAAAATAGCTTTTCTTTTAACAATAAATATTATATAAACAAAATTTCGGTACCGCCATGGGTAACCCCCTTCCCCCCTTTTTAGCTAATTTGTTCCTCAGTAAATTAGAACTTGAAATTAAAAAAGAACACAAATATTTTCCAAAGTTTTGGGCTAGCTACCTAGATTACATATTTGGAATTGTTGATGAAAATTTTGATATTAACGAATTTGCTATGGCCTTAAACATAAATACCCATCTATTAAGTTTACCTTCGAAATGGAAAAAGGCGGCTACTTACCATTCTTAGATTTAAAAATATCCAGGAATAACTCAAATTTAATTAGTTTTGACATTTTTAGAAAACCTACTAATTCTGATATTTACATTTCGTCTGATTCGGTAGCTCCTTGGTCACATAAAACAGCCAGCTTACATTTCCTCGTTAACGGGTTATTTAATATTCCGCTAAGCAATTTAAATTTCAAGAAAGAAAGCCGTGGAAAATGATTTTCCAATTGCCCAAAGAAACGGGTATAGTCATTAATAAGTTCAGAAAATTTTCAACAAACATAAACATAAAAATCTCTTCAGTAACATAACCCTAACGAAAAAAATAAAAACGGTAAAAGGTTTCCGCGCGTTCACGTTCCATCCGAAAACAAAAAACAAACACCTGAATATTTTCAAAAAGTTTAATATAAAACTGGCTTTCAAAACTTCCCCAAAAATTAAACAGCTTCTAGGAAATACATTCGATAAAACTCTGGACATGTTAAAATCGGGTATATATGAAATTAGATGTTTAGATTGCAACAAGTGTTCCGTCAGGCAAACAACCAGAAACATTCTCACACGGTATAAAGAGCATACGGGACACATTCGGAACAACAACGTCGATAAATCTGCGGTTGCAAATCACGTTTTAACAACTGGCCACTCAATTTCAGAAAATTCTGTCAAATTGTTGAAAAATTCCAATGAAGCGTACCTAGGAACAATTGAAGGCATCGAAATGTATAAGAGAAAGGATTTTTCACTCAATAATGACCTAACCCCTATTAACAACCCATTATTCTCACTAATTGGTTTATACTAAGGGTATAATGTCAACCCGTAGTGGAATGTAGAAATTGATTGCATGCTTTAGTAACGCTTCGTCATTGAAGATGGAAACTTTGTTTCCGAAACATATGTCAGACGACAAAAAACTGTAGTGGACAAGAGTGTAGTTACTTTTATAGTGCTCATAATGAGTGAACTCAAAATAGAATAAATAGTTACAAAAATATTTAGGGGGTGATGAATAAATTAATTCTTTTCCTCAGAAACCGTGAACTTCAGCAAGAAATAACATGAGACCTTATTTGTTAAGAATAGAACAAGCTATCCGAAATTAATTTTGTTATTGTAAAATATGAATATGGAAAAAAGTTTCTTGTGAAACAATGTATAGGGGCGGCTTTTTCTACCACCTGCAATCATAGAGGAAGACCACCAAACATTTTTTTGAGTACCTTCTCACTCGCATGGAATTAATTTATTCTTACCCGTTTTTTGTTTTTTTAAGAAAAAAATTGAAAACTGCTTTTCGGGCGCCATCTTTAGGGGGCTGTAACTAAGCATAGGGGGCTTAAAAAAGAAAAGTTTATATAGAAGACCCACCCTATTCTTTAAGCAAGTAATCACCCCCTAAATGTTTCGGCAACTATTCATATACAACCCTGTATAATAGAATCATTCCTAAATGAGATATTGTATATTTTAAAACATTTTTTTTGAGTGCAACATTTTTCGATATACAGTATCATCATCAGGTATTGAATAATAACAACCAGGTTTGGATGTAAATATATACTATGCGATGGGAGATGCATTCATCCTTCTATAGTTTTTTTCTGGGTTTCTCCCCCAAACTCTGAAAAATATCAATAAAATATTTTTTTTTATTGTTTTGAATTTGATTCTGCTTTAGAAACACTAATACTAATGATATGATGAAATAATTGATGTGCTTGAATACCACCTATTTTCAACCTGGTTTTCGACTAAGAGATGATCGACAAAATTTTGTAATGGCATTGGGTTCTCATTTGAGTAATCTATTCATGGAAAACTTAGGAGAAAATTTTGTGGATACATATTCGTTGAAACCAAAAGCTTGGTGGCGATATGCTGATAATATATTTGTGATTTGGTGGGGAAGAGTTAGACAGCGGGCCAAAGCTACTGTCCACAGGGGTTTCCCACTTTTTTAAACACCTTCAGCAAACAGACACATACAAATAAATATTAATGAAAAATGGCGATACCGTTGTTAATAAATCAACAAGTCCAGAGCGTTCCTGCCGATAGGGTCCTTCATAAATGGCTTCGTATAATTAATTTAGTTATTCATATATTTAGAAGCAATAGAGTACTGATGAAGGCCAAGAAGGCAGAAACGCGTCTGCTCTTGCTTTCTCGGCAAATCAATGAACCCCCTGGGGTCTATTTGACTTGTGAAATATATGCATAAGTATATTAATTATACGAAGCCATTTATGAAGGACCCTATTGGCAGGAACTTTCTGGACTTGTTGATTTACATACAAATAAATTTAATTTTCTATTTAAATCATCAACTTAGTGTAAAAGCAATGTTGGAAAGCCCCGTGGACATGAGCTTTGGCGCTCTTGTTAATACTTCGACAAATCATATTTCCGAAAGTATTGGTTTCTCCGGGTTGGGAATGATATTAATGTATTCTTAGGATACAAATGCATCATAAAAGAAATTGAATTATAAAGAGTGTAGTTGAAAAAAACTAGGGTGCCAAAAATAATTAATCCGAATCCACTAGAGAGATTCTACCCAATAACGAACTTATTCGGGATATTCATTCCTCAAATCTACTCTTAAAATTATATTATATCAATTGAAACTTATTCCAGATTTATTTTTACTTGAGATATTCTCAATACAATTTGATTAACTTAACAAAGTAAATATTTCCATCATCATATGGATTATTATCCAAGGGGAAAGAGGTAAACAAAAAGTGGGGGTACATTTATTTCAATAGCGATTCGTTTGTTTACGTAAAAATGTGCGTCGCCTTTGATAATTTTGTAGTTCAACCGGATTGAATTTACACCATTCTCATCGCAAATAAGTATGGGAAAGAGGGCACGACCCTCTCTCGTGTGTAGAGCAATTAAGCCAAGTGATGTCACAACATTTAGTCGGAGATATATTAGGTTTCCAAGAAAACTAGAGAAAACATTATCTACACGAAGGTAAACGTACAAGGGTTAACATCCCTTTCAATAAAAAGTCAACACATTCCAGTTCGTTAACTTAATGAAAAAAACTCCAAGGTGATTAGCTGCATATATTGCACACAATGTGCATCCTGGATTGAAGTATCTGAAAATTCTAAGTATCTTTTGCAGACACTTTGCTTTTAAGTAGAAGGCATACCATAAAGACGTTATTGCAAAGCACATATACAGTGTAGAAAAAAATAAAATCATGTGATTACCAATATTCATTATAATATTCCCAAATCTTATTATAATAATACTAAACTTATTTGGCTTCGAGATATAATGAAAAGATAATTAAAAAAAAACATAACTCTGTGTTTTCCAGATGGCACCATGGATACTACGTAAAACTCTTTCTGTATGGGTGTGTATAGACTACGCGCGGCAAACCCTCGAACATTGAAACGCCAGGCGGCCGGCCTCGCGTAAAGCTGCGTATAAGCTACGCGCGGCAAACCCTCAAACATTGATACGCGAGGCGGCATTCCACTTTTTATACAGACATGCCTCGTGCGGCTACCCCGCCTACATAGCGCGAGGCCACCTCGCGTATCAATGTTCGAGGGTTTGGCTCGAGTAGTTTTTACGCACCTTTATGTAGGTGGACGGGGTTGCCGTGCAAGGCATCCTCGTATAAAAAGCGCGAGGCCACCTCGCGTATCAATTACTACGTTTCCATGCACTTTCTCGATCCGTATTGAACCAATGCGCATGTTTTGATACGAATTAGATGAAATATGGTTTGATAGTTTATATGCCTTATCTGAAAGTAGTTTTCTGTAATTCAGCTTTATTGTAAACTCGCATACTCAACATGGGAAGATTGAATAAAATTTAAAAACACAAAATATGAAAAGAAAATTATTCTAAAAATCTTAAAAAGTGATGAAGAACACCATAATTTCACAAGGAATTTAGTTAGTCTGGATGGTTATAAGGATTGAAAGTGCAAATCGTGAAAAATTAATTCAGAAAATTAGAAGAAAACCATTAAAGATATTGCAAAAAGTTACCTCGAACAATATGATATCATTTTTATCCCAAGAGATTTATTTCGATCTTCCAGCTTAGGAATAACGATTAACGTAACCTCAAAACAGGTTGGTTAGTATATCAG
Source organism: Halyzia sedecimguttata (assembly GCA_937662695.2). Taxonomy (NCBI): domain Eukaryota; kingdom Metazoa; phylum Arthropoda; class Insecta; order Coleoptera; family Coccinellidae; genus Halyzia; species Halyzia sedecimguttata. Next base: position 69,190,351 of record OW569411.2, read on the forward strand.
ATTCGTCAAACAAATAAATTTGGTGTACTTCTGAAATATGTATCTCTCAAAACTACTCTCAGTGCGTATCTGGTGTACCATACACATTGAATCGATTTGAAAACACTCGATCCTTTTCAAATCGCATTTACTAATTCGCATTTGAGTATTAAATTCGGATTGAAAAAATGTTTACATGATTTTTCAATGCGCATTACGGAATACGCATTGGCTCAAAACGGTTCGAGAGGATGCATGTAAACGTAGGAAATAAACGAGGGTTTGCCGCTCGTAGTTTATACGCAGCTTTAGATACTTCAGAAAACCCGAACACAAAAAGAAGTACGTCACTTGTTTCATGAGAAATTTCCGAATTTTTCGCCTGTAACCCAAGGGACATTAATTTTTTTGCTACATGTTTTATTACGTATTAGTATCTGATATAGTACCAAATTTCGCTAATCAGCTGATTTTATTTTTCTGATTTGATTCTTGCAATAAACATGAAAGTGATAACATTTTTGAGTAGAGAATGACCTTTCAAACGATGTAAAAAAGCACATACTTCCTATTTGAAAAATTAGGGGTTTTATCTGTCTTTCGAAGGGGGTTGGGTAGGGTTCGCATTTTTATGATGAAAAAATTAAAATTAAAATTTAACGTGTTTCGGCATTTTCTATAAATATGGAAATACGGTAACCAAGATAATGAATTTATTCAATTTTACTTTTCCACGCCGTATATTTCTGCTGCATTATTAAAATCTCACCACGTCAGCCCTACATGTGTAATTTGAGGTGTCGAATGATCCCAGCGAACTGACTCGTGTAGAATATACGAAGGAGAGATCCAACCACATAATACTGCGGAAGGCCATTCAGCACATATCTAGAATTGGATACCAACTTTGCCGACCAGTTTCACGCGATGACAGCGACCTGTCATATATGACTCGAAGAGCCAAAGCGATTCCCCACAAACTTCACAAGATCCCAAGATGATAGCAAAAAGGATGGCATGCCTCACACTGTCGAAAGCCTTGTTAAAAAATACTCGTTCCAAAAATGTTCTCGTAAATTATACTACCGAATTTTCCACACTCACTGTACTACGCAGACATAAATTGCTCAATAAGTCGCTTGAATCCTAAAATTTATTAGTATATCGCGTGTTCGTAAATTATATAGCACCCATTGACATAACAGATATTATTGAAATTAGTAGTGTAACGAACGATATTTTACAATGAGGATCAAATATCACTGGTTTATGGTATTAAAGAAAATTTGTATTTGTGTAACGTTCGTTGTTATTGGCGATCTATAAACAATTATATAAAATGCTGGCTAAATCATTTGCTACCCAACCCATCTAGACCAAGAATCGTGAGATGCCTATAATATCTTTCTCAAGAACGTGAGCTCCATAAGATAGAAAATTATTTCAATCAGACTATTCGAGGAACCCCCTTTCCCATATACTGAACAAAAGTGATCGTATTGGAACCTTGATTTCAATATTCACTTATATTATTATTATAGGTCTACATACTGTCCCGAAATGTTAAATGGTAAATTCTACGTCAAAGATAGGACGAAAACTCTGACTCTGATTTCTGTTGAAGTGAATTCCCTGAGGATGTTTTTTTTTATTTTTTCTGGAACTGATGGAGGAAGTGGTCGAAAATTTGTACATCTCTTAGATATTTGGGCCTTTATGAAATGGAGTAAAACAAATGGATCAGGTCAAGTCGAGCGTTAGCCAAATGCTCCTTTTTTTTTCATGGAATATTTTCGGTATTTTGAAAAGATAACCTTGTAGACGATACATTTCTAGTATCTCTTCTCAAAAGAGGCATACTGAATTCAACAGCCTGTATTTCGAAAGCCCAGACTTTATAGATATAGGTACCATTATGGAGTTTTCGTCCTATTTTTGGACGTATGTTCCATGGAAAAGCGTGCTAACATTTCTCAAACGATTAGGTTCTACTCACCGATGGAGAATTCGAGATCACATTCAATTCTGTCCGGCTGGCTGTCTGTTGCCACGATAACTTTCGAACGGACAGAAATAGCGACTTAAAATTTTCAGGATAGGTTATGCATGCGAATATGACGGTTGAGTTCGTATGGGCATAATCGGACCAACGGTTTTGGAGTTAAACCTATTCCGAAATTCTTTTTCCTCAATTACTCAAAAAATACCTATCCGATCCAATTGAAACTTGGAAATTAGTTGTAGGATGTCAACGCGCAAATGTTTGATTTTTGCGAGTTTCGTGAGGATCGTATCATTAGATAAACCAAAAATTCTTAAAAAATGTTATACTTCAGTAACTATCACTAATCACTGGAAGAGCTCTTTATATCCCACTCAAAACCACGGTCCTGTAACACCGGCGTTAAATCCACTTCATCATCCGATTCTGTGTCAGGACAGCATCCATCATAGAATAGTGAATAATATCTAAGGATTAGATAAAGTCGGCGCCATTTTTGATTCGTTTGATTGGTTGAAATTTTTACGGAAATCCCTATAATTTGACGAAAGATTTTGAAACATAGGATTTCTTGGAAAATCCAAAGAATTTTCGTAAAAATATCAACGGCACAAGTTAGCACAATTTTTTTCACTCATTTTTGGGAAGAAATAAAAATGCTGGACTTACTTTTCGATTAATTCTTGATTTTCCGGAAAATTACGGGGACTTCGAACGGCACAACCCATTACAAATTTAGAACAATCTACTTCAGCCGTTAAAACCTACGTTTGTGCGCTCTTGTTACTGGTAACAGAGTGTACTTATCAATTTGCCCAAATGTCTGTAATTTTCAAATTTTTGGCTGAAAATGATCTCAAACGATTTGGTTCGACTCACTGATCAAGAATCCATGGTCGAAATCGATTCTGTCCGGCCGTCCGTCCGGCCATCCGTCCGTTAACACGATAACTCTCGAACGGAATGAGCTAGACAGTTGGAATTTTCAGAGTAGGTTTTGGAAATAAATATCTCAGCTAAGTTCGTCATTGGGCAAAATCAGCCTGATGGTTTCGGAGTAACGAAAAAAAAATTTTTTTTTACATTACAAATTTCAAATTCAAGATTTTTGAGATGCAGTTTCATCATAACAATACACTGATATTCAACTCTAACCAGGTAATACTTTCGGAGACATGATTTCTCCAAATTGCATTAATACATCGTACTTCTACGTTATCACAGAATTCGAATTCTATGTGGCTTTGTTCTATCTATGTTCACTGTTCGTAGGTACATATAATCTTATCTACTTATGACAGATATGTCAAATATATTGATTTCTGTTCTAACAAAGTATGATTGAAATCAAAATGAACAATTATAGGATAGTATCATTGTGAAAACAAAACCGGAATATTATCTAAGTTTCAATTGATATAATATAATTTTCAGAGGTGATTCGAGGAATGAATATCTCGGATAAGTTCGTTATTTAATTTCAATTTAGTTTCGTTTATGATGCAGTTATATTATAAAAATCCATTGATATCATTCCCAACTCTGAGAAACCAATAATTGCGGAGATGAATTGCCTAAGTTTGAACAAGAGCGCCAAAGTGCCTGTCCACAGGGCTTTTCCACATTTTTCGAGAACTGTTGGCTGATTTGACACATTTTGCCGAATATTTTGGGAACCGTTTGAAATAAAAAAAAATTAAAGGCACAAAGCATGAGAATACTATCACATTTTTTTTTTAAATAAAAAAGTGCTGGGCCAACGTTACTCACATGGATATATCTGTATCAAGAAGATTGTAAAAAATTCCTTATAGGTATACCAAAGCATACTATAATGTGAAAGAGTTCTTTTATGTTACAAATTTTCTTTCATCTTCTTGAATCATATAAAGTTTTAGTTGACTTGTCCTATACCTACATATTCTGTAGGTTCGAGGGGAATCAGAAGGATTATTATTATTCTGCACCCAATAATTAACAGTTGAAAATAATCCGCCACAAAATGGCTGTTGGCCTGTGTTCAATAACCGGGAGCGCTTAAGTTCCTAACATTTTTTTTATAATTTTACGTACTTCGGAATGTAACCTGCGGAAATTCATATTTTGCCTGCACGATTCAATACGAGGTGTATTATTAGGGAAATGATAAACCAAAATCCACTTCAATCTATCGCAAATGATACCGCATTGTTCACGACAAACTCAACGAGTATCCTGATTGTAAAGCAAGTAATAACTAATGATAGTCTCCCATTCGTCAGATCCATATGAACCGAACAACCTTTCTCGTACATATGCATGAATCCTCACAATCAATTTGCACACGGGAGAATGCAACCAAGGAAAGGTTCGAATTCCTTCAGAAAGGAGTGTTCAGGATTGGTGATTGCTCAGTCCTCCCTAGAATCAGATATCGTCGATCGCATGATGCCAGGCTACGTCTGTTCTTGTAATTAAATGAACAATGATTGATAAACACACACTTCCTGAATAATTGATTAATATCAATCAATGCGTATTATTTTCATCCGGTAGGTAATCCTACCGGATGAAAATAATACGCACAGTATGAAGAAACAATACAGATATCCTTCTCGATTGTGGTTGATGCCTTAATCGAAACTTAGATTCGGATGTAAATGACTTATCTGAGTTATCCCTTTATCGTGATATCTTGAACATCCATATAGTCCAAGATCTCAGGGCCACCAGACGTCACGTATTTTCTGACGAACGAAAGTGGACGATTGAGCAGCGTTAGTATGTACTAAGAACGTAGGCCTACCTGCTAACTTGCTTAGACGGCCAATTTTCAGGTACCAGGTAATCAAGGTACATAAAAACATCACTTACCTCACGTATTTTCTCAAAGCTGATTTTCACGGATATTTTAGGCAATATCCTCAAAAATAAGTCGCCAATACTCCCAGACACTTTCTGTCGGCCATTTTGTTTTACAGACGCTTTAAAGCTTCCGAAATAATTACTTGATGTCACGTAAATTGTGATGCTCCATTGTAACACTATCGAGTTTTTGACATTTCATTAAAAAATAATTGAAGTTTACTCGAATTTATCAAAACAGCATGCAGGATATAATTCTAGAATTATTGTGGACAAATGAGCACTATTTTACAAGTTAATCTTTAATTTTTTTCCTAATTTTCAAACTTTCAGCTAGTTTTTTTTTATATTAAAAATTAATTGATATGAGTAAACTATCAGAGAGTAATAGAGAGAAAGAAGTCAATATATCCTAATACATGTCTCACTCATTCTCATGCGCGTGGATAATGCTCTCGTGCTCCTACCCTCAGAGGCATTTACATTGAGTTTAGGGGCAGATTGTCCCCTTGGATTGATCTGTCTTCCTGTAAAAGGTTTTAAAATAGTTGTCTGGTGGACATATATTAAAATGGAGCATCGGAATTTACGTGACGTTAAGTTGTTATTTTGGGAGCTTTAAAGCGTCTGTAAAGCAAAATGGCCGACGGAAAGTGTCTGGGAGTATTGGCGACTTACTTTTGAGGATATTGCCTAAAATATACGTGAAAATCAGCTTTGAGAAAATACGTGAGGTAAGTGATGTTTTTATGTACCTTGATTACCTGGTACCTGAAAATTAGCCGTCTAAGCAAGTAAGCAGGTAGGCCTACGTTCTCAGTACATAGTAACGCTACTCAATCGTCCACATTTCGTTCGTCAGAAAATACGTGACGTCTGGTGGCCCTGGGATCTTACTCTAATAGTGTTATCAATATGAATAGGAGTGTAGTCTAAAAACACTATAGATATATTCTTGGGAACATTTATTCGCTTATAAGGCTGACATGTTTCGGCATTCCGCCATTCTCAAAGCCACCTGAAATGTTGTTACTAAGATGTAATGTGAGTTGACTGAATATTAAACAAAATATTGAATTTAAAAAACTCACAATTATAAATGAAGTTCCTATCGAAAGAGTGTGTTTGTCATCATCAAATATCCAAGTCTAGAGTCGAAAAATTGCAAATACGCGAAGGAGGTTATTCTAAAATATCAACCAATATCTCTCACATGTCAAACACTAACAGTATAAGGCTTGTTTCACATGCATACGGTTCAATTCGGTTCGGTTCGTTTTCGGTTTCCATTCGTTCGCTGGCGACAAGTGTGAAACGGTGCTTCAGTTCAGATTCGATACCGAATAGAAACCGTACAGCACCGAATACTCCCTCGACACGAATAGGTTTCAATCAGGTTTGGATTCGTGCGTAGGGAATACAGATCAACCGGAGCGTTCACACAAACACGGTTTTAACCATAAAGTAATAAATATTTACATATGTTTTCTGCCTCGTTCTGTGGTTTCAACCTCAAATCGAGGAGATATCTTTCAATATTTCCCGAATTGTTCAAATATAGATACATAAACATAAATACATCCTTTCGGGATGTTGTTGCTATCTCAGTATTCATGAGAAAATGAGGGTTTACCAAATGTGGATCGATTAATTTCTGCTGTAAATCTAAACAAGTGCTGTGGGACAAAAACGAACAATATAAAGCTAAATTAAAGACACAGGAAGCATGTAAAGATGTTTGTGTCCAAATTTTGATTAACTTTGATGAATCTGACGTCGCGAAAAAATTGGAATTGTGATTGAGCCTGTGTTTCGGAAGACATAATATAAAACCTAATATGAACCGTATATGTGTGAAAGGGCTTCATTCGTTTTCGGTTAAAACCGAAAACGAACCGAACCGAATGGAACCGTATGCATGTGAAACAAGCCTAACAGACTGAGGTCGAGTGAGTTAATTACGAGCTACGTCAAAATCACAAAATTGAAAAATACGAACGAAAAATATAAAAATTCAAAAAATAAATGTATCTAAATAGAAATTTGAAACAAGCAAAAGCTTCAAATTTTTTTTTTCGGCAACCGTCTGGGAAGTGCCCACTTCCCGGACGCTTTTTCTTTGAGAAAGAAGCATTTCCCGGCCTAGTCCGGGAAGTACGTACTTCCCGGACTAGGCCGGTAGAATCACATCGTTTTGGTCATTGTAAATATGAAAATCTTGGTAGGTATATTTTTGATAAATGAAGTTACCATAGCACTGAGAAAACGGCTGACAGTTCATATAAAATTAGTTAACATGTTATATTTTCTGTTCTGTTTAATTTGAATAAGAATCAAAATATATAAAAAAGAAATGTGTCGTCTCATTGATTTGTTATTCTACACGGTTGCCGAAAAAATATTGTTCGCAACACGCCCGAAAAAGGTTTTTTTGGACTCATAGACTTCAAGGACTCGCTTACGCTCGTCCTAGAATTTTGTCTATTCGTCCAAAAAAACCCTATTTTCCGGACTTGTTACGTAAATTACTATTTTCAAAAAAATTTTTGTGGAAGGTCTAGTCGAACCATCAAACAAACAAGTATAGAATAATTTTTTTTTTCAAAAATTGGCAGCTGAATTCAAAAATCACCAGATAAACAAACTAATGTGAATATTTTTAACATTGAATTTCATTTTTACATTAGTTTGTTTATCTGGTGATTTTTGAATTTAGCTGCCAATTTTTGAAAAAAGATAAAAAAAATATTCTATACCTACATATGTTTGTTTGATTCTTCGACCAGATCTTTCACAAAAAATTTTTTGGAAAAAATTTTTTGAGCTTTTTATTGTTTCAAATTTCTATTTAGATATATGTATTTTTGGCGCTCTTGTTCCTTGGAACAGAGTGCTTATCAATTTGCCCAAATGTCTGTAATTTTCGAATTTTTGGCTGAAAATGGTCTTAAACGATTTGGTTCGACTCACTGATCAATAATCCGTGGTCGGAATAGATTCTGTCCGGCCGGCCGGCCGTTAACACGTTAACTCTCGAACGGAATGGGCTAGACAGTTGAAATTTTCAGTAGGTTTGGGGGATAAATATCTCGGCCAAGCTCGTTATTGGGCAAAATCGGCCAGAGGGTTTCGAATTCAATTTTTTTTTAAGATTCAATTTCATCATAAGAATCCATCGATATAATTTTCAACTCTAACAAGATAATACTTTCGGAGATATGATTTCTCGAAATTTCAATAGTACATCGTAGTTCTATGTTTTCACAGAATACGAATTTTATCTGTCTGTGTTCTATCTGTGTTCACTATTCTTACATGTAATCTTATCTACCTATGACAGACATGTCAAATGTCAACAAGTAACAAAGTATGATCCAATACAAAATAACCAATTATAGGATATTATAATTACCCATACCCTATATGCCCTTGGATAATCCATATGATGATGGAAATATATAATTTGGTAGGTTTATCAAATTGGAATATCTTCAGTGAAAACAAAACTGGAATATTGGCTAAGTTTCAATTGATATAATATAATTTTCAGATTGGATTTGAGGCTTGAATATCTTCGGATTAATAATTTTTGGCAATTTTGTTTTTTTAGAGTAATTTGATGATGAGCGGACGAAAACGAACATTGTAGAAAATTTACAGCAAAGGCTTTGAAGCTTCTGAAAAGAGATATGTACCATCCAGGGAAGAAATGTCTGGTTCTCTTTACGTTTGGTAAAAAGTAGTTTAATCAGTTCATTGAAACTCACTCTTTCATTCATACTACTCCAAGTAGTTTAACTTTTTTCAGGGAAATCTTTGATTGAGTTCGTATCAGTGACAAGCAAAGATTTATTCCCCTGACTGAAACTTGACAGTATTTTCCTGCAAGAGAATGTGTTATTGTGGAATGAAAACTCTGCGAAGTACGAGTATGTATATTGAAGCAAAAAAAAATATTTTAGATTAAAAACAGTCAATGACACAGCTGAACGAGATGCTAAATTAGTGCTGGAGGTTGATTGTTTGATTACTGCAGATGAAGAACAGTAAAATGGAAAAATCTGAATTAATAATAAGATATATTGTACTACTTTTATTAGTTGCAGAAAGTTTATCATATAAATTTGTGTTTTGATCATAATTTATCTAATAGAATGTATTTAAGTGATGGTCTACGGGCAGAGTTAGAAAATGGGTTTAACAGCTATTTTCGAAAACTTCAAAGCTATAAGTCGGCACGGGATAAAATCAACGTAGGAGGTTGAAATTCTGTACTTGGGTAACTAATAGACTAATAAATATAATAAGAGGGTGTGCGTTTCGAAAACTAAAAAAAAGTTTTTTTTTTAACATATAAGGGACACCCTCACATTACTCACATTACATCTTGATCTTAGTAACCATTTCAGGTGGCTTTGAGAATGGCGGAATGCCTTATAAGCGAATAAATGTTCCCAATAATATTGTGTTTTTAGACTACACTCCCATTCCCATTCCCAGAAATGATGGAAAATGGAATCATTTAATAATTGTGGATTATGGTTAAAAGAAGTTGTGAAAAGCCAATTTAACAAGACGGATATTTGTAATGTGTACATTAAGATAATTCATTCGGAACTTGCACACTGACTCCAATTAATTTAATATTTTAGACCATGGAATTAGAGATGAAAAAAGTAGTATTATTCATTAAAAATTTCTGTAACAAAACACGAAAGCTCAAATCGCGGAAGCAAAATATGCCGGAATTAACAATCAACAACCACAGCCCCAAATTCATAATACACATACATTTTTCGACCGATTCGTAAATTAATCAAATACACAATTTTCAAGTAAGGAAATACGATTGTAGAGTAAAGGCTTCAAATAGAATTTGACTACTTCGGTTAATGGAGATCATTTGTAACAAATTGGTAGATACAGAAATAATACATACATAGTCCACAACAAAGCAACAATGGATGCATTAAATATCTAGCAGCAGATTTTAAAAGCACAAGTATTTTCCAAGATCGTTAACCCAAAATTGAGAATCGTAAGAACATTAAAATCAAAAAGCGCTGAGGATAATATTATTTCCACGAAAGCCGATGAGGGTAATACTGTAATCGCAACAAAAAATTACGATTATGTACATTAACAAAACAGAAAACTTTATTGAAGCACAAAATTATAAAATTACTTAATACGGATCCGACTGGAAATTAACAACGGGCAATTAAGCATATTTTAAAAGAAGTGCAGTATTTAATTGATGAGATTCAAAAATTTAAATAAATTCTGCGTGATCCTCAAGCTCTACAATTGTACTCTCTTGTTAAACTCTATAAACCATATAGAAATAATAGACCCGTATTTCATACATTTCGGCACCTGAAGTCAACATTTCGCGTTTTCTAATGAACCCGATTAAAAATTATAGAAACTTCAACACAAAATTTTTGATCAAGAGATCGCTTGAACCAGTAGAAACAAATAAAAATCCTTCCCTATCAGCCTAATTCTTACCATTCGATGTTGTCACTCTTCTCCCTATAGTATTTCACGCCAGGATACAGTGAGAATAATGAGGAATTTATTAGATAAACAAGTTGGAAAATCACTGTCGCTAGGAGCTTTGGTACGCTTGTTCAAACGTATAGCCAGAGTGGTCACCCATTCTGGCACTGAACTCGTCCAAAGGTGCTTAGCTCCAGAAAAAAATATGATATCCCAATTTTTCCAAGAAAATAATTTGTAAACAAGCGCTCAAAAAAAAAACTGGTGTCAAACGATTAGTTTCGACTCAAATACACACATTCACGGTTGAGTCGAAAATAAATAGTGCTGTTTGTGATGGCGTAAGGACCCATTCAGATACATAAATTTACTGTTGGGTCGAAAATAAACAGTGCTTTGTTTGTGATGGTGTAAGGACACAAATCAGTTCAATCATACAATTGTGCCATGAGATAAAAAACACGCTGAATTGAAATTCGTAAAATAACTGATAATATACGAAATTATTCACTTTTCACATAATATTACTGAAAGCCCGACTTAAATTCAGTAGATATAACATTCATCGTAGTTATTATTTCGATAGAAATGAAAAAAAAAAAAATAAATAGAGCAATTTCGGCTACAGGAATCGATCCTGGTACCTTGGCATGTTGCCTTTTCGAGAACTGTCCGAATCGGCATATTTTATGATCTACACAAACACGTCATGATTCATTAAATTCTCTCCAGGTTCGTCAAAAATGAAAATCTGATGACGATTGTCGAGTATAAAATTATGGCACATCTCGATCGTTGAAATTTTCCGATATTTCGGCAATATCTTCACCAATACAGATCCGATCTAGTTCAAATCTTGAACTTTACTGTAAAATAAGGTTTTGAAGGCTCTCACGGAATTTCAACGATATCTAACGGATAGTTTCTGAAAATCAGATTTTATTATTTTCCAGTCATGTGATCCTTACAAAAATTAGCCTAAGTCTTCGTGTTGATATTTTTAACTATCTACCTCGCTTTAATTCGATCATATCCGTATTTTTCGAGTTATTGGCAAAACAAAATTTCAGATGGCTATAACTCTGAAACTACTCTGTGGATTTTGCCCATTAACGAACTTAGCCGGCGCATTTGGACTACAAAGCTACTCAGAGAATTTCAACTCTCTAACTCATTGCGTTCGAGCGTAATCGTGCTGACGGCCGGATGCCGGACATAATCAGTTTTGACCTCGGATTTTACATCAGTGAGTCGAAACTAATTGTTTGAGACCATTCTCGGCCAAAAGTTCGAAAATTACAGACATTCGGACGAATTGCTAGGCACTCTGTTAACCTGAACAGCTCGCCAAAAATGAAGATAATATATGATTAAGTTACAGTAGTGAATAATTATATAGGTATCGGAAAAAAGGCAGACATTTTTGAACAAGAATTAAGGAACACCATCTTAGCTACCAACACAAGAAAATTGATTCTATTGTGAAATGACATAGGCGTTCTTGTATTGTTAGATTACACGAAAGCTTTCGATACGATAAACCATGACATTCTTGTCGCGATTTCACATTTCTTGGGTTTTGAAGACGGCGCATCCAAGTTCTTAGAGTCATTTCTTACTGACAGATTCCAACGTGTTTGAGTAGGTGATAGAGACTCTTCAAGGAGAAGATTATATTCTGGTGTTCCGCAGGGAAGCATTTTGGGATCCCTTCTCTACACTATGTACACAATCAGATTCCAAAACTCGCTCAGATTTTGTAGTCATCACTTTTACGCTGATGATACACAGATCTATTGTTCCTTCGGATTTGACGATGTTGCTGAATCAACGTGTTTGATAAACGTTGATCTTGCCCACCTGTTCGAAATCTCTAGTGATCACTTATTGAAGTTAAATCCTGGTAAAACTCAAGCCCTTTTATTTTGTGAAAGTTCAATTCGTCAAACTTCCTTGGAGAATATTGTTTTAAAAATTGGTGATGATGTTGTGCCTTTCACGGATCATGCAAGGAGTCTCGGTTTAACTGTTTAACAGTAAATTGTGGGTTGAGATTCAGTAATCACTTCACAAATAAAGTGCAATTGGCTTACTCTACAATAAAGATGATATACGCCCAGAGACATTTCTTGGACATCGATACGAAAAAGATGTTATGTGATTCTCTTGTGCTGTCCCATTTCGATCATTGTGATGGAGTTTACGGTCCCTGTTTGGACTGCGCGGATAAGAAGCGAATTCAGAAGGTGCAAAATTCTTGCTTAAGATTAATTTTTGGAGTTCGTCGTTATGAGAGAATTTCTCACAGGCTTAGAGACTGCAACTGGCTCAATATGTATAACCGCCGCCAATTACACATGTCCTGTTTTTTCTTCAAAATTATAAAATTTAGATGTCCGGCCTATTTACATGCAAAGCTAACATACCGAACCGATGTCCACAACCTAAATATTCGTCGCAAAAATTTGCTCACGATACCCTCTCATAGAAAGGAAGTATTCAAGAGATCATTCTCCTACAATATTGTAGTTGTCATGAATAATTTGATGAAATTGAGATTCTTCGATATTAGCTTAACCCCGTGTGTATTCAAGAGTAGATATAAGAGATATTTGTTGGATAGTCAAGTGTAAAAGAGGAACAAATCTCAGTCGAGTATCCATCTACATATTTTTTCCTTCCCCGTCCTCTCTTCCTGTCTCTACTTTTTGTTTTCCCTTTTTTCCCCCTTTTCCCTTCATTTTCTTCACTATATTTTTCACAGCCTGAATCGCTCATCTTGTTCATAAATATTCTGGGGCATTGGTGGAAGAACAGACCTGGGTTTACCTTGGTGTCTGAACCAATTGCCATTTGTTCATCTGATATGCCATTTGTACTAACTTTTGATGTAACTATATATATATTATGTAAGTCTTTCAAATGGGCAATAAATTTGTTTATTATTATTTATTATTATTATTATTTATTTTAAAACGACTACGACTGTTCCGAAGTCGCAGCGGTTAAATTCGGAGCTACTAGCACTCGGGGATCCGCGGTCTAGCTCCAGTGGAGATGGGAGTGGATTCCAAAAAGGGAACCTAGTAAATGGGCGCCAGGTAAATTTAATTCTCCCAGATACCCCAGCGTAATGTAATAATTCCTAAATAGACCAAAAGAATATTCAAGCTAAAATCAAACAATTTATTCCAATAGCTTACAACCCAGGTCTTTAGATTCAATAAAAAAAATATACTGTGAAACCCTGAATAAGGGTGGCGGAAATTGTACGTAGATATTTTTCCTTGATTCAAAAACGCGTCGCTTGAGCTCAGGCGCATCCACGTTTCTTATCTATGATCATATATGATTAACACAAATATTTCCCCAATTTCCGCTTTACAGCAATAATAATTTATATAAGAGGAAAGGTTTAACGGGTAATTCCGCAAAAGGTACCAGCATAATTATTTTTAATCTGTTCCTTTTGCGGAATTACCCGTTAAAACTTTCCACTTATATATATTACTCCGCATGATCCATATTTCTATGTTTAATAATAATTTATGTAATTGATGATAATATGTTCACGTCATATTATAGCAGGTATAAGATATGTTTCGAGATTTATTTCCAATAACTTGCGTGCTGGCTATTCCTATTCCTGAACACAGTATTACGTCGATGGTCTCGCAATACTGTCCTCTTTCTCTCGGTGCTTGTAGTCTGCAACCCTCGATTGGATGTCCCACAACGTTGTTTACTGACCACCTTGTATATATTCGAGATCTGCAACACTGCGTTGGCTGTCTCACAGCGTTACTTATGGACCACCTTGTATATACTCGAATGCCTCAGTTCTACTCTTCCTGACATAAAAACCCCTGGTAGTCGGGGTTGTCCTGTATAAGTTCGCTTCAAAACTAAATCTGGCCGTGCCTCCACCAAATAATTCAAGCACACAGCAACGTTCTGTCAAAGTCGCCAAGATCATTCACGTGGTCAATTTGGATTTGCAAAAGGTGTTTAAATCCTCTTTCGTGACAAGTGCAGGTTACCTGTTATCTTTCCAAATCAAACCAATATAACCCTCACTCTTAATTCGATTTTCGAAACTATATCCAACTAAGAAGATTTCAATAATTCTTACAAAGATTCGAAAATGCGTATAACCTATGCTTCCTTTGTCGAATCTTGACAAAAATGGACGATTTCATCTGACCGACGCCGACTCTGACAAAACGAAACAATATTGCCAACTCATTCGGCTCCTAGAATACAATAATTCCGTATGCGATGATTGGTACTATTGAGACCCAACCTCAAATTTAACGTCAATACAAACGACAACCTTATCGCAAGCAAAACATAAACAAATCCCTGCCTGGATCAAACAGGAACGTTTAATTTGAATAATTTGTTAGCAGAAGCACATAAGTTTAACCCGGGTTTCAAAATTCTGCACAATTTGAATAAAGGTGCGCAACTAAACTATAGAGAAATTGTGGAAATAAATAGAGAAAAACATTAGGGTAATTTAGTTAATAAACAATAAGTACCCAATTTTTGTCCGTTACTGAACAACATATTCAATTAGAGAAGAAATTTATAAACGCGTTAGGAATGAATTATTTCAATTGTTGAAATAGTACCAGGAGTGTGCGCTAAGATTGTGCAATTAGTTTTAAATAAGTCGAAAGAAAAAGAAGGAAGAAGGAGAATTAAAAATTATAAGTGCAGCTCATCGATTATGATGTACAAGGAGATCATTAACTTTAAGAATTTAATATATTGTATTCTGAAGGAGTCACGGCCGACGAAACGCGTCACAATATTGAATAAAGAAGTTTAAATCAACAACAAGCTACAAACATTGAATTTTGTATGGATATTCTATCATAAAGATTTAACATAGGATTATTCTTGCCATTTTCTGAATAATCATAAAAATTCACATTTTCCTGTGCTCGTACCATGGATCGCTTCAAAAATGTTTGCGCTGTGCGATTCCAAATATCTATATTTCTATAAAATGATGGAACAAAACGGATGATCGCACTCGCAAAGACATGCGAGATATATATAATTTGATGAAGTTGAATAAGACACCTGATGTAAGGGCTAACAAAGGTACATGTTTAGTGCGATTTTTTCAAGGAAGTTAAAAATTGTAATTCCTAATCTTTATTATTTGAGAAAATAATAAACCAAAATGGATCGATGCATATTTCTGATTTCATTCGGAAAATTAAGAATCAGTACAAAGTAGTTCAAAGTCTGTAGTTGAGAATCTCCTAGCTCTGAAGTGGAAACCGACTAAGCCTTGGTGACTAGTGCTTTAACAGACGAACTGTTTAATAAACATTTAAGGAGAATGAGCCTAACCGGCTGTTCTTTGTGCCTCTTGTGCAGGAGCATAGATGAAACTGCTCCTGTTCAGCAACCTAACTGAAATATGGATGGTACAATGGGTCTCAAGATCTCCGTTCAGCTCAAGATCGGTGACGCAGAAGAGGAATATCATTCATATGGATTTCGAATTCTGTTAATCTATTCAGCATCATTCTGTTAATTACTTCCACTTTGTATGCAATAGCTCCTACCTTTGGTCATTTCTACATAAAGGGACATATTAGTCTTCTTCAGTAGTTTATCTGATATTTTTAGGGTCGATTACTCATCTAATATACACACATCTAAAAATTCCGGGGATATTCTTTGAAATAAAAAGTGATTCCAAGAATGACTAAGTCGGAAACATCTACATATTTAAATATTTGATTATTGAATGTTCAATGGCAAAGAAATGAGTGAAATACGGAAAAATGAATGAAATGAATAGGAAAAAAAATATAACAATATACTATTCTTAGCTCATTAGAAGTATGGCACCATCGTTGATCAATGACAGCTTTATACCTTGTTTGACGCGCTGCTCGGGTGAACAGAGTGCCTATCAATTGTCGAAATGTCTGTAATTTTCGAATTTTTGGCCGGGAATAGTCTCAAACGAATAGTTTCGACTCACTGATGCAGAATCCGAGGTCAACCTTCATTCTGACCGGCCGGCCGTCCGTCCGTCAGGATGATTACGCTCGAACGCAATGAATTAGAGAGTAATTTTCAGAGTAGGTTTGGACTTCAAGTGTGGCGCCTAAGTTCTTTAATTGGCAAAATACACTAAGTCTATCTTGCTGTACGAAAGAAGGACTAGAAAGAGGTGTATATCTGAGTAAGAATCTGAGGATGAAGATTAACTTCTTGGAAAGGATTCCTTACAGCATCTCGATCAATGGTTGAATTGCGCGCTCGTTGAAGTCCGCAGCCAACTCAGAAGCTGTGATTGTCTGTCACGTACTGCTGTTGTGCAACGCTGAGACGTCCTGAATGATTTTCGGCCGATTTTTCACTTTCCCTGAAACGCCTCAACAACCGACTCATTGCACTGTGAAAACCCATTTTTGGCGCTCTTCTCCCTCGGAACCGAGTGCTTATCAATTTCCCCAAATTTCTGTAATTTTCGAAGTTTTGGCTGAAAATGGTTTTAAACGATTTAGTTCGACTCACTGATCAAAAATCCGTGGTCAAAATCGATTCTATCGGGTCGGCCGTAGGCACGATAACTCTCGAACGGAATGAGCTAGACAGTTGAAATTTTCAGAGTAGGTTTGGGAGATAAATATCTCGGTGAGTTTGTTATTGGGCTAAATCAGCCAGGTGGTTTCGGAGTAACGAAAACAATTTTTTTTTTACATTACAAATTTCATATTCATTTTTTCAAGATGCAGTCCCCTTATAAGAATCCATGGATGTCATTTTCAACTCTAATAAGCTAATACTTTCGGAAATATGATTTCTCAAAATTTCAATAATACATCGTACTTCTATGTTTTCACAGAATACAAATTGTTCACCATTCATTCATGTCATCTTATCTACCTATAAGAGACGTCATATTTGTTTCTGTTATGTTTCTGTTCTAGTTTGTTTATATAATTCGTACTTTGAAAATATTTGATTAGTGACTCGAAACTGAATAGTACCAGGAAGTCGAGCATAATTTCTAGTCATTCTAATGTACAGGTAGTTATTCCTAAGTAAGATTTCCTACATAAGTTTTCTGGTTTGAAATCTTTCTGTACTGATTACATTAGATTTGTTTCATAAATAAAACGGGCTATTTCATTTACTCAATCAGAATGACTGATAGTTTTGAAACACTTGTAGCCAAAATTGGACCGTCATATAAAGATTTGATGCAAAGGGAATTTAATGTCTTCCATGATTCAATTCTATCATAATGATCCATTGATATCATTACCAACTCTGAGAAACCAATACTTCCGGAGATATGATTTGTCAAAGTTTGAACAAAAACGCCAAAGCTCCTGTCCACAGGGGTTTCCCACTTTTTCAGCTGCATCGTCTTATCTCATTTCTGCTTCAAGCAAACCTACAAATTGATTCATCTCTTCTAACGATTACAAAAAAATAATTCCCATAGGTTATAGCCACTAAAATCGCAGTAAAATAAACATTTAAATTGAACAATTCAATGCTGATTGCAATTGAATATATCTGATAGCAATATCGATAAAATTTCTCAAATATCCTTCGACTTTTCTGACGTGTTTATAGAATCAATATTTTGCAAAGCTGGAGAAAACATGGAACAAACACCGAGAACTTCTCCAGAATAATAAATGTCACATCAAATAATGAAAAATCTGACTGAACATTCCTAAGTACGTGTTATGAATTCGTAAGAAAGCTCGTGATCCATCTTGGATATTGTTCATCACCAGAGATTAATGCGAATTCTTAATCATTCCTTAGAATTACTCTCGAGAGTACTTCAACGCATCCGACCCCATCCTTGAAATTATTCACACCACAATCACATACTATCCTTGATCTGTTCGCCGTCTTTATGGATGAAAATAGAATCAACAGGATTTATCATTGCCGAAGAACTATGACTTAACTCCCACAGTCATTGAGTAAAACTGAAATTAACGATATCGTAAGTCGCCAGCCACATTGAGGAGTTTATCGAAGACGATCGGTTCGATTATTATTTGCGAGGAAGGATGACATAATTAATAAGAAATAATTCAATGACGATGCACGGGAGTATCAATCAGAGATCACTCTCAAGTGCTCATTGAAGTGATTTGAATTTATTCAAAAGCCAATCATCATCAAAATTTGAATGACTTCTCAATATGTAATAAAAGAACGGAAACTGAGCTACTTCGAACTCTTTTCAGGTACCTCTTAGACCTACATACAGTGTGAGCCAATGAAAACATTACACCTCGATTTTACAGCTTTAAAATGAGAATCTGGACAAACGATCGTACTAGGGCTTCACACGAGACGACAGTAGGCGAGAATATGAAAGAATCTCGTCTCGGTCCCGCCAATTCCCAAAAAATTAAGTCTCCTTTAAGTCTCGGTCTCGTCTGGTTATCAGTTATCTCGTCTCGCTTAATTCTGAATAACGATAATAAATATTATAAAATATAGATGACATGGTAGATAACAATGAATAATTTTGTAAAGCTATATTTATTACGCTCTTGTACAAAAATATTTGTACCTGTACATAATTTCTCAAATATCAAACGCTGTTTATTTCACCTTTTAAATTACGATCGATGACCAATAGTCTAATCAACAAGTGCTTTTTAGGTCAAAATTTTTGCGTATTCTCCAAAAATTATGTTTGAGGTGTTATTCGATTCGGAATGCCATGTAGATAGTTTTTGAGAATATGCTAAGGCTGCTCGAAAAAATTGCAATAGTTATATTGTTTTTTCGCCAACTCCTCAAAAATTATCTGAGATAATTCAAATTTGAAAATAGATTCAAGAAGAGGAAGAAATTTCCTAAGAACAGTCACAACTCCCGGAACTAGGACCAATATTTATAATTTTCCCAGAGGTTTGAAAATACTCCTGAAAACGGGTACTCCGGCTTGCGTAAGCCTCGCCCCCTTCGGAGCTTTCACGAATAAATATTATTACTACTAATTAAATATGAAAATAAAAAATTTCAAAAATTCAGGCATCTGCAGGATAGATCAATGAACAATAATCCGTGGTACAAAAATGTTTATCGCGACATTTCAATTAGTTATCCATTAGTTAATCAACAATTTATTGTAGCAAGAACATTAATATTGCAAGTGCGATATTTGTTAAACTATTAATCTTAGAATTTTTTTCATTCGGGGAGCTATTTTTCAAAGGTCTTGGAATAGATTTGCGTTGGAAAATTTGAAAAATTGTTAATTTTCGTTTTGTTATTAACAATTTACTGAAGTGAAAAATTAAAAGCTTCAATTATGTTTTCAAAAAAAATATTTGAATTATCTCATAAACAACGCATTGTTTTATATCCATTTTTTGAACAATAGGAGATAATAATTATAAATAATCATTTTTAAGTAGATTTTGATCATAAGAAAACGGATCAATAGTAATATTATAAATTGAAGCTTTATAATTTTTCACTTGAGTAAATTGTTCATAACAAAACAAAAAATTATTAATTTTTAAAATTTTCCAATAGTTCCAATAATTCAAAGAACATTGAAGAATAGCTTCACGAAAGGAAAAAAAAATCAGATTAATAGTTTAACAATTATCGTACTTGAGTCATTCCATTTGAAATCGTCTAATTGACAAAGCCGACCCATTTTAGAATTTTGTTTAACTTTGAGGAACTCTTCCTTAGGGTCCCAAAGAACAAAATTTACACGAGTTTGATTTTTACTAGCGCTTGTTTCCGCCTATTTAAATAAAAACTTCCCAAAATCAATATTTTTAAGCTTTATCAACTTTTGCTTTAAAATTTTTCTGTTTGAAGATATCTATATAATCAAAGCGGAATTCTTCGGGGAAAAGATAGTAGTTTAAGTGTAGGTAAGGATAATTGGCTCAATCAATACCTTTGAATAATGGCAGCGTGCTAAAAATGAGTGTTTTTAACTCATTTTTCGTAAATTTCAATCGACTCTGGTGTCTTAACTATTGAGAATTAAAAACTTATGCTGCGGGGGAATTAAGTATACATATCATAGATAAAATTCAGCCACGGGTCGACCTGAGCAGTCCACTCTTAATAGAAGAAAACTTTGCTTGAAATTTTGAAATTTAAAAAAATCCCATTATTAAGGTTATAAATCGAACGTGTTGACTGTGAAATAAAAATCTAAAACTCACAGAATCTACTGTTCTTACCTCCAACTTTGAATGACTACATCATTTGTTTTGTTATTTTTATGTTTAGTGCATGTACGAGCTGTTTTTTTACAGCAAAAATCAACTCAATTTTTTATTTTCTTCCAATTGACTCCTAGTTTTTATCTCAGAAAAACATTCGGATTTATATATAGAATTTTCATATATTTTCATGTATGCTTGTAGAGGTAAGCTCATTCGTATAATTCTTTTTGATGAAAAGTAGTTTTTATCCATTACTAAAATCATCCAAATTTTCGCTGTAAAAAAACAGCTCGTACATGCACTAAACTTAAAAATAACAAAACAAATGATATGGTCATTCAAAGTTGGAGGTAAGAACAGTAGATTCTGTGAGTTTTAGATTTTTATTTCAGGGTCAACACGTTCGTTTTATAACCTCAATAATGGGATTTTTTTAAATATCAAAATTTCAAGCAAAGTTTTCTTCTATTAAGAGTGGGCTGCTCAGGTCGACCCGTGGCTGAATTTTATCTATGATATGTATACTTAATTCCCCCGCAGCATAAGTTTTTAATTCTCAATAGTTAAGACACCAGAGTCGATTGAAATTTACGAAAAATGAGTAAAAAACACTCATTTTTAGCACGCTGCCATTATTCAAAGGTATTGATTGATCCAATTATCGTTACCTACACTTAAACTACTATCTTTTCCCCGAAGAATTCCGCTTTGATTATATAGATATCTTCAAACAGAAAAATTTTAAAGCAAAAGTTGATAAAGCTTAAAAATATCGATTTTGGGAAGTTTTGATTTAAATAGGCAGAAACAAGCGCTAGTAAAAATCAAACTCGTGTAAATTTTGTTCCTTGGGACCCTAAGGAAGAGTTCCTCAAAGTTAAACAAAATTCTAAAATGGGTCGGCAACAATTTTTTTTATTTTTAGACGATTTTATATGGAATTACTCACTTGCAATGTTAATGTTCGTGCTACAAAAAATTCTTAATTAACTAATGGATAACTAATTGAAATATCGTGATAAACATTTTTATAACACGGATTATTGTTCATTGATCTATCCTGCAAGTGCCTGAATTTTTTCAATTTTTTATTTTCATATTTAATAGTTTAAATAATATTTATTCATCAAAGGTACGAAGGGGGCGAGGCTTGCGCTAGCCGGAGTAGCCGTTTTCTAGCGAATTTTCAACCCTCTAGGGAAATTATCAAGATTGGTCCTACAGTTCCGGCAGTCAAGCCGAAATTTCTTCCTCTATTTGAACCTTTTTTCAAATTTGAATTATCTCAAATATTTCTCGAGATATTGGCGAAATAGGTTTTCGCCAATATCTTTTTCTCCTTCTTTTTTTTTTACAATTGTTTATAACTATTGCAATTTTTGCGAGCGGCCTTGGAATTTCATCAAAAACTATCTACATGCCATCCCGAATCGAAGGACACCTCAATCATAATTTTCTGAGAATACGCAAAAATTTTGACCTAAAGGCACTTGTTGACTAGACTACAAGAATTCAAACATAATCATCTTTCAATAATGTACATGTTTTTGCCATGATCATACCTGCTGTGGAAAATAATCTTTCAACAGGTACGGATGCAACCATTAATGAATCATCGACCATCTTGGGAAGTGTAGGAACTTTTTCCTGCACTTTCCACCACTCTAAAATACAATTTTGATTCCTATTTGCTATTTCTAAAAGCAATTGTTCTTCAAACTCAGCTTTCCATGGTTTCGAAAGTTTTGTTGGTGTTTTAAAGAGGCAATCGATGTTTATACATTTTTTTAATTAAATTGGACAAATTGGTATCGTTTTCAATGAATACCTTTCCAGTGGGTAGATCATTGAGGTACTCATAACACTTTTTGAAATATTGAATAGCTTCATTTTTCAAAAATGTCGCTCTCGTGTGAAGCCCTAGCTCGTACCGGTCGATTTCTGATTCGAGATGAAAGAACAAAAACACTGTTTACTTAGTACTTTTGTCGTAAGTTCCCGAACATTACGCAACATTTCTGGTGTAATTTGGCAGCATTCATAAATAATTTGATGTCGCAATTCATCCAGGCTGGATAGCATAAATATTAGATTGCAAATTACTCCATAGAGAAAAAGTCTAGTGTAGTGAGATCAGGCCTCACATATCATATTTGTCTGTCCAGCCCACATACGATGGAGGCGTGACTATTGGGGCGATGACAAGACTCTGAGTGCCAGAAACCTAGTCAAGGGCCTAATCCTACTCAATAGGAAAATGGACCTTATGTAGGTAATACATCGACAAGGCAGTGGGGATGTTACATGAGATCCATTTAATGTCAGCGGTGCAGGACTTAGCTCGGTTAAGAACCTGAGCTACAGGGGATCGGCTAAGAGACCCTATGGCAGTTAGCAACCTGAGCTCAAGGGGATCAACCATGAGACCCTGCCAGCTAATGGAAGACCGACCGATGCGCAAGAAGCCCCTCTAGGCTGCAGCACGGGCTAGTCGCTGAATCGGCTTCGGTCTAACATAAACAAACAAGATCAGGTGAGCTGGCAGGCACCAATTTTCAACAGATTGACGCACAGGTTGTACGAAATGACATAGTGTATTGTTGTAAAATGATTGTATGATGGTTGCACCGAAACTTGACGCGTGAATTATCCTAGTCGTTTGGCCAACTGATTAATAAGTAGGTAAACATAATTGTCGTACACGTTATTGTAATCTATCTTTGTTAAGACTGAGAATTCATGAGAATTTACTTTAATGATTATTAATTAGATTATATAGGGTGATTCCAAATTAGACGTGAACCTTTGAGAAGGTGTTAGTATGACTCATCAGCTGTTGTTTGAGTCATATTTATTGATAACCGAGAATCAACAGTTATTGGAGTTCGGGTGATTTTTATAAGATTTCTCACCTTTGTTCATATTTCGTCGATTTTGTCTACGTTGACCTAATTTGATCATAATTTTGGGATATTTTTTTATCAGAAAAGGATATGACATGTACGAAATCTATGCTGTATAAGATTGAGAAAGAAATAGTATGATTTGAAATGTGGTGTATAAATAAAAGAAA
Organism: Halyzia sedecimguttata; assembly: GCA_937662695.2. Taxonomy (NCBI): domain Eukaryota; kingdom Metazoa; phylum Arthropoda; class Insecta; order Coleoptera; family Coccinellidae; genus Halyzia; species Halyzia sedecimguttata. Next base: position 69,213,965 of record OW569411.2, read on the forward strand.
AATCTATTTCTAATATCAATTTGCCTGCAACTTTCGAATTTTATAATTTATGTTGGGGAATCCAATCCCGCACCAGAACCTCAATCCCGCAAACGTGCGGGATGGAAGTTATCAATCCCGCGGATCCGCAAAAATGCGGAATTGTTAACAGTATATATACTCTTTGTACTCAAACCATTAAATATGCTAATAAAAATTGGTCCAGCACTGACGTGAACTCAGGAGCTTTTGCGCGTATGTTCTATTCTCCATTCTCCTGTATTGTATAATAACTGTGTAATACAGGTATTCTACAACTAGTTACCAAGCTTTAGATCGATCGAGTCTAAATTTTTTGAGTTATCGAGGAAATAATATTCCAGGTGGATATAACTCCGAAACATTTGGACCGATTATGTCCGTAAACGAAATTAACTCTCCCATTCAGATACGCAACATACCCTGAAAATTGCAAGTTCCTATCTCCTTTCGTTCGAAAGTTATCGAGGCAACGGTCACCCATCCATCTACTCACACAAGGCCGCTCGAATGTCCAACAATATATATTCGATTGTGTTCAAACTTGGAACTTGGCAGTGAAGTTAGGTTCTGAAGGCTCTCACAAAATTCCAGCGATGTCGGACGAATACTTACTGATATATAGAATTTTTTTTAATAATTTTCAATGATTTCTTAAAAATTTTCTAGTGATACGATCATCACGAAATTTTGCAAGAATTTTTGCGTTGGCATTGTACAACTAATAACCATGTTTGGATTCAATCGGTTTTGTATTTTTCGAGTTATTGAGGAAATAACAACCAAATTTCTGATGGGTATATCCCCAAAACCGTTAGGCCGATCTCTTTCCATTCTCAGGTTATCGTGACATAAAAAATACTTCTTAATAATTTGTTTTAAATTTTCTAGTAATACGATTCTCACGAAAATTCACAAAATTGCTTAGGTTTATATTCTACAACTATTCACCAAGTTTCAATTCGATCGGATTTGTATTGGTTGAAAACAAAATTATTACTTGGAAACCATTGGGCCGATTATGCCCATTAACGAACTTGTCGGTCTCATTGGGATGCACCACCTACCCTGAAAATTACAATTCGCTAGCTCTTTCCGTTCTCAAGTTATCGTGGCAACGGCCGGCCGGACAGAATCAAATTTGACCTCGAATTCTTCATCGGGGGTCGAACCCAATCGTTTGAGACCATTTTCGGCAAAAAATCGAAAATTACAGACATTTGGGCAAAATGATAACGCGATGTTCCCCAGAACATACGCGCAAAAAGATCTTATGCAATAAAAAACATACTTTAGTGGTAGCATATGAGGTTTTTTATGTACCAATGACCGAAAACTGTCTATTATTGTCGGGCAGGCGAGGCAATAGACATTTTTTCGCCAAGGTGCATATATTTCATTTATCGGCGACCTCTACATGCCTTCTTTTATGAATTTCGGACCTCTTAAATAATTTCACAATAGCAAATGACAGTTATTTTCATATACACTTATGTTTGTATTGAACAGTATCATGCCGTATTCGTAGAAACCACAGCGGATGAAAAAGTACTTTTTTTCTGGGACGTTTGCGCTTTCATACGGAATTTTAATATTGAGTACCGCAGATCCCGCACGGAAAATCCCGCAATGTTGATCCCACAGAATTTCAGCTGGATCCCGCATTTTCGGAATCCAGCATTTGGGGGATTGGATTCCCTAATTATGTGTATGCCAAAATTAATTTATAAACTTGCCAAATTCCTACTTTATTCTCTGAAAAATTTCGTTAGAATGCTTAACTAGTTTCGTATCAGCAGATTTTTTATAAGCAACCTTTTGAATGTCCGGCATATAAAATAGTGAATGTGTAATCAAAATGCAGCGTGAGTACATTTCGGGCAGAAAATAACAACTGAAAAAATTAGAAAGGGGTCAAGTGCTTGCCTATGGAATGGTGGAGGTCATCTCGAACATAATTTTTTTAATACATTTTCTAATGAAATTTCGAGCTTAGTTGCAACAAAAAAATATTTAATTCGTTATTTTTCTTCCTTTGCTTCTCATAACCCCTTTAAAATCATACTAATTCTTTTTCAACAGAACCAGAACTCAAATATCTCGGGAACTGTTGATTTTCGGTTATCAATAAAAATGGCTCAAACCTCAGGAAATGATCCATACACACCTCCTTCAAGTTTTAAGTCTGATTTGGAATCACCCTGTTTACTTCGACTGATTATTTTGATAACTTGGTAATACCAAAATAATAAACAAAGATCTCAAAAAAATGGTCTTTTTATTTTATTTGCCACTCCTTAACTGTTTTTATGTATATATGCAAATAAAATTATAAAAAATACACTAGATTTCAGTGTAAAATATAAAGTTTCGGTTTCGGTTTCGGCTGAAAAACCTGCTGTTACTCTCGAACAATCGTTATTTTTCAATTTGCCAAATGTCTGTAACGTCTTAAACGATTTGGTTCGACTCACCGATCAAGGATCCGTGGTCGTAATCAATTCTGTCCGGCCGGTCGGCCGGCCGACCGTAGACACGATAACTCTCGAACGAAAGGAGATAGAGGATTGAAATTTGCAGAGTAGGTTTGTAGCGTAAATATCTCGGACGAGTTCGTTAACGGGTGAAATCCACCAAGCAGTTTAGGAGTTATTAAAAAACAATTTCATATTTTCCTCCACATAATACACGATTTTACTACTAAAAATTAACAATCGATTTAACTCGGTTGTAACATTCTTAAAAAATCACGATGAATTGAGGTAGATTGAACACATAGTCTACAAACTTTTTTTTGGCAAAAATATAACATAACATAAATATAAATAAATACTTATGAATTACCAGTCTGATAAGAATGATCATTCTCGAGGTAAATTCCGCATTACCCATTGTACTATTTTAGCTGTCATTCAGTAATCTATGAACATTTTGACGTGATTTTTAGGGTCAGATATAACTCGATGAGATCCGCAAATGGAGGTACCGTAACACTGATTAAAAATCAGGAGGTTGTGCTTCCACACTGTAGAGGGTTGAAGTTATGGGGATGAAAATAGCAGACTATAGTTATTGCTCCATAAAAAAGAAACCGACGGTACGAGCTTTTATTCAGATTTTCATTTTAAGGCTGGAAAATCGGGGTGTTAAGTTTACGTAGACTCATCATGTATATGTAAGCGTCCACAAGTGCACACCATATGCATTATTATAGCATTCGCAACAAACGGATTTTGACCCTTCGTCGAACATCGGCGTTGCGGGTCCGCTCTCGAGCAGGCAACTTTTCCGGTCCGTCATCAGGAATTCATATATAGTCTAGTCAACATGTGCCTTTTAGGTCAAAATTTTATCGAAGAGTCGGAAAAATATGGTTGAGGGTTCATTCGATTCGTAATCCAATTTAGGAAGTTTTTGACAAATTTCAAGTTGCGCTCGCAAAAATTACAAAAAAAAAAATTATTTTATTTACTAGTAAAAAATATAAAAAAATGTTTTTTGAGAAAAATTTTGTTGGTTGTTTTTGTTTATTTATGTGGAGAAATAAAAAAAATATACCGAAAAATTTTAATTGTTTATAACAAATTGTTTATTTAATAAACAATGAAAATTAAACAAAAAACAAATCTTTTTTCTAAGATATTACGGAACAAAATAAATTATGATTTTTAAAGAAAAAATGACTCCTTAATATTAATTACAAGTGGTAAAAAAAATTGTTAATCAACAAAACCGTTTTTAAGCAACAAAAAAATTTTTTTAAGAAACGGGACTTTTTTTAAAAATCATAATTTGTATCAAGGATTACGAATCCAAAAAAAATTCTTAGAATTATTAATAAACAATCCATTTGTCTATAACAATTTTTTAAACAAATGAAGATAAAAATTATAAAAAATCATTTTTAGGTAACTTTTGTTAATATAAAAACGAATAAGTGCATTAAAAAAAAAAAATTCCTACTGGATTTAGTTAACTCTGAAATTTTTTACCGACGTAAATAGTTAATAACAATGTGAGGATTAATAATTTTTAAATTCTGCCAACGGGAATCTGTTCTGTACCCTTTGAAAATTAGCTCCACGAAGCGAAAAAAATTTGAGATTCGTAGTTTAACAATTATCTCACTTGCAATGTTAATATCCAAGCTTTGATAAATTGTTAATTAACTAATGAATAACTTAATGAAAAAATGTGATGAAAATTTTTTGCCGATGGAATATTATTCGTTATTTTATCCTCTAAGTGCCTGAATTTTTTTTGAATTAAAATTTTAATATTTAATATGTTTAAATAACATATTTTGTTAAAGTAATCGAAGGGGGCGTGGCTTACAGATACAGGAATAGCCGTTTCTGGACTGATTTTCAGCCCTCTGTAACAATTATTAATATTCATCCTACACTTCCGGGAGTTGGGACTTTTCTTAGCAAATTTCCTCCTTGAATCTTTTTTCAAATTTGCAATATCTCGAATAGTTTCTGAAATATAAGCAAAAAAACGAAACCCCCCTTTTTTTTAGTTAATTGTTTATAACTTTTTTAATTTTTGCGAGCGCATCTTGAATTTTTCAAAAACTTCCTAACTGGGATTACGAATCGAATGAGACCTCAACCATATTTTTCCGACTCTTCGAAAAAATTTTGACCTACAAGGCACTTGTTGACTATAGACTAATAGGGCGCGTTCCACTAAGGCCCCACAACGATCACGCGCACGACCGCAGAACTGCGCAGACGACTCTACGAACGTTGCGATCGCATAGTGGAACACGCCCATAATCGAACGCATAACCGATTCATCGGATTTGTGATAACCGATGGTACCATCAAGACCACCATATTCAGTAAAACTAATGAAAATGGGATTGAAAGACATCAATCGCATTTTGACAGAATATATTGGTTGCTCCATTCGAAGCGAATCATTCATAATACCCTTATAACACTATGCTTTTTTCGTGCCTATTCGTCAGCCTGACTGCGCCTGAAATTTTGAAGAAATACGCATGCGCCAGGGACTATTTTGTAGACTGTTTCAGGCTTGAAAATAAATAGAACTGGTTCTATTTGTTCCCCCTGAATCGTGGGGATTTCAAGCCTTTTCGTCGAAATGTCATGTCTACCAACACAATATTTATCTTTCTGACTTTACGTCTTAACACAACCTAGTTTATTCTATCCTTTAAATCGCAGCCTTCCTAAATTCAATAATAAATTTATGTTTATTACTCCGAGGACGTAAACTAACTAAACTTACGAAGGCCAGATAATCTGTGATGGCTATCCCTGAGGGCCGGTTTCTCAATTGCGAGTTAACCCGAGGTTGCGGGTAACCCGAGTGTTACGCATTCATGAATATCCCTAAATACATGCGTCAACTCGCAACCTCGAGTTAACTCGCAATTGAGAAACCGGCCCTCAGTGATATGAAGTTTTCACCAGTAGCCTAGTATCGCGAAGTAATTATTAATTTCGTTTTTGGAGAAATGCATTCTGGAATCACAGTCTTTTTTCTGTATGTGAATTTGCTTTCTTTTTAATAGCATATTAAACGTTTCTTCAGACATTCTTAAAACACTATCGTGTTGTTTTAGAAATATTCGAACACAACAAGAACTGGAGGTCAATATGTCAATTTCCTCAACGTTTGCAGCTCTGAAATTACTGCCTGAAAAAAGCGCGGTGTAATATTGTCCATTCTCCTGTATTGGACACTTAATTCGAATTGGTAAATTCGAATTAAGATTAATAGACGATGATCAATGGTGCTTTAGGTTATAGTAATAGTCCGGTCAAATTAGACTATAAAATAGGAGTGAAGTTACAAAAATTCGTACCCAACTGAAAATTGCTACGATTGTTCAAAACATCATTATAAATGAAATCTAAAACATCCTCATCGATCCGATACGTGGAAAGAAATTACTTGCGTTCAAGGGTCACAAAAACGTTCTTTTCGCGATTTTCAGCAAAACGATAAGTTTTATCATAAAATAAGTACGGAGAAAAATTGTAGATCAGATAATTATCTATGAAGAATGTCCAAATAGTTTTTTCCTAACGGCCACCGTTTTTGGGATATAACGATTCAAAAAGTTGGTAAGTTGTAATTGTATAAGTATACTACGTATATACATCACTGAAGCTGTAAACAAGTAAAAATATTATTCTATCGGTCAGTGTAACACATATAAAATATTATAAATATGAGAAGGTCGGGTAAAACGAAAACCAGTTCCTCATTTTATACGCAAATGCAAATGCAAAGTGTCAAAATCATATACTATTTTTACATGCAATAACTGGCTGTGATACGACATCAGCATTTTTCAGGAGGGGTAAAACAACTGTTTTTAAAATGTTTGAAAAACAAGATTTAGTTCAATGTGCTGAAGTTTTTAAAACGAGTAACTCCACTCCACAAGAAGTTATCACCAACGGAATTCGCTCTCTTCTGTCAATGGATGGAGCTCCTAAAAAATCTTGGTGCAAACATATATGCATGTTTCGTTAAAAATACTCGAAATAAAAAACAAGTGCAGTTAGCTTGTCTTCCTCCAACCTCTGCGGCTGCTCATCAACATCTTTTTCGGGTTTATTGCCAAGTTCAAGTGTGGCTTGGTTAACAGCTGGACTCGAAAGATTGGGGTTGGAAGTTGGTCGACAATACATTAGAACCAGTTCAAACTTTACTCCCACCTGCACTGGAAAAACTGCTAAACACAATTTTTGCAACTGTGAAAAGGGATGTAGTGTTAAATGTGGTTGCAAAAAAGTTGAACTGTTTTGTTCTGTAGCATCTACAAATTGTCAAGATCGGTCGTGCCATGATGTTGAATCACCAACAAATGAGGATTCATTTGGTACTAACGAGGAGACATGGGCATGTGTCACTATTGGGGCATTTAACTGGTACACAGGATGAAGAAGAAGAAGAACAAGGCGGAGAAGAACAAGGAGAAGAGAAAGCGGAAGTATTAGAGTAGTATGAAGCAGATGGATACATTTCCGTATATTTTTTTCAATTTACACCACTTTTGTAATTATTATAATTTTCAACCCTTGCCAATATCTTTAATTATATAATGATTTCAAATTACATTGAATCGCAATAGATCCGTGGAATAGGCCTACCGGGGAAACGACCTTGAAAAAACGCAGTTCAATACCTCAAAGGTGGCGAGGAAACTTTTTAAATCGTTATATCTCAAAAACGGTGACTCTTAGGAAAAAAGTATTTAGACACTGTTTACAGACAATTATCTGATCTACAATTTTTGTTTGAGCTAATTTTATGCTGAAACTTACCGTTTTGCTGAAAACGCAATATAATTGTTTTTGATTCTATTAATATTGGTGTTTTGGACAATTCTACCAATTTTCATCTGGGTGTGAATTTATGTAGCCTCGGATGTCTAAATTGACCGAATTCATATTATACGTCCAGCTCGGCTCAGCTCAGTCACGCCAAAATATCTTTCAATGGGTTTTTAGATAAGTTCGTAGACGGATTATTTGAATTAGTAGATTTAAATACCATTGAAAGATATTTTGGCGTAGCTGCCCCGAGCGGGACGTATAATATGAATAAAGCCCTCTTCGCCTTTCAGGCAACTGTCCACTAGCAAATAAACACTCTCAGTTTCTCAACACCCAATATTCTTGCTTCTGAATGTCTTTGAAACGTTTGGAAATTTCTTGTTGATTCACCTCCAATGATCGTGCTAACCGATGCATTCATTGCACTATGATATGTAAGAATTTGTTCAAATTCCAATCAGTCCAATCACCATTGAATGATTAAATTTCTTCCAGATAGAAAATGCCTGATAGGAAAGTGAGCAACATATTATGATGGTGCTTGTATGCTCCTACCGAGCCTGTATAAAATTAATTTAATTGATTTATGAGGCACTTGACATTTTCAGCCCATTATGAAGGTTCCTCAGATTTTTCTGATATCAAAATTTACGATTTAATCTCGATGTCGGTGCATTAAAACTGTCTATGATTTATCTCAAGGATACATTCTATTCATCATAATCAAACATGTAATGATGCAATATCAAACCCCATTAACAACCTTGTACATATGTATTATGTTGCATGATTTAGTGAAAATATTTCTCTTTGTTAACAGAGGCGTTGCTAGGTAACAAGGGATCTGGTGCAAAATAAAATTGGAGTCCTTACCGAAATGTTTAGATTAGATCAAAACACTGCCCGAAACGTCGCCAATTACAATTGTATTTTGAATAATATTAAACCCTGAATATCAAATACTGTTATTCTTTCACACAGGGTAAATACTTTTCATTCGATATATATATATATATATATAATTTTTGTTTTTGTCCCATTATTATGAATCACTATTAATTATAAGAACATTATGTTATTATATTATTCTTTTGGAATATCTAAAAATAAATAAACTGTGCAAAAACCCGCAATCCCTAACATATAATAACCAATTTTCCTGAACAACTCACACTTACTAAACATGCAATTGTAAACCCAATACCCATATGGATACTCTAGCATCAATACCAGTAACCTGATAGCGTCTGTACATGTATCACCTGAAAAGGACTTAGCAGTCGAAACCGGCCGTGTTAAATTAAGTTTTTATTGGAAATTGGACAAATGTTTTATTCCAATTCATGATTTCCATGAAATAGAAAAATTATCAATTTTACTTAACAAAACTATTAAGTTCCAAACTTGTTGGGAATTTCCCTATATCCTCTCAAATGAGATGCAGTCTATTTTATTTAGATTTCCGATTTGAGGTTCGCTGGTCAGGATCCGAGGGCTCCCTGCCCTTAGGGACCTCGACGCATGACCTTGCTCCGGATAGCTACGCCCCTGTTCGTTAAAGTAATAAAAGTCTCTTTGACCAATTTCGAAGAGATGAACAATTGCATCATTCGAATTTGGCATTTTTTCACATTTTATATCTCTTGATCTAGAAGTGGTAAAGCATTACAATGAGAAGCTGAGGATTCGGCATGACAAGAGTTATTTCACCCCCCAAAAAAACTCAATCGGACCGAAAAAACCGCAAGATAATATCATGGTTATTCTCGATTTTTATACTTTTCTTTACCTTCAATAATTTAAGAAGAGGACACACAGGAGACTTATTAGAGTTCTGAGATTTACTTCACTTCACTTCACTTTACTATCACTTCGAAATTTTATTTTCACAATAAAATACAAGCCCGATCGAGCTGAAATCTGGTAAGTAATCATTAAAGATACTGTGGGAGGTATACTCATTATTGAAAGGTTTTTTTGGGTTTTCTCTCCCAAACTCTGAAAAATATATATAAAATAAAAATTAATTATATTGTGATTTGCTTCTGCGTAAGAAACACAGGATATTTGTCAGAAGTAATCAATTGAACAATGTTGCCTAACAAAGAACAACGAAACAACATCAACGAAGAAACAACTATATCGTAACGTTTCGGAGTCTATATCAGACTCCTTCGTCAGACGCTTAATGAAAATCTTTAGACTTATTTTGTTGATAGTTATTTTGTGAAATTCAAGAATTGTCACACAATAATTAATTTTTATTTTATAGATATTTTTCAGAGTTTGGGAGAGAAAACCCAAAAAAAACATTTCAATAATGAAATCTGGTGCTTGGCGACTTTGTTTGTGCGGAATTTCAACGCAATCTGACAGATAGCTTCTGAAATATAAAATGTTTGAAAAATAATGATTTACGATTCTCGAGATACAATCCTCACGAAATATTACAAATATTTGTGAATAGGCATTCTACAACTAATTACCAAGTTCCGATTTGATCGGAATTATATTTTCTGAGTTATTGAGGTAACAATATTTCAGAGAAGTATTAAGTACCAGTTCAAATTTCATTTCCACAATCCAGTACTCGATTGTAAAATGGTGGCATAAAGGTTTGTGCGGAATTTCTGCGGAAAATGGCAGATAGTTTCTGAAATATTCTGAAACGTTTTTGAAGAAAAATATATTTTTTTGTAGCTATAAAATCCTCACATGTCACGGCAACGGACGGCCGGCTGGCTGTCCAGGCAGAATCGATTTTTATCCCGAATTATTCCCACAAAAAACTGTAAAAAGTAGCAAGTGTTATACAATAGATCTCTTGCATGTTACACGAATTACCATAAATGTTTATGTTATTCTGAATCTACTTCAATAATTTATAGAATTTGAATATTTCGGTATTGAATATCCGAAAACCAAGGAGCAAATTCAAATGAGGTGAAACGCTTCTGACTGTTAGAACCGTTGCTGTAACGGCTAACGTAATCAAAATGTACCATCTGCTTGTTACAGCCAATGCTGACTACAATCCCTCTATAGAAGGCTGTGTTAAAGTGAAACACACACGAGAAAAGGGTGAGATTAGATATGACGGGTAACGCCACGGAGAAGCGCCAAGTTTCGATCGTTTGAAGAGCCATTATGTGTAACCAAATTCGAATGATCGTTTTCTCGTTGGAAATTAAAGTTTCTGACGGCGGTTGAACTTTTCCAGTAGTCTTATGAATATAATAATCGATTCCAATAATAAAAAAAAATACATGCAAGACACCTTTTGTAAAACGCTCTATCCACTATATAGCAAAAAAAATGGCAAGATTGGAAAAACGCACGATTCACAAAATAGATAGATAAAATAATGAGTAGGTACGCATAAAGAAGCGATATAATAGAAATTCCTGCAGGATTCGTTCTCCAGGAGTCTAGCACATTCTTGAATACATTGACAGATTTTATATCCTTTATCCATTTTGAAATCGATCCTCGTGGGTACTAAAATTGTCCAACTTGTATGTTGTATGTTGTATATTTTCATATTGATGCAAATTAAATATATTCTCATTTACCAACAATTCATGATGCTACTACTATGATAGTTATTTGGGTGCCTTTAGTAATTTCAATATATGTTACACGCAAGAATCTTCGGTTTCTTGTGGGCAATTTATGGTTCATAGTTATTTTATAGATCTGCTCGCATAATATACTGGGAGACTTGTGTTGCATTATACCAGTTTTAAAAAATTGTTTCAAGCCCTGTGGACAGGAGCTTTGGCGCTCTTGTTCAAACTTAAACAAATCATATCAACGAAATTATTGGTCTCTGGGAATGATATAAATGTATTCTATCGATAGAACTGCATCATGAAAGAAATTAAATTCAAACAGACCGATTCTCCCCAATAACGAACTTATCCGAGACATTCATTCCTCAAATCTACTCTGAAAATTATATTATATCAATTAGACAATATTGCAGTTTTGTTTTTACTGGAGATATCCTGAACCCAAAGTAATTATGTATCTTACCAAAGAATGTATTTCCATCATCATGTGGATTATCCACGGGCATTATATTATCACCTTAAAAGTATAACACCATATCATCCTCATAATTCTACGATAGCTGAAATAATTTTGAGTTTTACCTCTCATAGGAAAATAAGATGACATGTAAGAACACAGATCATATAATAATTCATAGATAGAATAATTAAGTACAGCATTATGTGAAAACATAGAAGTAGGATTCATTAGTGAAATTACGAAAAATCATATCTCCGAAAGTATTGGCTTGTTAGAGTTGAAAATGATATATATGGATTTTTATGGTGAAACTGCATCTTAAAAAAAATTGAATTCGTAATGCAAAAAAAAATTTTTTTTTCGTTACTCCGGAACCATCAGGCCGATTTAGCCCTATAACGAATTTAACCAAGATATTTATCTCCCAAACCTACACTGAAAATGTCTACTGCCTAGCTCATTCTGTTCGAGAGTTATTGTAGAAACAAAATTTTAAAATTTTTAAAAATTTTTTTCGACACTTTATGGCAACGTGATCAATACAATACTTCACATGCATATTAAGGTCATAATTCTACAATTTGGTGCAAAATTTCAGATGGATCGAGTGATCGGTTTTGGAAATATTCATAAAAAATATTTTTAATAAAAACGGCCATAACTCCGAAACCGCTTGGTGGATTTTGCCCGTTAATGAACTCGTCCGATATATTTACGCTCCAAACATACCCTGCAAATTTCAATCCTCTAACTCCTTTTGTTCGAGAGCTATTGTGTAAACAGCCGGACGGAACGGCCGGCCGGACAGAATCGATTTCGACCACGGATTCTTGATCAGTGAGTCGAACCAAATCTTTAAAGACCATTTTCAGCCAAAAATTTGTATATTACAGACATTTGGGTAAATTGATAAGCACTCTGTTCCGAGGAACAAGAGCGTCAAAAACATTACTACTCCTTTGTGTTTTTCAGTCATAATAAAGAAAGACATTCCATCGTGTATGAATAATGATGCATAGTAAAGAACATTCGCAATATACATTTTTCATATAATTGACTCAGTGCTAATAATTAGATAAAAAATACATTTCCTGTTAAACAATTCTGGATTGGGCCATTAGAGAAACGCTACAGAATTTATAGAAGAGGGATATTAGATTATGTTATGTATACGAATTGTTTCTACTTATTTGGTGTTCATAGCCAATAATTTCATCACTGCTTTCTTCATAAGCGGCGAATCACTGATCGTAGAATATAGTTGTCAAAAACTTTATATTGGTCATTACGAAGACACATAATCGTATAAATGTTATTTCTGCCATTTTTTTTTTTAAATTCGGTACTTAATTATAAGAAACCTATTACCTATATTTTTATGATTCATAATATTTGTCGTGTCTGCAACCAAGTAATAGCCAGAGAAGGCAACGTCCGGAGAATACGGCGAATGGAGTAGGACTTTCCATTTCTGTTTTCCAATCTGAGCATTAGCCACTTTTGAAGAAAGTCGCTTAGTGTTATGCTTCAAAATCACTTAATCGTCTATCTATTTTTTTTTGCTGCCATTTGATTCAAGGCTCAGCTCAAATGCATTGATTTGGTTCGATAATGATCGCCTGTGATTGTTTCTGTTGGTTTAAGCCCTGCATCATGCCCAATGATCATATGGTCTCACCAAATACGGCTTGACCTTGGAGGTATCATAATATTCTATTATGAATCGTGGTCTTTTGGCTTATATGCCAAGTTGCAGAACTACGACCATTTTATTTTTTGTTCTATTACCCTTCTTCGTTAATACCTAGAAAATACATTTCCATTGCTTCTGCAAACCCAAGAACATCCATGGGAGCTTTGGGCATCACTTTGTGAGGATCAAGTACTCGCCCAAGTGCGCGGTTCTGAAAACTTCCAGTTCTGGGCATTTGCATTGAATGTGTTTAGCCATTTCATTTTTCTAATCCAGAGAGTTTTCATATTCCATTTGCAAATTTTCCCATACGGTACAGAATCATTTGTACCTGCAGTGACCCTTCAGCAGTCCCGCAATAATACGGAGTTATCGCATTATAATCGCAGATTCCTAGTGTAGGACAGCCAGAGATTGATAAATTGTTTTGCATGTAGTTGTCCGGGTGTGTGTTTGCAGAAAGCTTTGCTTTTGCTTAATTCCCATTGTTCAACAGCTTCTCTATATTGGTATTTGCTCAGGCCACAGAATCTGGTCCAACAGGTGGTTGTCTACTAGCCAGCTTGGCAAGTTTGTCTTCCATTCAATTTCTTTCAACGCCACAATGCACCAGTACCCATGAAAGAGTCACTTTGATGACCCTGCCTAGTTGCTTAATGGTTTTACCGCATTCCTAAGACGAGATGAAACTCTGGATGTAAGCTTGGCCTGGCTATCTGTGGCAATGTATATTGTATATGTTCATTCTTCTTCTTTTTAAGCACCCCTGGGCGCAGATGTACACCGCTAATATCTCGGTCCGTATGACACAGGGGGCGTCTCTAGAGCTATAGCGAGGTGCAGTTTTGGTCCATAGGTCCCAATCTCGGCGCCACTTTTGGAATTGGAACCGTCTGTATACCACATAGAGGATCTTTTATCCGGATTATTAATGAAGTCCACAGCGCTCACGAACGTCCATTGCAAACTGTGTTGAAATTGAATACACGTAGTATTGTTTTCGAGGATTCAACTAAAAGATTCGAATCAGTTTGGTTCAATAACCAAAATGTCCAACCCAATTTCCGGGTAAGAGCTTCTCACTTTGAGATATTTTTATCGCATCTTGCAGGCTGCATTTCTATATATATTGATGCAAAGAAAGTCCAGTAAGATCTCCAAAGCTCCCGTAGGGGTTGTGAATCCAACCATCGTCACACAAAATATACGCAAGCCGTTGTAATTTCTGCAACCTGCTGCGTGTTGTGACTTCTTCTATTTTCGTCCACCCTGTGTGCTCCATGGAGGAATGAACTTTTGGCTTAGCCGTCAACGTGAACGCGGCAAGGAAATCCTCATGAAACTTTTTGCTTGGGGATACCGAAATTCCTTATTTCAGTTTGAATCATGATATCTTGGATCTTTTTCGTTGTTTTTCTTCGACGAAAGTATGTTTTTGACTTTTATTAGGAATTCAAATGTCTCACAAGTAAAGAGCAAAAAAAATTATATTGTCATATATTCATATGTCTTACTACACACACGTTCAAAAGTTAGGGATATTGGAAATATGTTCACAAATTCAAATTACAATAACCTTCCTGAAAAACAGATCATTTCGAATGTGACTGATGTCGCCAAATTAAATGAAAACATTGCATTTCTTAGGTTTTATATAATACGCCCATAGGTGCCCGCAAGGGGGGACAGGTGGATGCAGGGGAGCCATCTGTCCCCTCCTGGATTTCGAAAACAATTACGAATTTGTCATATGACACATTTCCGATTTTTTCTAATAAGTCTAGTAGAAATAAAGATATCCGGAATTGAAGAACGCCATGTTGAAGGACTTGCAAAGGTTCAAATTTTTGTCAATAAACGGAATTTCTATCTGTTTGGAAGATATCTAATCCAAACTATCTAGTTTGGAAGATAGTAGTGGAGAGAATCGAATTGGTCACCAGCCTGTATATCTCCGTAACCAGGGCATCTATATAAAAATTACGCATATAAAAATGTAACAAATTGAGCAAACAATCTGATACCGGTCATATATCAAGAATTTTCATTTGAAAATCCATAGTTGATTATTACTTCTGGTAGGTATATCCGGAAATGCAATTTTGTTGAAAATACTTTGGAAAGATATCAAGAGACGGAGGTGTGCCAAATTTCAGAATTACATTTTACCGAGAAACTTGGGACAATTATTTTGATGAGCCTGTATATATGTCATATTCGAACGATTCAATTCTCTATAAGCACGCCATCAATCACTGTTTATAGTGCCTCCATGGACACTGCTCCTTCTAATAATATCTAGTAGGATTAATAGATATATCTCCGGCTCTTCTCATAGAAATACTGGCTTATATCGTTTTAAATGGTGATGTTTTGATGCCGAAGTGAATACAGTCTTTCATATAATATTCCATCAATATTTTACATTTCATTCGATTATATTCTTGATATGTACTTGATAAATACATACCTATATACCCATAGTTTCGTTTTCACTTCTTTTTGGCGCTCTAGTTCCTCGGAACTGAGTGCTTATCAATTTGCCCAAATGTCTGTAATTTTCGAATTTTTCGATGAAAATGTTCTTAAACGATTTGGTTCGACTCACTGATCAAGAATCCGTGGTCGAAATTCATTCTGTCCGGCCGGTCCGGCAGGCCGACCGTAGGCACGATAACTCTCGAAAGAAATGAGCTAGAGAGTTGAAATTTTCAGAGTAGGTTTGGGGGATAAATATCTCAGCTAAGTTCGTTATTGGGCAAAATCGGACAGATGGTTTCGGAGTAACAAAAAAAAATTTTTGTTTTACAAAACAAATTCCAAATTAAATTTTTTTCAATAAGCAGTTTTACCATAAGAATCCATTCATATCATTTTTAACTCTAACAAACTAATACTTCCGAGATATGATTTTTCAAAATTTCAATGTAAATCGTATTTCTACGTTTTCACAGAATGATAGAATTATTCTGTGGGTATTCTATGAATTGTTATAATGTCAACTTATTTTCCTGAGACATGACGTTGTCTCATTGTAATTCATTCCAGCAATCGTATAAATATGAGAATGATAATATAATATCATACTTTTTGTTGGTTGATATTTTCATGCCGATGTTGAATCCATATGATGATGGGAATGGTAATGGTGTGTTAATAATATTGAGTTCAGAATATCTCCACTAAAAACAAAACAGGAATATTGGTGTATTGGATTAGATTTGAGGAAAGATATATATTATCGTTCATCATAGAATTGAGGAATGAATATCTCGGATGAGTTCGTTGTTGGGTAGAATTCGTCTATTGGTTTTGGATTGATAATTTTTGGCACTCTTGTTGAATTTAAATTCTTCTATGATGTTTGAATTCAATTTCTGCTGAGATGAAGTTCTAAATTTCAATAATGAATCGTACTTCTATGTTTTCACAGAATGCTATAATTATTCTATCTAAGCTTTATTACATGATCTGTGTTCATACTCGTACATTTCATCCTGTTCTATAAGAGAGACTCAAATTCATTTCAGCTATTTTAATTTGGTTTCTTCCATGGTGCAGTTCTCATTCTCAGATTGCTCATTTAATCTTGATAAATGAACTATTATTTGAATTTAATTTCCTTTATGATGCAGTTCTATCATAAGAATGAATTGATATAATTCTCAACTCTGAGAAACCAATACTTTCGGAGATATAATTTGTCTGTTTGAACTAGAGCGCCAGAAAGCTCCTGTCCACAGGGCTTGAACCAATGTTTTCATAAAATTCTATATTTAAATAATATGTATCTTTCTCCGAATATACAAACTCGATATCTCCATTTCCAAGAAAACAGTTTTATTTAAATTAACTAGATTAATGTGGTTAATTAATAATCTTAGATGACTATGAAGCTTCCTCGCCACTGTAAAAAATAATGTAAGAATTTTTGGTTTCTTACTATGATTGTTACGTCTCTTGACTTCACATTTTGGGAAACGCAGAATTGTTTTTCTAAACAAAGGAGCTCGCGTGAATATTTGTCTATTGGGTTAACTGGGTTTTAGTTTACCATGTGTGGTCTCACCCTTGAAAATAATAATTTAGGGAAAGATAACTGCGAGTAGAATATCTTGTAAAGCTTCCACTCTTGTAGAAGTATTTATTGCCTATTTCCTGTGAAAGAATGCTAAAATACATTCGACAACTAGAAAATTGCCAGTGCTGTTATTATGTTTGTCTAGACGATTTGAGAACCCCTAGTCTATGGAAGTTATTTATCAGTTTTCGCTGATAGATTATATGCAGAAAGCACGTAAAATTAGTCCGATAGTGGGAGAAACTCGAGATTTCGAATTCACGCTAGATGTTCACTGATTGGTGCATTTAGTATGCATTCCTACCCTTTTCGTAAACAACAAATGAGAGTATTGTTGTAACATATATCAGGGCGGTTTTAAGCTCGAAACCCGCAATCGTTGTTAATATTTCCCCTTTTTACCCAGATGAAGGAACCTCTTATTTTCCTTCTATCTGGTCCTTTATATACAATTACACTGTACGAATTCATTACTATTCTTGATCTGTCGCGAAACAATACCATTGTCTTGTCTTCGTAGCAACTTAGTAGTCACTTCTTCTTTGCTATACATTTTCATATAGAAGGAAGATTTTAAATTGTATCAATATTGCATTCTAAAATTAATTCATGCTTCTGATCTCAGTATCAGTAACAAGAAAATACATTTTGTTGTTTGTTTAAAGTGCGTTCGAATATTTCACCACTTCCTATCCTCGTAATTGTTATCGTAAGTAACAACTTACGCAGTAATCAACGAGATTACTACTGGGTGCTTAAATTTAAGTATACCTCTTTAAGTACTCATCCCCCTGGTAAAACAATCAGGGTGTATAATTCTGATCCTTCGAAATAACATAATATCCTGATAAAAGAATCAGGACTCAACATTTGATCCTTCGAACCATAACAACCTGATAAACCAATCAGGATTCAACAATGATTATTATGAGTTTTCTCAATTTTCAAATGACAAAATTGGGAACTGTCGTGTTTGGTATTCAAACGAGTATGTGATTTAATTAGTTTGTGTCACATTAAGGGCCTTCATAACCAGAATGAATAATTTTAGATGAAACTATGTTTTCTTAGAAACGATTAATGATAGCTATAAGGAACCCTAGAGAAAACATGAATTGAATTGAATATTCTATCGATATTTTTGAAGTTTACAAAATCTCAACAATTCATTGTGACAATGAACACGCATCTTGTATATACGCAAGAACGAGGAGATTAAGTGTTTAATGTTGAGCCAAAAACGTCAGAAAACTTATTTAATGTTGTAATTCGCATGTTTGAAAAATAAACGTATCAGTATCAGAGTTATGTTCATTCATATGGCGCTGATGGAAAAATTATATTTCTGGGGTGCGTACCGAATTGTACATTTTATGGACAAGGACTGATACTTAAATGGTATCGTAGAAGACAGGTCAGATTTGACCTTCATCCAAACTTCACGTTTTCAGATGATACCATCGCGCAAGAATTGTTCTACAACAGATTGAATCAAATATAATAATTTACTTCCACCGCTCCAAATCGTTCAATTTGATCCCCATCGAACAGATTTGTTATACAAAAAAAAGCTGTAAGGGAGTATCATCCACCTTCAACGAAACTGCAACATCTAAGGGTGGTTTTGTCGTATCAATGAAATCAACTACAACTACAAGAAGCAATACATAATTGAATTCTTAGTATACCTAGAAGAGTACAAAGTGAAATGAATAATCATGTATTCCACACAGAGTATTAAAAAATAAGTCTGTCATTTTAATAATGAATTAATAATGAAACACATCAATTTCATGTTTAAATTTATAGGGCCTTTTGAATCCTTCCATAGAGAATTTTCAAATGCTGATAAATAAACTCACTAGGTATTTTTGAAAGACTATGAAATTATATTTTGTTCTTCAAAAAAGTTATTATAGTTTGAATCTGCGAATATTTCTAATTAATAATATAACTTTTGGCCATGTGTGTAGATGCTATTTCACGACATGCTTGATATCTGGTTAATTTCAATATTAATCGCCGGATGAGAAAAAGGATTATTGGTACGTTAATATTATTCTACAGTGTGGAAAATCCAATTGGAATAAATTACTGTACATATTTATGGAAAATCCCGAAACACGTAAAAATTCAAATTCTAAATTGTCATTCTTCTTCGAAAAAATAAGTCAATTGATTCGCGAAATTTGGGTACAATATTAAAAACTGAAATCTAGCAAAGAACTTATGAATGTTAATGAAGTAGACGTCCAAAGAGTTCACAGGGAACGATTTGGCAACATCCTAACCTCAAATAAAAATTTCTTCCAACATTATTCAACATCTCAGGATTCAGGATCAGGAGTGATAATTTTCTTTCTATCACATCTTGAAGGCTTATAATTTAAGTATTATTTTAATAAGATTATAGAATATTCGAGGGAATATTATAATGCATTTCGGTAATCACATGATTTTATTTTTTTCTAGTTCGATTTTTGCAATAAACATGAAAGTTATGTATCACAAGCCCATACTTCCTATTTGGAGATTTGGGGGTTTGTACCTGTCTTTCGACAGGAGGGTTGAAAGTAGGGTTCGAATTTTCACGAAGAAGAATGGCAATTTAAAATTTGAATTTGAAGTGTTTCGGAATTTTCCATGAATATGTACAGCAACCAAGATAATGAATTTATTCATATGGCTTTTCCACACTGTATGTCAGTACATATAGCATTTTTATGTAGGTACTTTATATTTAATATTGCAGAAGTATTACTCGACGTACAAATTGGCTTTCGGTAATAACAGATTATGAGCCTATTAAATTCATTCGTAAACCGGAATAAAGTTTTCTGCAACATGGTGCGTCCAATGTCGAAGTTCAGATGAATGCACTTTGTTTTATTATCCACTATCTATAGATCTATATATATATATATATATATATATATATATATATATATATTAGAAGTAGTTTTATAAATGGTTTGCAAAGATCATATAATATAGGTAGTAGGTACGCACTCGATGTTGAAGTATCTAAAGATCATATTTATTCTGTACATTCACAGAAGAGATACTCTAATACATGAATTGAGTTTTTCTGAAACGAATACCTCTTTGGTATTCAGGAACTAGTTTGATTATATGTGAATCAGGGACTATGTGTATCAGTGCCTCAAATAAGAATATTTATTATATTTATTTGGTAGAACACTATGTTATTTTTATGGCATGCACAAAAAGATTGATTATGTCATTATGAAATAGTAATACCCGCCTTGTTCTTAATGGTGGTTAAAACTGTTTAGTATTTGTTTCTGTGATCCTGCAAACTATTTAGGAATTTTAATTGGTCCGGGATCATATCCGGTTGATACAGCTCTGCCCTAGATATTCTGCATTATTTTTTGCTTTCGGTAATATTCAATTTTAAGCTTTTAAGTTTAATGAATTTATCTCCAAAAATTCAGGCATAAACGCTGTCCTACGAAATTTCCAAACCTAATTCTCAATCCCTTTGCGGATCTTCAATACCAAAATCTTGTAATGAAGTACCGAGCAAACCCAAAAATATTTTATTTCTGAACCGAGACCAGAACCCAGACCAACATTTTACAGTTCATCGGTTTAAACCAACGCACTCACCGAAGCTATTTCAATTTGTAAAATTCCACCTTCAGTTTAACCGTATAATTTTTCCCTGTATCAGTTCCACCCATCTACCATTGAAATTGTTACCTCAACTACTATGTTGTTTCTCAATTCTTTTAGCTGTTTAGTGAAAAAAAAACGATCCCGAAAGAAATGATTATTGAAGAGTAATGTTTTCTTGCTTCTTAAGATATAAATGAATAATCATTTCGAAATCATTTATACAGGGTGATTCCAAATTAGACGTGAACCTTGGAGACGGTGATAGTATCACTCACTTGCTGTTGTTTGAGCCATATTTATTGATAACCGAAAATCAACAGTTTCCAAGATATTTGAATTCAGGTGATTTTTAACAGATTTCTCACATTAGTCCATTTTTCGTCAATTCGTTGATCAAATTTGATTATAATTTTGGGTTATTTTTATCAGAAAAGGATATGATATGTGTGAAAAAAGCAAAACAATGCTTTATAAGATGTTGAAAAAGAATTAGTATGATTTGAAATGTGGTATATGAATAAAAGAAAAATCATTTTCTTATATCAATTTGCCTGCAACTTTCGAATTCAAAATTTATGTAAGCCCAAATTATTAAAAAAAAAGGGCCTAATTCCTCCTTTATTCTCTAAAAAATCATTTCGTTAGAATTTATTCACTAGTTTCGTCTCGTCTCGAGTGTAAATTTCAGGCGGAAAGTAACAACTGAAGAAATTAAAAAGAGAGTACGTGCTTGTATAAGGAATGGTGGAGGTAATTTCGACCATAATTTATGAATTTTGTAATTAAATTTCGGGTTTAGTTGCAATAAAATAATAAAATAATTAGGTATTTTTCTTTCTTTGCTTCGTATATCCCCTTTCAAATCATACTAATTATTTTTCAACATCTAATACATCATAGTTTTGCTCTTTCCACACATATATCCTTTTCTGATGAAAATAATCCAAAATTATAATCAAGTTTGGTCAACGTAAAAAATTGACGAAAAATGAACTAAGGTGAGAAATCTTTTAAAAATCGCAAGCACTCAAACATCTCGGAAACTGTTGATTTTCGGTTATCAATAAATATGACCCAAACGACAGCAAATGATCCATACTAACACCCACTCCAAGGTTCACGTCTAATTTGGAATCACTCTAAATATTGCCCTGTATAGGAATCGATGACCAAGGATTCCCTTTGACTAAAATTTGCCCCTGAAGAGAGCGACTATCACTTTGCCCGAATTTTTGGCCAAAATGGTCTCAAACATTTAGTTTCGACTCACTGATGAAGAAGAAGAAGAATCCGGTTGAGTTCGTAAATGGGCTAAATCCACCCAGTGGTTTCAGAGGTATAGCCATCTGAAATTTTGTTTCCCATATAACTCGAAAACTACGGATCTAATCGAATTAACACTTAGTAATTGGTTGGAAAATACCGTCACGGAGACTTATAGAAAGATGCATTTTGTGGCTAAGTTGTAGATTTGAGCTCGATCAAATGTATATTATTGAAGATATTGGGGAAATGCATAAACATCATAACCACTACAGTGGCCCAGTATTTTTTTGGCACGCTTGTTTACAGTCACCAAACGAAATATTCAGATGAAACGATGATCGAAATTGGAAGCTACTTTAATTCGTTCATTTACCACGTGATCCTCATCTGCCAGGTTGGACCAGGGTACAGAGCATAGAATCCGTGAGTATACTGGGTTCCGATCACGGTGCGCAAGTAGCTTTTTTAATTAAAGGATTTTTTTCTGGGTTTTCTCTCCCAAACTCTGAAAAATATCTATAAAATAAAAATTAATTATTTTGTGATTTGCTTCTGCGTAAGAAACACAAGATATTTGTCAGAAGCAATCAATTGAACAATGTTGCCTAACAAACAACAACGTGTGAAATTCAAGAATTGTCACAATAACTATCAACAAAATAATTCTAAAGATGTTCATCAAGCGTCTGAAGAAGGAGTCTGATATAGACTCCGAAACGTTACGATATAGTTGTTACTTCGTTGATGATGTTTCGTTGCTGTTTGTTAGGCAACATTGTTCAATTGATTGCTTCTGACAAATATCTTGTGTTTCTTAGGCAGAAGCAAATCACAAAATAATTATTTTTATTTTATAGATATTTTTCAGAGTTTGGGAGAGAAAACCCAGAAAAAAAAGCTTTCAATAATGAGTATACCTCCCACAGTATCCTTGATTAGCTTTTTTAAAACAGCCCACTATGCCCGTTCGAAATTTTGACAATTGATTAGTGTTATATATTGGCAAAAGCATAGGAATGAGTCCTATTTGACTCAAAATACAAAATAAAATCAAAATGAATGTACCTAATCGGTAATTCGTGATCGTATCGATCGTAAAAAGCTTCTCGCGGTATTTGCGACATCATTTCAATCATTGGCGATCATGTAAAAGTTGATAGTTCTCTTATTCCAAATCAGTTTACTCAATCAAATTCAATTTTCTACATGATGAATGTCACTGCATTCGCCGTGTTGAATTGAAAGTAATATCTCAGGAAATTATAATAAATAATATATTTACGTATCTTCTCATTTATATGATACAATATTTCCCAAGCCGTGTCATAAGTTGTGGAATTTCATAAAACGAATATCTTTCTCACTGATTATACTCATTAGACGTAAGTTTTCGATGCGAAATAGTTTCAATGTCTTTGTTTTCGGCAAGGGTACATCTTAAAATGCACACGTATATTTTAAATGAGAATGAATATCATAGGAAACTAATTAAATGAGGTCCGATACTTGTACAATATCGCTCACCTTATGGAAGGTGAATTAATATCCCACGATCTTCTTGTTATGGAATTTGCCCGTTAGGTTGAGCAATAGGTAAATTATGAACTGCACTATGAAGTCATTGAAATTGTTAGTATGTATATTGAAGAAAGGATTTAAATACCTAAATCCTCTAGATGTTTGAACAAATTATTAGCAAAAAATTGTCTCGAAGGATTACATAAAACAGGTAATGGAGAATTCGTGGTTGAATTTTCTTATATCATTCATCTGACCTTAAAATTGAAACTCGAAGGGAAGGATCAAATTCGTGAGTGGAAAGGATCTGCCTATTAGTTCTAGAAATGTGACAATTCCAATTGTTTCTCGGAATTTTTGGCGACTATTCTAAATTCGCTGTTTTTGATAGTGAACAAATTCAAATACTCCAAGAGTGAAATATTCAGATAGTCATGATATTCGAACAGTCGAGTATTCGAATAGTCGAATATTTTGTCTGACACAGAATTCGAATTTAAAATAGTCTAATATCCAAATGATTCGAATATAATAAAACACACGATATGGAGAACATTGTACAATGGATAAAACAATAGGGCAGCATTCCTTCATTTTCGTGGAACCTAAGTTAATCAATGAACTTATGAAACCAGCAAGGTTTCATTAAAGAAACTGTCAGGTAATATTTGGTCGACAAACACCTTGTATCTGAATGAATTTTCTTATAGTTGGTTATAGTTTGGTTTGGATATCCGTAGCAAGGAGTTAACATTAAAGAAACTGTCAGGTAATATTTGGTCGACAAACACCTTGTATCTGAATGAATTTTCTTATAGTTGGTTATAGTTTGGTTTGGATATCCGTAGTTTCATTGTTGATCACACAAAATTTGTATATGTAGTTGGAGGTTGGTTATGGTTAAAATGGATTTTTTTTAGTTATTTTTGAGGTTTTTTGTCGATATCCAAAATTAAAGCAGCCATGCTTTAATTTTGTCCAATCGCGGAAATTTTCCTTATTGAATACATTGTTTATTTATCTTAAGACAATATATTATGTAATAAAAGTGTAGGTATGTATGAGATAATAAACACATTAATATTATAGAGGGTGTCCCATAATTAGACGGACAAGCTTTTAGTGGATGGTCCAGACATTATTTTAGACACTTCCGAGCCTAATCATATAATGCAAAAATGCTTCGTTAAGTAGCTTGAGCCCTCTGAAGATGACTTCCAGGCAACACTTTTTGATTTCGTATTAACTGTTTTATAAGGTGAAGCTTTTATGAAATAATTTATATCAAGTACAAAAAAATTATATTTCACTGACTTTATTATGATTCTTTAGAAAACGAGCATTGAGTAGTGAACGGAGAGAAAATTTCAAATTAATTTTTCTGAAAACCGGTGCAACTGGGCGATATCCCACAAGGGCACCTTATTTCGTGAAAAAGTATCCGAGTTTATGAATTTGATGTATAACTTAAAATAATGAAAGATAAAAGAGTTATTACTAAAACTACCCTTCACCCTCCCAAAATGATACGCCTATGTTTGACTGAAAAAAATGAACTCAAACCATTCGGTGTGTATTTTTGATATTGGCCAATGTGTAAAATTTCAATACTTTGGATGAAGTCGTTTTGGAGATATGTCACAAAAATTGTTGCCTAGACGTCATCTTCAGAGGGCTCAAGCTCCTTAACGAAGGAGTGAAAACTGGGTGTACATTTCTAAACATGGTGGTAACCAAAAAAAAACTATTCAATTTGAAATTAGAACTAAAAAAAATTATATGATGGTCCAATCCAACAGTACATTAATTAGGGGATAAGGACCAAAATCTTCTATTACAACCTGATCGATTCATCTAAGCGGTGAAAATTGCAATCTCATATATTTCCAAATTGAACAAATGTAGAGGAAAGATCAAAGAATGTTATATAAAAAAAAATAATTCACTGATTTTTAAAAACCAACAAAAGCTTAAATCCATTGATTTCTAAAATTTTGTGATTTCAACAAGGAATTGTATATTATTATACTGGATCCTCCTAGGTCTTCCCCAAAGAGGGTCTCCTTGGGGCTCATAAGCTCTCGAAGAGCTTGAGCGAGTAAGGAGAACCAGTTGTGTTCTGTGTAGGGTGATTCAAATTCCGATAATTGTCCATAATCTATACACGGGTGGATACATCCCAGAGAATTATGAACGTTATATATTTGGAAATATAAATCAAACATAATATATAAGTTAAAACCACCAAGCTTGAATTTCAAATATGAACGTTTCTTTATTGAGCATACAGGGTGTTTCATCATAAACTGGACAAACGAATACAGCGTGTAGATGACATCGGGAGAATAATTTTTGCCTTATGACATATACTCCGTTTTCGAAGCATAAGCGAGATACAGGGTGTTCAAGGTAATTTTTGACCAATATTCTATCCAGTGTGGTCAGTTATGTGTAACATTGGAAATAATGGTTTTTGGTCACATCTCAGTATTTTTTTATGCTCAATTCTGAAATGATATAAGATTCTGAAAAAAGTATTTAAAAATGGCGGAAAACCTGCAAAGTTCGAAATTTTTTTACGCGGTTGCCAATTTGAGTCTCACTGTATGAATTATCTCAAGTTTTTAAGAAATTCTGTGAAAAAATTTTTTCAAAATTCGAACACAACTTTTTTTTTACATGTCTACAGCAAAAATAAAATTTCATCCGAAATTGATGAACTTTTCCACGCTTATACTATTCTTCAACCTTAACGAAAATATGAAAACAGAACCGAAAAATATCGATGGGTTTGTTTTTTATAGCCATTCAAAGTTTCCACTCGGATATCTAACTTATTCGTTTTTTGAAAACTGGTTTGGCTATGAGGGCAAAAAGTTTGAAATTGAACTGCCGAAGCATTCCAGATGGAAATTAAAATTTCTCAAAAAAAAAATGTTTTTGTTCATATTTCAATAAAACTCTGGCTGGAATCGAACTAGTGACCTTGCGATAGGAATTACTCTTAGCTCTAGATAGAAATTGAAATTATTCGGAACATATTAATTATCGTTACCTAGCAACAGTAATTCACAGAATTTGACAGTATGTTCGAATTCAACTGAATAATATTTCGTTAGTTTCTTATAAAACATTTCAATTCGAGCAGAAATTAAATAATCAATGTTGGAAATAATTATTTTGTTCAGCGAATCAAGAAAATCAAGAAAGTGAGAGAATATTGTCTTATAGCAAAATTTTCTTGAATATTTAATTTTATATTTCACTAACGCAAGAATATAACACAATAGTAGACAAATTTAACAATTAATTGAACAACTCTGACGAAATTAAAGATTATAATTCAGTTTCAAAAATATTCCCATTCATTTGAACACACAGTCTCGCTCTTTTCACCACACTGTTCACCGCTGAACCTATCATTCCTTGATTATGACGAATTTCCTGGGCAGCTGATTCAATTCGTTGAATCAATTCTTCTTTCGATTCTACTGGAGCTCGCTTGTCGTAGACCAGACTTTTCATATGACCCCAGAAATAAAAATCCAGTGGAGTTAGATCTGGAGAACGTGGAGGCCATGCAACAGGTCCAAACCGACCAATCCATCGCCGTGGGTATTGGGAGTCTAGAAACTCGCGTACACTCCTGACTGTGTGCGCAGGACAACCATCGTGTTGGTACCAAATACCTCTAAATTGATTCAAAGGAATATTTTCCATGAGATCTGGTAGAGTCTCTCGTAAAAATTGATAGTAACCATTTCCAGTCAATGTTTCAGGGAGAATGAAAGGTCCGATGATGAATCTGTCCTTCATTCCCGCCCAAACATTGACTGAAAACCTTTTCTGACTATTCATCGAAACCGAAGAATGTGGATTATTGATTTGCCATACAACATAATTTTTTCTGTTAAAAAATCCATCTCTATGAAAGGTCGCTTCATCGCTGAATAAAATGAGACGTGGAAAATCTCTATTCGCACGCGTTCTTCTTAAAATGAATTCACAGAATTCTTTCCTTTTACTGCAATCACCTTCTTCTAATTTTTGTCATCTTTGAAAATGATATGGGTGGTAGTGATTCCTCTTTAGAACTCTCCATACAGTCGATTTACTTTGGTTCACACTGGGATGATTAGATATCATTTTAGTTGATATTTTAGGATTACTCTCAACCAAATCCAGGACACGTTCATCGTGACTTATATTGTTTCTTTTTTCTTTCGGTTAAGAGTGCCATCTTCACGTAATTTACGTACTGTTGCCATAAATGTTTTAAAGTTTGGTACAGATCGGCTTGGAAATCTGCGGGCGTATATTTCTCTCGCTTTCCTCCCTGAGGAATTCGCTTCATAATAAGCCTGAACCTAATCATTTTTCTCCAAGATTGAATATTTCATTTCTGCTCAAATTAAAATGGTTTTCAAGAAACTTGCGAAATAAATTTCAGTGAATTCGAATAATCTATCATATGCTTTGAATTACCGTTGCTAGGTAACGATAATTAATATGTTCCGAATAATTTCAATTTCTATCAAGAGCTAAGAGTAATTCCTATCGCACGGTCACTAGTTCGATCCCGGCCAGAGTTTTATTGAAATACGAGCAAAAACATTTTTTTTTGAGAAATTTTTATTTCCATCTGGAATGCTTCAGCAGTTTAATTTCAAACTTTTTGCCTCAAAGCCAAACCAGTTTTCAAAAAACGAATAAGTTAGATATCCGAGTGGAAACTTTAAATGGCTATAAAAAACAAACCCATCGATATTTTTCGGTTCTGTTTTCATATTTTCGTTAAGGTTTAAGAATAGTATAAGCGTGGAAAAGTTCATCAATTTCGGATGAAATTTTATTTTTGCTGTAGACATGTAAAAAAAAAGTTGTGTTCGAATTTTGAAAAATTTTTTTCACAGAATTTCTTAAAAACTTGGGATAATTCATAGAGTGAAACTCAAATTGGCACCGCGTAAAAAAATTTCGAACTTTGCAGGTTTTCCGCCATTTTTAAATACTTTTTTCAGAATCTTATATCATTTCAGAATTGAGCATAAAAAAATACTGAGATGTGACCAAAAACCATTATTTCAAATGTTACACATAACTGACCACACTGGATAGAATATTGGTCAAAAATTACCTTGAACACCCTGTATCTCGCTTATGCTTCGAAAACGGGGTATATGTCATAAGGCAAAAATGATTCTCCCGATGTCATCTACACGCTATATTCGTTTGTCCACTTTATGATGAAACACCCTGTATACCTAAAATAATATGGTATGAGCAGACATCAAACGCAGGAATAATTCAAGGTTTTGAAGGTTCGAACACGCTAGCTTTTTCGCTGTAACCCGAATGTCCATCAGGCCCTCATTTGAAAATGTTAGCAATAAAATTCTATTGAAATCTGTATAGTGTAAATTGACATTTTTTGCATGTATCATCTATTGCAAAAAGTATCAAGGAAATTGTCCTTAAATATTCTAATGGATATTTCATAACTTATCCATCGCGATTCAAAACTTGGTTGGGTCCATATTCTCTGATATATCAAAGAAGCTAAATTTAAAATGATATCACAATTAGCGAATCATGCCCTTTCAGGATCAAGACCAGTGTGGGACACTGATGGCCGACTATGAATACGGCCCTCAATGTAACTCTTTTTCGAATTTGGCATTAAAACTCGAGAGCTCTCACTTGTAGCTTATGAAATAGAGCAGTAGTTGCTCTAATGAGATGTAATTGTGATGGAATAGGCGTAAGTCAAAGAGCACCAGCAGAATACTTACAGGAACTATTGACAATAGAAGATCCTTCCACTACCACAATAATGTTTTTCTCGATATTAAGAAGCACCCAATATTTTAGTCTCACAAATTTTCATCAGTATCTATCAGTAACAATTTGTATATCATTCTTGTTTACTAAATTGTAGTTTCAAACATTTTCTATTCGTAAAGAAGTTCAATGACTTTATATTTTGTTATGTTAAAAATAAAAATTATAAAAATTACAAAAACATTACTGGTGATTACATTATTCACTGAAAGCTACAAACATTAATTAAGGAGAGGAAGAGGAACGAAGATTACGGAATATACCTGTTGTTAAAATCAAAATATTTTTGAGAGACTAGTCCGACTAGTTGCTCTTTGACTGGAGAACGCTGAATTTCATAACCTATGTTATTCCTCAAATCGTAACGAACCAAATGATACCTCAAACGTTGAAATCCATCAAGCCATTCAGGCTGTAGGTTGGAGTACACTAATACACGTACCTATTGATATTGATATTTTTATACCGACCCTCCTAGGTCCTAGGTCCTCCCTAAGGAGACTCCTCATAAGCTCTTAACAGCTTAAGCGAGTTAGTTATGCCCTGGATAGGCTTTGTTACTGTGTGTTCCCGCCTTAGGCACAGTGAATGGTAGTGATTACCATGACAGCCCCGGTAGTCAGAGGCACATGCTCTAACCACTGAGCTAATCGCGCTGCATACATATATACACTCGAAAAACATAACCTTCCTTCCTTCGGGCAGTCAGGTATATATACCAATTTACACTGTGGTTTTTCATGAAAGAGTGTACTTTGAAGATATTATTACTAAACTTTACAATTATTGTACAGAAAATTCAAGATTATATTTCAAATGTGACACTTGAACGTTATAACTATTTTTTTGTTAATAATTTCGAAAATACGATGAAATAAGATCATGCCAAATGATACGTCCGGAAATATCTTCAAACAAAACTTGACCAAAATATTTTCCAATAATCTATTGCAGAAAATATTACGCGATATATTTTTGAAAAAACCGAAAAATATTTACTTTTAAAATCCTACTACCTACTAGACATTGAAAAAAAAATGATGTGTTCCCTAGCGAAATGCCATAAAACTTCAAAATTTGACCTACCTCAAAATGCATGCTCCAATAAAAATTACGAATCCACTAAAACAAGAACAATAATGCACTAATATAGCACCCCCTAATCCGGCACTGCACTTGTGGTAATAGAATGCTTCCATTACTATAACAGACACTTTTATACCGAAGATCTTAGTGGGAGCCTGCAAGAAGAGGGGACATCTTTGCAACAATATTCGGAATAATGTAACTATCATCTCTACCGAAATGAAGAAACACTTGCAGATAATTGGCAGAGCATCCCAATAGTTCAAAAGTGGATCACGAATAAATCTATAATCGTATTAGAAAAAGGCATTACCATATTTTGAATTCAACATTCCACAATTAATATTGAACATATACAATCCTAGAAAAAATTTTAGGACTATCAATTATGGCAAGATTGCATATATGATAACTGAAGGTCAGTAATTGAAGATTTCAAATGTTTTCCTTAGACTCCATCTTTCACAGATTTTTCTCGCCATCGAATAGATATTTACCTAACCAAAAAAAACCAATTCATATGTTACGATAAACAGTAAAGGCAGATAAGTTTTTATTGGATATATTTTATTCTTGCTAAGCACTCCTTTCAAGAGATAACCTCTAGATCGAACGTAGATCAAGGTAATCTCGGTGTAATAAATACGAAAACATTTTATTTTTATTAAAATTGGATGTTACTAGAAACCAGAGAAATATGGAATAGATAACTAAATCATATATGACAGAAATATAACTTCCAAGATATAGTGCAGCCTGCATCATAGAAAAAAAAAATTTCACATAAATTTTTAATATCTGCTCATTAAAATTGATCAATTCTATCCATTCCTTCTCTACACTAATTTTCAAACTTTTCCACCACCATTTTGTTTTTCTCACGTGAAATTGTAGTTCAAAAAGTTGAGTCTAGTAATGTCGTGGAGTCAGGAGCTTTTGCGCGCATGTTCTATTGTCTATTCACCTTTATTGGACACTCTTTATCGAATTTACCATCGATATAGACCGTTTTCTCAGTTTTTATAAGATATGAATACATTTTGTACCATTTTAATGACTTGAGTAATGAGAGGATCTTCTAAGATCCCAGAACTTTTAATTCTGACATATACATTCTATCGGAATTGAAATTTGTTAAATATCTAATAATATATGAAAAAAATTGGTTCAAGCACTGACGTGAAGTCAGAAGCTTTTGCGCGTATGTTCTATTGTCCATTCTTCTGTATTGGACACCCTTAATCGAATTTACCATGGTAAATTCGATTAAGTGTCCAATACAGAAGAATGGACAATAGAACATACGCGCAAAAGCTTCTGACTTCACGTCAGTGCTTGAACCAATTTTTTTCAAATCAAATCCAAAAGCTCTCAAAAAATCACCCGTTATTACATAAAGATATATTCTCATTAGTGATAGAAAAACTGGCCTAGAATTCCTTTCTACCCATCACGAGATTTAATATCCACAAATGAGCCTCTCACCTTACAAGATCAGAAGCCTTCTGCAAAATTCAAAGGTCCCCTCTCGCAAATATACTCCTCTGAAGGCACATGGATCTCTTGAAGAAGAATCGCCTCTCTATTCCTCAAAGATATTCACTCTTGTTCATAGAAATCCCTTCAATATTTAGTTGCCTCCTCCTAAGGAGGATCTCTTTCAAAACCAGGTCTGACCACTAATGTAGGGCTATCATCTAATCTCCTATAGATTTGTGATGAAATAACACGATTTTACCATGAATATATATGTATAATAATATGTCATCATGACATTCATATTTTATTTTTGGAGGTTCTCGCAAAAATACGACCATAGACAACATATCATACGACGATTCGCATCCACCTACCGAACTCACAAAAGGCTGCTCGGTTCTCCAACAATATAGATCCGATCGTGTTCAAACTTGGAATTCTGCAGTAGAGTTAGGTTCTGCAGGCTCTCCCAAAATTTCAGCCATGCCGGACGAATAGTTTATGATATATAGAATTTTTTTCAATTATTTTTAATTATTTTTTTTTGAATTTTCTAGTTATACCATCCTCACGAAATTCTGCAAAAATTTTCGCGTTGGCATTCTACAACTAATAACCATGTTTGAATCCAATCGGTTTTGTATTCTTCGAGTTAATGAGGAACAAAAAACATCCAAATTTCTGAAAATTTCAGATGGCTATAACTCTAAAACCGTTTGGACGATTATGCTCATAAGCAAACTCAAATGTCGCATTCAGATGCACAACCTAACCTGAAATTTTCAAGCCGCTATCTCTTTCCGTTCTCAGGTTATCGTGACAACAAAAATATTTTTTAATAATTTCTTAATAATTTTCTAGCGATTCGATGCTCACAAAATTTCATAAACGTGCTTAGGTCTATATTCTACAACTATTCACCATGTTTGAATCCAATCGGTTTTGTATTCTTCGAGTTAATGAGGAACAAAAAACATCAAAATTTCAGAAAATTTCAGATGGCTATAACTCTAAAACCGTTTGGACGATTATGCTCATAAACAAACTCAAATGTCGCATTCAGATGCACAACCTAACCTGAAATTTTCAAGCCGCTATCTCTTTCCGTTCTCAGGTTATCGTGACAACAAAAATATTTTTTAATAATTTTTTAATAATTTTCTAGCGATACGATTCTCACAAAATTTCATAAACGTGCTTAGGTCTATATTCTACAACTATTCACCAAGTTTAAAATTCGATCGGATTTATTTTGGTTGAAAACAAAATTATTACTCGGAAACCATTGGGCCGATTATACCCATTAACGAACTTGTCCGTCGTATTGGGATGCGCCACCTACCCTGAAAATTTCAAGTCGCTAGCTCTTTCCGTTCTCAAGTTATCGTGGCAACGGACGGCCGGACGGCACCACAGAATTAAATTTCACATTTGGGCAAAACTATAACGCGTATGTTCCCCAGAACATACGCGCAAAAATTACGTCTGGAGTAATTTTATTGAAAGATCGACTTCAATTCAGTAGATATGTTATTACCAAAGTTCTTATTATATAGAAACGAAAAATAAAACCAAAAAGAATCATTTTGACTACGGGAACCGATCCCGTGATGTCATTGCTTATCTTCGATATACTTTCACAATCTTCTAATTTCAGGATACAATATTCACGAAGTAATGTGAAAATTTGCGTGTCGGCATTCTTCAAGTTAATTACGAGTTTTAATTGGATCAGATTTGTATATATTTTGAGTTATTGAGAAAATAACAACAACATTTCAGATGGGTATAACAACAAAATCGTTTGGCCAATTATGGAATTAATATTATTAAGGAACTCAAATGTCGCAAACGAATGCGCAAGCTGTCCTGAAAATGCCAAGTCGCTATCTCTTTCCATTCTAAAGTTATCGTGAGATAAATAAAAATGTTTCATTATTTTTGCGTGCATTTTCTAGGTAACGGCGTGCTATCATTGTGCGCAAACGCCAGCTGGCTGGCCGTTGCCACGATAACTTTTGAACGAAAATAGATAGCGAAATGAAATTTTCAGGGTAGGTTACGCACCCAAATGTGACGAACAAGTTCGTTAATGGGCCTAATCGGGCTAACGGTCTCCGAGTACGAAGTTTGTTTTTGCACAATACAAAACCGTTCGAATTGAGAAACTTTGCAGTTAGTTGTAGAATGCTAACACTAATATTTGTGCGGAATTTCGTGCGGATCTTATCTCTAGAAACTTTTAAAAAATTATTGAATATTCGTGTAGAAATATTATGTATCTCAGAAACTACCCGTCCGATATTGTTGAAATTTTGCATAAATCTTCAAATCATAATTCTAAAGCCAAGTTTCAGACACGATCGAATTATGTTGTAGGAGTTATAGAAGAAATACTGGAAACGGAGAATCGTTGGGCGAGTTCAGTTTTTGACAAAGGAGGTTTTAAATTTTACTACTTAGGGAAAATTTGTGAGAATGAGGGGATGTCTCGTGGGAATAAGGTGTAAAGAGTGGCGATTTTAAGGTTACGGGGGAAAAGGGGATGGTTGAAATGGCTGATAAGGCTATAGTGGCGATCTTTGGACAAATTTCATATATGTAATTTAAAAAAAAACCGAAAATGACGCATTTTTCCTAAGTATATCGAGAATGTTGGCAATTTATTCTTAAATTTAAGGGTCGTTTTGAGGGCGGTCAAAACATGCGACCGAAACTTTGGAACAGTAGGTAAGCAGCGAAAGCTGAAGATGAAATTTCGATATCTATTACCATTTCCGAAGGATTTACGGAAGAAATTTTGTTCACGTCCGGACCTCGAATCGTGACAAAATCGATAGTCGAAAAGTAGAGTGATATGGATGCACTCTCCAAAGTAGGACTTGCTCGCGAGTTTGTCGAAAGATCGATCCGCTCAATAAAATATGTGGGGTTTTCCTTTTCGAAATTCAATTTCTTTCGACCAATAAAAAATTTGACATCTGTCAGGTCAGATTAGAATGGGAATGTGGTTTTAAATTTTTCACGCAAAATATGCCGATACGGACCGTTTTCGAACCGGAAACTAGGCACAAGGTGAAGATCAGGTATAAAAACCGTCGAATAAAATTTAACATGATGATATTTTCCAGAAATTAGAAAGCTGAAGAATTAGAAATCTGAAAAAAAGGGTAAAAGTAATAATATTCATTCATATACCCCTTTCATCGCAGATTCTATATGCTGCTATTATAGCGCATGGGTTATTATGTTGGACTAACAAGCTGAACGTACCGGGATCCCTTTCCGTAGCCGTCACTTTTCTTTTTCGTTTTTTGCGCGCATATTCTGGGAAACAGCGTGCTATCATTTTGCCCAGATGTCTGTAACATTCGAAGATGGTCTCAAACGATTAGGTTCGACTCTCTGATGAAGAATTCGAGGTCATATTTGATTCTCTCTAGCCAGAAGTTACCACGATAACTTGAGAATAGAAAGAGATAGCGAATTTTCAGGGTAGGTGGCGCGTACAAATACCACGGAAGAGTCAATGGGCATAATCGGCCTAACGGTTTCTAAGTACTAATTTTGTCTTCAACCAACACAGATTAGATCAAATTGAAACTTGGTAAGTAGTTGTAGAATAATACTGTTAAGACGTATGTGGGGTTTTGTTAAGGATCGTATCTCAAGAAAATTGAAAATAAATTATAAAAAAATATTATTTATCTTATACGATAACTTGAGAACCGAAAGAGATAGCAACTTGCAATTTTTAGGGTAGGGTGCGAATCGGAATGTGACTGTTGACTTTGTTAATACGCATAATCGGCCAATCGGTTTAGAAGTTATATTTATCTAAAATGTTGTTCTTATTTTCTCAATTACTCAAAAAATACTAAACCGATCCTATAATAGAACATGGTAACTAGTCGAAGAATGCTGACGTGCAAATTCCTGCGAAATTCCGTTAAGATAGTATCACTAGAAAATTTAGAAAGAATGAGTGAAAGTCATTGAAAAACATTCTATATCGATCGTATCTATATTGTTGGAGATTCAAGCAATCTTAGGTGAGTTAAGTAGCTGGATGGGTGACCATTTGTCAAGTTAACTAACGAACGGAAAGGAATAGGCACTTGCAATTTTCAGGATAGGTTGCTCATCCGAATGGGAAGTTTATTTTCGTGGTTGGGCATAATCAGCCCAACAGTTTCGGAGTTATACCCATCTGAAATATTATTTTCTCGATAATTCAAAAAATACAGATCCGATCGAATTGAAACTTGGTAGCTAGTAGTAGAATACCGACATAAAGACGAAAGAAAGAAATTTTGTGAGGATCGTATGACAAGAAAATTTAAAACAAATTATGTATCTCTCGATAAGTTCAAAATGGAAAAAGATAGCGAGTTGCAATTTATAGGGCAGTCGGTGCGACATTTGAGTTCGTTAAAAAGTATAATGGACCAAATGGAAAAACGAATCCGATCCAATTCAAACATGGTAATTAGTTGTAGAAAGCCGATGCGCAAATTTTTGTAAAATTTCGTGAGGATCGTATCAATAGAAAATTAAAAAGAAATCATTGAAAAAAATCAGAAACTATCTATCCGATATCGCTGAGAATTTGTGAGAGCCTTCAAAACCTAACTTTACCAAATTTTAAATTTGAACTCAATCGAGCAGTCTTGGGTGAGTTCGGCAGCTTCATGGATGACCGTTGCCTCAATAGTTTTCGAAAGGAAAGAGATATAGAAAATTTTCAGGATAGGTTGCGCATCTGAAAGGGACAGATAAATCATTAGATATTTAACAAATTTCAATTCCAAGAGAATACATAATATATTATGTCAGAATTGAATATTTTGTGATCTTAGGTGATTCTCTCATTGCTGAAGCATTTCATTTAAATGATACGATATGTATTTATATCTTATAAAAGCTGAGAAAATGGTCTATATCGATTGTAAATTCGATTAAGAGTGTCCAACAGAGGTGAATAGACAATAGAAAATGCACGCAAAAGCTTCTGACTTCACGTCAGTGCATGAACCAATGTTTTAATAATACGATTTTTGAGCGATATCGGACGGATAGTTTCTGAGATGTAGAATTTGTTTAATGATTTTATATGGTTTTGTTTAACTTTCAAGTCATGCCATCCCCACAAAATTTCGAAAAAATTTGCGTGCCGATTATCCCTATCAACAAAATCAAATGTCGCATTCGTATGCGCAACCTACCCTGAAAATTGTAATTGTTATCGTGAGATAATAGTATATTCTAAAACAAGTTGCAGAATGGGCTCGAACGCATGAGTGTTGGAATTGCCTTCTGCAACGAGTATTAGACGATATTTTCTCTATTTCACGCAAGCACTGTAAAATACTGTTGTAATTTAATGAAAAATTCGGATTATACATCCTAGTGACTTTTGTATTGTATCTTGGTGATTGATGTGACTGTTACGAAAGTTGACAGATTACGGAATTTGAATTTGAAACGTAGGTACGTAGGGCATGGAGATCAGATTTAAAATAGTTTCCTAATAGCATGAATGATTCAAAATTAGGAAGAAGGAAATCTCTAGTACCATATTTTTAAATGAAAATAAAACTTTTCCTCAACAATTATTTCACTATATCCAGATTATATTGTATTGTCAATTGACGTGTGTTGAAATTTGATAGGATCGAATGTCAGTGCTGACTACCGCAAAACGAAAAATATAACTAGAAACAATGCGGGAATGAGTTCATTCCAGCACTGTTTTTAGTGCTGGAATGGACTCATTACGATACTGAAATAGAGAAATAATATTTTTTAATGATTCTTTTTTAATTTTCTCTGATACGATTCTCACAAAATTTCACCCACGTCTTTATGTCGGTAATCTACAACTACTCATCAAGTTTCAATTCATTCGGATTTGTGTTGGTTGAAAATGAAATAAGTACTCGGAACCGATTATGTAACGAACTTGTCTGTCGCATTTAGACACCTACCTGTAAGTTATCGTGGCAACGGCCGGCCGTACAGAATCAAATTTGACCTCGGATTCTTCATCAGTGAGTCAAACCTAATCGTTTGAGTCCATTTTCAGCAAATTTTATTATTATCACTAATATCTTGGAAAATACAGATCTAGCCGAGATGAAAACGGAGAAATAGATGGAAACAAAATATGAAAGCACTCATGTGCTGTCTAGAGCTTAAGCACACTTGATCTTTTTTTTATATTATTATTGTATATTATTATACTGATCCTCCTAGGTCTTCCCCAAGGAGACCTCTCATAAGCTCTCGAAGAGCTTGAGCGAGTAAGGAGAACCAGTTGTTTTCTGTGTAGGCTTTGTTACTGTGTCCTTACGCCACCTTAGGCACATCACTGTTAATTGACTCAACAGTGAATGGTGGCGATTACCGTGACTAGAAAATTTATTTCCTAGCCTCGGAATTGAACTTGGGGCTTCTGCTCCCAAGTCAAATACTCTTCCACTGAGCCAACCGCACTACATATTTAATGATATACATTTCACTGATATTCAACGAATGAATTATTTCCTACATACAGTGTGAGTCTTTGGCCACTGCATTAATATTAACCAAAGATTCCTCTCATCAAATGAAACAAATTTTTTCATCTACCATTTTTCCAGCTTCGTCTCAGGTAAAAAGATACAGGATGTTGAAATTTTGAAAAAAAAATCAGTTTTTATTTTGTAGCTTTGACATCCTTTGTTCGAATAAAATGAATGTTGGCGTAAAGTATCCTATAACTATGATACATATTTTCCAAATATTACTTAGTTATTTTCTACTTCTACTGGTTTTCTAGTGATGGATTCGTGGATTCATAAAAGTAAACGAAATTAGCATAAAGGAAGCATATAAAGTTTTTCTTGAGTCATTTCAAGAATATTCCATCGTTTTAGAACATTATATTATTCTTCATCATTTCTCCTTAAACGCACCGTTTCGAGATATTCTTCATTGAATGTTTTAAAATGGAAAACTCAAGAAATTTCACTACTTTTATGAATCCGTCCCTGAGCGTAGGAATCCCGAATCAAGCTGTAAACCACGTTACCATGCCTTATTCTCGTCCGCCAACAATGTCATAGATAATTTATATGCGGGAGTGTATTAGCACATTGTGAAATCTTTAAACGCTTGTAACTTTTACCTGAGCCGAATCTGGAAAAATAGTAAATGAAAAAAGTGTTTTATTTGTTGAGAGGAATCTTTGGTTAAAATTAATGCAGTGGTCAAAGACTCACCCTGTATATACCATCAGTTTTCCGAAAATCCTTATTCTCTGTTATGGGATCGTCCATCAATAACGTGAGGCTCTAAAGGGGGAGAGGGGGTGTTGGCAAAAATCACGAAACATCACGTGGGGGGACGGGGGGTGTAGTAAGATATCACATGTATTAATTTTTTGCGGGTATGTTCTGGGGAACATCGCGTTATCATTTTGCCCAAAAGTCTGTAATTTTCGAATTGTTTGCCGAAAATGGTCTCAAACGATTGGGTTCGACTCCCTAATGAAGAATTCAAGGTCAAATTCGATTCTGTTCGTCCGGCCGGCCGGCCGTTGCCACGATAACTTGAAAACGGAAAGAGATAATGACTTCAAATTTCCAGGTTACGTTGTGCATCTGAATGCGACAATTGAGTTTCTTCATAGGCATAATCAGTTTCACGGTTTTGGAGCTATACCCATCTGAAATTTGGCTGTTTCCTCAATAACTCGAAAAATACAAAACCGATTGAATTCAAACATGGTTATTAGTTGCATAATGCTAACGCGCAAATTCTTACAAAATTTCGTGACGATCGTATCACTAGAAAATGTTTAAAGAATCATTGAAAATTATTGAAAAAAATTCTAGTTTACCGTTACTATTCGTCCGACGTCGTTGAAATTTTGAGATAGTCTTCAGAACCTAACTCTTCTGCCAAGTTCCAAGTTTGAACACGATCGGACTATATTGTTGGAGATTGTGTGAGTTCGGTAGATGGATGGGTGACCGTTGCCTCGATAACTTTCGAACGAAAGGAGATAGTGACTTGCAATTTTCAGGGTGAGTTGCGTATCCGAATGGGAGTTCGTTTACGGGCATAATCGGTCCAACGGTTTCAGAGAGAATATTATTTCCTCGATAACTCAAAAAATATAGACCCCATAGAATTGAAGCTTGGTAACTAGTTGTAGAATATCGAAATAAGACGTGTTTAAAATTTAAAAAAAATGCTGAAAAAAACATCACGTGATTAATGGACGATGGAAAAAATCTATCGACCAGTTTGAGCTCATTTTATCGTTGCCATTCAGGTGCATGGATTATATCTAATTCCAGCATTAAGTTTCCGAGATATTGAACTTTTCTTGAACAATTTTTGCATGAACCTTGAGGTCGGTATTCCACACCATTCCCCGAGCTAGGAGCAAATTTCATCAGTTATTTCCTCTCGGACAAAAACAAGTAAAATTCTTCCGAGAGTTATATCATCAAGCCTCGTGAACGTCAGCTGCCGCTCCATAGGTGGGCCGATGAGCGGCAGCCTCCCACGCACATAGAAAAAAATATAATTTTCAACTGTTTCCTCCCGATCGGATATTTATCAAATTATAGCCAAGCCAATATCTTGACGAAAAAAAAAGTCAGCTGGTCGTAGAGTGACGGATTATACGTCAGCTGATCACGCGAACATGATAATTTATAATATGAAACGTAAATAAAACAATAAAAAAAAAAGCACTGACGTGTAGTCAGTACTCTTTGGCGCGCGTGTTCACGGTGGCTAATTTGAATTGAATGATGAGTACTTCAAGCTCAGTAGATAGAGCGAGCCGAAGATCTACCCAAAGGATAGTGGACACCATTCACTGTCGGTTCAAAAATTAACAGTGCTGTATCTAAGCTGCCATCAGGATAGATTAACAAAGTGGGATAATAACACAAGTGACTCTCCTTAGTCGCACAAGCTCCTAGAAGATTTGGGAGGGTCAGTATAATCCTAATCATGTTAATCGCACGCGCTCCAAAGCAGATTGACTTTTTACACTTTTTCTTTCATTGTTAAGTCAATATGCTTTTGCGCGCGTGCGATTAACATGATTAGGATTATACTGACCCTCCCAAATCTTCTAGGAGCTTGTGCGACTAAGGAGAGTCACTTGTGTTATTTTCCAACTTTGTTAATCTATCCTGATGGCAGCTTAGATACAGCACTGTTAATTTTTGAACCGACAGTGAATGGTGTCCACTATCCTTTGGGTAGATCTTCGGCTCGCTCTATCTACTGAGCTTGAAGTACTCATCATTCAATTCAAATTAGCCACCGTGAACACGCGCGCCAAAGAGTACTGACTACACGTCAGTGTTTTTTTTTTTTTTCAAGTTCCTTTAACAAATATAGCTATCAATACAGTTTGGCTGTTAGCTTTACCGTAGAGCGAAAAAAATGCGGTTGTGGGACCTCCGTTTGGAACGCAATTGCCTCTTCTCCAAATCCGAACGTATTTTAATATAGATCTACCGAATATAGTTATTTATAAATTCACCTCAGGGCCACCATACAGACATTTCAACTCGGAAACAACGCTATTTCCCCCAAACTGACTTGTGTCCGTGCACTGAATTGACATGAATATTCTTTTAAAACCTCACAATATCGGCTCATTGCTTCCAACATAACCCAAACAACCCAAAACCATTCACTTCTCATCTGCGCTAGCGCAATATACTCGTGCCTGCAAGTCCTCCCAAAATTACACACCTCACAAAAAACTCCGATTCTCCAACACTAGTGGTTCAGGAGATATCGCTTCTTGAATCCACGCATGCGCAGACCCTCATCAGGGGATTCTAAAGAGGAATAGCATCCGCCACCCCAAAATCCCAATCCTCTCTGACGAAAGCACCAGCAGTTAAATCACTGATGGTCTGCTCATGCGCATAACGAAAAATGCCCGTAAGGGGTAACATCAATTTCGAACTTAGCCCCAGGGCCACGATACGGACACTTTAACTCGGAAACAACGCTACATCCCCCAATCTGACTTGTCCTTTCACTGAATTGCCATGAATATTCTTTTAAAACCTCACAATATCGGGTCAGCACTCCCAACATAACCCATACAACCCAAAAACAGTCACTTCTCTTCTGCGCATGCGCAATCTACTTGCGGCTGAAAGTCCTCCCAAAATCACACACCATACAGAAAACTCCGATTCTCCAACACTAGTGGTTCAGGAGATATCGCCTCTTGAATCCACGCATGCGCAGACCCTCACCAGGGGATTCTGTAGAGGAATAGCATCCGCCACCCCAAAACCCCAATCCTCTCTGACGAAAACTACAGCAGTTAAATGACTTCTCATCTGCGCATGCGCACAATGAAAAATGTCCGGAAAGGGCAGCATGAACCTCAAAAAAATAGGTTTCGGCATTTTAAGCAAAGTATTTCGCAAAATAGTAGTAATTTTTTTATTTTTTTTATGTCACGTGATCTTCACGAAATTTTGCAAAAGTGTTTGCATTGGTCTTTTGCATCTAACTACTGAGTTTCAATTTAATCAAATCAGTATTTTTCGAGATATCCTGAAAACAAAATTTTAAAATTTTTGAAATTTTTTTTTGCTACTTTAGGGACGTCCGATCAGAACAAAACTTCGCAGGCATATGAAGGTCATGATTCTACAATTTGCTGCCAAATTTCAGAAAGATCGAGTGATTGGTTCCGGAAATATTCATTAAAAACGTTTTGACTAAAATCGGCCTTAACTCCGAAACCGCTTGGTGGATTTCGCCCGTTAACGAACTAGTCCGAGATATTTACGCTACAAAACTACCCTGCAAATTTCAACGCTCTAAGTCGTTCCGTTCGAGAGTTATCGTGCTAACGGCCGGCCGGCCAGCCGGCCGGACCGGACGGACAGAATTGAATTTGACCTCGAATTCTTCATCAGGAAGTCGAACCTAATCGTTTGAGACCATTTTCGAAAAAAAATTCGAAAAATACAGACATTGTGACGAAATGATAGCACGCTGTTCCTTGCGGAACACGCGCGCAAAAACACTCGTCTATACGTTTCACAATTTATTAAAAATATTTGCGTTGACATGCATGTTTCGGGTTTCATCCCATTCTCAAAACTGAACATGAAATACATTTTAATAAATTGTGAAACGTATAGTCGAGTGTTTTTTTATTGTTTTATTTACGTTAGAACGATGTTTCACCACAGATTAGCGAGGAATCAATTTCTATAATATGAAAATTGATTAGATATTATTCTGAAATAAAAATTGGTTCAAGCATTGACGTGAATTCAGGAGCTTTTACGCGCATGTTCTATTGTCACGCCTGATACGAAGTGTCAATCGAGCATAGTTTGTGAAATATAAAATTTTCCAAGATAACTGAAGAAAATGAAAATTTAACCTTAAACCGACAAACTCTGGGTTTTCTCTCCCAAAGTCTGAAAAATGTCTACAAAATAAAAAAATATTATTTTGTGATTTGCTTCTGCGTAAAAAACACAGATTTGTCAGAAACAATCGATCGAACAATGCGTTGCCTAACAAACAATAACGAAACAATATCAACGATGAAACAACTATATCGTAACGTTTCGGAGTCTATATCAGACTCCTTCGTCAGATACTTCACGAAAATCTTCAGAATTTTCGTGAAGTGATATAGACTCTGTTTTGCGCGATGTTCTGGGGAAGATCGCGTTATCATTTTGCCCAAATGTCAGTAATTTTCTATTTTTTAGCCGAAAATGGTCTCAAACGACTGAGTTCGATTACCTTATGAAGAATTCGAGGACAAATTTGATTCTGTCCGGCCGGTCGGCCGCCGTTGCCATGATAACTTGAGAACGGAATGAGATAGCGACTTGAAATTTTCAGGGTAGGTGAC
This sequence comes from Halyzia sedecimguttata, assembly GCA_937662695.2. Lineage (NCBI taxonomy): Eukaryota > Metazoa > Arthropoda > Insecta > Coleoptera > Coccinellidae > Halyzia > Halyzia sedecimguttata. The sequence goes on from OW569411.2 coordinate 69,257,863, forward strand.
GGGTAGTTACGAATGCGACGGACAAGTCCGTTAGGTTGTTATTTCCTCAATAACTCGAAAAATACAGAACCGATTATATTCAAACATGGTTATTAGTTGTATAATGCGAACACGAGAATTCTTGAAGAATTTCGTGAGGACCGTATCACTAGAAAATTTTTAAAAAATTATTGAAAAAAATTCTATATATCAGTAACTATTCGTTCGACATAGCTGAAATTTTGCGAGAGCCTCAGAACCTAACTCTGCTGCCAAGTTCCAAGTTTGAACACGATTGGATATATATTGTTGGAGAATCGAGCAGCCTTGTGTGAGTAGATGGATGGGAGAACGTTGCCACGATAACTTTCGAACGAAAAGACATAGGAACAACAGGCAATTGTCAGGGTATGTTGCGTATCCAAATGGGAGAGTTAAGTTCGTTGACGAGCATAATCGGTCCAACGGTTTCAGAGTTATACCCACCTAGAATTTTATTTCCTCAATAACTCAAAAAATAAAGACTCGACCGAATTGAAGCTTAGTAACTAGTTGTAGAATATCGGCACAAAGACGTGTTCAAAATTTTATAAGAACCGTACCCCTAGAAAATTTCAAAAAAAATTGGACACTCAGGAGAGTGTCCAATACAGAGGAATGGACAATATAATTTTCCATGGTAAATTCGATTGAGAGTGTCCAATACAGGAGAATGGACAATAGAACATACGCGTTAAAACTCCTGACTTCACGTCAGTGCTTGAACCAATTTTATTTTGTAGATATTTTCAGAGTTTGGGAGAGAAAACTCAGAAAGTAACCATTTAATAATGAATATACCTCCCACAGTATCCTTTAATGATTATTTGAAACTTGCTGTTAATAATGTTTTAATCACCTCTATTAGACACTCTTATTCGAATTTAACTTAGCTATAGACCGTTTTCTCAGCTTTCATAAGATATGAATACATTTCGTATGATTTAAATGACAGACATGAGAGAGAATCGCCTATGATCACAGAATTTTAAATTCTGACATATGTATTGTATCTGAATTGAAATCTAATGATATAGGAAAAGATTCACTTCTTAAGTTATTTCAGGATACGATATTCACGAAATTCGGAGAAAATTTGAGTGTCGCCATTCTACAAGTAATTACGGAGTTTTAATTGGATCGGATTTCTATATTTTGAGTGATAGAGTAAATAATAACATTTCAGACTCCAAAATTGCAAGACGACACCTATTAACGTTCTCAAGTTATCGTGAGATACATTATTTTGTCATCATTTTTTTAAAATTTTCTAGTTATACGATCCTCACATAATATCACATACGTCCTTATGTCACGGTATTCCACAACTAGCTATCAAGTTTTAATTCGATAGGATTTGTATTTTTCGAGGTATCGAAAAAATAATATTCCAGATGGGTAAAGCTCCGAAACTGTTGGGCCGATTAAGCCCATCAACAAACTTAACTCTCCATTTCGGATGCGCAACCTACCCTGAAAATTTCAAGTCGCTATCTCTTTCATTTCAAAAGTTGTCGTGGCAACGTTCACCCATCCAGATACAGAACTCGCCCAAGGCTGCTCTCATCTCCAAACAATAAAAACCGATTGAGTTAAAACTTGGAAATTGTCTGTAAAATTAAGTTATGGATCCTGTTGCAAAATTTCAGCCATTTTAGACTGATATTTTCTGAGATATAGAAATTTTTTCAATGTTTTTCAATTATTGTCAATAATGTTCTGAGGAACATCGCGTTATCATTTTGCCCAAATGTCTGTAATTTTCGAATTTTTGCCGAAAATGGTGTAAAATGATTGAGTTCGACTCCCTGATGAAGAATTCGAAGTCAAATTTGATTCTGCCCGTCCGGCCGTTGCCACGATATTGAGAACGGAAAGAGATAGCGACTTGAAATTTTCAGGGTTGGTGGCGTGTCCCAATACGTCAGACAAGTTCGTTAATTGGCAAAATCGGCCCGGTTTCCGAGTGATAATTTTGTTTTCAACCAATATAGATCCAATCGATTTGAAACTTAGTGAGTAGTTGTAGAATACAAACCTTAGAACGTTTGTGAATTTTTGTGAGAATCGTATCACTAGAAAATTAAAAAAAATATATTATTTATGTCACCATAACCTGAGAACGGAAAGAGACAGCGATTTGAAATTTTCAGGTTAGGTTGTGCATCCGTATGCGACATTTGAGTTCGTTTATAGGCATAATAAGCCAAACGGTTATGGAGTTATACCCATCTGAAATTTGGCTGTTATTTCCTCAATAACTCGAAAAATACAAAACCGATTGAATTCAAACATGGTTATTAGTATATTAGTTGCATAACCCGCAAATTCTTGCAAAATTTCGTGAGGATTGTATCACTAGAAAATTTGAAAAAATCATTGAACATCACTGAAAAAAAATCTATATAGCAGAAACTATTCGTCTGACATCGCTGAAATTGCGCAAGAGCCTTCAGAACCTATCTCTTCTGCCAAGTTGCAAATTTGAACACGATCGGATCCATATTATTGGAGATCCGAGCAGCCTTGGGTGAGTTCAGTAGCTGGATGGGTAACCGTTGCCTCGAAAACTTAGGATAGATAGGGACTTTCAATTTTCAGGGTAGGTTGCGTATCCGAATGGGAGAGATAAGTTCGTTTTTGGTCATAATCGGTCCAACGGTTCCGGAGTTATACCCATCTGGAATATTATTTCTTCGATAACTCAAAAAATATAGAATCGACTTGGTAACTAGTTGTAAAACATCGACATAAAGAGGTGTGTAAAATTTTGTGAGAACCCAACCCCTAGAAAATTTCAAAAAATTACGAAAAAAAATCATTTCAACCAATTTTTTGATACGATCCACACCAGATTTCTCAATAATTTTTGAGTCAGCAGTCTACAACTAATTAGATCAGTATTTTTTGAGTTTTTGAGGAAATAACAACAAAATTTCAGATAGGTATAACTTCGAAACCGTTTGGCCGATTATGCCTATCAACAAACTCAATAAATGTCGCATTCGCATTCGCAACCTACCCTAAAAATGTAATTTGCCACCTCGTCCCTTTCTTAAGTTATCGTGAGATAAATAAAATTTTTGGATAATTTTTTTAGAATTTTTTGGTGATAACATCCTCATAAAATTTCACATACGTCTTGATGTTAATATTTTACACAAGTTACCCAGTTTAAATTTGATCGGATCTGTATTGTATCGGTTGAAAAACAAATATGTACTCAGAAACCGTAGGCCGATTATGCCCATTAAAGAAACTTTTGAGTCACATTGGGAGGCGCCACCTAACCTGAAAATTTCAAGTCGCTATCTCTTTCTGCGTTCTCGTGGCAACGGCCGGATGGCTGGCCGGACAGAATCGAATTTGACCTAGAATTCTTCATCAGAGAGTAGAACCTAATCGTTGGAGACCATTTTCAGCATGACTAACCTATCCAAACTTATTCAACTCTATACTTCACTTCATACATTGATTGGAAGATATCAATTTATTGTAATGATTCAATTTAATCAAATTTTTTATCAATATTTTGTATAGATACTTTATAACTCATTTATAGAAGCTCGATGCTGGAGTCGCCATTAGGAAATCTTTAGGTGGCCCTTCGAAAGCTGTCACTGGGCAGTCCTCTATTAAATATTTGATACTTGACTGTTTCACCACTTGCTGATAAAGTCCCGGATATGAATCCACCGGATAAAATATCTACTGGATAAATCTGTCGGATAATTATTTTCTGTTTCACTACGCGGGTCCCGGATAAAATATCTACTAGATAGCTATTTGACAATTTAATTGGAGGTCTGTTTGGCAACGTCGCATTTATGCTTGCTACTGGTTAAGGTTAAACGAACCTAAGGTGGGACCTTGTAACTTGTGTATTTATGTCTCTGTGATGATTGTTGCATGGGGGTTAGGATAGACATTGTTAGGTTGCTGTTTTTATTCCGTCTTCTATAAAAGATAGTACATAGCTACTGCTAACTTTGATAGTAGAAATCTGGATCTTAACTCTTCCTCGTCGTATTCAGCAAATTGATCAACTCGGGTTCTAATTTCACGACGTCAAACTCGTCCTCTAAAAGCTCGATAAGATCCATGTTCGCACAAATAAGCTGCTGTTGCTCCAAAAACCGGTCAAGAAAGAATGACTTATTCGTCTGTCAAAATACACTGGATAACATGTCATTGCGCATATAAATGACGCCTGTCATTATAAAAGTTGGGTTATCCAACGAATAAAAATATAGTAGCCGCTTCATCTAGGTGTTAAATTATCCGGGAGGTTATCAGCTAGTTTAACCTATACGACACGTGTGAAACACAATTTTCAGGGTTATCTGTTGAATAAGTTATGAATAGCTTATCCCGGACTTTATCCACAAGTGGTGAAAAAGGCTCTAAGGGCCTGTTTCACTTGTTTGTTTGTAACTGTGACTGTAGCTGTTGTTTACTTCTGATTGTATTTTTTGCGATATTGTCCCTCGGCACAGAGTGCTTATCAATTTACCCAAATGTCTGTAATTTTCGAATTTTCGGCTGAAAATGGTCTTAAACGATTTGGTTCTACTCACTGATCAAGAATCCGTGGTCGAAATCGATTCTGTTCGGCCATCCGGCCGTCCGATAACACAATAACTCTCGAACTGAATGAGCTAGACCTTTGAAATTCTCAGAGTAGGTTTGGGAGCTAAATATCTCGGTTAAGTTCGTTATTGGGCAAAATCGGCCGGATGGTTTCGGAGCAGCAATTTTTTTTTTACATTACAAATTTTGAATTAATTTTTTTAAGATGCAGTTTCATCATAGGAATCCATTGATGTTATTCTCAACTTTACCAAGCTAATACTTTCGGAGATCTGATTTTTCAATATTTCAATAATACATCATACTTCTATGTTTTCACATAATCGAATTATATCTGTCTGTGTTCTATCTGTTTGCGGTAGGTCCATTTTAAGAGATAAACGTCATTAATGTCAAATGAAACTGAAAGTGTATTACTGGAGAGTTTGGTTGATGTATGCATGTAAACAATTTAAAATTTGGATTCGCTAAGTTCATATGCAGAGTTTTTTGGTTAATGAGTCGAAAATGAATGATGCAAGGAAGTCGAGCATAATTTACGAGTCATTATCTAATTATGGAAGATTTAGAACGGGATTTCCAACTAATGTAAAGGTAGTTATTCCTTAGTTACACTATTTGTGATTTCCTTCACAAATATTCTGATTTGAGTTCTCTCTGGACTGATTACATTAGATTTGTTTCATTAATAAAACTTGCTATTTCATTTACTCATTTTTTCAGAATGACTCCTGATAGTTTTGACACTTGTAGCCAAAATTGGACCGTCATATAAAGATAAGACGCAAAGGGATTTTAATTTCTTTCATGATGTAGTTCTATCATAATAATCCATTGATATCATTCCCTACTCTGAGAAACCTATACTATCGGAGATATGGTTTTTCAAAGATTGGACAAGAGCGACAAAGTACCTGCCACAGGGCTTTTCCCCTTTCATTTATTGTTTCTATTTACCATGGTAAATTCGAGAATGTCCAATACAGGACAATGTACAATAGAACATGACCGCAAAAGCTGGTCAGTGCTTGAACCAATTTTTTTGAGACGTCTGAACTGATTTGCTGTCAATGGCTTAATTCTTTAAATTGATGAAAATTTCGGAGAATATTTCTTTATTACTTTATCATTCATTTATTAGCAAAATAAATACATATTAACTGTGTCCCAACAAAAAATATCGAAAACATGCTTTATTTTTACCAAATTAACCCTACCAACCCCCCTCTCCTTAATGTAATACCCAAAATATTTGTTTTATGAATTTGAATTCATAACAAAGAAGATTTACAAAACTTTGAAGCTCTATTTCTATTAGAACTTACCGCGGATATGGCACTTGAAGAAGAAGAAGAATATTCTAATTGAAATATTTGTACCAGGCAGACAGACAATTAAGACACATAGTATATGAACATTAAATGTGATATTCCATAACTCGCGAACTGCTGGTCATACCGCAATACAGTAAAAAATTCTGCTGCAAGATGATGAGACTAATAAATTATATGGTCCGATTTGCATGTCTCAATGTTGATTGCTGCATAACAATCGATTTTATTATACACTGGCGGAAGAGCATTGAAAGAAGTAAATAGAATACTGTTGACTTGTGCCATACAATGGGGCCCACAATAGTTGATTTCCTCTCCCTCTGGAAGTTTAATTTGCGTCACAAATGAAATATATTCATTAGAGAATGCAATTGCTATAGCTTGACTAGAATTGAAGGTAAATGATCTGAATAAAATATAGAAATCTATAATTCACTCTTTGTCACATCAACTTGTATAATATACGTTCTTGAAGTAAGTTTGAAATGATTTATTATTTGTACTCTAAGATGATTTATGTAAATATTCCGGAATTTCCAACATTCTTTTATTTAGCAGTCGCTATATCAATTCAGTCTCTACGACGATTTAGCTTTTCCTTATTGAAATTTGAATCCCTTGGCATCTTATCTTTATATGACGGTCCAATTTTGGTTACAAGTGTTTCAAAACTATCAGGAGTCATTCTTATGAGAAATTGAGTAAATGAAATAGTCAGTTTTATTTATGAAACAAATCTAATGTAATCGCTCCAGAGAGAACTCAAACCAGACTACTTTTCTAGGAAATCTTCAATAGTGTTACTAAGAAATAACTACCTGTATCGGGTGTCCCAAATTCGTTGTTTAGTGAGGGGATCTTAGGATCAATTTGAGCTAGAAAAAATGGATGGCATATTTTCGGCCTCGATTTTTGAGAGAATCAATTTGGTAAAAACCACAACCTTATGAGTTCAACTGTTTTCGAGTTGAGCGAATATTGGCAAATGGCGTGAAAAAAATGGGTTCAAGCCCTGTGTTTCTCAGAGTTGGGAATTATATCAATGTATTCATATGATAGAACTGCATCATAAAGTAAATTCAATTCAAATAATAGTTTATTTATCAATATTAAATGAGCAATCATGAGAATGAGAACTGCACCATGGAAGTAATCAAATTTAATCTGGCCAATTTTGCCCAATAACGAACTTAACCGAGATATTCATCTTCCTAACCTACTCTGAAAATTTCAACTACCTAGCTCATGCCGTTCGAGAGTTTTTGCGGAAAAACTTTTTTTAAATTTTCAAAAATTTTTTTTTACACTTTGCGGTAATCTGGTCAATACAAAACTTCACATGCGTATAAAGGTCATGGTTCTACAATTTGGTGCTAAATTTCAGATAGATCGAGTGATCGGTTTCGGAAATATTCATAAAAAATATTTTTACTAAAATCGGCCATAACTCCGAAACCGCTTGATAGATTTCGCCCATTAACAGGCTCGTCCGAGATATTTACGCTCCAAACCCACCTTGCAAATTTCAATTTGCTAACTCCTTTCGTTCGAGAGTTATCGTGCCTACGGCCGGCCGGACAGAATCGATTTCGACCTCGGATTCTTGATCAGTGAGTCGAACCAAATCGTTTGAGACCATTTTCAGCCAAAAATTCCAAAATTACAGACACTTGGGCAAATTGATAAGCACTCTGTTCCGAGGAACTAGAGTGCCAAAAAAACAAGTTTCGTATGACAATTGCCCAAAACAGGTTTAAAGTACCTACAAATAGTAGATACCATAATAAATTCCATAAAACAGGTATTAAAGAAGAGAAGTAATAATGAAAAATTACCTTGTAATCGATCAAAAATTTCCTGATCTACGTTCACCAAATTTTCTCCTCTCTCGAACTACAGAATTATGCTTTCAATATTTACGCAATATTTATAAACATTTTTGGGTGAGGTCCCCGTTGCATCGCTAAAATTCGAGTATTTCAACCCCAATATTTTTGAAGTTATAATATTTACTTCCGTCAGCCCCGTCATGATTTGAGAGAACTGAACATTCTATGTCTATGGATGAAAAGCAGTCTCACTACTCTCAGATCTCTTACTTCATGTTCCGTTCCGAAAATGTAAGACTTTTCTGAGAAAAACTAATTTCGGAGCAAACAACTGAGATTTTTCTCACTTCGCTCACAATTCTTCGATTGATTAGATAATGCCATGTCTCAGGAAAATAAGTTGTCATTATGACAATTAATACATAGAATAATAATATCATCCTGTGACAACGTAGAAATACGATTTCTTATTGAAATTTTGAAAAATCATATCTCCGAAAGTATTAGCTTGTTAGAGTTAAAAATGATATCATTGGATTCTTATGGTAAAACTGCTAATCGAAAAAAATTTAATTTGGAATTTGTTTCGTGAAAAAAATTTTTTTTTTTGTTACTCCGAAACCATCTGTCCGTTTTTGCCCAATAACGAACTTAGCCGAGATATTTATGTCTCAAACTTACTCTGAAAATTTCAACTGTCTAGTTCATTCCGTTCGAGAGTTATCGTGCCTACGGCCGGCCGGACCGGCCGGACAGAATGAATTTCGACCACGGATTCTTGATCAGTGAGTCGAACCAAATCGTTTAAGACCATTTTCATCGAAAAATTTGAAAATACAGACATTTGGGCAAATTGATAACCACTCAGTTCCGAGGAACTAGAGCGCCAAAAACTAATTTCGGAGCACACAACTGAGATTTTTCTCACTTCGCTCACATTTCGGAATACACTCTATTCTCATAATTCTTCGAATGATTAGATAATGTCATGTCTCAGGATAATGAGTTGACATTATGACAATTCATACATAGATTAATTATATCACTCTGTGGAATACGATTTATCATTGAAATTTTGAAAAATCATATCTCCGAAAGTATTAGCTTGTTAGAGTTAAAAATGATATCATTGGATTCTTATGGTAAATCTGCTTATTGAAAAAAATTTAATTTGGAATTTGTTTCGTAAAAAAAATTTTTTTTTTTGTTACTCCGAAACCATCTGTCCGTTTTTGCCCAATAACGAACTTAGCTGAGATATTTATGTCTCAAACCTACTCTGAAAATTTCAACTGTCTAGCTCATTTCGTTCGAGAGTTATCGTGCCTACGGCCGGCCGGACGGCCGGACACAATGAATTTCGACCACGGATTCTTGATCAGTGAGTCGAACCAAATCGTTTAAGACCATTTTCGTCGAAATATTCGAAAATTACAGACATTTGGGCAAATTGATAAGCACTTAGTTCTGAGGAACTAGAGCGCCAAAAAGGCACTCATAACTTCGTTAATACTGAAGCTATCGGCTTGAAACAAAAACCTTCTAGAGGCACTTTTTTTAGTAGAATCTACTGGTGTTACCAATTTATGTTTTTCGTAATTACTTTTCGAGTTATAATACAAACTTGTGTTTTTGGCGCTCTTGTTCCTCGGAACAGAGTGCTTATCAATTTGCCCATCCGTCCAGGCGTTCGACCGTTAACACGATAACTCTCGAACGAAAGGAGTTAGAGGATTGAAATTTGCAGGGTAAGTTTAGAATGTAAATATCTCGGACGAGTTCGTTAACGGACAAAATCCACCAAGCGGTTTCGGAGTTATGGCCATTTTTAGTAAAATCATTTTTTATGAATTTTTCCGAAAATGATCACTCGATCTATCTGAAATTTTGAATCAAATTGTAGAATAATGACGTTTACACTCATGCGAAGTTTTGTATTGATTGGGTTGCCGTAAAGGGTAAAAAAAATGTTTTTCAATTTTCAAATTTTGTTTCTACAATAACTCTCGAACATAATAAGCTAGGCAGTTGAAATTTCCAGAGTAGGTTTGGGAGATAAATATCTCGGTTAAGTTTCTTATTGGGCAAAAATTGGTTTCGGAGTAACGAAGAAAAATGTTTTTTTTAACTCACAAATTTCAAATTCAATTTTTTTTTAAGATGCAGTTTCACCATAAAAATCCATTGATGTAATTTTCAACTCTAACAAGCTAATACTTTCGGAGATATGATTTTTCAAAATTTCAATAATGAATCGTATTTCTATGTTATTTTTTTAAATAATAATTTTTGAAGCTTTTTTTTTTAAACGGCACTTTTTAGTGATCTTGTTCTTCGGAACAGAGTGCTTATCAATTTGCCCAAATCTCTGTAATTTTTCAATTTTTGGCTGAAAGTGGTCTCAAATTAAATATTCTATCTATGAATTATTATATGATCTGTGTTCATACTCTTACATGTCATCTTGTTCTATAAGAGAGAGTAAAATTCATTTAAGCAATTTTAATTTGATTCCTTCCATGGCTTGAACCAATTTTTTGAACAACGAATTTAGGACACCTGACACATTAGTTGGAAATCCCGTTCTAAATCTTCCATAACTACAGAATGACTCGTAAATTATGCTCGACTTCCTTGCATCATTCATTTTCGACTCACTAACCAAAAAAATCTGCCTATGAACTTAGCGAATCCAAATTTCAAATTGATTACATGCTTACATCAACCAAACTCACCTAAAATACACTTTCAGTTTCGTTTGACATTAATGACGTTTATCTGTCAAACGGGACCAAACGATAGCTACCGCCTTCTATAGTCTAAGGCTACCTCAAATAGATAGAACACAGACAGATAGAATTCGCATTCTGTGAAAACATGGAAGTACGATGTACTATTGAAATAATATCTCTGAAAGTATTAGCTAGGTTTCAGAATAATATCAGTGGGTTCTTATGATGAAACTGCATCTTAAAAACAACAGAATTCGAAATTTGTAATGAAAAATAAAATAAATATCCGAGATATTTATGTCCCAAGCCTACTCTGAAATTTTCAACTGTCTAGCTCATTCCGTTCGAGAGTTATCGTGTTAACAGACGGCCGGCCAGAATCGATTTCGACCACGGATTATTTATTAGTGAGTTGAACCAAATCGTTTAAGACCATTTTCAGCCAAAAATTCGAAAATTACAGACATTTGGGCAAATTGATAAGCACTCTGTTCCGAGGAACCAGTCGATTCTATTTGACTCACTGATGAAGAATCCGTAGTGAATTTAAATTATGTGCATCCGTCCATTCGTGAATATGATAACTTTCACAAGAAGGAGTTTAGAGAGTTGAAATTGTTGGGTAGGTTTGTAGCCCGAATAGTTCGCCGGTCGAGCTCGTGAGTTCACCCAATGGTGGTGGTGGAAAATTCATTTTTCCAATATTTTCAAAACTACATATCCGATAGGTACTAAGGTTTGGAATATGCACTAAAGGTTTATGTGTAATTTCATGAGCATAGTCTCAATAGAAGCTAAAAGAAATACATATGTATGATAATAAAGGGGTAGTAAGCCTACTGAAAATTAAATACTATTTCCGTATTTAGGAATCAATATTCAAGTTTCTCAAGGTAAATGCTGATTACTAAAATAGAGTATGGTAAAGTAAGTACTCATTAAAGGATACTGTGGGAGGTATACTCATTATTGAAAGGTTTTTTTTTGGGTTTTCTCTCCCAAACTCTGAAAAATATCTATAAAATAAAAATTAATTATTTTCTGGTTTGCTTCTGCGTAAGAAACACAGGATATTTGTCAGAAGCAATCAATTGAACAATGTTGCCTAACAATTATGGTAAAGTAACTTTTTACATCAACAATTAATTCAATAATGAACTGATCATTACGATCTCCAGAAATTTCGAATGAAACAGGATAAAAATATTAAGATCTAAAGCGAGGTTCAAACTCATGATTACTGAAATTCATTATAATATTTCCTCAAATTTTCCCAAATCTTATTACAATAATACTAAAATTATTTGCCTTCAACATGTGAACATGTGAAAGAAAATGAAAAAAAAAACCATAACATTGTGTTATCCAGATGGAACCATGAAAACTATGTAAAACACTTTCTGTGGCAATGTTAGTTCCTTTAGAAGGCCTTCGCTATTCGAGAATTGTTTTGTGCTGATATATATATATATATATATATATATATATATATATATATATATATATATATATATATATATATATTCTTTTGACTGAGAGCTGTATATGTGTTAGCAGAGGTTGGTGTAACGGGGTACCATACAATTCGACGTATGATACAAGAGCTTAGGGAAAAACCTCAGCAAAAAACCCTTTCTCCCCGTGAGTGTGGTGATTTGTAACTATTGTTTACAAAATTTGCTTAAATTTAAAAATATTGATGGGGATATATTTCTTCAATGTGGATTCCCTCGTCAAAAAACGGATAGGTTTCTCCAAGGTACCCGAAACTCAACCTGAAAAATGAAAAGACAAGAGGAGGAAACGAACAAATTAAAAATAATACATAACCTATCAAAAGTCTCCTCTCACAAAAATACTTCTCTGTAGGCGAATGGGATCTCGTGGGGAAGAATCGCCTCCGCTAGTTTTCGAAGATATTCACTCCTGAAATCCCTTCAATATTTGAATTCAAAAATGAAAATATGCCAGGCGGGTCTCTTTCAAAACCAGGTCTGATCGGTCCAAGTCCAAGCGATGATTATTCAGAACTTCAGATGTTCGAAGCCCGCTACAGGGCCCTTAAATTGTAAAATCAAACTCTTGACTACGGTCACAAATTTAAATTCTAACATTCAATACGTTCACATGTTTCGAGTTTTACCCCATTCTCGAAACTGATTATGACTCATTATTGAAAGGTTTTTTTTTCTGGGACAATTCTTGAATTTCACAAAATAACTATCAACAAAATAATTCTAACGATTTTCATTGAGCGTCTGACGAAGGAGTCTGATATAGACTCCGAAACGTTACGATATAGTTGTTTCTTCGCTGATGTTGTTTCGCTGTTGTTTGTTAGGCAACATTGTTCAATTGATTGCTTCTGACAAATATCCTGTGTTCCTTACGCAGAAGCAAATCACAAAATAACTAATTTTTGCGCGTATGTTCTGGGGAACATCGCGTTATAGTTTTGCCCAAATGTCTGTAACTTTCGAATTTTTTGAAAAAAATGGTCTCAAACGATTAAGTTCGACTCCCCAATGAAGAATTCGAGGTCAAATTTGATTCTGTCCGGCCGTACGGCCGTCCGGCCGTCCGTTGCCACGATAACTTGAGAACGAAAAGAGCTAGCGACTTGAAATTTTCAGGGTAGGTGGCGCATTCCAATACGACGGACAAGTTGGTTAATGGGAATAATCGGCATAGTGGTTTCCGAGTAATAATTTTGTTTTCAACCAATATAAATCCGATCGAATTGAAACTTGGTGGGTAGTTGTAGAATATGAACCTAAGCACGTTTGTGAAATTTTGTGCGAATCGTATGGCTAGAAAATTTTAAAAAAATTATTAAAAAATATTTTTGTTGTCACGATAACTTGAGAACGGAATGAGATAGCGGCCTGACATTTTCAGGTTAGGATGTGCACCAGAACGTGACATTTCAGTTTGTTTATGAGCATAATCGGCCAAACGGTTTTAGAGTTATAGCCATCTGAAATTTTCTGAAATTTGGTGGTTTTTTGTTCCTCATTAACTCGAGAAATACTGAACGGATGGAATTCAAACATGGTTATTAGTTGTAGAATGCCAACGCGAAAATGTTTGCAAAATTTGGTGAGGATAGCATTTGTAGAAAATTTTTAATAAATCATTAAAAATAAAAAGAAAAAATTCTATATATCAGTAACTATTCGTTTGAAATTGATGAAATTTTGCAAGAGCCTTCATAACCTAACTCTACTGCCAAGTTTCAAGTTTTAATACGATCGGTTAAATATTGTTGGAGATTCGAGCATTCTTGTGCGAGTTCAGTAGTTGGGTGACCGTTACCTCGATAACTTTCGAACGAAAGGAGATAGGGACTTGCAATTTTCAGGGTAGGTTGCGTATCCAAAAGGGAGAGTTGAGTTCGATTTTGGGCATAATCGGTCTAACGGTTTCCGAGTTATACCCACCTGGAATATTATTTCCTTGATAACTCGAAAAATAAATATTCGATCGAATTGAAGCTAGGTAACTAGTAGTAGAAAATCAACATAAAGACGTGTTTAAAATTTTGTAAGAACCGTACCCCTAGAATATTTCAAAAAAATCACGAAAAAAAAAATCAGTGAAGTCAGAAGCTTTTGCGCGTATGTTCTATTGTCCATTCTTCTGTATTGGACACTTAATTCGAATTTACCATGGTAAATTCGAATTAAGAGTGTTCAATACAGAAGAATGGACAATAGAACATACGCCCAAAAGCTTCTGACTTCACGTCAGTGCTTGAACCAATTTTTTATTTTATAGATATTTTTCAGAGCTTGGGAGAGAAAACCCAGAAAAAAACCTTTCAATAATGAGTATACCTCCCACAGTATCCTTTAATGATTACTTGATTAAGACTCATTATTAAAAGGTTTTTGTTTTCTGGGTTTTCTCCCCCAAAAAAGTAACGTCACTAGTCAATAATTCTTGTACGAAGAATTATCAAGGAAAATCCTGGCACCCGTCGATTTTCAATTTCAAAAGCTATCATATGGATTGTGATACATCAAATGAGAGGTAATTTGATTACCTACTCAACGGTGCGAATTAAGGGAAAATATGTGGTGCCGTTTATTTTATTAAAACATTATAAAATAATCAATTGGGTATGGTTACTTGCTTTTCGAAATCTACAGATTTCCTATTCAAGGATGGAAAATAATTTTGGTGTATTAAATGTTCCGATTGAGCATCGTTGACTGCTTGACAATGTGCAAGCCGTTCTTCGAAACTCCTCAATGAACTATTCAACGCAGCAATTCGGTATTCTTCCGAGTCGAGAGGGTTCAAATCTGAAGAGAGGGGTGGCTATTCAACTGATCCTCTCCTACCAATCCATTTCTCAGGAATCGTGCCATCTAGATACCTCACCACTTCAATTCCATAATGCGCAGGCGCACCTATCCTGTTGGAACCAAATATTGTCAGCTACTTCCCGTCCATTCACACCGGGAAAGAGATCAATGACTGAAGGTAATAATTGATTCCTCAGTAACTCTAGATAAGAGTCACTAGTCAAATTTCCTTCTGTAAAAAAAGGTCCAATAATATGATGGCCAATTGTGCTCAACCGCACATTTAATTTTTCGGGATGTTGGGTGTGGACTGTCCGCACCCAATGATGATTTTCTCTGGACCAGAAGCGACAATTACTCGATGGACAAACCCATTCAAGTAAAACGTAGCTTCATCCGTAAAGAAAATTCTCGATGCATTACTCCTGCATTACTTCACAAAGCTGCGCTCGTCGGTCGAAATCGTCATCAGATAATTCTTGTGTGCTTTGAATAATGTATGGGTGAAACTTAGTTTTTCTAAGAAGATCACCAACTGACTCCTTACTCACATCGAATTAATCGGCCCTCGTGTAGATTGTTTCGGATTCTCTTCTATGGAAAGTCATATATCGAGGCCCTTATCGCCACATGTCGTAGTTGAAGTATATTAGATTTTGGAGGGTTTTTAACATTTCCAGTTTGTTCGAAATGTTTAACCACCCGACAAACAGTAGTGTTACTTATACAATTTCTGTCTTGATAACGATCATTAAAAATTTCGCACACTTGTTCATAGGTCCGCTTGCGATCCCCATGTCCCAGAAATATCAAGATTTCTATTCGCTACTTTTCACTCAATTGCTTCATATCGAATGGTACATTCTCGGGAAATATGTTATTATTCGCCTTAGAGAGATCAGTTAGCAACTTAAACGATACCATATATTTTGTCATATTTCTTTGATCATCAGCTAGATTGATGAAAGAATATTTTTTCAACAAAAATAAAGTTTTTCTCGACCTCCTCACTTTGTTTCGAGAACACCTTCATGTGTGTGGAAGTGACACCACCATCCTTATCTGTTCATTGTTTTATTTGCGATCCAATACATTAATTCGCAGCTCTTTTCAACTTGTGTAAAAATTTTTCTTTTCATCGTAACATTTTTATGGCAAAAATTTTAAGGTTAAATTTCATTTTCGTTCTCATAACTGAATTGGTAATCGAATTGATGCGATATGTCACGAGCAGTATTTCTCTGATAAAAAAAATTGTTGAGGGTTAAGGGCATAAACCCCTAACTTCAAGACTGCATGCATTTCTCAAAGATCGAAAATAAAAATCGGCGGGTGGGAGGATATTTCTCAATATTTATTATTTCGAGAATAAGAACCTGAGACCAATCACAAATTCTTAATTTTGTAATAAAAAAACAACAAATTCTTTTTTCAGTCACACCGCTCAATGTGCAATCGAATTTCCTTTCATTTGATATATTACAATCCATATACTCCTATTTGAAAAAAAACAGTAGAGGGGTGTGGGGCGTAAAGGTTGAGAAATTACAAATCCATGGATTCATGGATCTAGTAATAATTAGTAAAAGAATAATGGTCTGATTGCAGTACCCTCCAATCACAAATTGTAAAGTATTTCCTAATTTTTTAATAAAAAAACGGCACAACCAATTCTACTTTTAGCCGCATCGCTGAATAGGTAATCAAATTACCTTTCATTTGATGATCACAATCCATATATTCCCATTTGAATATATAAAGTAGTTTGGTGCGGGGCCTAGGAAGTGAGGAATATCAAATTCAAAAAAAGCACAGGATAAATTGCTTCTGAAATTAAAAACCGACGGGTGGGAGGATTTTCCTTAATAATTCTTCGTACTAGAATTATAGACGAGTTACGTTACTTTTTTGGCACGCTGTATAGGTAGACATGAAGAAAATCATATTGAGTAGTTGCAGAAAATCCTTGAGAAATTTATGTACCTGCTATGCTTGATCTAAGACTAACTCTTCTACCAAGTTCCAAGTTTGAACACGATCGGATCTATATTGTTGGAGATCCGAGCAGCCTTGTGTGAGTTCAGTAGCTGGATGGGTGACCGTTGCTTCAATAACTCTCGAACGGAAGCAGATAGGGACTTGCAATTTGCAGGGTAGGTTGCGCATCTGAATGGGAGAGTTAAGTTCGCTGGTGGCCATAATCGGCCAACGGTTTCGGAGTTATACCCATCTGGAATATTATTTCCTCGATATCTCGAAAAATATAGACTCGATCGAATTGAAACTTGCTAACTAGTTATAGAATATCGACATAAAGACGTGTCTACAATATTGTGAGAATCTTAGCTGTAGAAAATTTTAAAACAATTACGAAAAAAAATTGGTTCAACCACTGACGTGAAGTCAGAAGCTTTTGCGCGTATGTTCTATTGTCCATTCTCCTGTATTGGACAGTCTACCATGGTATATTCTATTAAGAATGTCCAATACAGGAGAACGGACAATAGAATTCACCATGGTAAATTCGATCAAGACTGTCCAATGCAGGAGAATGGACATAGAATATACGCGCAAAAGCTTCTGACTTCACGTCAGTGCTTGTACCAATTTCTTACTTCTTAATTGTTAATTTGAGTGTATGAATGCAACATTTTTATATGTTTGCGCGTAGCGCGTATGTTCTGGGGAACATCGCGTTATCATTTTGCCCAAATGTCTGTAATTTTCAAATTTTTCGCCGAAAATGGTCTCAAACGATTGGGTTCGACTCCCTGATCAAGAATTCGAGGTCAATTTTGATTCTGTCCGTCCGGTCGGCTGGTCGTCCGGCCATTGCCACGATAACTTGAGAACGGAAAAAGCTAGCGACTTGAAGTTTTCAGGGTAGGTGGCGTATCCCAATATGACGGACAAGTTCGTTAATGGGCATAATCGGCCGAATGGTTTCCGAGTAATAATTTTGTTTTCACCCAATATAAAACCGATCGAATTGAAACTTGGTGAGTAGTTGTAGAATATAAACCCAAGTACGTTTGTGAAATGTTGTGGGAATCGTATCACTAGAAAATTGTAAACAAAATCATTAAAAAATATTATTTATGACACAATAACCTGAGAACGGAAGGAGATTTTCAGGTTAGGTTGTGCATCTTAATGCGACATTCGAATTTGTCTATAGGTATAATCGGCCAAACGGTTTTGGAATTATACCCATCTGAAATTTGGTTGTTATTTCCTCAATAACTCGAAAAATACAAAACCGATATAATTCAAACATGGTTATCAGTTGTAGAATGCCAACGCGAAAATTCTTGCGAAATTTCGTGAGGATGGTATCACTAGAAAATTTCAAAAAAATCATTGAAAATAATTGAAAAAAGTTCTATATACCAGAAACTATTCTTCCGCCATTGCTAAAATTTTGCAAGAGCCTTCAGAACCTAACTCTACTGCAAAGTTCCAAGTTTGAACACGGTCGGATCCATATTGTTGGAGACCCGAGCAGCCTTTTGGGAGTTCGGTAGCTGAATGGGAATCGATGAAATTTTCCGAGAACCTTCAAAACCATGAATGTCATGATGACATATTAAAATATATCATCCAGTATTGGAATCATTTATTCATCACAAATCCATGGGAGATGATAGCCCTACATAAGTGTCCTGTAGCGGTTGAACCTGGTTTTGAAGGAGATCCTCCTTAGGAGGAGGCAACTAAATATTGAAGGGATTTCTATGAACAAGAGTGAATATCTTTGTGAAATAGCGAAGGCGATTCTTCTTCAAGTGATCCATGCGCCTACTGAGGAGTATATTTGTGAGAGAGGACTTTTGAAAGGTTGTGTATAATTTTTAATATGATATCGCTAAAATTTTGCTGAAGGCTTCAAAACTTAACTTTAAATTAACCACACTTTCTGATCTTGTGAGGTGAGAGGCTCATTTGTCGGTATCAAATCTCGTGATGGGTAGAGAGGCATTTTAGGCCAGTTTTTCTATCACTAATGAGAATATATCTGTATGTTTCACCTCAACACCTTTAGATCTATCAATGGGCATTTATTGGTTAAGAATAAGTAATTGAATATTACTGGAATACAATTGAATTTCATTCAATATGTTAGTAACTAAACTTACTTCTACTAAATTTATTTACTTTGATTATTTAAATATGACATTAATTCTAGCAATGTTTTTCTAGAATAATTATGTATTCTTCTCCCAAAGAAGAATTGAAGATAGACAATGTGTTAATTTTTTCATCATTGCATTCTATCCTGACTTCACGAAAAAAAGATTGGTTCAAGCACTGACGTGAAGTCAGGAGCTTTTGCGCGTATGTTCTATTGTCCATTCTCCTGTGTTGGACACTCTTAATCGAATTTACCATGGTGAATTCGATTAAGAGTGTCCAATACAGGAGAATGGACAATATAACATACGCGCAAAAGCTCCTGACTTCACGTCAGTAATTGAACCAATTTTTTAATTCATAATTGTCATTTGATACTTGTTAGGTACTCGATAATTCTTAAATGATGCTGCATGATCCATACTTATATGTTACCGAATAACAACTCAAAGCAACCAACACGAAAAAGGTTCAAAAATGTTGGGAAAAAATATATTACCATCGAAAACCATATATTCTTTAAATGAATTTATGAATAGCTCAATATGAATTTTAGAGTAATTCATTTATTTGTTGACAAGCATGTAATAGTTTGATGCTGCAAATAATAGATATTATTTTATATATGCAACGTAAAGTACATAAAATAAGCTCTAAAAAGTCTTCTATTTCCAAATAACGGGAATTGATATTTTTGCGCAACAGCTAATCAATCACCAAGAAAATCTAGCACTCATTACAAGAATGGATTCCATAATTACTACTGAAAAGTTCTACCGATTGTAGATTTTCATCATTGTAATCAGAATAATAATCACAGCCTGTTAAAGTGTCTGCTGAAGTTAACTTGAAAAAGCTCAACGTGATATTTACTTTACGATCAAATACTGAATTATTTTCCGTCATTTCGTATTACATGTAATTTGGATAATTTGTCTGACATACTGAAGAATGAGATGTGAGATGTATTAACATTTTCAGAACGACGGTTGATCATCTGAAGAAGTATAATCATTTCATGGGTCGTAGGATTCTGAGTGGAACGAATGTGCATCTAATAAATGTGAAATTCCTAACAAATTCACACATGAATAGGCCAGGATATTTTTGATATCCATTATTACCTAAGAAGTTCATTAATAACCATTAGATCAGAAGCTTAGAAATAGTCCTTGATACTTTTTGGCGCGCTGTTCAAGTGAACGGAGTGCCTATCACTTCGGCCAAATGTCTGTAATTTTCGATCTTTTGGCCGAGAGGCATGGTAAATTCGATTAAGAGTGTCCAATACAGCAGGACGGATAATAGAATTCACCATGGTACATTTGATTAAGAGTGTCCAATACAGGAGAATGGAGAATGGTGCTTGAACCAATTTTTTTTTCGTAATTTTTTTTTTATTTTCTATCGGTACGGTTCTCACAAAATTTTACACACGTCTTTATGTCAATATTCTACAACTAGTTAGGAAGCTACAATTCCATCGGGTCTATATTTTTTGAGTCATCGATGAAATCATATTCCAGATGGGTATAACTCCGAAACCGTTGGGCTGATTATGGCCAACATCACTCTCCCATTTAGATGCGCAACCTACCCTGAAAACTGCAAGTCCCTATCTCCTTTCGTTCAGGAGTTATCGCGGCAATGGTCACCCATCCAGCTACTGAAATCACACAAGGCTGCTCAGATCTCCAACAATATAGATCCGATCGTGTTCAAACTTGGAACTTGGTAGTAGAGTTAGGTTCTGAAGGTTCTCGGAAAATATCTGCCATGTCGGATGAATAGTTTCTGATATATAGTATGTTTTTCAATGATTTTTAAAGAAATTTCTAGTGATACGATCCTCACAAAATTTTGCAAAAATTTCCGTGTTGGCATTCTTCAACTAACAACCATATTTAAATTGGATCGGTTTAGTATTTTTAGAGTTATTAAGGAAATAACAACCAAATTTCAGATGACGATAACTCCGAAACCGTTTGGCCGAGTATGATTATAAACAAACTCAAATGTCACATTCAAATGCACAACCTAACCTGAAAATTTCAAGTCGCTATCTCTTTCCGTTCGCAGGTTATCGAGACATAAACAATATTTATTAATAATTTTTTTTAAATATTTTAGTGATTCTCACAAAATTTCACAAACGTGCTTAGGTTTATATTCTACAACAGTTCACCAAGTTGCAATTCGATCGAATTCATATTGGTTGAAAACAAAATTATTACTCGGAAACCATTGGGCCGATTATGCCCATTAATGAACTTGTCCGTCGTATTGTGATGCGCCACCTACCCTGAAAATTTCAAGTCACTAGCTCTCTCCGTTCTCAAGTTATCGTGGCAACGGCCAGACGGCCTGACGGACAGAAACAAATTTGACCTCGAATTCTTCATCAGGGAGTCGAAGCCAATCGTTTGAGACCATTTTCAGCGAAAAATTCGAAAATTACAGACATTTGGGCAAAATGATAACGCGATGTTCCCCAGAACATACGCGCAAAAATACCGACGCGAAGACTTATGCAAAATTTTGTGAGAATTGCATGACTGGAAAATTTAATTTATTTCAGTGCTCCCGAGCGGCCGACCGAATTTGTTGAACAACATATTAGAATATACTGAGTGTTTGGTAATTAGACGTGATCCTTTAACGGGGATATAGTAGACATCATTTGCAACGATTAGATTCCAGTGAACCATCATGGTCCAAAAGTCTATGGTTACTGAGATATATTGATATTTCGACATTTTGAAAGTTTTTCGACTTACCATCGAAAACGATTATTATGGAAACTACTCAACACTGAATATAGAAGCAAGGTTTTTTGAAAGCTGATGAGATAAGGATCATCTCCAGAAAAAAATCGTTGTCCCAAAATTCGAATAACCTGAAAAATAAAGAGTCTGAAGTGGTCACAATTGTTTTTCTCATTAAATTTTCAAGAAACATTTGCTTAATTCTCGAAAAAATTATAATTGAATTTGAGTGCAAATAAATGAAAAATAAAGCCGGAAATCCCAGCAAGTAACAGACTTTTTCGATACTTGGTTATCCCCCTCATCTTCTCCTTCACTTTTGTGATATCAGTTGCTTGTTACGAGTAGGATTAGTACGAATAAAAAAAAATCACAGTATTTCTAGAATGAAAATTGAAATAATCCTCAATTAACTGAGAGTAACTCTGAAGAATTTCAATTTGAGGATAATAATTAGTTTCAAAAAGAAAAAAAATCCGATATTTCATTGTGGCGCAACCCATGAAATAAAATACGCCTCATTGGAGCGGTTTTCCGGCCATATTTTTCGATTTCGTGAAGGAATTATTGACATATATACCTTTCTGAAAAGCTAATGAAATAGGATTTTTTTTTCTGAATTTGTACACCAACTTCATTATACTTTCATCGAGAAATTCTCTATTGTTTCATCATGATTTTATGAGGAAAATAGTTGATGCCATTTATGACCCCTTATATCTCAGGTTATCTGATTTTTTAGAAAATACTTTTTCGCATGAAATGATAACCGCAGACAGAGCACTGTTCATTTTCAAACCAACAGTGAATGTATGTATTTGAATGGGTTCTTACGCCACCACAGACACAGCACTATTTATTTTCGACCAACAGTAAATGTATGTATCTGAATTGAAACTAATAGTTTGAGACCATTCTCGGCCAAAAAGTGGACCAATAATTTCACATTACATGAAATTATTTTGATTTTTAACATTATTTTTGTTTGTGTTTTATTTTTCGTTCAATTTTCTCCTGTTTGTACATTGTAGATAATAATCGTTTGTTGTGGAAAAAATTTTTGACATATGAATCATTTTTATTAGGTAGTGAGTTAAATTTTTCTGACATTTCAATACTCGAAAAATAGATTTGGACAAGTTAATTCTCAATTCTCAATGGGAGCTGATACCAAGATACACGTGAGTTGAAGTTAAAATGAATGTAACATAAATATTCAATCATTGAACTGATATTCGAAATGTGAAAGCCAAGTAATGTAAAATTATCGAGTAGGCCGCACTCCATCGAAGACCCACATCGCATCGAAAGTTCACTGAATCGAAAGTTCACTGCATCGAAGGTTTACGCCATCGAAAATGACGCCCACTTACTCCTGATTCGCCGAACGTGAAATCTCCTATATCGATCGTCTTCGTCCGTAGTTTGGCTGGATGAGAGGTAATTTGTTTCATTGAGTGTAAGTCAACAAAGCGGACTCAGGGGTCGGCGGCTGTTTGGTTATGAAGCTGCGGCTCTATAGTTCCATACGCAAATATTATTTATTTTAATGAATAAATAGATTAGTTTTTTTAATCAAAAAACTTTATTTATAAAAGTACTATTTATTATTGGCAAGAATAATTATTCTGGCTCTTTAAAAACTTTGAAATTTTATAAATCGCAATTGTTTACTCTTCTGACTCAAAAGGTTGCCGACTCCTGGTCTAACCTAAAATTTGAAATAATTGAAGGATGAATGTGTTGGACAATTTTCAATTAGTGAACCATTATGGAAAATCTTTGTACCTATGCGTTGTAAGTAGAGTTTTGTAACATGCAGAAATTTGTCAAGAAGAAAGCATTCTCCAGTGATGCTATAAAAATATGAATATATAATATTTACTCGAGTATCATATCCTGATTCGAAATGAAATTGAAATCTAAATAATATGCTGTATTATATAACACTTTTAATCTGAAGACAGATAAATGTCATTATAGTAAATCTATCGAAGCAAGTTGAAATGTTCATCAATGAAAAGAGTAGGATATTTTGTTATACTCCAGAACTTCATTTATGTTTAATTGGTTTATGTATTACTTCTCATTCGTAATAAAGAAATTTGTTTGCAGATATAACATTTTTATACTGAGAAATATATCACGAGATCGATGGCAGGATGCCCGGAATGAAGGAAAAAGATAGCTAAAAAAATATATTTTTATTTCAAATTCAATTCTTTTCAAAAAAAATCTGAAATATAAGTATAAATTAATTTAAAAGTTCTCTATTCCTGTTCAGTGTTTCCACTTTGGCAAGGCGAAAATTCCTTACGTGCACTATGAAAATGATATTTAAATTCTTAAATCAATAATGTTGTTTTTATTTGTTCTCAAAGTCAATAACTAAAATTCGAAGAAAATTGGAGTTGAACGGGTTTCGCACCGAGCCAATTTATCTCGATGCTCTTTTCTTCTTGGCAAATTGCATATTTTGATTTCAATTTTATTTCCAATCAGGATATGATACTCGAGTAAAATAGATTCTTACATGATATAAGTTCTATAGGTACCTAATGCATAATATTGTGTGAATCAATGAAATAGTTTTCTTCAGTTCCAAGTCCTGCAGTAATTTTCCTCTGGAAGATGGATATACTGTATCAACTGCCTCTGATGTTAACAGAAAATGTTAATTAAGTCAGTTGAATAAAAAAACCATGAACAATCGCTGTACAGTAAATGTTTTAAATAAGATGTTCCTCTTTTCCCAATGTTATACCTTGTTATCAGCATTCCAATTTAGCGAAAATGCCATAGTCCTGCTTGATTATCAAGTATTGATCGTGATATTTTCATTAGCAATATCACTGGTGGATGTTTTCTTGTTTCCAAATTTTTGCACGTTATAAAACTCAACTTATAACGGATATGTACCAAGATATTTTATAATGGTTCACTAATTGAAAATTGTCGAACACATTCATCCTTCAATTCTTTCAAATTTTAGGTTAGACCAGGAATCGTCAACTTTTTAAGTCAGAAGAGTAAAACATTACAATTTACAAAATCAAAGTTTTTGAACAGCAAGAATAATTATTCTTGCCGACAATAAATAGTAGGTACTTTCATAAATAAAGTTTTTTGATAAAAAAAACTAATCGATGTATTCATTAGAATAAATAATATTTGCGTATGGAACTAAAGAGCCGCAGCTTCATAACCAAACAGCCGCCGACGCCTGTGTTAGACATAGTCCGCTTCGTAGACGTACACTCAATGAAACAACTTACCTCTCATCCAGCCAAACTACGGACGGCGACGATCGATACGGGAGATTTCACGTTCGGCGAATCAGTAGTAAGTGGGCGTCATTTTCGATGGAGTGAACCTTCGATGCAGAGAACTTTCTATTCAGTGAACTTTCGATGCAATGAGTCTTCGATGGAGTGAGGCGCACCGAAATTATCCATATCTAGTGCTTTGTTTGAATACCAAAATATCAGTTATATTTCACAAAGTGATAAACATTAGTTTTTGAAAAATTTTATTTCCGCATTAACAAATGATTATTATCTACAATGTACCAACGGCAATAAAAGGAACGAAAAATTAAAACAATAACAAAATAATTTGGGAAATCAAAAAAAATTGTAGTCAAAAAATTGCTCAAACTTTGTTTCATCCTTTGTCTGAATAGTTATAGGATATAAAAATTGGTATATTTGACCCTGTATAGTCTACAGGGTGAGATATCAATCCAGCTAGTTGAAAAAATGTAGTCTAAATCAATTTATTCGACAATTAAATTTATTAATCACCCTATATGATAATGCCAAACAATATTTTCGTTGAATGCTCATAAAGGTGGAAGAAATGTTCAGTGTTCTCGTACAAGGTGAACTAATATCAACTAAGCTAGTAAATGTCCAAAATATTCCCACTCCGGTCCTGATTAATTCAATTTCAGAAATGGTAATCGAAAGCCTTCGAAAAGGGTGATATGAGTTCACATTTGAAATAAGTGAGTTAATTGGTTCAAGATTAATTGAACTTTCACTAAATATCCAAAAATCATCCTGTATATTCAAAACCAAGAATTTCTGGCGATCGAAATCCCTCGATATGAGCCCACCTAGATGTTTATGGTTTCTGTTTATCGCATTCCTCCCGAGACACCCTGTAAAATAATACGAAATGTCAATTTATAATTCCATGATTTGGATAGGATTTCGTTGCAACAATCTTAAGGAGGTTCTTCCGTTTGGAGAGTAGATTTAAAGCTGGAATGGCAAAATCAAGTTCGTTGGAACAATCTGATTGGTAGGTTGGGAATATATCCTTTTAGATTTAATTCTTTAAATAGCTCAAAGATTGGAAATCCATCCAAGTTTGATTGAAAAAAAGTGGGAAAGCCCGGCAGGAGCTTTGGCGCTCTTGTTCAATCTTTGACAAATCATATCTCCGAAAGAATTGGTTTCTCAGAGTTGGGAATGATATCAATGGATTCTTGTGATAGAACTGCATCATGAATGAAATTAAATTCAAATATGACACAACTGCATCATGAAAGAAATCAAATTCAAACAAGAGCGCCAAAAACCACGAACTTACCCGAGAAATTCGTTCCTCAAATCCACTCTGAAAATTATATTATATCATTTGAAACTTAGCCAATATTTGAGTTCCGTTTTTACTGGAGCTATTCTGAACCCATTCTGATAAACATGCATAAGTATATATTGCCATCATCTTATGGATCATCCACAAGCATTAAAATATCACCAAAAGTATAATATCATATTATAATCCTCATAATTCTAGGATAGCTGAAATTAATTTGACTCTCTCTCTTATAGGAAAACAAGATGACATATACGAGTATGATTTGAGCATTCTGTGGAAACATAGAAGTACGATTTATTATTGCAATTTGGAAAAATCATATCTCCGAAAGTATTAGCTTGTTAGAGTTTAAAATGATATCAATGGATTTTTATGGTGAAACAGCATCTTAAAAAAGATGAATTTGAAATTTGTGATGTAAACAAACATTTTTTTTTCTTTACTCCAAAACCATCGGGCCGATTTCGCCCAACAACGAACTTAACCGAGATATTTATCTTCCAAATCTACTCTGAGAATTTCAACTTCCTAGCTCATTCTGTTCAAGAGTTATGTAGAAACAACTAAATTTAAGAATTTGGTTTTGACACTTTACGGCAATCCGATCAATACAAAACTTCGCATGTATCTAAAAGTCATGATTCTACAATTTGATGCTGAATTCCAGATAGATCGATTCCGGAAATGTTCATAAAGAATGTTTTAACTAAAAACGGACATAACTCCGAACCTGCTTGGTGGATTTCACCCGTTAACGAACTTGTCTGAGATATTTACGCTTCTAAGATACCCTGCAAATTTCAATCCTCCAACTCCTTTCGCTCGAGAGTTATCGTGCCTACGACCGACCGGACCGGCCGCACCTGGCCGCACAGGACGGCTGGACCGGTCAGACCGGCTGGCCCGACAGAATTGATTTCGTCCATGGATTCTTGATCGGTGAGTCGAACCAAATCGCTTAAGACTATTTTCATCCAAAAATTCGAAAATTACAGACATTTGGGCAAATTGGTAAGCACTCTGGAACAAGAGCGCCAAAAATAAAAATAAATAGAATAAAGATATCGTATGGAACGTTTGTATTAAATTTAGTAATTTACAATGTTCTAAAAATAGATTCTTAATTCGAAACATCAATTTATACTTTCACGATTTCAATGGGATTTTGCAGCATCAACTTAAGAAGCTCTTTCGTAGCAGAGCAGATTTAAAGATTGAAGTTCGTGAATGTGCAACCTCTGCTCTTTTGGGTCCGGAAATATGGTCATCCCAAAAATGTTCATCTTAATATTTTAATAAATCCAGAATCGATAGAGTGTGATTAAGAATTGAATTGTGAATTAACAACCAGAATGCAATTAATTTGCGGTGTCATTCACAATTTTCAAAAGAGATGATTTGTCCGAAACGTCAAAGCCATTTGTTCTTATGAAGGGTGTTTCTGATTTTGATGTTCATAGTTTACGCGGTAATAGGACACATAATATGTGTCCTGTAAATTGTTAAATTGTTCAACTCATTACCAAGAAAATTTCGATTTGTAGATAGCGAAAGAATATTTGTCACAGTGCTTTATTCATCGATAATAAATTGCGAACCATACAATTTGAATGAGTATCTGGAATATTGCAGATTGTATGGAAATATGTTAGTTGCTTAATGGTCTGTAAACTTTTATCATGGGTAGGTATTTCAATAATAAAATTTATGGTATTCAAATTACAAAAATTAAAATTAGTTACAAAGAAAAAAATATATGTATATATGCATATTCAATTCGATCGGATTTATATTGCTTGAAAATAAACGTATTACTCCGAAACCATTAGGCCGTTTATGCCCATTAACGAACTTGTCCATCGTATTGTGATACGCCACCTACCCTGAAAATTTCAAGTCGCTAGCTTTTTCCGTCCTCAAGTTATCGTTGCAACGACCGGACGGCCGGATGGCGGGCCGGGCAGAATCAAATTTGACCTCGAATTCTTCATCGGGGAGTCGAAACCAATCATTTGAAACCATTTTCAGCGAAAAAATCGAAAATTGCAGACATTTGGGCAAAATGATAACGGGATGTTCCCAGAACATGCGCCCATGAACAGTCCCCATATATTGGTGAATTTAACCAAATTTTGCAAAAGGCTCAGAAACACCACTTTCAGTTTTATGTTTATTCATTGTTGAAATGAAGAATCTTTTTGATTCTCACCGAGAGTTAGATATATAATGTGTTGATAGGTGTATTTCTGGAGAAAAATATGCATACGGATTTCTCAGATGTCGAAAAATATTCACCGACTTCCTTGTAACTATCAGCATAATCATACTTTTCATCATTACATTTCGATTACCAGCATGTATGTTGGGCAAGGAACTAGGGATCCCGTGTTCAATCCCGAGGCCAAAAAAGAAATTTCCTAGTCAGACTGTAGTGGTCACTCTTCATTGTTGAGTCAAATATTTACAGTGTTGTGCCTAAGGTGACGCGAGGACACAGTAACAAAGCATGCACAGACCTCAACTGATTATCTTAAGTAGCACAAGAGCATTATGAAGGGGTGAGAAATAAATTCAAATAATTTTAACCATCAAGTTTATAGCATTCAAGGGAGCAACTTTTCATTTACACCCTGTATAGAATATTGATTCCAATACAATAAAAAATACATCCACCCCATTTTTGATCGTATGTTCTGGGTAACATCGCGTTATAATTTTGGCTAAATGTCTGTAATCTTCGAATTTTTTGCCGAAAAAGGTCTCAAACGATTGGGATCGACTCCCTGGTGAAGAATTCGAGGTCAAATTAAATTATGTCTGGCCGGCCGGCCGTTGTCACGATAACTTGAGAACGGAAAGAGATAGCGACTTGAAATTTTCAGGGTAGGTTGCGTATCCCGATAAGACGGACAAGTTCATTAATTGGCATAATCGGCCTAATGGTTTCCTACTAATAATTTTGTTTTCAATCAATACAAATCCGATCGAATAGAAACTTGGTGAGTAGTTGCAGAATACAAACCTAAGGACGTTTGTGAATTTTTTTGAGAATAGTATTACTAGAAAATTTAAAAAAAATATTGAAAAATATTATTTATTATGATAGTTTCACAGGAATAGGACTGTATCAATGAAACAACAATTCGAGCTAAGCCAACTCCATGCTCGGGATGTCAGAGGTACTATATAGGACAATCAAGACAGTTGCTGAAAGCACGAATAAAGCAGCACAAACACGATTGTGACATGAGATTCCGGGACAAGGAAAATACTACCGCCCTCGCAGCACATCATTTTTCAGAGGGTCATACTATGTCCAATTTTGTTGACAAAGTGTTAATAACTGCCTATGAACATCTTTTGTTTTCGACTTAATGAACTTGGTAAGATTATAAAGAATTGTCCACCATTTTATGTACATATTTTGTGTGCTGTTAACTTATACTTGGTTTGTCTTATTTTCTCTGTAGCCTTGATAAAGTCTGAATATATGGACGAAACGTTGGCTTACCTCAAATTAGTCTTTCATTGCTACAGTCCTTTTCTTGGGAAACTATCATAATTTTTACCCAAGGACGTGAGCCTATCGACTTCAAAATTATCTATGTCACGATATCCTGAGAACGGAAAAAGATAGCGAATTGTAATTTCCAGGTTAGGTTGTGCATCTGAATGCGACATTTGAGTTTGTTTATAGGCATAATCGGCAGAACGGTTTTAGAGTTAAACCCATCTGAAATTTGGTTGTTATTTCCTCAATTACTCTGAAAATACAGAACCGATCCAATTCAAACATGGTTATTAGTTGTATAATACCTACACGAGAATTCTTGCAAATTTAGAGAGGATCATAGGATAGAAAATTTTAAAAAAAATCAATGAAAAAAATTCTATTTATCAGAAACTATTAGTCCGACATCGCTGAAATTTTGCGGGAGCCTTCAGAACCTAACTCTACAACCAAGTTCGAAGTTTGAACACGATCGGATCTATATTGTTGGAGATCCGAGCAGCCTTGTGTGAGTTCAGTAGCTGGATGGGTGACCGCGTTGCCTGAATAACTTTCGAACGAATGGAGATCGGGACTTTTCAGGGCAGGTTGCGCAACCGAATGGGAGAGTTTAGTCCGGTTTTGGGCATAATCGTCCCAACGGTTTCGGAGTTACCCACCTGGAATATTATTTCCTCGATCACTCAAAAAATATATAGACTCGATCGAATTGGAGCTTGATAACTAGTTGTAGAACATCGACATAAAGACGTGATTACTTCGGTAGTTTGCAATTAGTAAATAATGCGCATTATTTTTACTGGAGTTTAGTCTTTATTAAATCACTTAAACGTACGAGTTACTTAATATCATAGGATAGAAGCTTTTCCGAAATTGGTTTTACTTTTTCCGAAATTGGCTTTACTTATTCCGAAATTGAACTTGGAAAGGAATAGACTTGTAGTGCTTGGGGTACTATTCTGTAACCTTTTAAGATCGGACGCATGTCTTCCAGGGACTATGTAAAGCCAGAAAAGCACTTAGTAGCCATCGACTACTAATAGCCTAATCTAACCCATGGCAATTACTCATCACCATAAAAAATATGATGGAAGTAAATATTAGGAAACTAAAACGAAACTGATCAGATTATGTTCCTATTGACTATTCCACTCCGATCAAAATCTAACCAACCACCAGGCCAAAGACATCAGCTCGTGTTATCGCGAAAACATCAACTGTCTCTGAATTATGATTGGTCTTACAACTTTGCTGTTTTCAACGACTCAACCATGGATGCGGACGGTTTGACAAATGTAAATATAAATTACGGACGTCAATATGAATCATTTTGTTCGTGGAATAGTCTAATGAAATATCACTCGTAACTGAATATATCTCATAAGTCTGTTTTTATTTCTTAATTCAACTGAGTTGCTTGGAGAAAACACCACTTGTCCTTATTATTAAATTATTGAATTATTAATAATTAATTATTATTATTAATTAATTATTAATAATAATATTATTAAATTAGCAAGAAAGAAATCTCTAGTGCCATATTTTTCGATCAAAATAAAACCTTTCCTCTCAACAATTATTTCACCTTATCCAGATTATCTTATATTGACAATAATTGACGTGTGTTGAAATTTGATAGGATCGAATGTCAGTGCTGACTACCACAAAACGAAAAATATAACTAGCGGACTCAGATTCGTTGAGAAATAAGTCAACAAACTTATCGTGAAAATTCAGCCACTAGTAATATTACTGCTGAAAATTTAATGAAAATAGTGGAAGAAGAATCAATTTTAGAGCATTCGCCATTTTGCATCATTCTTGAAAGTTCACTATAACATTGAACGTTCGCAAAAACCTATCAATCATATCATTGATTGGTTAGAGGAAAATAAAAGGCAATAAAGTATTAGTTAATATACTTTAGCCTCAGATAAGAATAATAAACTATACGGATATTTATTATTCAATTAAAGTGAGTCCGAACTGCAGGACTGATGCGTTGATTGTTTGGGATCTCATATGAAATTTAATTCTCACATTATAATTATGTACTTAATACCTGTAACGAATCACATATAATTTTATCACTGCGTAATTGATCCTAGCGATGGGTATATTATAAATGCCAGCTAAAGGGTGTTGCAGTATAATGCAGCCCATACACACGCTCAATATTATTGTACAATATTTTGGTTTGTGCAATATAATTGAACGTGTGTGGGCGATATTGAAAGGTTGTGCAATATATTGCAGAACCATCAACATCGCCTCCATTTGATAAAATCTTTTGCACCAACCAACATATTGTACAATAATATTGACCGTCTATAGGAGCCGCCGCCGTCAATATTGTGCAACCCACATTGCGCAATAATATGGAGCGTATATATAATAATGAGATTATTTTTTATGTTAGGAAGAGTAGAACTGAGGCATTGGTGAATATACAAGGTGGTCGATAAGTAACGCTGTGAGACAGCCAACGCAGGGTGGCAGATCCCGAGTATATACAAGGTGGTCAGTAAACAACGCTGTGGGACATCCAATCCAGGGTTGCAGATTACGAGCACCGAGGGAAAGATAACAGTATTTCGAGACAATCGACGTAATACTACCTTCAGGAATAGACATAGAGGAGGATACCAGGATACCTGGGTGGATTGACGGAATAGGAATAGCCAGCACGCAAGTTATTGGAAATAAATCTCGAAATATATCTTATACATGCTATATACGATCTGAACATAATACCATCAGATTATATAAATCATTATTGTTGTAAAGCGGAAATTGGGGAAAGATTTGTGTTAATCGTATATGATCATAGATAAAAACGTGGATGCGCCTGAGCTCAAGCGACGCATATTCGAATCAAGGAAGAATATCTACGTACAATTTCCACCGCACCCTATTCAGGGTTTCACAGCAGTTTTTTGTCGAATCTTAATATCTGGGTTGTAAGCTACTGGAATATATTCTTTGTTTTTAGCGTGAATATTCTTTTGGTAAATTTAGGAATTATTACATTACGCTGGGGTATCTGGGAGAATGAAATTTGCCTGACGCCCATTTACTAGGTTCCCTTTTGAAATCCACTCCCATCTCCACTGAAGCTAGACCGCGGATCCCCGAGTTCTAGTAGCTCCGAATTCAACTGCTGCGACTTGGGAACAGTCGTAGAGGTTGTAATTCTTTCATCAGAAGTGCAGAATGAGAGTTAGGCCTAATCAAAACATTCTACATGATCTTGCTACAATTTGATCGCATTGACCGTGAAGAATAAACGATTTCATCAAAACTTCATTTGTATAATTATTGCCTTCAATTTGTATAATTTTTCAATAAAATCCCCGTTAATAAATTCAACAATACTTTACAATAGATGCCAATTGTTAAATTATCATAATTTACATGTCCTATGACATTTCATGGATAGCTTGAAAGGAAATTTAATTCTCTTTCAATACATCTTATGATGTCTTTCCTTTTGAAAAAACGCACTTTTTATCGTTTAAGTATGTTTTGGAAAAGCCTCGAAATCCTGTATGATTAGAGACGTGTGTCATTATACGTAAATGACATACGGGCTATTGGTTAATCCATATCCGAAATTACGGCTTTCTGGGATGTCAAGTAACGAAGTGATGAATGTTGAATTGAAGCTATATTTTGCACAAAAAAGGAAGTAAATAAATTAATTACTCTAAGAACCGTTAAAGATAGGGAGGATGAACTTGATACTGAATTAATCAAGAGGCTACGGTGGATCCAAAAAAGCTATAATATATAGGGCGTTCGATTTGAATTATCAAAGTTGTTACTACTTTTTGATATAAGCGGCAACACCACAGCGCTGAAAATATCCTAGATCGATGGAGCAGTGGTTTCTAGTCAAGGAACCAAATTTTCAGTAAAATCGTACCTTCCTCCCGTTCTCTGTGAAAGTCCATGGTTCCATCGACGGTGGCCCACCCTGCATAAAATTAACGTATCGTCTGCGCAGCTGATGATTTTTTCCGAAAATTTCATTTCCAATATTTCATTTACATACAAAGTGAATAGAACGGGCCCTAATACCGTTCCATGCGGCACACCATTTGTATGTTCAAATCCCCAACCTGCACCATAATGAGTTCTACTACCAGGTAGTTACTGAGCAGCCCAAGTGGAACACCACGCACGTCTAACCCTTCCAAGATATCAATGAACAGATCATGGTTAACAGTGTCAAATGCCCTTAACAAGTCCAAAAAGACGCAGAGGGCCACTTCATCAGCATCCAAAGCATTATAGACTGCATCACATGAACAAGATACAGCGTCAGATACAGATTTTCCCTCTCGAAATCCAAATTTAGCACTCTATATAATCCTATAAACCTGCCCAAAAAGCTTGTAGTCTCCTTCCGATAATGTTCTCAAAGATTTTCGCAAATGCTGTAGTCGGAGAGGTTGGTCTATAATTTATTGGTGAATTTCTAGGTCCGTTCCTATAAACTAGCTTTACTATGGAAATCTTAAACTCCTGCGGACAAATCCCAGAGAGCATGATGTTATTTATTATCTGATCAAACGGCAGAGCTACTTTTTCTTTAATATTTTTCAATGTTTCATTGGTAATCTTATCGTGATTTATTATTTTTCAAATTGTAGATAATACATTGAATCTCTTTAGATGTCGTTGGGTCCAAGAAGAACGATTGGTTTCCGGTTTCCACGTTTAAATGGTGTTGGATCCGATATCTTAATTTTCTCAGCAAATTCCTTACCTGAGTTGATGTAGTGCTCGTTGAAAACATCTGCAATTTCCCTCTCACACTCGGCAGTGGATCCGTCTAGTTTTTTTCATTTTCCTTATGTTTTTATGGCTTATATTATAGCTATATGCTGTACATATTGCTAATTGTCTGCGACAATTTTTTTGAGTTGTTCTTATTTTTGTCTATTATGGCTTTATAGAAGCAGTACTTAGCCACTTTTATAACCCGATTAAGGCAGTTTCTATAGTGCAAAATTCTTCTGTATACTTGTTCTAGTCGTTTTTGTGTTTCTTGCAAACTTTATTTTTAGAATTCACAAATCTTACAATACACAATGCACTTATCCAATCTTTTCTACCTATATATTTTCTTCCCAATGTCTTACTTTTCTGGTCCACCAAACTATTAATCATCTCAAGAAACTATGTTTTTGCGCGTATGTTCTGGGGAACATACGCGTTATAGTTTTGCCCAAATGTGAAATTTAATTCTGTGGTGCCGTCCGGCCGTCCGTTGCCACGATAACTTGAGAACGGAAAGAGCTAGCGACTTGAAATTTTCAGGGTAGGTGGCGCATCCCAATACGACGGACAAGTTCGTTAATGGGTATAATCGGCCCAATGGTTTCCGAGTAATAATTTTGTTTTCAACCAAAATAAATCCGATCGAATTTTAAAGTTGGTGAATAGTTGTAGAATATAGACCTAAGCACGTTTATGAAATTTTGTGAGAATCGTATCGCTAGAAAATTATTAAAAAATTATTAAAAAATATTTTTGTTGTCACGATAACCTGAGAACGGAAAGAGATAGCGGCTTGAAAATTTCAGGTTAGGTTGTGCATCTGAATGCGACATTTGAGTTTGTTTATGAGCATAATCGTTCGAACGGTTTTAGAGTTATAGCCATCTGAAATTTTCTGAAATTTGGATGTTTTTTGTTCCTCATTAACTCGAAGAATACAAAACCGATTGGATTCAAACATGGTGAATAGTTGTAGAATATAGACCTAAGCACGTTTATGAAATTTTGTGAGCATCGAATAGCTAGAAAATTATTAAGAAATTATTAAAAAATATTTTTGTTGTCACGATAACCTGAGAACGGAAAGAGATAGCGGCTTGAAAATTTCAGGTTAGGTTGTGCATCTGAATGCGACATTTGAGTTTGCTTATGAGCATAATCGTCCAAACGGTTTTAGAGTTATAGCCATCTGAAATTTTCTGAAATTTGGATGTTTTTTGTTCCTCATTAACTCGAAGAATACAAAACCGATTGGATTCAAACATGGTTATTAGTTGTAGAATGCCAACGCGAAAATTTTTGCAGAATTTCGTGAGGATGGTATAACTAGAAAATTCAAAAAAAAATAATTAAAAATAATTGAAAAAAATTCTATATATCATAAACTATTCGTCCGGCATGGCTGAAATTTTGGGAGAGCCTGCAGAACCTAACTCTACTGCAGAATTCCAAGTTTGAACACGATCGGATCTATATTGTTGGAGAACCGAGCAGCCTTTTGTGAGTTCGGTAGGTGGATGCGAATCGTCGTATGATATGTTGTCTATGGTCGTATTTTTGCGAGAACCTCCAAAAATAAAATATGAATGTCATGATGACATATTATTATACATATATATTCATGGTAAAATCGTGTTATTTCATCACAAATCTATAGGAGATTAGATGATAGCCCTACATTAGTGGTCAGACCTGGTTTTGAAAGAGATCCTCCTTAGGAGGAGGCAACTAAATATTGAAGGGATTTCTATGAACAAGAGTGAATATCTTTGAGAAATAGAGAAGGCGATTCTTCTTCAAGAGATCCATGTGCCTTCAGAGGAGTATATTTGCGAAAGGGGACTTTTGAAAGGTTATGTATTATTTTTAATATGATATCGCTGAAATTTTGCTGAAGGCTTCTGATCTTGTAAGGTGAGAGGCTCATTTGTGGATATTAAATCTTGTGATGGGTAGAGAGGAATTTTAGGCCATGTAGGCCACTAAGGCCCACTTGCACGAATGCGGGTTATCTAATTAAATCCGGATTAACTCTAAACCTAGGGTTAAATTGATAATAGGTCTTGCACCTTCAAGAGTTAGAGCCTAACCCTGGGTTAAAACTATAAAAATTTAACCCGGCAAAATAGCAGGGTTAAATGGCTAAGTCCGGGTTAGTCATGTAAAAATTGACATTTCTAATTTAAATAGTTTCGATTTGTGATGAATTTCTGGTAAATAATAAATATTAGCAGTGATCGGTAAATTGCTTGTGTGGTATTTTTGAGAATGATTCATGATTAATGGATATACTACAAACTACATTCTGATCTACGCATGCGCCCCGTTTTAACCTCAACATCAAAGATTAAAGAGAATAATCTTTGCTCAACATCGAATCTGAAATCTGAAACGTAAACAAAATATTCTCAATCCACGAAGTACGAACGAGTATTCCTTCCGTTGAAAATAATCGAGATTACCTTGTATTTGAAGATTGGAGGAATCTAGAAATATTGCTTACGTATGTGAAAGAAATTCCAAATTATGGAGAACTGTGGAAAAGTTGTTCAGAAAGAAGATATCTGGTATATGTCCTTCAGGATTTCTGGCTAAAAATCAGCAGTAAGTAATAGAAGTGAATTGAATGAATTACTTTACTCAGAGAAATCCAAGTCTTAATATTTCCTTTCAGGTTGGAATGAATTAAGGTCCAGTTGACGTAGAGCAAAAAAGTAATGCTTTTCGACAAATAGAATGCATGAGTTACTCTTGGAGTTACTGCAGATAGAATTCTTAAAAACAAGGTATATGGAACTTAGTCGATTGAATATTTGTGAAGCTTAAGTATATCTCATGAGAAAATTTAATATTGATAAGAGGCAACCAAGATGACATGAACACTAAAATTTTTAAAGTTCAGAAGTGGAATAGCCAAGAAGAAAATCTAGTGTTTCTATTCAAACAAATCTGTTTTCCTGATATCATGGGTCTCTTACGATCCATCATCAGGGTGTTTGGATGCCAGCGTGTACCTATATAATAGGCATTTTTAACGAAACATTTTAATTTTTCTAATTGCAGAATATTTTAAAATATAGGAGTAGAAGGCGATGCAATATAACATGTGTGTAGGTATATATTATGTATATTGTTTTCCCGTGGAACTTCAGGTATATGTTTCTTAAATGCTTGTTGCTTAGCATGCTTAACAATGAATACCTCTGAAGAACAGATTTTACTAATATTATAATAGAATGGCTTGATAATTCAACGCTAACTTTGAAAATGATGTATCCTAGTGTTGCGGAGGAAAATCCAAGTATATTTTACAACGAGAAGTAGTATATAAGGAAACGGAGAAAGTCAGTTATCATATTTTAATAATAATCTATATACAAGTATTTATCCTCCCTGCAGTGTTTCACGAATCCTCCATGATTATGTGGGCAGCAGTGGTCCAAACTCGAAAAAATGTATTGCATGCTGCTTGATGTAGTATTGAATTTTCAAAATGAATGTTATTCTTGATCTCTCTTGAAGTAAATAATCGAATATGTTAATAGAGTTTTATTCGAAATTATTTCCTTTGTTTGTATTACGGCTTCAGTGAGGTATACAAATTTTTTGTTCACTGAGGGCTGATATATTTTACGACCTGTAACCTGTCAAGTAGCCTTACCGAAAGGAAAGTAATCTGTAAATGTTCACTTTAAAGGGGATCAGTAAATTCAACGAGCACATAGTTGACGAATACTTTACGGAGAGGTTGAATAAATCGGCCCTTAGTAGATAGTATAAAACAATTTATAGATTGGTATCTAAATAAATGAATCTTATTTTCACAATAACTCTTTTCCCCTAACCCATGAAAACAAATTTTCACAGACAATTTACATGAATCATTAGCTTCAAACGTTCATTATCTTGAAATACAAATGAATAAGTGGAAATTTAATTTTAATATTTCAATATTGAATGGAATATTTAGAGTTTATCTATAATTTCAGATATCTCATCTCATCAACGAGTGACAAAAGTATTGAAATTGATTATGCATTAAACGATGTGTTCAAATGTCAAATTATTACCATATTCCATATCGACAGACATTCTTGTAATGATTATGAAGAATTAAAAAGGTTTGATGGCTAATATAAAAATTTGTTCAAGCACTGACGTGAAGTCAGGAGCTTTTGCGCGTATGTTCTATTGTCCATTCTTCTGTATTGGACACCCTTAATCGAGTTTACCATGGTAGGGTGTCCAATACAGAAGAATGGACAATAGAACATTGGTTCAAGCACTGACGTGAATCAGGAGCTTTTGCTCTTCTTAATCGAATTTACCATGATGAATTCTATTGTCCGTTCTCCTGATTGGACCATTTTAATCGAAAAAAAAAATTGGTTCAAGCACTGACGTGAAGTCAGGAGCTTTTGCGCGTATGTTCTATTGTCCATACTCCTGTAATGAACACTCTTCTTAATCGAATTTACCATGATAAATTCTATTGTCTATTCTCCTGTATTGGACACTCTTCTCAATCGAATTCACCATGATGAATTCTATTGTCCATTCTCCTGTATTGGAGACTCTTCTTAATCGAATTTACCAAGATGAATTCTATTGTCCAGAATGGACAATAGAATTAAGATACAGTTAACGCATATACCTACCATATTGAACAACACTGTATATATAGACTAATATGCTTGTGTTGGTTCGAAGTATAGAGACGATTCTAGACCCGTTCAAAGTAGTCACACAGTCGTTTACTGAAAAAGGAGCTGGGCTAAATCTTCGACACGCTACGTTTATCCTACTCCTAAGAAGCGATTTGTAGCCGTTCCTACTGTGACCAAAACAAGCCTTAAGGCCTGGTTTCGCTAGTGCGTCGGATGCATGCAGTGACTGCGTGCAGCGAATGCTTGCGTCCGCTGCGTCGTCGAAGTGGTTTCATTAGGTGCAGCGGAACTACTGCAGCCGGCATTATTATTTGTGTTCTGCGAGTCGTCAGTGATAACTCGTTAGCAATGGAGTATGTACTTGCGCTTCATATTTTGGAAGAAGAGCAGGATGAATTGATTTTGAAATATCTAAAGCAAAAAAATAAAAAAAGGTGACCTGTGCATTTAATGTATAAAAACAGGGATGAGGAAGGTATCTTCAACAACCTCATAACCAGACATCTTCTAGATAATGAAGAAAAATTCCAACAAGAACGTAGAGCTCGATATTATGAATATAAAATTGTACAAATAGTTAATAACTATTAACATACGAAATAAAAATTTTCAAAAATATAACTTCATTTTACCTGATTTTCTCTCCATTTCTGTCGCGATCATTTTCCCTATGTTATCTTTAGCATACCTCGGTTACCTCGGACACATAGTGCGTGGAGAACACTACCACTTTCAACGCCTCCTTCTCCAGGGTAAAATTGAGGGAGGAAGAAGAGGAATGGGCAGAAGAAAGTTATCATGGCTTAAAAATATCCGTCAATGGACGGGGATAAAGGACCTCCAAACAATTCAATAGAAACATATGATGGGAATAGATGAGGATTAACGCAAGCTGACAGAATGTGCATAACAGTTTCCGGCTGATTGTGTCATGCTCTGCAAGTTGTTGGGGTGTCCACTTTCATTACGTTCTTTTTATGCCATCTCGTATTTATAACCCCATCTCGACAAGCCATAATAAATCCCTCCGTTTCCGTCTTCCGCCAGGCCCTGATCTTTCATACTCCTGAAATATATGCTGTGCAGGTGTTTACTCATGTGATCTTCGAGTAGTGTCTTCAGTTGTGCCTGTCATATTTAACTGACAACTCTTATTTGGTCTGTTGTCGTGATAGATGTTCCTGCTAGCTCATGATCGATGAATATGCCAGTTATACTAAGCTTCTCCAAAGCTCTCTGACCAGCCCTAAATAGAAAAGCCCCTTGGCTCCTAATTTCATGATTCATGATTCATTTTCAGAAGCGAGGTTCAATTCTCAAAATCCGTATTGCCATTTACAAAGTTTGTTGATGGTGTTGGTATTCCAAACATTGCAAACCCCTGCATCCTGCGTTCGTGGGAGGTATACTCTTTTTATCGAGCATATGTGTGATGCAGGCTACGGTTCATGTTCATCACTTTACGTGTGAATCTGTTGAGCTCGAGAATTTCATGCATTGTCCAGTTAACTACCCCGAAAGAGTAGGTGACTATTGGGACTGCCAAGCTGTTCGTAGCAGATACTTTATTTTTCCCGGACAGCTGTGATTC
Organism: Halyzia sedecimguttata; assembly: GCA_937662695.2. Lineage (NCBI taxonomy): Eukaryota > Metazoa > Arthropoda > Insecta > Coleoptera > Coccinellidae > Halyzia > Halyzia sedecimguttata. The sequence continues at coordinate 69,298,734 of OW569411.2, forward strand.
CCCTATATCTCAAAGCTTCTTTGTGTAGCTGGTTGTTAAGGCATCCTTGATTTTTGTTGTCTCCAGAGCGCCAATTTTTCTAATTCCATAAATTTGTAAGTTTCTTCTTCTTCGAGGTGTCGAATGCTTATTTCCCCTTCTATTTCAAAGTCTTCTCCTGTTTCTTCAGTTCTTCCTTTGCTTAGATGAAAAGCAGCACATTTGTCAAAACTGAATGACATCCTATTGCTGAGGTGTATTCGGCAACGATATTTAGTAGTTGTTGTAGTGGTGCCTTGGAGCGTACAGTTTTGAGTCGTCCATGTACAGGAGATGTGAGATCAGATGTTCTCCTTTGCCTGGTGGCTCAGCCTTGTACCCTTTTCTGCTTGCCCTGAAGTCAGTTGTTAATGGCAGAAATGTTATGCAGAACAACCATGGGCTCCTTAAAATACGCCTCGCCTGTATCTCAGCTATCCAGTATAAGTAGTCGGACCTTAGGATCGAACGGCGAACGCTGTATTATCAAGCCGTGCACCGATGTGTCTAATGCTTTCGCACAATCCAACCATAATGTATGTAGGCCGCGCTTGTTGTGTCTTGCATCTTCGCAAATGCTCTTGTCTGTAAGAAGGTTGTCCTTGCACCCCTGTATGCCTTTCCTTAATCCTCTTTGTTCATAGACTTAATTCCACACTGGTCCAATGAAATCCAGAATCCGATGTTGAAGAACACTCATGAGAATTTTATACAGCGTGTTGGGAAACGTGATTGGTCGGTAGTTGTTTGGCTGTCCTAGATTACCTGATTTCGGTATCAGTACAGTTTTGCCCTCTACCACCCATGAAGAAATTGGCTCACGGTGAATTATCTCACTGAATAATCTAGCAAGATGTTGGTAGGTAGCTGGAAAGTTCTTCCACCAGTAGTTCAGAACGCCATCCAGTCCAGGTGCCGTGAAATCCTAATTTTTTTTCAGGGCATGTCTACTGTCTTCGGCTGTTATTTCATCAATGGTGAAAATTGTATTTTTATCCAAATTTAAATCAAAAGAAGATGTACAAGTAAATAAAATGGCTTTAAAGTTTATAAGAGCTTTTTTGTGCGATCATTTTTTACGCAAAGTTTACATAGATAAATATGGTAACACTACTACATAATGGAAATGAGTGTAAAATATATGAGTAGTAAGTACCTACCTAGGTTTGTAAACTGATATTTTTTCTAATTTGATAACAGAAACGTATTACTGACCTGACAATCCATAGAATTTTGTACCAGCCTTAGACATCTACTTGGGAAACCTTAACCCTTTCAGGACTGGTGGTTTCACTTTGGAACCACCTCACAAATTATTTTGCTGTAAGAGCCTAGTAAGCGATGCCTGGAACCACATACGCTAGAAACATTGCCTATCTATACCCCCACCTTACTGAGTTCGCGCGCTCTCATCATATTCGTTTCATTTCGTGTTATAGCTTGTTTACAGGCAAATTTTGCAGTGAATAACAACGGTTACGAATTTTGTGATTATCTTCTGTTGCATAGAGTGAAAAACAGTATGGCAGGTGAGATTATAATGGTTTCTTACTTCTAAATGATCCACTTAGTGCATTCCTGTAATCGTTCTACCAAAATTATTATCGGTTTTTCTTCTTTCGTGAAATTTGTAAGTGGTCCCATTCGGTACCACTAGGCCGTGTTAGAGTTTTCATTTGCGCATATTTTTGTTTTAGGGCGAAGATTTATAGACTTGAATAATCTATCTTCTGACGATGCTTTTACTCTTCTGAGCGAGATTCCCTCGGATAGTGGGTCATTCACTTCCGGAGCGCCTTCTGAAGATGAGCTGGACATTGCAGATTTTGATGTGGGGGTGGAAAGTTTTCAATCGGTTCACAGTAAGGTGAAAGAGAATAGCAGAGTCTCTGATTCTGATTCTGAGAGTGATAATATTCCTTTATCTCAATACAATATAGTAAAAGTGCAGGAGGGCACGGTGTGGTCAACAAGATCACATTTTTCTGAACCTGAAGAGTTTGCTGAGCAATGGGGTCCCCAAATACCTGAATGTGCTGAAATGCCAATAGATGTATTTTTATGTCTTTTTCCAATGGAGCTGATAGATAAAATTGTATTTGAGACCAACCTATATGCTGCTTAAAAATATGGAGATCGTTATATTTCCACTACCATAGAAGAAGTGAAATGTTTTTTAGGGGTCAACCTAATGATGGGGCTTACTAGAAAGCCTAGTTATAAGGATTACTGGTCGTCAATGTTCGAATTGAGAGACCCGTACATTTCATCGTCTATATCTCGAGACCGGTTCAGTTGGCTACTCTCAAACTTTCACCTGAACAACAGTGTGTTACAGCCAAAGAAAGGAGAAGAAGGCTACGACAAGCTTTATAAAATACGACCCTTGTTGAATGCTTTATCTACAACATTCATGAATTGCTACAAACCAGGAAAAAATCAAGCAATCGACGAGTCAATGGTAAAATTCAAAGGCAGGATTGGATTTCGACAATACATGCCTCAAAAGCCCATAAAAAGGGGATACAAAATTTGGGTAAGGGCCGATGAGACAGGTTACGTATCGCAGTTTCAGATATATACAGGAAAACTGAACGACCTGCCTGAAACCAATCTCGGAGCTCGCGTGGTGAAAGATCTAACTCGCCCTTTGGTAGGAAAATATCACAGAGTATATTTCGATAATTTTTTCAATGGGGTCCAGCTCCAAAAAGACTTGTTAAAAGATAAGATTTATGCGTGTGGTACAGCTAGAAAGGGGCGTAAAAATGAACCGAAAAATCTGATATCGGAAAAAAATATGAAACGCGGTGACATAGATTGGCGAATGAGTCCCGAGGGTATACTGTATTTTCAGTGGAAGGATACGAAATTGGTACTATTCATAAGTAACTTTCACGACCCTGAAAAAATGGAAATTGTATCCAGAAAGCAAAAGGATGGATCTTCGACTGATGTTGCTTGCATAGAAGCAGTAAAAGACTACAACAAGTACATGAATTTTGTAGATAAATCGGACCAACATGTTGCTTCCTACAGAGTAGATAGAAAAGCTAAAAAATGGTGGCATCGCCTTTTTTGGCATTTCTTAGACCTGACAGTGGTAAACGCCTATATACTTTTCAAAAATCGTTCAGAAGATTCGAAGAATTTAACGCTAAAGGAGTTTCGACTAGCTATAATAAACGGATTAATTGGTGCCGATCCAAATACAGCCCGAAGAGGAAGAACGAGCATCGAGAGACAAACAAATAGATATAAAGTTCAGGTTCCCGTAGAAAAACGTTATGACAAAGTGGCGCACATGCCAATACATGGTAGCAAAGTGCGTTGTTGTCATTGCAGTACACGCGCTAAGCCGCATCGTACTAGATGGCATTGTTCGAGTTGTAACATTGGTCTTTGCTTGAACGAAAAAACCAACTGTTTTTATAATTTTCATAAAAAATAATTTTTCTTTTGTTCAATAGGTTCCTAGTGGTTCCATAAGAGAACCACCTTTCATTTTGACAGTACCTGTCAATAAATTTTTTTTTACTCTTTTGTGTACCTTTAGATCCCAAATCATAAATATCAACCGAAAGGAATGAAAAAAATAATTCCGTCCGCAAAGGGTTGAAGAATATGTAGGTTCAAAAACTACACTTTTGAGAAGTTTAAGCACTGTTTTTAAATGTATAGGGATTCCTTCGAAAATCGGTACGGAAAACAAATGTCGTCAGTGAGGATAAATAATCCCCTTACAACTGACGTCAGTAGTACCACGTTTTGGCGCTAGGAGGACTTCTGTAGGCGAAGCACCAACAAGAGTGAAACGAATTAAATCAAAGGCATTCCCCTGTCTTAATGCATATGTGGTAAATGGTAAAATATATAGCCCTGGGAATAAATAAATCAAAATAATAGTAGGTATATACCAGTATTTTTTTCCTTAGTTACTGTAATTCAAATAAACATTTTCATCTACCTCGTTTGTATTTTATTTAATTATAGTTCCATTATTATGTTAACAAGATAACTGACGCTTTAGTCTAACATGTCTGCTGTTTACAAAAAACTTCGGAAGCTTGTAGACATCTGACGCGTTAGTCTGATACTTCTGCTATTTACGAAGAAACTTCGGGGGGCTAAAGCGTAGGATATTCACGGATATCCGGACTGGAGGTCCCATTTCCCAGGGCGTCTCCTGATACGAGCCTATCAGTGAAAGGGTGATCAGGTTTAATTTATCTGAGAAACCTAAGAGCATTTACTACATCCGGCTGTGTGGTGTGGTGGGGACTTTTGAGCTAGAGATGATAAACGAGAGGGGAGAGTGCCTCACACAGATCGCACTGGACAACAATTTATCCATCGCAAACTCCTTACTTCAGCACAACCCCCGAAGACTCTCGAAAAGGTCCAGCCTGAACAAGCAGCATCGAAACGAAATGGATTACATCCTGGTTAGACCGAGGTGGAGATCATCAATTAAGAACGTGAAGATCAAGCCTGGGGCATACTGCGACTCAGATCATAAGTTACTCCTCGGAACTACCTCCGTCAAACTGAAATCCCACAAAGTAGTTAAGAGAGACAGGATAACACGCCTTACCATCACCAATAAAGCACCATTCCAACAAAAGCTGGAAGATGGTCTTGGACTTCAAAGAGACGGAGATAGGATAAGCTAAAGACAGTGCTGAACGGCTTAACGAGCTCAATAAACACAAAAAGCGAGCTTGCAGCAAAGACAAGAACATCTACCAAAAAGACATCTCCACCGGTTTGGAAATACCAATTGACACGAGTCCCAGGAGCTCTTCAAAACGGTGAAGTATCTCAAAATTCAAGCCCAGGCCATTATAGATGAGCAGGGGACCCAGATAACGGACCCTGCTGTCATCGCAAAAGTGTAGTGACGGTATTGTACGGAACTCTTCAGGGACAACAAAGGCCAAGTAGCTTCTCCACAGGAACCCTGCGATAAGGATCCTTGTATCCTGAAGTCAGAAATAGAGAGGGCCGTCCACCGTCCAATTAACGGATAGGAAGTCACCAGGTGTTGACGGCATCACGGCAGAGGAACTGAAGGCCATTGGACTGGCCGATACGCATCCAATTTTTGAGTACTCAATCTTTGTACGCATTTCCAATAAAAGCAGTCTCACAGAATGCTCAACTTACACTCATCCCTTATTCCAGCAAGGTATTCCTGCACATCATCCATGACAGGCTCAGGAACTTTCTTCTTTCTGAAATCGCAGAGGAACAATGTAGTGTCATACCAGAGAAAGGCACGAGAAAACAGATACTCAACGTCCCCAGATAGTGGAGAAGGCACGGGAGTTTAACGTCACAGCCTTTCTATTCTTCGTCGACTACACCAAGGCTTTTGATTTGGTAAGGTGGGTACCTCTCTGGATCATGATGCTGGACATGGGAGTCTCTCATCATCTAGTGAAGCTCACAAGAGGCCTGTATGAGAACCACAGCTCTTCAGCCAACATGACAGTAGAAACAGGCACAGTGCAGGGATGTATAATCTTGGACGGCGAAGCATACAGATAGAAAGGAGATACAGAGCTTTAAAATGTGAGTGTAGGCGAGTCATCCAGGTATCCTGGACCGAACATCGTACCAACGTCTCCATCCCACCTGAACTCATCAAAACGCATCAAAACAAGGCTTCTTAATCGGATCGGTCCTATCTCCGATAATTCGGACACATCGCTAGAGCAGCGGGTACGAAATAGACGGAAATAGGGGAAGATGAACGACAGCACCCAAGGGATATCACTGAGAAGATGGGGCAGCTACACACTCTGCTGGGGAAGTCTCTTCCCGAGGCGACTGGTTTGGCAGTGGAGTCAGATACCTGGCGAGGCCACGTCAGGTTAGCTGTGGATTCATAGGACGCCACTACGCCTTGGCAAGGGTAGGAAGAATAAGGAGGAGAACGCTCAGATCTTGTTCATTGATTAACAATGCAATCAGCAATTTTTGCACGCATGTTCTGGGGAACACCCTGCTATCGTTTTGCATGAATGTCTCACTCTTAATTCGAATTCACCATGGTAAATTCGAATTAAGTGTCCAATACAGGAGAATGGACAACATAATTTACCATGGTAAATTCGATTAAGGGTGTCCAATACAGAAGAATGGACAATAGAACATACGTGCAAGAGCTTCTAACTTCACGTCAGTGCAGGTCTTTATGTTGATTTTCTACTACTAGTTACCAAGCATCAAATCGATCGAATATTTATTTTTTGTGTTATCAAGGAAATAATATTCCAGGTGGGTATAACTCGGAAACCGTTAGACCGATTATGCCCAAAAACGAACTCAACTCTCCCATTCGGATACGCAACCTACCCTGAAAATTGCAAGTCCCTATCTCCTTTCGTTCGAAAGTTATCGAGGCAACGGTCACCCATCTACTGAACTCACACAAGGCTGCTCGAATCTCCAACAATATTTAACCGATCGTGTTAAAACTTGAAACTTGGCAGTAGAGTTAGGTTCTAAAGGCTCTTGCAAAATTTCAGCAATTTCAGACGAATAGTTACTGATATTTAAAATTTTTTTTTCAATTTTCAATGATTTCTTAAAAATTTTCTACAAATACTATCATCACGAAATTTTGCAAAATTTTTGCGTTGGCATTCTACAACTAATAACCATGTTTGAATTAAATCGATTTTGTATTTTTCGAGTTAATGAGCAATGAATGAACAAAAAACAACCAAATTTCAGATGGCCATAAGTCTTAAACCGTTTGGCTGATTATCCTTAAAAACAAACTCAAATGTCGCATTCAGATGCACAACATAACCTGAAATCTTCAAGCCGCTATCTCTTTCCGTTCTCAGGTTATCATGACAACAAAAATCTTTTAATCTTTAATCTTTAATCTTTAATCTTTATCTTTATTTATCCCATTTATATACACAGAAGTAGAGAATATTCGCATAATGCTGGAAAGAACTCAAGAAAGCCCATTTAAGAGCTTGTATTTGAGTCCGCCCAACACAACATAGTCTACATATCCACATCAATTTACAAACCAAATGATCAAAAATGTTCAGCATGAATCCCAATAAACGAAAGGGCAATAAAAGAACAAAACAGTAAAGGCTGACATTATATGTCCAATAGAAACAATACAACTTATAAAGCTAGTAATGTGAACAAAAAAAAAGTACTAAAAATTTTTTAATAATTTTCTAGCGATACGAATCTCACAAAATTTCACAAACGTGCTTAGGTTTTTATTCTACAACTATTCACCAAGTTTCAATTCGATCGGATCTATATTGGTTGAAAACAAAATTATTTCTCGGAAACCATTGGGCCGATTATGCCCATTAACGAACTTGTTCGTCGTATTGAGATGCGCCACCTACCCTGAAAATTTCAAGTCGCTGGCTCTTTCAGTTCTCAAGTTATCGTGGCAACGGCTGGAACGGCCGGCCAGACAGAATCAAATTTGACCTCGAATTCTTCATTGGGGAGTCGAACCAAATCGTTTGAGACCATTTTCGTAAAAAAAATTCGAAAGTTACAGACGTTTGGGCAAAATGATAACGCGATGTTCCCCAGAACATACGCGCAATAAAAAAATAATTGAATCAAATGTTCAAGAATACCACCCTTAGCATTGATACAGGCTTGGCAACGCAAAATGAGGGAATCGTATACTAATTGAATGTATTGCCCATTTCGACCGTATTAATAATTAATTCGATTAATTGTTCTTGATTATTAATTTCCAGTGACTAAATAAGTTGTTTTAAATGTCCCCATACAAAATATTCCAAAGGATTTAAGTCAGGTGATCTTGCAGACTGTAGCACCTGACCACGCCTACCAATCCATCTCCTATTAAAAGTTTGGTTTAACCTAGCGACTACGGTTCATCCAACATGCGGTGGTGCTCCGTCGTGCTGTACCACTTACGATTGTAGGTATACAAATTCCACAGGAAAACCTTCTAGGAAATTTGCGAGATGGTTTTCTAAAAATAGCAGGTACGCATCGGCATTCAAACGATTAGGAAGGACTTGGATTGGAAGTAATTGTCCGTTCAAGACTCTTTGTTGAAAACCTCTTCTTAAAAGCGTGAGGATTTTCTAGAAACCTTAAATGTTCATTTTGGCAGTAGCTTTTCGTGAATTTTTCATTTTGTTTATGCTCCTGAAGAAGCCATGCACAAAAAGCGAGTCTGCATGTGATCTTCTTCACAATAAGACTGGCAGCAATGCGTCTATTACTAATTTCCGGATTATAAAGCACACAATCTATCACTTCTTCTTCCCTGATAGCATCATAATAATTATTTCGTGTAGCACCACAAGCACCAGTCGGGAATTGCAAATTCCAAACTGTCGCAGCCTTTGATCAGCGTCGGAAAACACCAGACGAAGCGGTTGTTATGTCGTCTATTAGGGAATCTCCTGTTGTACTCCCGACAAACTTTTAATGCGTTGCCATCGTAAAACCCGAACATAAATAATATCTGCATATTCTTCGTTAGAAAAGTGCATATGTAACAAAAAAACTAAACCAACAACGCAACTTTTAAATTGGTAAACAAATTTTGTTCTATCACCAGGTGACAGTCAACTCACTTATTTATTGAATCAAATTGGTCACATATAGAAATTTCAAAGTGCAATAACTCGGAAACGAAGCCTAATCGACAAAAAATTATTTTATCACGAATATCACTCTGTATACGTCCCTTAATTTTTCACCTCGAGTTTTGAATCACACTATATATTATATTGTAAAATCATGTCATCTACATATTGATATATAAAATGTGGTGAGTAGGATAATTCAGGTAATGCAAACAATATAATCCTTGTCGAAACGGCATTCGCTAGGACAGGACTACTGCCCATAGGACACCCAAAAATTTGATTATAATGGGATCCTTTGGATAAAAAATACTTAGCTAGTTGGCCTTGGAAACAAACCCTATCAACGCTATGAATATTCCTCTTGGAATATCTGTACAATTACTTAAGTGCAGATAATTCTCATCCATTGTATCGGTGGTTACCTTCATATAAATATTAGTAAATAGTGAGACGACGTCTAAAGAAAGAATCTTGTGCTCCGAAATAAAGCAACCCCGAAATGGGTGATAATGTTCGAATTTCCGAATAGCTATCAACAAAAAATAATTCTGAAGACTTTGGTTTGGTGTTTGACGAAGGAGTCTGATACAGTCTCCGAAAGAACAACATAATGGAATCATCAAAATAAATTACTGTTCCTTGACAAACCGAGGTTAATATTACCATTCACTTCCTTAAGAAGTGAGACATCTTCCTATAAACAGTATTTTCATAATGTTGTTAGCAAAAAAATGCTGGAATATTGATCTACATTTGTGAATCAAATATTCATTCTTGAGTTAAGGTTCATAATACAGAAACAGAATGAATGTTTTAGTGGTAAGAACTATTAAATTACGAAAAGAGGATTGTATTTTTTTAATATTAGGTGTAGTAAAAAGAAATCCAGTATTATTGAATGAAATTGAAGGCCTTAATCACCATAGTTAGAATGATACGATTTAGATCAGATGTGCGCCGTTTTGTTCTATAACTTGTTGCCATTTTGGAGGTAATATCATTGAGCCTTTCTCATAGAAGCCCTCGTCCCTATTGGCAAAAAATCGTGACAGTCGATTTTCAGAAGCCTCTGTCGAAGCGAAATTTTCACCAGTAAAATTTTTCACCATGGACAGGACCAGATGGTAATCACTTGGTGCCAGGTCTGGACTATAAGTTGGATGCATAAGAACCTCACAACCAAGCTCCCAGAGATTCTGGCGAGTCACTATCGATGTATGTGGCCTGGCGTTGTCCATATGGAACACAATGCCTCTCCTATTGTCCAAAGCAGACCGCTCCTGGACGATTGCTTCCTTCAGACGGTCCAATTCTTGACAGTACAATTTCGAGTTAACAGTTGTGCCGTAGGGGAGCAGCTTATAATAGATAATTGCTTGCCAATCCCAGCAAACACACAGCATAACATTGCTGGCCGTCAATCCTAGTTTGGGCACCGTTTCCGCTGGTTCACCGCGTTTCTACCACGACCGTTTTTGCTTGACGTTGTACTACGGGGTAACCAGTCACCAACCACTTCAGAAATGGGTCAGCGTTTTGCAGATAGAAATGCAGTCAATGAGGTTTTTCTGCGATAACTCGTGTGGCACCCATACATCTAGCTTCTTCTTGAGTCCAGCCTCATTCAAATGGTTCGGAACGGTTTTCTGTGTAATCTTCAGCTCTTGGGCAATCGAAGCAGTGCTTACATGACGGTCGGACTCGGCAATGTCCATGATTTCATCGACATTCTCGATAATTGGTCTTCCAGTGCGTGGTGCATCTTTGACATCCAAATTACCGGAACGGAATCGACGAAACCAAAACTGCGCATGATTGGCTGTTACAGTATCAAGACCATAAACACTATTTACATTTTCAGCCACCTGGCTTGCATTTTCGCCTTTATCGAAGAAAAACTGTAAAATATTCCGTATTTTCTCTTTGCTAGAGTCCATCTTTGATGCACGCTCAAACTTAACTGTGTCAACGGGTCATAAAACTATCAGGAAGTATTTGTAGTACAAAATCTCATCTTTCTTACGCCATCCAGTGGAACCCGATCAGACTCATATGACGCGAGACACATATAACTAAAGCCATCTATTGGTAAAATTATGGATTTCTTTTTACTACACCTTATATATTTTGAACTATTAAAATAATTTGTTCGTCAGCCTATACCTGTTCAAATATCAGGAATAAATGGACGATGTGCTACGATTGCCTCCACCCATGCTCTAGACAATTCGGGTTGTGAAAACTATGCACCGAGTGTAACCATTCCACGAGGTTTAATCATTGCAGATTGCTCATTTAATCTTGATAAATAAGCTATTATTTGAATTTCATGTATGTTATGGTAGGTACAGTTCCAATATAAAAATCCATTGATATCATTCCTAACTCTGAGCAACGAATACTTTCGGAGATATGGTTTGTCAAAAATTGAACAAGAGCGCCAAAGCTCCGAACACAAGGCTTTCCCCCTTTTTGGCCATCTTGTTCCTCGGAACAGAGTGCTTATCAATTTGCCCTAATGTCTGTAATTTTCGAACTTTTGGCTGAAAATGGTCTCAAACGATTTGGTTCCACTCACTGATCAAGAATCAGTGGTCGAAATCGATTCTGTCCGGCCGTTAACACGATAACTCTCAATCGAAAGGAGTTGGAGGATTGAAATTTGTAGGGTAGGTTTGGAGCGTAAATGTCTCGGACGAGTTCGTTAACTGGCGAAATCCGCCAAGCAGTTTCGGAGTTATGGCCGTTTTTAGTGAAAACATTTTTTATGAATATTTCCGAAACCGATCACTCGATCTATCTGAAATTTAGCATCAAATTGTAGAATAATGACTTCACTATGCATACGAAGTATTGTAGTCATCAGGTTGCAAAAGTGTCAAAAAAATTTCGAAAATTTTCAAATTTTGTTTCTACAATAACTCTCGAACAGAATGAGCTAGACAGTTAAAATTTTCAGAGTAGGTTTGGGAGATAAATATCTTATTTGAGTTCGTTATTGGGCTAAATCAGCATAATTGTTCCGGAGTAACGAAAAAAAAAATATTTTTTTACATTACAAATTTCGAATTAAATAATTAAATTGAAAATTTTTTTGAGATGCAGTTTTACCATAAAAATCCATTGATATCATTTTCAACTCTAACAAGCTAATACTTTCGGAGATATGATTTTTCGAAATTGCAATAATGAATCGTACTCCTATGTTTTCACAGAATGCTGTACTCAATTATTCTATCTATGAATTATTATATGATCTGTGTTCTTACATGTCATCTTATTTTCCTATGAAAGATAAATGTCAAAATTATTTCTGGTTCGTTATTCAGCTATCGTAGAATTATGAGGATGATATGATATTATACTTTTAAGGTGATAATATAATGCCCGTGGATAATCCATATGATGATGGAAATACATTCTTTGGTGAGATACATAATTAAATTGGGATCAGAATATCTCCAGTAAAAACAAAACTGACTAATTGATGTAATATAATTTTCAGAGTAGGTTTGAGGAATGAATGTCTCGGATAAGTTTCTTATTGGGGAGAATCGGTCTATTTGAATTTAATTTCTTTCATGATGTAGTTCTATCACAAGAATCCATTTATATCATTCCCAGAGACCAATAATTTCGGAGATATGATTTGTTAATGTTTGAACAAGAGCGCCAAAGCTCCTGTCCACAGGGCTAACCCACTTATATACAGATATTTTGAAATCAATAGTTCACTGCAATTTCAGCCACGTGGAATAATTTCTAGTAGGCTTAGATTTTCATGAGCAAACGTCTGATTACAGATAAAATCAGAATATATGGATGATGCAAAATACCTACATTCGATAGTAAAACGGCAATTAGAATGATTTTGGTCAGCATTCTTCAGTTCTGAATACGATGAACAATCACTCAAGGTGAAATTTAATAACATCCATTAGAATGAAATATTTTCTATTGTTCAGTAGTATGGGATTACGGTGTTCACCAAGATGGTAGGTGTGAAATGATCAAAACGAAGGCAATGACATAAACGGTACATCTAACGCAACTTTGTGAGAAATTGGTAGTTCTGTGTCTGATTATTCCAAACCTAATTCGAACAAATTACTTCAAGGAGGGGTTGTACTGAGGATCTTGAACGATTGTGAATGTACATGTTACGCAATGACCTTCATTAACTTCCCTAGTTTCTTGTGAAAAGAGGTTGAATTTTTTTGGTGCGCTGTATTATGAACAGAGTGCCTATCAATTCTTCCAAATGTCTGTAATTTTCGAATATTTGGACGAGAATGGTCTCAAACGATTAGTTTCGACTCACTGATCAAGAATCCGAGGTTAGAATTGATTATGTTCGGCCGGCCGTCAGCACGACTACGCTCGAACGCAATGAGGTAGATAGTTGAAATTTACAGGGTAGCTTTGTAGTCCAAATGCGCCGGCTAAATTCGTTAATGGGCAACATCTATCGAGTGGTTTCAGAATTAAAGCCATTTGAAATTTTGTTTTCCCAATAACTCGAAAAATACTAATCTGATCGAATCAAAGCATGGTCATTAATTGAAAAATACCGACTCGAAGACTTATGCAAAATATTGTGAGGAACGCATGAATGGAAAATTAAAAAAAAATCTGTATCTCAGAAAATATCCGTCAGATATCTTTGAAATTCTACGAAGGCCTTCAAAACCCTATTATACAGTTAAGTTCTAGATTTGAGCTCGATCGGGTGAACTGGACCGCTGGTTTTACATTCAACCAAATTAATTATCAACAGTTTTTGATTTTTGAAAGATTACAGGTAATCATGACGTGTTTGCATAGATGATTATTCTTTGTATTCTGTGATGTCATATTTCATAGCGTCCTATGTTCGAGCTCATGTCATTCTCTGGAATGACAGGGACATGTTTGACACTTTGACAGACACACCTGTATGAGAGATAAAAAAAATTGGTTCAAGCACGGACGTGAAGTCAGAAGCTTTTGCGCGTATGTTCTATTGTCCATTCTTCTGTATTGGACACCCTTAATCGAATTTACCATGGTAAATTATGTTCTGTATTGGACACTCTTAATTCGAATTTACCATGGTAAATTCGAATTAAGGGTGTCCAATACAGAAGAATGGACAATAGAACATACGCGCAAAAGCTTCTGACTTAACGTCAGTGCTTGAACCAATTTTTTTTTTCGTGATTTTTTTAAATTTTTCTAGGGATGCGGTTCTTAAAATTTTCTTTTTCGTCATTTTTTTCAAATTTTCTAGGGGTACGGTTCTTACAAAATTTTAAACACGTCTTTATGTTGATTTTCTACTACTAGTTACCAAGCTTCATTTATATCGAATATTTATTTTTTGAGTTATTAAGGAAATAATATTCCAGGTGGATATAACTCGGAAACCGTTAAACCGATTATGCCCAAAAACGAACTAAACTCTCCCTTTCGGATACATAACCTACCCTGAAAATTGCAAGTCCCTATCTCCTTTCGTTCGAAAGTTATCGAGGCAACGGTCACCCATCTACTGAACTAACACAAGAATGCTCGAATCTCCAACAATATTTAACCGATCGTATTAAAACTTGAAACTTGGCAGTAGAGTTAGGTTATGAACGCTCTTGCAAAGTTTCAGCAATTTCAAACGAATAGTTACTGATATATAGAATTTTTTTTTATTTTCAATGATTTATTAAAAATTTTCTACAAATGCTATCCTCACCAAATTTCGCAAACATTTTCGCGTTAGCATTTTACAACTAATAACCATGTTTAAATCCAATCGGTTCAGTATTGTTCGAGTTAATGAGGAACAAAAAACCACCAAATTTCAGAAAATTTCAGATGGCTATAACTCTACAACCGTTTGGCCGATTATGCTCATAAACAAACTCCAATGTCACATTCAGATGCACAACCTAACCTGAAATTTTCAAGCCGAAATCTCTTTTCGTTCTCAGGTTATCGTGACAACAAAAATATTTTTTAATAATTTTTTAATAATTTTCTAGCAATACGATGCTCACAAAATTTCACAAAAGTGCTTTGGTGTATATTCTACAACTATTCACCAAGTTTCAATTCGATCAGATCTATATTGGTTGGAAACAAAATTATTACTCGGAAACCACTTGGCCGATTATGCTCATTAACGAACTTGTCCGTCGTATTGAGATGCGCCACCTACCCTGAAAATTTCAAGTCGCTTGCTCTTTCCGTTCTCAAGTTAACGTGGCAACGGCCGGACAGCTGGCCGGACAGAATCAAATTTGACCTCGAATTCTTCATTGGGGAATCGAACCAAATCGTTTGAGACCATTTTCGTAAACAAATTCGAAAGTTACAGACATTTGGGCAAAATAACGCGATGTTCCCCAGAACATACGCGCAATTACAAAATTTGGTAATAGCAAAAGGATTAGTTTCGCAAGTTAGACACAAAGATTGGAAAATAGTTAGATATCTTATACCTTATTTAAGCAGGTTTTTACTGAAATAGATGTCTTTTCAAGGGTTTCACAAAGCTTTGACAACTCTTAATTGCAAAATCAGTGTAATTCCGATTCCCAGTTCATTATGTAATATGATGAGTTTTGTTAGATTTTCTGTATTATTTTTCAAAGTTTGGAAGAGAAACCCCAGGTAGGAACCATTTAATAATGAATATATCTCCCAAAGTATCCTTTAATAATATACTACAGTGCTTCTGTTTTCACTTCGAAAAGGAAACTTCCAGCTGTGAGATCACTATTTTTGAATGGAGATATTATGAAATGGAAGTCTGAACATAAATATCTGGCAGTAACACTAGATAGTAAAATTTTGTGGAATAAGTGCATGTTAAAATCACCTCTAATAAATCAATAAAGGCTTTAATGGAGTGCAGAAATCTAGCCGGTAAGACTTATGAACTGTGATGGTTGTACGTCATGACTGTGAGACGTATGGGGGGAGTAATCTGGTATACAAAAATAAGTCAGAATAGTATGAGAAAAACACTTGAAAAAACACAAAGGCTTGCATAAGTGTGTCAGACGGAGCTATGGGAACCTGTCCTACCAGGGCACTTAAGATTATCACAAATCTCACCCCTTCACATTGTGATAGACAAAATGGTCCATAAAACCATTCTCAGAATATCTAGGAACGCAACAGGTAATGAGAGCATTAAAAATTGGTTCAAGTCCTGTGGGCAGGAGCTTTGGCACTCTTGTTCAAACTTTGACAAATCATATCTTCGAGAGTATTGGTAAGAGTTGGGAATTATATCAATGGATTCTTATGATAGAACTTCATAATAGCAGAAATTAAATTCAAACATCATAAAAGAATTTAAATTCAACAAGAGTGCCAAAAATTATTAATCCAAAACCAATAGACCAATTCTACCCAACAACGAACTCATCTGAGATATTCGTTCCTCAATTCTATGATGAACGATATATTTTTTCCTCAAATCCACTATGAAAATTGTATTATATCAATTGAAACTTTAGCCAATATTTCAGTTTTGTTTTTACTGGAGATATTCTCAACTCAATATTATTAACTTACCATTCTTACCATTCCCATTCCTATCATCATATGGATTAACCATGGGCATTAAATATCAAAATTTTACATATCATGTCTCAGGAAAATAAGTTGACATGTATCAACACCGATCATATATAATTCATAGATAGAATAATTATCTCATTCTGGGAAAATACAGAAGTACGATTTATTATTGAGATTTTGAAAAACATATCTCCGAAAGTATTAGCTTGTTAGAGTTAAAAATGACATCAATGGATTTCTATAGCGAAACTGAATCTTGAAAAAAATATATTTTGAAATTTGTAATGTAAAATTTTTTTTTTTTGTAACTTCGAAACCATCTGACCGATTTTGCCCAATAAAGAACTTAGCCGAGATATTTATCTCTCAAACCTATTCTGAAAATTTCAATTGTCTAGCTCATTCCATTGAGAGTTATCGTGTTAACGGACGGACGGCCGGCCGGACAGAACACGTATTCTTGATCAGTGAGTCGAACCAAATCGTTTAAGACCATTTTCAGCCAAAAATTCGAAAATTACAGACATTCGGGCAAATTGATAAGCACTCTGTTCCGAGGAACAAGAGTGCCTAAAACCAGAAAGCCTTGTCCTCTCTTACCAGGTACATTTCATAAGACTCCTATCCGATCGTCTTTCAGGTATAAATAGTAGCAATTGAAAGAAGTGTGGAAATGAACCTAGAACTATCAGAGATGTGTTATAGCAATCCACTCTGAGAGTTAAGCTGCTATTAGAACTCTTAGCTCCCATGTTATCCATTGTAAGCTAATATGGGAGTACCGGTGAAAAATAAATGAAGTAGGCGAACTTTACAAAATTCAAAATATTCTTGTACCTACGTTATAAGGCTCACATTTTACTATGAAAGAATTAATTCTCCTATATAGTAATCAATGCAATGTATTAATTAGCTTCATGCACATATTATACATAGCATCATTCTGTGTCACATTCAACGTCAATATTGACTGTGTCATGTAATGCATGTACTCAAATGGGTCCTTATGCTACCACAAACGCAGCACTGTTTGGTTTTGAACCAACAGTTAAATTATGTATTTGAATAGACACTATACACCACACAGCACTTTTCATTTTCGAACCAATAGTGGCTGAATATATTTGAATGGGACCTTATGCCACTGCAAACACAGCACCGTTCATTTTCGAACACAGAGTGAATGTATGTATGTGAATTGAAACTAATCGTTTGATACTATTCTCGGCCAAAAAGTGTACCAGTTATTTTTGGACGCTTGTTTTTACTGTCGGATTTAAATTCTTGGAAATATTATTTTTTTTCCTGGAGCTAGCAGCTTTGGGCGAGTTCAGTACCTGTATGGATGACAGCTCTGCCTATAGATTTGGACAGTGCGCCAAAGCTCCTGTCCACAGGGCTTTTCTCCTTTTTTATTCTCAATCACTTCAACTTAGTTTAATATTCTGTAGATGCCAGGGGCGGAAATTAGGCTGAAGGGTCTTCGAGACAGAAGTGAATATCTATCATCTTCAGTGCTACAAAGGTCAAACAAAAATTCTCAATCAATGTATTGTATGGATTGGATTTACCTACTATTTCTGAAATTGGTTTTACTTTCTCCGAAATTGAATTTACTTTTTCCGGAATTAGTTTTATCCTTTCCTAAATTGGTTTAACTTTTTCCGAAATTAATTGTACTATTTCCGAAAAGGTATACATATAATGCTAACATGGGACCAAAGCAAAAAATTTGCGATTTCATTACATACAGGTCTGAGACAGTTGGTCCGGTTAAGCTAAAAAAAAAGATGGTCCGGCGTATGTGTTGAGGCAAATGTCTTAATCTATATAATAATTGGTCCAAGCATTGACGTGAAGACATGAGCATTTGCGCGCATTTTATATTGTCTATTCACCTTTACTGGATACTCTCGATCGAATTAATCATCGATATACAGGGTCCGAGGCCGCCACACCGCCACACCGACGGGTAAGGAGGTGATAGGGGACCATTAGGCTTGTTTCACATGCATACGGTTCCATTCGGTTCGGTTCGTTTTCGGTTTCAACCGAAAACGAATGAAGGCCTTTCACACATACACGGTTCATATTATAGTAGGGGAGCCCAAGCGGGGATTTTGGGATTTACTAAAGCGCGGCAGATTAATATATAGGGGGATACCTTGTACCTGGTTAAGTTTTTCCACCAAACATGAGCCATATATATATGGCCGCCCGTCAAGGATAAAGCATCAGAATAGTGAAAAAAAGTTGATCATCGGAAATTCTTGAGCGCGTCAGATTAAGGTAGGGTGAGTTAGTTTATTGCTTAAAAGTGTATATTCCTTTAATCTGACAATTTGAGAGTGACGTTAAGAAGGGGGAGAGTTACAAAGTTGTAAAAAAAACGACATCTTAACATTCTCGAGCGTGGTAAATTTTTTTTTTAGATTGAAGGGAATAATGCCAGAATTACGAAAAATATATAATCTGACGATTTTCACAAGCCGAAGTAATAAAAATTAATTGATAAAGTTGAATGCATGCAGCTATGCAATGCCCATGTTCCCCTCTCCGTGTTTCTATTCTCCTCTCACTCTTTCTCTATCTATTGCTCTCTCACTCCGTCCCACTCCGGTTTCTGTTGCCATGACGCCATAACAACTGGTCACACAGACTCGTTGTCGGTATGATCTTGTTTACAACGTATTTCCAACGTATTAGGTTATTTTGCGATTTTAATAAAAGTTATGTGAATTAAAGTTAATAAATAATTACTATGAGTGATATTAATGTGAATTGTGTATTTTGTGGTGAACGTACTTTACAAAAAACAATCAAATTTTCATTAGAAACTTTACAAAAATGTATCATTACTTTAGAATATCGTCGGAGCAAACCGATTTTTCGAAAATCACGAACAACATACGAAAATAAAAATTGTAATTGTAATCGTAATTGTATAATTATTATTTTTATAAATATTCTCCTCAAAACAACATAAGCTTTTTCATTAGCACGCTATTTCCTGAGCTTTTCGATAAGTTCAAAGATTTAAAAAAATTGAAAAAAAAAATTGTTTATTGTCAGATTTAGGAAATCCCTCCAGACAATCGTCAGATTAGGAGACAGCACGTCTAGGCCATACTGATGAACCACATATATCTTAATCTGACGCGCTTGAGTAGTTCTAAATGGCGATTTTTTTTGCATTATCTAATAACGACCACGAGTTTGCGTTACATCCCAATCGTCAGATTATTACACAAGAGCATCTTTTAAGGTTCACTTAACACCCCCTTAGAAAATCTGACTAGCTCGATAAAAAAAATTTTTTTTTCATTTTCAACCCTTACGTATGATCACCTCCATCATGGAAACGATCAGATTAACATCTGTAAATTTTTTAAAATACGTAGGACACAGATGCTATATATATCTGACGCGCTCGAGTATGTCCACGTAACGGTTTTATTTTACATTTTTTTCTTCTTATCATCTAAGCTTGACAACCCAATAGCTCTCTATGATGCTCGAGTAAATCCCAAATTAGCTACGTGGGCTCCCCAACTATTAGGTCTTTATGTTATCTTCCGACACGGGCTCACAATTCCAATTTATCCGCGGCGTCAGATTCATCAAAGCCATTCAAAATTGAACACATACATCTTTGAATGCATCCTACGTCTTTAATTGATCTTTATAATTTTCGGAAGTTTTGTCCCGCAGCACTGGTTTACATTTACAGCAGAAATCAGCCGATCCACATTTGGTAAACCATAATTTTCTCATGAATACTGAGATAGCAACAATATCCCGAAAATATATATGTTTATATTTCTATATTTGAACAATTCGGGAAATATTGAAAGATATATCTGCTCGATTTGAGGTAAAAACCACAGAACGAGACAGAAAACATATGTTAATATTTATTACTTTATGGTTAAAACCGAAACTGAACGTATTTGTGTGAACGCCCCGGTTGATCTGTATTCCCTAGACACGAATCCAAACCTGATAGAAACCTATTAGTGTCAAGGGAGTATTCGGTGCTGTACGGTTTCTATTCGGTACCGAATCTAAACCGGAGCACCGTTTCACACTTGTCGCCAGCGACCGAATTGAAACCGAAAACGAAACGAACCGAATGGAACCGTATGCATGTGAAACAAACCTTAGGCTGTCACACTTACTTGTTGAACTATCCTCTGAACCTTGTGATGGAAGTTAGGGATTGTCAGGGGTGAGTTTCGTTAATTTGCACCTATTTTAGAGACCAGTTGAGATAGAGCAATGAACACACAACATTTTCAATAACGTGATAGAGCACTACATACAGATCGGCGTTTTCCAGCTTCTATTACCATATTGAATTTTTTTTTCTCCTGCGAGTGTCATTAGGGACCATATACTTTTCAAGATATTTAGAAGTATACATAATGTTCCAAAAAACACATCTAACAACTTCCAAATTTTCTATGTAATACCCTGTATACTTTGTCATTTTTGAATTTTACGACAAACTTGCGTTAAAATTTGTCGTAGAATTCAAAAATGACAAAGGATACAGGATATATATATATTTACGGGATAAAGTTACACTATAATAAAATATATAACCAAATACAGTCTATTGCCGTCTTCCCGTCACCCTCCTCCACACCTCTGTGTTCAGAACGTCCTCAGTAATTAAATACCTGGCTTCCATTGGCTCTCTAATCGTACCATTCCAGGATTTCCTTGGTCGGCCCCGTTTCCTTCTACCAGCAGGAGTCCATTGAAAAGTCTGTTTCGGTAACCTATTCTCTTGCATTCGAAGTAAATGTCCGAACCATTTCAGTCTTCTCTTTCCTATCCATTGCAGTGCCTTCCCCTCTGCCTTCATAATCTGTCTTATTTCTACATTTTTCCTTCGTTCCATTCTTGAAATTCTGGCACTCCTTCTGAGATAGTCCATCTCCAGTGCCTGAATCTTTCTTCTTGAGTCTGCGTTGAGTGTCCACAGCTCTGAACTATAACACAGCACTGATTCCACGAGTGTAAGGCCAAGTCGTTTTTTGGTTTTGGAGGATATTTGTCGATCCCACCAAAGGCTATTGAGGCATCCAATTACTTTTTGCTGTTCTGAACTCTTGTTCTTATCTCCTCCACGCCAATGCCGTCTTTATTGATCGTGGCTCCGAGGTACTTGAACTTGTCAACTTGTTGTATTTGTACATCATTATTGATGAGCACCTCGAAGCTAGCGTTGGAAATAATGACCAGGTACTCCGTTTCCTCCAGACTGACTTACAGTCCCCATCTCTTATATTCATCATACAGTCTCTTGATCATAAACTCCAAATCATAGGAGTCTTGAGCTATCACAACCTGGTCATCAGCGAAACTGAAGGGGAAGAGAGTTCCATTTCCAATCGGTACTCCCATTCCTTCGTATCTTCTTTTCCAACTCTCGAAGTGCCACTTCGACATAGGCATTGAAAAGTAGGGGAGACAAGCTACATCCCTGCCTTGAACCCTTTGTGGTTTTAATAGGGTCCGAGAGTCTATGTCCGATTTTCACATAAGATTGATTTTCCCTGTACAGTTCCTTGATGAGCTTCAACAATCTCATAGTTTCGAGATCTTCCCAGATTTTTTTCCGATGTATGGTGTCGTACGCCTTCTCCAGATCTATAAATGCCAGATAAATTTCTTGGTCTACCATGATCTTTTTTTCCATCAATTGTTGGAGAATGAAGAGGTTGTCTGTACAATACAGAATATCACTTTGAAAATTTGGAAGATGTGAGATGACCAGCCCTTTTTGGAACACCATGTGTACTTCTTAATATCTTGAAAATATGGAGACTATGGTCCCTAACAACACCCGCAAGAGAAAAAAATTCAATATGGTGTTCGACATATAATTTTGATAACATCTTTGTAACTGCTTGAGCCCCAAGTGTCAACGATACACCAAATGAAAGGTAAAAGATCGCAGTTTTGGAATCTGATTTATGATTAGTAGTACATCACCGTGGAAAAAATTCATTCATTTTAAAAAGCACCCCCACCGCCTACCATTTGTTGTAGTGGGTGTTGCAAAAACTTATTTCACCAAGGTACCAACGTACTCGAGCTGCTTACTCAAACCGTCAAATTAAATTGCTCTATCTCAATTGGACTCTAAAATATTTTTAAAATAAGGAAACTCACCACTGGCTTAAACCATCCATAACTTCCATCAGAACATCCGGAGGAATGTTTAACAACAGGAAGTGTGACACCCTAATGGTATCGGCCTCGGACCCTGTATACCGTTTTCTCAGCTTTTATAAGATATGAATACATTTCGTACCATTTTAATGACATACTTGAGTAATGAGAGAATCATCTTTGACAAAATTTAGAATTCTGACATATGTATTCGATTGGAGTTGAAATTCTTTACATATTTAATATTATAAGGAAAAAACTTCCTTCTCAAGTAATTTCAGGATATAATTTCATGAAATCCGAGAAAATTTGCGCGTTGTCATTCTACAAGTAATTACCGAGTTTTAATTGGATCGGAATTGCATATTTTGAATTAAGGAAGATATAAAAAAGTCAGATTGGTATAATTCTCTAAAATAATTTGGACGATTATGCCTAGTATCGAACTCAAATGTCGCTTTCGGATACGCAACCTACCCTGAAAATTGCAAGTCGATACCTCTCGCTCTTATAAATTTTTCGTGAGATACATAATATTTTTTCATAATTTTCTTAAATTTTCTAGTGATGCTATCCTCACAAACTTCCACAACTATTTACCAAGTTTCAATTCGATCGAATCTGTATTTTTTGAGTTATCGCGAAAATAATATTTCAGTGGGTACAACTCCGACACCATTGGGTCGATTATACCCAACAAAAAACTTAACTTTCTCACTCGGAGGCGCAACCTGCACTGAAAATTACAAGTCGCTATCTCTTTCCGTTCGAAAGTTATAGTGGCAACCATCCAGCTACTGAACTCACCCAAGGTCGCTCGGATCTCTAAAAATATAGATACAACAGTGACCAAATTTGTTGTAGATTTAGCTTTTGAAGGCTCTCGCAAAATTTCAGTGATGTCGGACGAATAGTTTCCCATATATAAAATATGTTTCAATGATTTTCAAAGATTTATTTTAAATTTTCTAGTGCTACGATCCTCACGAAATTATGTGAATATTCTATAACTAATTATCATGTTTGAATTGCATCGGTTCCGTATGTTTTGAGTAATTGAGGATATAACAAAGAAAATTCTGATGCTCCAAAACCGTTCCGCTGATTATGCTTATTAACAAACTCTAATGTCGCATTCGGATGCGTAACCTACCCTAAATATTGCAAGTTGCTATCTCTTCCGTTTTCAAGTTATCGTGAGATAAATAATAGTGTTTAATAATTTTTTTTTAATTTCTGGGTACAGGAGAATGGACCATAGAACATGCGCGTAAAAGCTCCTGACTTCACGTCAGTGCTTGAACCAATTTTTGGCGTTCTAGTTCCTCGGAACTGAGTGCTTATCAATTTGCCCAAATGTCTGTAATTTTCGAATTTTTCGATGAAAATGGTCTTAAACGATTTGGTTCGACTCACTGATCAAGAATCCGTGGTCGAAATTCATTCTGTCCGGCCGGCCGTAGGCACGATAACTCTCCAACGGAATGAGCTAGACAGTTGAAATTTTCAGAGTAGGTTTGGGAGATAAATATCTCGGCTAAGTTCGTTATTGGGCAAAATCGGACAGATGGTTTCGGAATAGCAAAAAAAAAAATTTTTTTTCACAAAGCAAATTCCAAATTAAATTTTTTCAATAAGCAGTTTTACCATAAGAATCCGATGATATCATTTTTAACTCTAACAAGCTAATACTTTCGGAGATATTCAAAATTTCAATAATAAATCGTATTTCAACGTTGTCACAGAATGATATAATTATTCTATGTATGAATTGTCATAATGTCAACTTATTTTCCTGAGACATGACATTATCTAATCAATCGAAGAATTGTGAGCGAAGTGAGAAAAATCTCAGTTGTTTGCTCCGAAATTAGTTTTTCTCAGAAAAGTCTTACATTTAGGAACGGAACATGAAGTAAGAGATCTGAGAGACTGCTTTTCATCCATAGACATAGATATAACTCTCGAACGGAATGAGGTAGGTAGTTGAAATTTTCAGAGTAGGTTAGGGAGATGAATATCTCGGTTAAGTTCGTTATTGAGCAAAATACGCCAGATTTAATTTGATTTCTTCCATGGTGCAGTTCTCATTCTCATGATTGCTCATTTAATCTTGATAAATAAAATATTATTTGAATTGAATTTCCTTTATGAAGCAGTTCTATCATATGAATACATTGATATAATTCCCAACTCTGAGAAACCAATACTTTCGGAGATATAATTTGTCTGTTTGAACTAGAGCGCCAGAAAGCTCCAGTCCACAGGGCTTGAACCCATTTTTTTATAATACCACAGTCGCGTACCCTACGGTTATAGCAATAATGTCAGTGAAAACTCCACCGTCATAATCTGTAAAATCCAGATCTCATAAAACGACTTCACCTATCCGCGGTCCTACGGACAGACAAACATACTTCTATAAATAATTTCTATACCCTTGACTCAACAATGGACATAATTCGATCATGATTCACATCAAAGTTCAATTGATCTCTAGATGACATAAGGATAAACATTCGGAAGGATCGAAATAATATCAAAGTCATACTCCAGCAGAAGAGCGAACTATAACCTCGAACTACTTATTGCACTAGTGTTTTCGAAACAATTATTTTGATTTACATGATTTAAGGAAGGTTCATCCGAATGTAAATATCAAGGATATTCACTCACGCAAAAACCGAAGAATGTCTATTTCAATGCAGCTCTCGTCGGATCCTTGAATGAATTAAAAATAATTCATACTTTACTGGTGCATTACTGAGGGATCGGTGTCCTAGTTGTAACTATTGTAAAGATGAACGTCATCATCATCCGCTCTTTGTCGGTTTGCCGCTCAATATTTTGTTCGGATTTTCTATTCGGGAGGTATTTCTGGAATTCGAAGAGTGCTAGATTGCTTTCATAGGGAATGGCGGAGAACTTTCAATATTAAATAGTTTTGGTGACTCTTATACAGGGTGACTGGTGGCCCATAGTCCAAACGTTAGTTGTAGTTAGGAGACCTCTATACTGATTCAAAGCAGGCCATCAAACGTTCTGTTGACATTTCGTTTTGGAGATGAAGGTTGTTTTCCGTCATTTTTTGGTTCAGAATATACTATGTTAACATTTATCCGTACTTAATAATGAATATTTCAGAATAGGTAAGCAGGAAGAAAGAATAATCCTCTATGGTCTGTACGAAAACTGCACCTATATGAAAAAAAAAATTAATAATTATTCTGAAGAGTAAGACAAATTGTGATGTTTCATTACGAGTCGCACAAATTTATCCATGAAACTACGATTTTTCAAAGACGAGATAAGCCAAGTTTTCGAGCGCATGTTCTGGAGAACATCGCGATTTCATTTTGCCCAAATGTTTGTAATTTTAAAAATTTTTTGCCGAAAATTATGTCAAACGTTTAGGCTCGACTGATTGATGAAGAATTCGAGGTCAAATGTGATTCTGTCCGGCCGATCAGATCTATATTGTTGGAGGTATTGAATAAAAAATTGTAGCCGAGCAGCCTTGGGTGACTGGCTAACCGTTGCCATGATAACTTGAGAACGGAAGTGACAGCGACTTGAAATTTTCTGTGTAGGTGGCGACAATACGACGGACAAGTTTGTTAATGGGCATAATCGGCCCAACGGTTTCCGAGTAATAATTTTGTTTCCAACCAATACGAATCCGATCGCATTGAAACTTGGTGATTGGTTGTAGAATACACACATAAAGACGTTTTTGAAATTTTATGAGAATCGTATGAGTAGAATATTAAAAAAAAAAATTTTAAATATTATTTATGTCACGATAACCTGAAAACGGAAAGAGATAGCGACTCTGCAATTTATGAGGGAAAGTTGTGCATCTTAGCAACATTTGAGTTAGTTAATGGGCATAATCGGCCAAACGCGTTTGGAGTTATACCCATCTGAAATTTGGTTGTTATTTCCTCTATAACTCGAAAAACACAAAACTGATCCAATTCAAACATGGTTAATAGTTGTAAAATTCCGACGCGAAAATTCTTGCAAATGTTTATGAGGACCGTACCACTAGAAAATTTAAAAAAAATTACGAATAAATATTATGTATCTGACGATAACTTTAGAACAGAAAGAGATAGCGACTTGCAATTTTCAGGGTAGGTTGCGCATCCGCAAGTTCGTTAATTGCCATAATCTGCCAAATTGTTTTGCAGTACTAGTCATCAGTTATTTCCTCTATAACTCAAAATATACAAATCTGATGCAATTAAAATTCGGTGATTACTTGTATAATACCGACCCACTAATTTTCTCGGAATTTCGTGAATATCTTATCCTGGTGTTACTTGAGGCGTAAGTTTTTTCGTATTTGAATTCCAATAGAATAGATAATATGTCCGAAATAAAAATTATGTGATCATAGACTATTCTCTACTGAAGTCTGTCATTGAGATGGTATGAAATTTATTCATATATCATAAAAGCTGAGAAAACGGTATATACATATATCGATGCTGAATTCATAGTTTAGTGTCCAATAGAGGTGAGTAGAAAATAGAACATGCGCGTAAAAGCTCCTGACTTCACGTCAGTGCTTGAACCAATTTTTTTTAATTTAGATTGAATTGGAATTTTTAAGGAACCATGAAGCAAAACAAAACAAAACAAAAATACTTAGTTCTGAAGATGCCAACATACATATGTACAGAATGACAAGATCGAATGTGTACCCGAATATGTATACTTAGGCCACAATATTAAACTGGGAAAAAAAACCAACATGCAGAAATTACAAGACGTATACGACTAGCATGGAGATCTTTCAGTAAACTGGGACACATCTTAAAAATTGGTTCAAGCACTGACGTGAAGTCAGGAGCTTTTGCGCGTATGTTCTATTGTTGATTCTCCCGCATTGGACACCCTTCATCGAATTTACCATGGTAAATAATGTTGTCCATTCTCCTGTATTGGACACTCTTAATTCGAATTTACCATGGTAAATTCGGAGCAAAAGCTCCTAACTTCACGTCAGTGCTTGAACCAATTTTTGTTTCGTAATTTTTTTCAAATTTTCTAGGGGTAGGTACGGTCCTTAAAAAAATTTTTTTTTCGTAATTTTTTTTAAATTTTCTATGGGTACTGTTCTTACAAAATTTCAAACACGTCTTTATGTTGATTTTCTACTACTAGTTACCAAGCTTCAACTCGATCGAATCTTTATAATTCTGAGTTATCGAGGAAATAATATTCCAGGTGGGTACAACTCGGAAACCGTTAGACCGATTATGCCCAATAACGAACTTAACTCTCCCATTCGGATACGCAACCTACCCTGAAAATTGCAAGTCCCTATCTCCTTTCGTTCGAAAGTTATCGAGGACACGGTCACCCATCTACTGAACTCGCACAAGGCAGCTCGAATCTCCCACAATATTTAACCGATCCTGTTAAAACTTGAATCTTGGCAGTATAGTTAGGTTCTAAAGGCTCTTGCAAAATTTCAGTAATTTCAGACGTATAGTTACTGTTATATAGAATTTTTTTTTCAATTTTCAATGATTTCTTAAAAATTTTCTACAAATACTATTCTCACGAAATTTTGCATGAATTTTCGCGTTGGCATTCTACAACTAATAACCATGTTGGAATTTAATCGGTTTTGTATTTTTCGAGTTAATGAGGAACAAAAAACAACCAAATTTCAGATGGCTATAACTCTAAAACCGTTTGGCCCATTATGCTTATAAACAAACTCAAATGTCGTATTCAGATGCACAACCTAACCTGCGCTTCAAGCCGCTATCTCTTTCCGTCTCCAGGTTATCGTGACAACAAAAATATTTTTTAATAATTTTCTAGCGATACGATTGTCACGAAATTGCACAAACGTGCTTAGGTTTATATTCTACAACTATTCACCAAGTTTCAATTCGATCGGATTCATATTGGTTGAAAACAAAATTATTACTCGGAAACCATTGGGCCGATTATGCCCATTAACGAACTTGTCCGTCATATTGGGATGCGCCACCTACCCTGAAAATTTCAAGTTGCTAGCTCTTCCCGTTCTCAACTTATCGTGGCAACGGCCGGACTGCCGGACGGCTGGCCGGACAGAAACAAATTTGAAATCGAATTCTTCATTGGGGATTCGAACCAAATCGTTTGAGACCATTTTCGTCAAAAAATTCGAAAGTTACAGACATTTGGGCAAAATGATAACGCAATGTTCCCCAGAACATACGCGCAAAAACAATACGATCAATATCAATCTCAAACGAAAGGTATACATCCCTGTATATTGCCTGAACAAATATACGGACTAGAAACAACCAGTCTAACAAGAGCATTCGCAAATAAACTCTAAACAACTCAAAGAGCTATACTATGGAAAGATGCATGCTACGAGTCTCACTGCGCGATAAAGTAAGAAATGAAGACATCATCAGGAGACAAACCCAAGTTGCTGATGTAATTCAAGAGGTGGCTAAGATGAAATGGCAATGGCCTGGGCGTGTGGCTAGGCTTGATAAGGACAGATGGGCACATAGAATAATAGTGTGGAGGGCTAGACAAACAAAAAGAAGTGTATGACGTCCTCAAAAACGTTGGGTGGACGACATTAGGGAAGTGGCAATTAAACGGTGGTTAAGTGTAGAACAGAATAAGGAGACATGGAAGAGGATGGGAGAGACCTATGTCCAGGAATGGATTAATGCAGGTTGAAAAGAGAAGCAAATATATTGTTAGTCCTGATATTGATAATCAAAAGGTTTCTTTCTTAATTGCCATGTAAAATTATGCCATTTAGGCTACAATAATATAGTCAATTTTGCACAGTTTAATATGGTAAAAGATATAAATTGTAAGCAAAATTGTGATTTAAAGGAAACAATTGTGAAATTTGTATAAAAATCAAAATGACTAAGTTATCTTTCAGCAAAAACTCTATGAGCAAATCTAGGCCATTAGAGTTAGTTCATAGCGATGTTTGTGGGCCAGTAACTCCAACTACTACACCTTTTCCAATTGTAATTTAGAAAACGTAAAAGTAATTGAGAAAAGAAAATTGAATTTCGAAATATGTGAATTGTAATTTAGAATAGTAATTCGATATTCAGAATAGGGAATTTAAATTTCAGAATAAGAGCTTTATATTCTGAAACGGTAATTTGAATTTGAGAACCGTAATATGTAATTCAGAAAAGGTAAAATTCATTTAATAAAATATAAATTCGAATTGAGATTTGCTCATTTGAAATTCAGAAATAGGAAACTGTAATTCAGAATTAGTTACATGTACTTAATAAAGAATTAAATAATAAAAAATGGTTCAAGCCCTGTGGACAGGAGCTTTCTGGCGCTCTTATTCAAACAGACAAATTATATCTCCGAAAGTATTGTTTTGTCAGAGTTGGGAATTATATCAATGGATTCTTAAGACAGAAATGCATCATGAAAGAAATTAAATTTTAAAAAAGTGTTGTTTACAAGAAAATGCTTCAAAAATGATCATTTAAAAAAAGAGCAATATGCAATGCTTCAATGCTTCAAAAATTGTCATTAAATTTATTTATCAAGATGAAATGAGCAATCTGCAATGATTCAACCTCGTGGAATGGCTTGTTGCAACTTACACTCGGTGCATAGTTTTCACAACTCGAAATAAGGAAAATATCATCAAAATGTCTAGAGGAAGGCTGGAGACAATCATAGCAGATGGTCCATTTATTCCTGATATTTGATTAGGTAGAGGCTGAAGAACAAATTATTTTAATAGTTCAAAATATATTAATGAAATACTTTCCTCTTTTCATAATTTAAAATGTAACAGTTCATACCACTTACACATTCTCTTCTGTATTATGGACCTTAACTCAAGAAAAACTGTTTGATACATAAATGTAGATCCATATTTCAGCCTTTTTTTGCTAACAACATTATTAAAATACTGTATATAGGATCATGTCTCACAACTTGAGGAAATAAAAGCCAATATTAGCCTCGGTGGTCAACGAGCAGTACTCTCTTTTGATAATTCCATTATATTCTTCTTTCCTATTACCTTCATATACTACATTATTAAAATGATCCAATTCTAAATCTTCTAAACATCATCCCCAATATTTATACATAAATTATTCAATATGTAATCGATCAAAATTATTTTCGGTTTCAAAACAGTCTTGTATATATTCACAAACTCAAGAATCGGATGCTTGTTTTCCAATAGAAAATATTTTTAAACTACGAATTGAAAAGTCCCTAATAGCTAGATAAGATGACATTTATGAACAGTGAACACAGACATATTCTATGTTCACATTCTGTGAATACATAGAACTACGATGTATTATTGAAATTTTGAAAAATCATATCTCCGAAAGTATTTGCTTGTTAGAGTTATATATATATATATATTCTTTTGACTGAGAGCTGTATATGTGTTAGCAGAGGTTGGTGTAACGGGGTACCATACAATTCGACGTATGATACAAGAGCTTAGGGAAAAACCTCAGCAAAAAAACCCTGTCTCCCCGTGAGTGTCGTGATTTGTAACTATTGTTCACAAAATTTACTGCAATTTAAAAATATTGATATTTATTTCTTCAATATGGACTCCTTCGTCAAAAAACGGAGAGGTTTCTCCAAGGTACCCGAAACTCCTGAAAAATGAAAAGACAAGAGGAGAAGAACGAACAAATTATAAATACTACATAACCTTTCAAAAGTCTCCTCTCACAAATATAATTCTCTGTAGGCGCATGGGTTCTCTTGGAGAAGAATCACCTCCGCTAGTTTTCAAAAATATTCCTTCTTGTTAGAGTTGCTTGATATCGATGGATTTTTAAGATAAAACTGCATCTTAAAAAAAAATTATTTTGAAATCTGTAATGTAAAACAAATTTTTTTCTTCGTTGCTCCGAAACTATCAGACTGATTCTGCCCAATAACGAACTCAACCGAGATATTTATCTCCTAAACCAACTCTGAAAATTTCAACGGCCTAGCTCATTCCGTTCGAGAGTTATCGTGTTAACGGAGGGCCGGCTGGATCGGCTGGCCGGACAGAATCGATTTTGACCACGAATTCTTGATCAGTGAGTCGAACCTAATCGTTCAAGACCATTTTCTTTAAAAAATACGAAAATTACAGACATTTGGGAAAATTGATAAGCACTCTGTTCCGAGGAACAAGAGCAGCAAAAAGAATAGTCATATCTATGTATACCTAATGTCTAAATCAAATTGAGAAATGATTTCGGTCAAAATGGGTGGCGAAAAATATAATGGTTCTCGTGGCATTGCTGACTCTCTGAAGTAAATAGTTACGTCGAAGTTATGTCCACTGTTGATAGTACATAGTCATAGACACCTATCTATGTTGCAAATCACTTGCTACTGTTCTAAATTATATATTACATTATCTGAAATTAAATTGATGAATTCTGAAATTTAATTTCCTTTTTCTGAATTACAATTCGCTATTCTGAATTACAATTTTGTTTTTCTGAATTATAATTTTGTTTTTCTGAATTTCAATTTCCTAATCTGAATCTGAATTTCAATTCCGTTTTTCTGAAATTAATTTAACTATTTTCAAATACAATTTCTCTTTTCTGAATTACAAAGTCTTATTCTGAAATACATGTTCATTTTTCTGGAATTGCATTTTGATTTTGTGAAACTGAAAAGTTGTAGTTGAAATATTTTATTACCTTTCTTGATGATTTCACACATTTTGCGGTTGTTGATTTAATGGAAAACAAATCAGAAGTTCTCGGTTATTTTAAAAGGTATGAGGCATTTGTGTCTATGAAATGTTCTGTACGGATTTCAAGTATTTCATGGGAAAATGATGAAGGGTTTTTGGCGCTCTAGTTCCTCGGAACTGAGTGCTTATCAATTTGCCCAAATGTCTGTAATTTTCGAATTTTTCGATGAAAATGGTCTTAAATGGTTTGGTTCTACTCACTGATCAAGAATCCGTGGTCGAAAATCATTCTGTCCGGCCGGTCCGGCCGTCCGGCCGTAGGCACGATAACTCTCGAACGGAATGAGCTAGACAGTTGAAATTTTCAGAGTAGGTTTGGGAGATAAATATCTCGGCTAAGTTCGTTATTGGGCAAAATCGGACAGATGGTTTCGGAGTAACAAAAAAAAAATTTTTTTTTTACAAAACAAATTCAAAATTAAATATTTTTCAATAAGCAGTTTTTACCATAAGAATCCAATGATATCATTTTTAACTCTAACAAGCTAATACTTTCGGAGATTTGATTTTTCAAAATTTCAATAATAAATCGTATTTCAACGTTGTCACACAATGATAAAATTATTCTATTTATGAATTGTCATAATGTCAGTTTATTTTCCTGAGACATGTCATTATTTAATCAATCGAAGAATTGTGAGCGAAATGAGAAAAATCTCAGTTGTTTGCTCCGAAATTAGTTTTTCTCAGAAAAGTCTTACATTTCGGAACGGAACATGAAGTAAGAGATCTGAGAGTAGTGAGACTGCTTTTCATCCATAGACATAGATATAACTCTCGAACGGAATGAGCTAGGTAATTGAAATTTTCAGAGTAGGTTAGGGAGATGAATATCTCGGTTAAGTTCGTTATAGCGCAAAATTGGCCAGATTTAATTTGATTTCTTCCATGGTGCAGTTCGCATTCTCATGATTGCTCATTTAATATTGATAAATAAACTATCATTTGAATTGAACTTCCTTTATGATGCAGTTCTATCATATGAATACATTGATATAATTCCCAACTCTGAGAAACCAATACTTTCGGAGATATAATTTGTCTGTTTGAACTAGAGCGCCAGAAAGCTCCTGTCCACAGGGCTTGAACCCATTTTTATCTAATAATTTTGTAACTTTTTGCACATCCAAGGCACACAATACCTTATACTCCTGAGCTAAATGGTACCATGGTCGATGTATACCAATATGGTTGCTGGATATTTTTAATACAAAATCATTCTTCATTTGCTATCTTCAAATTCATGATTCATATTCGTTGCTATGAATTTCATATTATTTTAATCCTACCAGAATTATTCATAGGTGTCTTTACTTTTAAAATTTTGAATTGCATCAGAAAGTGATTTTTAAGCGCGGTCTCAAACGACTAGAAATTAGCTTCGACTCATTGATGAGCAATTTGAGGTCAAATTCAATGAAACAGATAGCAACTTTTAATTTTCAGGGTAGGTTACGCATCCAAATATGACAGTTAAGGTCGTTAATAGGCCAAATGGTTTCGGTATTATACCCATCTGAAATTTTGTTATTTCCTCAATAACCTAAAAGAAACAGATCGTATGTAATTGGAACTTGGTAATTAGAGGTAGAATGCCAACGCACAAATTTTGGGAAATTTCATGAGGATTGTATCGCTAGAAAATTTCAAAAAATCATTGAAAAGAAACTATCCCTAAATCGCTGAAATTTTGCGAGATCCTAATTTTACAGCCAAGTTCTGAATTCGAACTCGATCTATATTGTTGGATACTGAAAAAATATTGTAAGCCAATAGCCTAAGGAGAGTTCAGTAGCTGTAGGGGTGGTCATTGCCACGATACCTTTCGAACCGAAAGAGATAGCGACTTGCACTTTCCCGGGTAGGTTGCGCTTCCAAATGCGAGAGTTGCGTAATCTGCCAAACGGTTTCGGAGTCATACCCAATTGAATTTTTCTTTATATTTCCTCACTAACACATAAAGTACAAATTCGATCCAGCTTCCTGATTACTTGTAGAATGCCGTTAAATGTCGCAATAATTGTTTCAATAATTGTTATAATTCGAGACCCAATTTTAAAATATTTTAAATACAGAATATGCCTTACTGAGTAAATTTATCATTGCTGCAGAATGTCCTTCCTACTATCTTGAATAAAGTTTGCACGAATGTCATGATATTTCAACATGATGGAGCACCCAAGTATATTTATCGTGATGTAGTCGAACATCTAAATAATGTTTTCCCAGATAGATGGATCGGAAGAAGTGGTCCAAGACTTCCAAGAGCCTAGCCTCTACGTTCCCCAGATATCACACCTTTAGATTTTTATGTTTAGGGGCATTTGAAGAGTATGGTGTACAAAAAGAGAATCAATTCTCGAGAACAGCCCATAAAGATAAACGGTGTGAGATCTGGGGAACGTGCAGGCCAGGCTCTCGTTATTTAGATGTTCGACTACAGCACGAGTAAAATATGGCGGTGCTCCATCATGTTGACATATCATGCCATTCGTGTGAATTTTATTCGGGATAGTAGGAAGGACATTTGGCAGGAAGAATAAATGTCCCCAGTAAGTCCTATTCTGTAGTTAAAATATTCTAAAAATGGGTCTATATTCATAATAATTTCATGAACAGTCGAGCCAATTAATAAATCTAGAAATGCATCGCTATATGGAGCACATTGAATATGAAAATCTTGTCTTATCTCGTCTTTGAAAACTTGTAGTTCATGTACAAATTTTTGCCACACGAAATGAAACATGTTATAGGCACAATTTTTCTTTCTCTTCAGGAATTAACATTAATTTTTATTTTTCACATACAGTGTTTTATTTTTGTATAGACCATAGATTATTTTTAATGCGATGCTGGCTTATTTCTAAAATATTAAATATGACGTACGGATAAAAGTTGATAGAGTAGGTACATTATGAACCAACAAAAACAACCGAAAATCTACAGCGGTTCGAAAGTAATAGCGCTTAAAAATTTTCGCATTTTACGGAAAACGCTCTAAAACAAAACTTCAACAGAACGTTTGATGACCTGTTTTGAAATCTGTATACAGGTCCTTTAACTACAAACTAACGTTTGGACTACGGGTCACCTACACCCTCTATTTCATTATAGAGATTATACAAGATTGTTGATGCGCAGCCACAATGTTTTCACATTATTCGTAAAACCAAGTAATTACAATAAGAATATTTTTTGAAAATTGGAAAAGCACTGACGTGAGGCCAGTTTGCTCCGACGCGCAACAATTTATATCCAATACAGTTTGATTCTAGAACTTGGCTGTAAAATAAGTAAATATGGCAAAATTTCTGCCATATCTGACGGATAATTTCTGAGAAACAAATTATTTTTTTGATCATTTTTGTTTTAAATTTCATATTATGAAAGGGTATATTAGTCTGAAACAAGGTTTTAATGAAAATCCGATAGCCTCGCATCATTCTAACCTTGTAACAGAATATACTATTCTCTACCACCATTTCATAATACTAAAATTGAAAGGCATAAATAGGTATCATAATGAACTTCATTTCCATGATGAAATTCTACAACTTTGACAGTATTTACTCCCGCAATTACTGAAGTTTGTCAACTACCACAATATACACTAAATTTGTCTAAGTCAGAGGATAAAAACTAGTCTTCGCCAATCGTCTTAGTCTACCGTCTTCCCCGCTCAGAACACACTGGCCACTGCCTCGCTTCTTCCTACCCTATGTACCTAGGTACTCTGTTTAGCCCCCGCACGATTGGTGATTCTCTGGCTGAACTAGCCCGCCTTAGACTAATAGGATTCCCTGGGAACGACCCTACGGTCTGAAGGCAATTCCTGGAATCTAGTCGTTGTTAATGTTGCACGTCAAGAGCTCTTCGAGTTATAAAATCCAGATACAGATATCCCGTTAACCCCCACCTCCTTGGAGACACCAGAGAGTCGGGCTTGGTTTAAAATTCTTCATCTCCTGTCATCTGTATAGTATCGCTAACGGCATACTAATGAATTTCAGGCGACAGAGGTTCCAGAAAACGTCTGATATAGCGATAATGCGACGTTTGTACCCTTAAAATTTAATACTAATTCTAGCTATATACAAGTCTAATTCCAATCTTTATTGAAATCCTACACATATTTTGGTCGAATTATTCTAGAAATAATGAGTTAGAACGAAGAAATTCCACTAATACCTCCAGAAATCAGAGAGGACCGGCAAACCAAGTTGATGATATTCTACTGAGAAATTTCAATAAAACCTACGATAAATTCCATCGAAAATCATAATATAGTCTAGTCAACAAGTGCTTTTAGGTCGAAATTTTTGCGTATTCTCCGAAAATTATGAGAGGTGTCATTCGTTTCGGAATGGCATGTAGATAGTTTTTGAGAAAATGCTAAGACCGCTCGTAAAAATTGCAATAGTTATAAACAATTAAGTGGAAAAAAAAGAAGGGGGTTTGGTTTTCAGCCAATATCTCAAAAACTGTCTGAGGTAATTCAAATTTGAAAAAAGATTCAAGAAGAGGAGGAAATTTCCTGAAAAAACTCCCAACTTCCGAAACTGGGATCAATATTTATAAAATTCCAGGACGGTTGAAAATACTCCCGAAAACGGGTACTTCATGAATAAATATTATTTAAACTTATTGAATAAAAAATTTTCAAAATGCAGGCGTCCGCAGGATAAATCAATGAACAATAATCCGTGGTCCAAAAATGTTTATCTCGACTTTTCAATGTGTTATCCATTAGTTAATTAACATTTTTTTGTAGCACGAACATTAACATTGTACGATAATTGTTGAACTATTAATCTGAGAATTAGTCCTTTCGTGGAGCTATTTTTTAAAGGTTTTGGATCAGCCTTCCGTTGGAAAATTCGAAAAATTGTTAATTTTCGTTTTGTTATTAACAATTTACTTAAGTGAAAAACTATTAAGCTTCAATTATGTTTTAAAAGAAAATTTTAAATTATCTCATAAACAACGCATTGGTTTATAACAATTTTTTAAACAATAGGAGATAATGATTATTAAAAATCATTTTGAAGTAGTTTCTGATCATAATGAAACTGATCAACAGTAATATTATAAATTGAAGTTTTATAATTTTTCACTTGAGTAAATTGTTCATAACAAAATGAAAATCAATAATTTTTAAAATTTTCCAATTGGAATATATTTGAAGACCTTTGAAACATAACTCCGCGAAAGGAAAAAATTCTCAGAATAATAGTTCAACAATCATCGTACTTGTAATGTTAATGCTCGTGCTACAAGAAATTGTTAATTAACTAATGGATAACCAATAGAAAATTCGCGATAAACATTTTTGGACCACGAATCTATTGATTTATCTTGCAGCCGCCTGAATTTTTTCAATTTTTTATTTTCATATTTAATAGTTTTAAATAATATTTATTCATCAAAGGTACGAATGGGACGAGGCTTGCGCATGCCGGAGTACCTTTTTTCGGGCGTATTATCAACCCCCTAGACAAATTATAAATATTGATCCTACAGTTCCGGCAGCTCAGACTTTTTTTGGAAATTTGCACCTCTATTTGATTTTTTTTTAAATTTGAATTATCTCAAATAGTTTTTGAGATATTGGCGAAAACCTAAAGCTCCTTCGTTTTATTCACTTAATTGTTTATAACTATTGCAATTTTTGCGAGCTACCTTCATGCCATTCCGAATCGAATGATACCTCAATCATAATTTTCGGAGGATACGCAAAAATGTTGACCTAAAAAGCACTTGTTGACTAGACTAATAGGGATATCAACAGTACTAGGTATGCCCTCAAGCGCGAAAAATTATTACTATCCGTACAGGAACGACACCTAAAATAAACTTCACGAACTTCACTGTGAATAATATTTATATTTACAAAAACGATTCACTTATTAATATGTTTCAAGAAATGTAACTTATTCTTATGTTATTATAAAGAGTTACTAATTGCTATTTATTCAAAAATCTCCATTTCATTCATGATAATATGTACTATTAACTATTATAATGTATTATTGTTTATTGAATTTCTATAGGGCTCTCTCAAGGTTGAATAGGACTCCTTACATTACTAAATTATGCAATGAGTATACTACTCCATATCGAAATGTATTGAAACAAATTGAAAAAGCACTGTGGGCAGGAACTTCGGCCCGCTGTCCGAATTTATAGCCAGAGCAGTCACAAATCCAGGTAATGAACTCGGACAAAACTGCTTAGCTCCAGGGCAAAAATAATATTCCTAATATTTACAAGAATATAAATCTGACCGTAGACGAAAATGTCACAAAAAACTGGTCCACTTTTTGGCCGAGAATGGTCTCAAACGATTCGTTTCGACTCAAATAAATACCATTCACTTGTCGAAAATAAACAGTGCTGAGTCTTTGGTACCGCAAGGACCCACTCGAATAAATGCATTCACTGTTGATCCAAAAATAAAAAGTGCTGTGTTTGTGGTGGCATAAGGATCCATTCGAATACATGCATTGACAGTTGGGCTTAAAATAAACAGTGCTTTGATTGTGGCAGCTTAAGGACTTGAATCAGTTCAATCGTACAATTTTGCCATGAGATAAAAAAACTCCTGTATAGCAGTGGTTTATTTTCAATAATTGATTCCGAGAATTACTCCTACGATACAAATCAGTGGAATCGTTCGATTGTGTCAAGAGGAACTACTAATTGACATTTGATCAGAAATAATTAACAACTAATAATATACGAAAACACTAAGGTAATTCTATGAAGATATCGACTTAAATCCGTCCATAACCCTTTTCTAAGTTATTATTCCGATAGAATTGATGGAGAAAAATAATGAAAGAGATCAATAATTTCGGCTATACGGGAATCGATCCAGATACCTACTTGCCAAGAACACAACACTTCCACCAGGCCAGAGAAGCAGTAAATGATTAATGTGAATTCCGCAACTTGAACGTACCTATGTTATTAATGACCTTTGATACCTTTTTTTTTCAAATTTCAGAAAAATATCATCATGTTACAAATTAATCGATCAAGTTTAAATCGAAAACTTGAATGTAAAATAAGTTACATACCATAGACAAGAATATACCAATTTTCACTAGGTATTGAACGAATGTTATTACTGACGTATCTATTTGTCTTTGACTTCGGCCTATATGATTCATAAAATTCTCTCCAGGCACGTCAAAAATTAAAAATTGTTGATAACTTAGTTGGTTGAGTGTAATACCTGTAGACCAGTACATCTCGATCGTCAGAGTATATCGATATTTCGGCAGTATAACCACCAATATAGATCCGATTGAGTCCGAATCTAGAACTTCACTGTAAAATGAGGTTTCGAAGGCTATCGCAAAATTCCAACCATATCTGTCGGATAGTTTCTCAGATACAGAATTTTTTTAAATTTTATTTAAAATACAGACATTTGGACAAATTTATAGGCACTCTGTCCAACTGAACAGCGCGCCAAAAATACGGTGAGGTGAGATTATTATGGCCTCTCTAGTAAAATAGTCAAGTGTTTAACTGATGAAACTGTCTGTCCACTTACGAAATTATTGAATATGTGTATTAGAGCTAACATTTTTCCCGTTGTTTCGAAGATTTCGAAGGTAGTTCCTGTTCACCAGAAAGGTCCTATGGATACAATTATTGATAACTTCAGGCCTATATCGTTGCCAAAATAACTTTCGAACGGAAAGAGATAGCGACTAGAAATGTTTAGGGTTGGTGGCTCGTCCAAATACAACGGACAAATTCGTTAATGGGCATAACCGGCACAACGGTTTCCGAGTACTAATTTTGTCTTCAACCAATACAGATCCGATCAACTAGATCACTAGAAAATTTAAAAAAATATTTTTTCTCACGATAACTTGAGAATGGAAAGAGATAGATAGATAGAAATAGATAGATTTTTATGGCAGGCTGCGCATCCAAATGCGCATTTGAGTTTTTTAATAGGTATAATCTCCCATACGGTTTTGGCGTTATAGCCATCTGAAAATTGGTTGTTATTTCCTCAATAACTCAAAAAATGTTGATCTGATCCAGTTCAAGCATGGTAATTAATTCTAGAATGTCAACGTGAGACTTTTTACGAATTTTCGTTAGGATCGTATCACTAGAAAATTTTAAAAAAATCATAGAAAACCATTGAACCATTGAACAAATTTCATATATCAGAAAGAATTCGTCTGAAATAGCC
Organism: Halyzia sedecimguttata; assembly: GCA_937662695.2. Lineage (NCBI taxonomy): Eukaryota > Metazoa > Arthropoda > Insecta > Coleoptera > Coccinellidae > Halyzia > Halyzia sedecimguttata. The sequence continues at coordinate 69,339,103 of OW569411.2, forward strand.
GAAATTTTGAGAGATCAAAACCTAACTCAACAGCCGTTTCCAAGTTTGAACACGATCGGATCTATATTTTGCGAGATCCGAACAGGCTTGGGTGAGCTCAGTAGCTAGATGGGTGACATTTGTCACGGTAACTTTCGAACGGAAAGAGATAGGTACTTGTAGTTTTCAGGGTAAGTTGCGCATCCGAAAAAATCCTGTCTCACCGTGAGTGTTGTGATTTGTTTGAATCGAAATTTTTCACAAAATTAACTGAAACGTTTAATATTGATGGGTATTTACTTCTTCAATATGGATTCCCTCGTGAAAAATTTGGCGATAGGACTTTAATTTAAAAATAAAAAAATATAGCATACTTGATATTTTCGAATTTCATTGCAGATTCGAAAATCAAACAGAAGTCACGATGTAAAAAGATTTTTTACTGCTTGAAAAAAAAATGGTTCAAGCCCTGTGGACAGAAGCTTTGGCGCTCTTGTTCAAACTTTGACAAATCTTATCTTCGAAAGAATTGGTAAGAGTTGGGAATTATATGAATGGATTCTTATGATAGAACTTCATAATAGCAGAAATTAAATTCATCATAACATCATAAAAGAATTTAAATTCAACAAGAGTGCCAAAAATTATTAATCCAAAACCAATAGACCAATTCTACCCAACAACGAACTCATCCGAGATATTCGTTCCTCAATTCTATGATGAACGATATCTTTTTTCCTCGAATCCACTCTGAAAATTATATTATATCAATTTAAACATTAGCCAATATTTCAGTTTTGTTTTTACTGGAGATATTCCGAACTAAATGTTATTAACTTACCATTACCATTCCCATCATCATATGGAATAACCATGGGCATTAAATATCGAAATTTGACATATCATGTCTCAGGAAAATGAGTTGACTTGTATCAACACAGATCATATTATAATAATTCATAGATAGAATAACCATCGCATTCTGTGAAGACACATAGAAGTACGATTTATTATTGAAATTTTGAAAAATCATATCTCTGAAAGTATTAGCTTGTTAGAGTTAAAAATTACATCATTGGATTCCTATGGTGAAACTACATCTTGAGAAAAACTTACTTTGAAATTTGTAATGTAAAAAAAATTTTTTTTTTGTTACTCCGATACCATCCGACCAATTTTACCCAATAACGAACTTAGCCGAGAGATTTATTTCTCAAACCTATTCTGAAAATTTCAACTATCTAGCTCATTCCGTTCGAGAGTTATCGTGTTAACGACCGGCCGGACGTCCGGACAGAATCGATTTCGACCACGTATTCTTGATCAGTGAGTCGAACCAAATAGTTTAAGACCATTTTCTGCCAAAAATTCAAAAATTACAGACATTTGGGCAAATTGATAAGCACTCTGTTCCGAGGAACAAGAGCTCCAAAAACGTTTGACTATAATTTGCGTTATTTAATTAATCATGGCATCCTCCAAAGCCTACTTATATCTAAAGGTTGAGATTTGATTTCATCAGAGAAAAATCGAGTGTTATATATTTGTGAAATGGATATTTCAAGCTCTATCGAAATATGCAAAAATATACGGGGTGTATCATTTGAAAAAAAAATTCCATACCCATAGATATCTGATAAATTATCGGTTTACGGAAAAATTAATTAACGTCATTGAATTCTACGTCAAAACTAGCTACGAGAATGTTTTCACAGTGTTGTAAAATTTTCAACAGAAGAAACGTTGCAGCAATATAAGGAAAATGCACATTGTCGAAAAACACCCGGTAACTATGTAACGGTGATAGATATCCACATGCGGTGTTCGCCAATGAGTTTCTCGTGAAAATAGGCCCTCAGAAACCGGCATCAGTTTTCGTCTATCCAGTACAGAAAAAAGACTTCTCCTTCAAAAGTGTCCAATTTGGTTCATCCTGTGCATCGAAATGTTCTTCATAAACTGCACTATAATGAGTTAGAAGAAAAACCTTAATCAGCCCTTAATTTTTATGAAAACCGGAACTGCTAACAAAATTCACTACACATATTTAATTCACGAACTCTAGTTATTTAAACATAGAAAAGATAGCACTTGTATTCTTATATTGCACTTATTCTCGAATACTTCACAGTAATATCTCAAAATATTATATTTAAGCGATATTAAAGTAATCAAAACATGACGGACTATCGAATAACGTAGTTCTCTAGACCATGTTGCCATTTAATCACGTTCCAGGCTCCGAATTATAGTAGGTTGTGATAGTACCTACCTTTTCTCGAAGAGTATCAATGTATTTTCAACTCTCATATGATTGGACTGAATAACACTGGATAGCCCAAATTCTCAGGATAAGATGTAATTAGTTAGGCTCATGAAACACACTAAGTTTAATTTTTTAGCTTTTATACTTTAGCTTTTATTAATTGTCCTCGAAAGCTGAAATTTTGAATAAAGACCAGAATTAGTGCACAAGCAACAGAAAAATTAAGAAATCTTTAACTTTCCCCCACCAATCATCGTAAAGAGGGGTCCAGATCTGTGAATAAAACTAGGGTATTTCCCGAATTCCTAGAAAGTAATTTGGTTCGTAGGCTAGAATTAGCGCACAAATAACGGAAACATTAAGAACTACGTGAATTTTACCCTCCAACCCAAATAAAGGGGTGAGCATATATGTGTATAAAACAAGGGGACTTCCTGGACAGCTGAGATTTTGGTATTTCGTCTAGGATAATCATACAACATCAAAATGAAGAAATCTGTAACTTTTCACCTCCAACCCCCTCAACAGGTGGTGGCAGGTCTGAATATTAACTAATAAAACTGACGAAATTTCCAAAATCCAACTTAAAGTGTAAAATATGGTAAGCAGACTAGAATAAAATAACAGAAACATTTCGAAATCTAGTCGTCCTCCAAGCAGCATAAAAGCAGATTTGTGTATGAAACTAATATAAAGCTGAGCATTGGTGTGTAGACTAGGATAAGCATACAAAATTCAACAAACAGAGAAATTTGTAATTTTCTTCCTCTACCCCCTCATAAAAGAGTTCTGTACATAACATTTCTTATGGACAGGTACTTGCGAAAGTTATATAAGTGTAAAAAAGCTAGATTAGTGTATAAATGACGAGAAAGTGGGTGCATTATATGGGCTATGAGGAAAGAACTGCTGGTGTGCAAGAAATACCTATTTTACCCAACTATGATAGAATATGAGGAAAAGTATGTGATGAAAAAAAGCAATATCTGAAGCTGTGGCTTCTTACAAAAATAAATTAAATACTACCGAAAATATTTAATGTAAACTTGGTTATCAAGGCTCACATAAAGCTTTCGCAGTTTGAAAGTTTTCAGATTTCATCAAGAGCCAAGTCCCTAACCATTCATGGCTCTAGAAGCCCTAATTTTACAAATCCTATACATATTGTTCGAAAAGAATGGATTGGATGTTTTGCAATCGTCACATGACACTCCAGTTATGCCCAGCACTGAAGAAAAGTGCTTCTTGCCCTAAGCACTAAGCACTCAATAAAGGTGCCCCGAGCCCCAAGCACTAAGCTTCGCGTTTTCTCAATAAGCTAGCGATTACTAAGCACTTTATAAAAGTAATTCGATTTTTCCAGCACTAAGCACTTTAGAAAACTGTTTAAAATGAGAATATTTACTCCGAATTGTTAGATAAAATAGTATTCAATTGGAGAAACATGTAAACATGCACACTAGCTTACCTCATATGCGTCATTGACGGAGCGAAACAAATTTCTATAAAACTAACGAACTCAAAATTCGTTTTATTCTCTCACAGTTTGAAAATGTCCTGAATATTAAGAAAATGAGGATACAGTGAATGGAAATATGAATTCCATAAGCGTTTTAGTTTTTTCTGCACTTGAAAAATGTATTTCATATATTCAAAATAGGAAAAAACCTGAAACATATATTATGTCAACAACATGGTATTTTATTATGAAACTTAGGCCAAGTGTTCTATTTCCCTGAATAATAAAAAACACTTACGTGAATTTAGTGCTCTTTGAGGCTGTTTTCCGTTCCTACATAATTTAATTCAAATAGATGAACATGACACAGTAAGCCAACTCAGACAGATTTCACGTTAGAGCTTTTTTAAATTTTTCGAAATGTCAAAAACATAATCTGCAGAAATTCAATAGCATTATTTTATATTATTTTTGTAAATAAGATGTAAATTTAAATATCAATATATCTGTGAATTCAAATGAAAATTTTCGAAAAAACTTCACTTATATCTTCTTGACGATCCATAGAACAATGCTTTGATACTGAACAATTTTCAGGAGTTGTCAGTATTCACATATCCATCATTATACGAATCAATAACCAACAACTGATAATTAATGAAGTTCCGTTCATACCTCAAATGATCACCCTGTTACACATTAACTCCTCCGACCACAGCGCTTCAGCGTCTATTCGTGTTACGATTACGACAAAATTTCGCAAAGGCTTAGTGCTTAGTAATCTGAGCACTAGTTTTGAAATGTGCTCGGGAGCACAGAAAGGCTTCAAGTGCTTTCACAAGCACCAAGCACAATGCTTTGGCTCAGGTCTGTTCCATGGTCTCTAGTGTTGGAATAGTGAAACAACCAAGTCATACTTTTTGACCACGATGTATGATTAGGTCTTGTAGAGGAAATCTTTGTTCAGTTAGGGGCTTGGTTGTTCATGAGATCTTTTTAACTGTGAAAGCTTCTTGTGAGTGTTGGCAACCAATTCTAAATGAGATGTTTTTTGAATTATGTTATGCGAACTACGAAGCAAGTTAAAAGTTCCCTTCTTCTGTACGACTGCACTCACGAAAAATATAATTTCTCAAATAGGCGTAGTATCTGTTCTGACTAAGTACAGCATCCAGAAGTAAAACCTGACTGATTTTTAATTTAAATGATAGGATACGATTATCTTGAATATCCTTAGTCATACCCCTCAAAAGTCTTGGAATAAATAATTCCCTGAATTTTCATTTCATCTTACAGAGAAATTGAAGCAGAGCAAAGAATTGGAAACTACAAAAAAGTTTGAATCAGCATATATAAGGTGCATTTGGTAATTACATCACTGAGCTGATAAGATCGAGCGGATTTTATGATCACGTGATTTTCGAGCCTTTCGAGCGTCCAGAGTTGCGTTCGAAAATTAACTCTGTAGAGTAATATTTACTCCATTGCGTTCGAAAACTGAAAGGTTGAGTAAATTTTACTCTGTGTCAGTCGTCCGAAAAGTCGGAGTATTCGACTCGGAGTTCATTTTACTCCTGTCAAAATTGACATACCTCATGGGAAGGAAAATCTAGTATCTTTGTCCAACTGTTTTATGAATGTTTTGTGAGGTAATTTAATAGTTTTTATACTGCTCACAATATCTATTTATGATTAGAGTTACATATAAGTGAAGAAAACAATAATAATAGGATATTTCTTAAACCAACATAACCTATTTTTCGATATTGGCACCTTCTGTCACTGTCAGTGTCAGTGTCAGAGTAACTCTAGAGTAAATCTGTCAAACCTTCAAAAACTCTACTCTACTCCGTGGAGTTAATTTTCGAACACATCATAGGAATATTTAAACGCGATTGTTTATTCTGAGTTTGCAATTCTAACCTAAATAGACTGCTACCGTCATATTGTAATTTCAAAAATATGAATGATGCATTATTATTCAATCTATTACATATAGGAAAGAGATTGATAGCGATTCAGAAGATGAGGAAATCAACCATGAAGAAAAAGTATGGTATTTTGCCGAAGATACTATTGTGAGATTTACAGATAATCAATTTAGGCATCATTTCGAATAACTCCGGTCGCCTTTGAAGATTTGTTACTAAAATTGCATGAGGTTCATGAAGATAACGTGCAGAGAGGCCATCCTGAAGTCGCAATGGAGAAGCAATTAATTATTTGCATGTGGTACCTTGCTAACATTAGAGTCATATTTAAAAAACAGACAAATTATATCTCCGAAAGTATTGGTTTCTCAGAGTTGGGAATAGAACTGCACTATGGAAGAAATCAAATTAAAATAGCTGAACTGAATTTGACTCTCTCTTATAGAACAGGATGAAATGTACGAGTATGAACACAGATCATATAATAAAGCTCAGATAGAATAATTATAGCATTCTGTGAAAACATAGGAGTACGATTCATTATTGAAATTTAGAAAAATCATATCTTCGAAAGTATTAGAGTTGAAAATGATATCGATGGATTTTAATGGTGAAACCGCATCTTAAATAAAAATGGAATTTGAAATTTGTTGCTAAAAAAAAATTTTTTTATTCGTTACTCCGAAACCATATGGCCTATTTTGCCCAATAACGAACTCAACTGAGATATTCATCTCCCTACCCTACTCTGAAAATTTCAACTGCCTAGCTCATTCCGTTCGAGAGTTATTGTAGGAAATTTTTTCTTTAAATTTTGAAAAATTTTTTTTGACACTTTGCGGTAATCTGGTAATTACAAAACTTCACATGCGTATAAAGGTCATGATTCTACATTTTGATGCTAAATTTCAGATAGATCGAGTGATCGGTTTCGGGAATATTCATAAAAAATGTGTTTTACTAAAATCGGCCATAACTCCGAAACCGCTTTATGAATTTCGCCCATTAACGAACTTGTCGGAGATATTTACGCTCCAAACCCACCTTGCAAATTTCAATCCTCTAACTCCTTTCGTTCGAGAGTTATCGTGCCTACGGCCGGCCGGCCGGATAGAAACGATTTCGACCTCGGATTCTTGATCAGTGAGTCGAACCAAATCGTTTGAGACCATTTTCAGCCAAAAATTCGAAAATTACAGACATTTGGGCAAACTGATAAGCACTCAGTTCCGAGGAACTAGAGCGCCAAAAATGTAATTCCCTTTCCGGGATTTGAGCCCGCCTTCTCTCGTTCCGAAACCGAAAACTCGACGGACTAGACCCCCGGGTTATCGGGCTCCTCGTACGATCTTGTCGATCTCCGGTATTAGAATAAAACGTCGGTACTTACCTGGGATACATATTCCTAATTTTCACTTTTCGACATAAAATCGCCACACGGAGGTTTATTTGACGGTTTTTAACCCTTATCTTCGCTTTTCATCAACTTTCAGGCCCAAAAACGGCAGAGCGGCCGTTTTCAGACCCCGTCTCTCTAAGTCGATTTTGACGTTTCTCGAACCAACTATTAGCAAGGAATTAGACAATGTCATGTCTCAGGAAAATAAGTTGACATTATGACAATTCATACAGAGAATAATTATATAATTCTGTGAAAACGTAGAAATACGATTTATTATTGAAATTTTGAAAAATCATATCTCCGAAAGTATTAGCTTGTTAGAGTTAAAAATGATATCATTGGATTCTTATGGTAACACTGCTTATTGAAAAAAACCATTTGTCCGATTTTGCCCAATAACGAACTTAGCCGAGATATTTATCTCCCAAACCTACTCTGAAAATTTCAACTGTCTAGCTCATTCCGTTCGAGAGTTATCGTGCCTACGGCCGGCCGGCCGGACCGGCAGGACAGAATGAATTTCGACCACGGATTCTTGATCAGTGAGTCGAACCAAATAGTTTAAGACCATTTTCATCGAAAAATTCGAAAACTACAGACATTTGGACAAATTGATAAGCACTCAGTTCCGAGGAACTAGAGCGCCAAAAGAAAAATACGTTCTTCGATATGTATTTTCATAACAGAAATGCTTTCTGTTGTTCCTTGGCAAATTTCGCATTCATAAATCATTCTCAAATTTTTTTGGGTTATTATTTCGTTGGACGTTTGGCGGTTATATTGACACTGATGATTTTTTAGCGAGGATACCGCTTATAACCCGGTTATTAACAACGGTTTGTCATCAATGTCAAAAGTTTATCCCCCACCCCATAATCGCAAAATGTTACTGAAGTTGTCAGTGTTGTCCCTAAAACGTCAACGGTTAATCTTCTTAAATATTTGTTTACTTTTTATTATGCAAACCTTACTTATTCTAACGTTTGATAAACAATTAACATGAATTACATGCAAATGTTGAATTTATTTGAAGAAAGGCTATTCACTAACGAGAAATATTGTGTCTTATTGGAATTTCTCAACAGTGTATTACATCCAAATAATAGTCCCACTTCCCAGTAATGATAGCACTATTCTAATTATGTATAATGCACTTCAGGCTAGACCTAGGAGATATCTGGCTTGAAATATATACTGAATTTGTATTTTTTCAATTGTTTAGAATGAAAAAAGAAACCTTCCATAATTAAATTTTTTTGATGAAATTATAGAAAATGATTCTCACCACCTAATTAAGAAAAAGTAAAGAGGTGGGTACTAACCAGTACAACAAGAACGTAGTCTTCTAGTCTTTTTGTGGTATATATCCAAGCCAGATTGCCTTCATTCTATTACCGTTTAATAAAAGATTCGCTATTTGGTGGTCTGTAATGACGAAGTAATCCCCACTCCTTGGTAGCTTAGAGTATATTAAAAAAATTCCACGCTTTCCTTTCCCACAGCCATTTTAATTGCTTTCACAGTTTCAAACTTTCAATACTTTTGACAATTTCAAACTTTCAACAGATGTCAACCGCTAGTAACCCACCTCATTAGTCGAATTTAAGCGATGGACCGAAAGGTTTTGGTCCAACCTGCGGTTATCGTACTGGTTATAAGACAAATGACAATCTGACGTCACATTTTATAACCGACATCTCTGTCGCTTGAATGCATTGGTTTTAACCGCAATCTTTCAGTGCGAAAACTAACCTATTTTATTTTCTTTTCTCCAGAGACAAGTTTACTCCTTCTATAAATATATCTTTTCAATTTCAATTTTGGGAAAAGTAAAACCAATTTCAGAAAAAGTAAAAGTAATTTCGGAATAAGTAAATTCCGAGGAGATCACTCTTGCATATTATTGTATCAGTTGTGGATATGCTTGTATATACCCATTTGGACATATTTGAATATATTCGGATATATATTTTCTGTTGTTTCTTCATACGTACATGCTCAATCACCTTTTTAGTTTATTCAAAATAATAGATAACACACAATTGGACTAAATACTGGTGAAATATGAGTTTGAATTAATGGAGAAGTACCTGAAGAAGGGGAGCTAGCTGGTCAGGAACTGTTGACTAAGGAATTAAATTTGAGTAACAGTACACATTTAAAAGATGATGCAAATAATAATCTGAACCAAAATAATTCCGAAAGAAACAAGAATAATCAGCATAGTTCAGATCGCGCAGAAAGAGTAATAGTATATTATTTCATAAGGAGGAGAAGTGTCACTTTTCATGGCGAGCTGGAGTTTACCCGCCGAACGGAGTGAGGCGGGTAATTGAAAGCGAGCCATGAAAAGTCACTTCTACTCCGAATGAAATATGTTATTTTATTTTCAAACGTTTTGAAATTCATAAAAATCTGAATATCCACTTTTGGATTGATTTACATAAATAATCTATCTATTTACGATCGTTTTATAATTGAATGAATTATGGAAAATTTGCCTAGTTACGGTTGCCACGTAAAATTCATTCTGACAGATATAAAGTGAAATAATTAATAGTTGTCATTTGCAAGCTGGTGAGAAGTGGTGGAAAGTGAAAATGTCTTCAGAAATTGAGGTTTTGGCGAATGAAGCAGTCTCTTCCCTTGGACCATCGAAGTCAATTGAAAAATATTCTGCAGCTTATGATCACTTCGTGAATTGGTGCAATTCGAAAAACGTTACAGTTTACCAAGAGAATGTGCTTCTAGCATATTTCAACTCAATGGCTACAGAAAAAAAATGGAAATCCTCTACTTTGTGGGCCCGATATTCAATGATAAAGTCTCAACTAGCGATCAAACATGAAATAGATATTGGTAAATATCTGAAGTTGCGAGCATTTTTGAAAAAATCCAATGAAGGGTATCTTGCAAAGAAATCAAGAGTTTTTTCTAAGGAAGAGTTCGAACGTTTTCTCTTCGAAGCACCGGATGATTCATATTTAGGATTAAAGGTATCTACCATATTTCAAGTAATTATAATTTTGTATTTTGATCACGTGGTTGTTTCAGATTGTTCTATTATTCGGAGTAGCTGGTGCCTGCAGATGTGACGAAATGGTGAAAATGAAAACTACAGATATCGAGGATAAGGGAAATATTATAATAGTCAATATTCCTGATAGTAAAACGAGAAAAGTTCGAACATTCACAGTTATTAGGGAGAATAATCTAAATATTTATCGGAGATACACTGCGTTAAGACCTAACAATTTCGTTGAAAATAGATTTTTTTTTAAATATCAATCTGGAAAATGCTACAGAGCTGTGATGGGAATACATAGTATAGGAAGTGTTCCAAGAAAGGTTGCCACTTTTTTGCAATTGAATCATCCAAACGAATACACAGGTCATGCGTTGAGGCGAACTTCTGCTACACTACTTATAGATGGAGGAGCCAACATTGAGTCTTTGAAACGACACGGAGGTTGGAAGTCAAGTAGTGTAGCAGAAGGGTACATCGAGGATTCGTTGCGAAATAAGAATGAGATTGCTGGTAGGATATTGAGCGTTAACGAATTCCCTGGAACTAGCAACTTAGAAGACTCTAATGAGGCATCAGCTTTGGAACAGAATCCGAGACAGAATTCTACCACTTCATTATTACATGGTTTTAATTTTCAAAATGCGACATTGACCAATTGTACATTCAATGTAACTTTAACGAATAAAAATGACGTTTGAATTGGAGAATTTTTTGTTCATGGTAACCAACTCATCTTTTGCATAGTAACACTTTTCCTGCCGCCGGCAGGAAAAGTGTTGCATAGCAACACTTCTCCGCCTAGGCGGAGAAATAGAACTTTTCGATGATCCTCTCAATCGAAAAATGACGTTATTATTGTACGTTTGAAAATAAAATAGGTATATCATGCAACATTCTTGACCATACCAATCGAGAAGTCAGTTAAGTCTAGATCTGTATTCAAGTTTTTCAATGCCAATTATGGATTAATTATAGAGGAGTTGTATTCCATTCCTTGGAAAAACATTTTGAATGATGATGATGTAAGCAAATGTGTAAATGCCTTTTATGTAGTTTTGAATAAAAATATCAAATTGGCTGTCTCAATATTCTCCACTTGCACATTATAATCGGTGCCCCTATAATTGATATAAATACAATAAATTTGATCGTTTTACGCCATTTTATATTTCCCGCTCATTCGATGGACCGTTCGTAAAACTACTCCAGAGCTGGGTTAAAACCGCAAAGTTTTGGTTATGCTCGTGATCTGTTCACAACTGAGTCATGACGTCTGCGGACCTAAACCGATCGAATAACCGTTTTCGCTTAAATGAATTGGTTAAGACCGAAAGGAATTGGTTTTAACCGCTCTGCTTTGGTTATTCGCTTAAATTCGACTATGGACCCGGTTATAAATTTTGATACCAGTATCTAATGTCAATATGACAGCTTTGGAGGGGAAATCCGTTACCGCTTGTAACCACTCTCACTAAAATGTAGAAATTATAACCGTTTGATACCGGTATTAAGTGGTAACGTCGCTAAAAATCGATTATTGAAAATGAAGATAGTTTACAGCTCGATCCGCTCCAGCGATTTTCTTGGAGCTTTTTAAGTGACGTCGGAGCGATCGCTGAGGTAATAACTTAACACCATTTTGATCACTCCGTGTACTCGATTTGAAAATAACAAACACGATGGAGCGATCCGAGCACTCAGATGTATTTAACAAATGCACAACCAGTGCAGTACCTATGGCACCCTGTATACCTCAAGTCTAATATATTGGTGAAACTCACCATCACTTTTCCCAATGTTCAATGAAGCTCTTGTTGGTTAGTATATTATTATTTATTCAAACAATCGTTTAGGCAGAAGTCAGCTTCACTATAGGTCAAAACAATCATTTCAAGGTCTTTGTCAATTATCCTTGACATAGTTTCTGCAAAAACTATTTTTGTGTTGGATTTTAGGTCTGTACTAACAAAAAAAATTTTGTGTAGGTAAAAGTTCAAGTAATTATGAAACAGCATCCGAAAATTCCTATCGGATATTCTTAGTGCATGAGCATGATCAATAGCACTCCTAGGTCCAACTCCGAATGCATCTCTAAGCTTACCAATTACCTCGACCTTCTGAGAGATCCACCTCTTCCTCTTGTTGTTCCAAAAGTTATGTTTCGAACATTTTGAATTCACAAGAGAATGGAATGGTTTCAAGACCAAAAGGAAGAATATTGAAATGTATAGAAAAACGTCGCTGATCCAAATTACGGATGTGATATTTCTGAAAATGTCTCGACAGCGAACGCTACAACTAAACATTCATCATGATGAGAGAGTAATAGTAACCACCAAACCATTTTGAACACCCCAGCAAATCATACAATATTTCCGGAACCAATATTAATGGTCCTCCTCATTGAAAATCAATGTGAAAGTTACTGATTTCTTGGTCGGAGAAAGGGGATATGTTACCCACTTAATCAATACATAATCAGACTTGTCGGTCACGATCGATGGAGCAAAGTGTATCACGTTTTTGCCATCTAAATTAATTTCAAGAGTGGAGATTTGTGTTCGTTGTTTGAAGCGTGGATCTAATCTACCCTACTAATAGTTTACACAGGTGTTTATTTCTAACTGGAGGTATAATTGATGACACGAAACCATTTCACAAAAAACGTTCATACAAAAACTTGGAGACTTGTCAGTTGGAAGTTGACATTACTTCAATATAGGTATTAAAGGTATATATATTATTTTTACCTTGTCGCATTCTCACTGCTGAGATCAATTAAGCCCTCGGACCCGGCTGGACCAAAGGCTAAAACCACTGGCAGAGCAAAACAACCTGCTAGCGGAAAACCGGCACATGTGACGACCACCTACTAGATGCGTGTGATGCAAATGCGGATTGGGGCAGCCCAAACGTCAATTCAAGAGGGGAACATCTACTAAACTTTTCAGACATTCTTAGAGGCTCTCCTACTGATTTAAAATGGAAATGAACCGACTTTTTCGACTAAAAGTCGATCAGATGTACTGGATGTTACTTTCGATTCTAACTCTCAGGGAAACAATATCCTAGATTGAAGATGGTTGAATATACAAACCCTAGAAGCAATGACTAGGGGGGTTTCAAATGCTCCTCGGGTACCCATCTACATTAGATTAGTAGATTATATTTCTTCGTGTAAGGACGTCGAGAGACTAACCGAGGACCTAGTCTTCACTATTAACTCCGCATACGAAAAAAACTATACACTAAGAGTTCTGGTGGGGTGGGTTCTGCAGTGAAGGTATTCATCTTTTATGCACTTTAGGCTTTTGATCAACTTCTTCCTTGCCACCACAAGTGATCTAATTTTATAGACGCTTTCTGATTCAGTACATTAATGATGGGCAACAATGGTGTAATACACGCAGCTCTCTCTTCATGACCTCTATCTTCTTTCTCGGCTTCAGGCGTCCCTTCAGAACTTCTATAATACATTGGTACCAAGTTGTCTGCTACCTCAAGGTTTTTATCTTCTTGTCTAGCTAGCTCAATTTCGACCTTTGTTCTTGTTCTTGCTGATGGTCACAGTAGTGAAGCAGCAGCTCTCACTGCAGCCGCTACATCTCCTAGCGGACAGTCGTATTTTAGCTGATCAGCAGTGATGTTTTCCATGACAGCTAGATCTTCAGCCTTGATTTTCGTTTTCTGTCGTGCGCTCTTTAAGTTTATATTCCCTACTACAGTCTCAAATGTGTCCATTCTATTGACGACTAGCTTTCACCCTCTCACCTGTTCTGTTCTTCGACTTGCTCCATATACGCTGCTATAATTTTTTCATCTTCCAATCTAGGCGTTGGAGGTGGGATATTTGCAGCATCTCCCACCTGGCTCCCATCCAGAGCAATGGCCTCTTCTTGTCTCCATCGATTCTTCAAGTTTAGTTGGTTTGGAGCATATCTCACCTGCTCTTCAACTTGTTGTTATATCCTTTATGGCTCCTGAAACTGCAGCAAGATTCCTCTCTTCTTGGGGTGACTAACCTGGTCTCGTAGGTTTTGCTGCGTCATGAAGTTCAGATCTGGTTGATTTTCACTCCACAGACCATGAAGCCTGCGTATATATTCTATTCTGTCTGGTCTGGACCTTCGATATAACACAGACATGATACTTGGGTTTCCAATTGTGTGGTCTTGTTCCCTTTGTGTGGTCTTTTGCTGTTGCCAGGTCCGACACTGGTTGCGCATTTGAGCGTTGATGGACAAAAATAGATCAATATAGTGAGCTTTGACAAAGATAATATTTGAAAATGAAGCTGACCTGCAACGAATGCTCCACAAATTCGAAGTAACACCTTAGTTGTCGAAAAACTACAAAAGTGATGGTGGGAGTAATGGACACCGATCTCTCAGGATCAAACGTAGGAGGACTAATGTTTGGAAAATACAGGACCTTGTCCTTACGTAAGAAGAACAAGCCCTGTGTGCAGAAGGTTTTTGGTGCTCTTGTTCAAACAGGCAAATTATATCTCCGAAAGTATTGGTTTCTCAGAGTTGGGAATTATATCAATGGATTCTTATGATGGAACTGCATCATGAAAGAAATTAAATTTAAAAAAAATTGGTTCAAGTACTGACGTGAAGTCAGAAGCTTTTGCGCGTATGTTCTATTGTCCATTCTTCTGTATTGGACACCCTTAATCGAATTTACCATGGTAAATTATGTTGTCCATTCTCCTGTATTGGACACTCTCAATTCGAATTTACTATGGTAAATTCGAATTGAGTGTCCAATACAGGATAATGGACAACATAATTTACCATGGTAAATTCGATTAAGGGTGTCCAATACAGAAGAATGGACAATAGAACATACGCGCAAAAGCTTCTGACTTCACGTCAGTGCTTGAACCAATTTTTTTTTTCGTGATTTTTTTAAAATTTTCTAGGGGTACGATTCTTAAAATTTTTTTTTCGTAATTTTTTTTTTTCTAGGGGTACGGTTCTTACAAAATTTTAAAAACGTCATTATGTTGATTTTCTACTACTAGTTACAAAGCGCCATTTCGATCGAATATTTATTTTTTGAGTTATTAAGGAAATAATATTCCAGGTGGGTATAACTCGGAAACCGTTAGACCGATTATGCCCAAAAACGAACTCAACTCTCCCTTTCGGATACGCAACCTACCCTGAAAATTGCAAGTCCCTATCTCCTTTCGTTCGAAAGTTATCGAGGCAACGGCCACCCATCTACTGAACTCACACAAGAATGCTCGAATCTCCAACAATATTTAACCGATCGTATTAAAACTTGAAACTTGGCAGTAGAGTTAGGTTATGTAGGCTCTTGCAAAATTTCAGCAATTTCGAACGAATAGTTACTGATATATAAAATTTTTTTTTTTTATTTTCTATGATTTATTAAAAATTTTCTACAAATGCTATCCTCACCAAATGTTGCAAACATTTTCGCGTTGGCATTCTACAACTAATAACCATGTTTGAATTCAATCGGTTCAGTATTTTTCGAGTTAATGAGGAACAAAAAACCACCAAATTTCAGAAAATTTCAGATGGCTATAACTCTAAAACCGTTTGGCCGATTATGCTCATAAACAAACTGAAATGTCGCGTTCTGGTGCACATCCTAACCTTAAAATTTCAAGCCGCTATCTCATTCCGTTCTCAAAAATATTTTTTAATAATTTTTTTAAAATTTTCTAGCCATACGATTCGCACAAAATTTCACAAACGTGCTTAGGTTCATATTCTACAACTACCCACCAAGTTTCAATTCGATCGGATTCATATTGGTTGAAAACAAAATTATTACTCGGAAACCACTGGGCCGATTATGCCCATTAACAAACTTGTCCGTCGTATTGGGATGCGCAACCCACCCTGAAAATTTCAAGTCGCTGGCTTTTTTCGTTCTCAAGTTATCGTGGCAACGGCCGGACGGCCGGACGGCCGGCCGGACAGAATCAAATTTGACCTCAAATTCTTCATTGGGGAGTCGAACTTAATCGTTTGAGACCATTTTTTTCAAAAAATTCGAAAGTTACAGACATTTGGGCAAAACTATAACGCGATGTTCCCCAGAACATACGCGCAAAAAGTGTCGTTTACAAAAAAATGCTTCAAAAATTATCATTAAAAAAAAGAGCAATCTGCAATGCTTTAATGCTTCAAAAATTGTCATTAAATTTATTTATCAAGATTAAATGAGCAATCTGCAATGATTCAATATCGTGGAATGGGTTGTTGCAACTTACACTCGGTGCATAGTTTTCACAACTCGAAATACCTAGGGAAAATATCATGGAAATGTCTAGAGCAAGGCTGGAGACAATCATGGCAGATTGTCCATTTATTACTGCTATTTGAGTAGGTAGAGGCTGACGAACAAATTATTTTAATAGTTCAAAATATATCAATAAAATACTTTCCTCTTTTCATAACTCAAAATGTAATAGTGCATACCACTCACACATTCTTTTCTGTATTATGGACCTTAACTCAAAAAAGATTGGTTCAAGCCATGTGGACAGTAGCTTTGGCGCTCTTGTTCAAACTTTGACAAATCATATCTCCGAAATAATTGGTCTCTGGGAATGATATAAATGGATTCTTACGATAGAACTGCATCCTGAAAGAAATTAAATTCAAACAGACCGATTCTCCCTAATAACGAACTTATCCGAGATATTCATTCCTCAAATCTACTCTGAAAATTATATTATATCAATTAAAACTTAGACAACTTTGGAGTTTTGTTTTTACTGGAGATATTCTGAACCCAATTTGATTATGCATCTTACCAAAGAATATATTTCCATCATCTTATGGATTATCCACGGGCATTATTTTCACCTCTAAATTACGATAGCTGAGGTTATTTCATTGGTCATTTTACATTGCATCATACTTTTTTTTATAGATCAGGAAGGTAATTTCATATCATGAATCTCAAAACATCATATTGAACTTTTTCAAATTAACGAACCAGAAATAATTTTGACATTTATCTCTCATGGGAAAATAAGATGTAAGAACACAGATCATATAATAATTAATAGATAGAAAAATTAAGTAGAGCATTCTGTGAAAACATAGAAGTAAGATTCATTATTGAAATTTCGAAAATCATATCTCCGAAAGTATTAGCTTGGTAGAGATGAAAATGATATCAATCGATTTTCATGGTGAAACTGCATCTTAAAAAAAATTGAATTTGAAATTTGTAATGTAAACAAAAATTTTTTTTCCTTACTCTGAAACCATCAGACCGATTTTGCCCAATAACGAACTCAACCAAGATATTCATCTCAAAAACATACTCTGAAAATTTCAACTGCCTAGCTCATTCTGTTCGAGAGTTATTGTAGAAGTAGAAACAAATTTTAAAAATTTTTAAATTTTTTTTTACACTTTACGGAAGTCTGATCAATACAAAACGCACGAATATAAAGCTCATTATTCTACAATTTGATGCTAAATTTCAGATAGATCGAGTGATCGGTTTCGGAAATATTTGTAAGAAATGTTTTTACTAAAAACGGCCATAACTCCGACACCGCTTGATAGATTTTGCCCGTTAACGAACTCGCCCGATATATCTACGCTCCAAACCTACCCTGCAAATTTCAATCCTCTAACTCCTTTCGTTCGAGAGTTATCGTGTTAACGGCCAGACGGATGGCCGGACAGAATCAATTTCGACCACTGATTCTTGATCAGTGAGTCGACCAAATCATTTAAGACCATTTTCAGCCAAAAATTCGAAAATTACAGACATTTGGGCAAATTGATAAGCACTCTGTTCCGAGGAACAAGAGTGCCAAAAATGTTTGATACACAAATGTAGATCCATATTTCAGCATTTTTTTGCTAGCAGCATTATGAAAATACTGTGTATAGAAACATGTCTCACAACTTAAGGAAGTAAAAAGTAATATTAACCTCAGTGGTCAACGAACAGTAATTTCTTTTGATGATTCCATTATGTTCTTTCCTATTGCCTTTATAAACAACATCATTAAAATGACCAATTGTAAATCTTCTGAAACATCATTCCCAATATTTATGCATGAATTATTCAATATGTAATCAGTCGATATGATTTTCGGTTTCAAAACAGTCTTGCATATATTCACAAATTCAAGAATCGGATACTTGTTTTCCAACAGAGAATATTTTCAAACAACGAATTGACAAGTCTCTAATAGCTAGATAAGATGTCATTTATGAACAGTGAACACAGACAGATTCTGTGTTCACATTCTGTGAATACATAGAACTATGATGTATTATTGAAATTTAAAAAAAATCATATCTCTGAAAGTATTAGCTTGATAGAGTTGAAAACGATAACAATGGATTCTTATGATGAAAGTGCATCTTAAAAAAACTAATAATTTGAAATTTGTAATGTAAAAAAAATGTTTTTTCGTTACTCCGAAATCATCATACCGATTCTACCCAATAACGAACTTAACTATGATATTTATCTCCTAAACCTACTCTGAAAATTTTCACTGCCTTGCTCAATCCGTTCAAGAGTTATCGTGTTAACGGAGGACCGACAGGCCGGACAGATTTGATTTTGACCACGGATTCTTGATCAGTGAGTCAAACCAAATCGTTCAAGACCATTTTCATAAAAAAATTCAAAAATTACAGACATTTGGGCAAATTGATAAGCACTCTGCTCCGAGGAACAAGAGCGCCAAAAAGAAGATAAATATTATCCTCCAAATTTTCAGTTTGAGATTGAAAATCGATTCCTCTTTCTTAAATATATTTAAATTTGGAAGTGTAGTATAGGATAATTTGGGCGTTGTCACCTTCTAAATAGGTACTGCAAATTCTGTTGTTGAAATACTAGTATATCAACAAGTCCAGAGCGTTCCTGCCAATAGGTTCTACATAATGGCTTCGTATAATCAATATACTTATGCATATATTTCACAAATAAACCCCATGGGATTTCATTGATTTGCCGAGAAGCAAGAGCAGACGCATTTCTGGCTACTTGGTGATTACTCTCAAAGCCACTTTGTTATACAGGGTGTCTGGTGAGAAATGGGACAACGTTTAGGTGGTGATGAGGGATGTCTCAAGGAGTGAGAACCTGCCATTTGAAATCATCTTAGTTTCATGGTTCCTGATATACAGGGAGTTTTAGAAAAAATTACGAAATTTCAAATGAATATAATTCAGGAAATATTAGAGCCGATGATTTTTCGTATGAACAACGATAGAGTGAGTACGAATCTGTTTGGATGAAAAATACGAAATAAAATCCGATTCGGGCTCAGAAATTAGGAAAAAACAACACCCTGTAAGCGGTTTTCAATTTTTTTGACTCCAGATTCTGAGAGAGCAGGAAAAATACTCCCAAACTCATCTGTCATCTCGAATGGCACAAATTTTCCCTGCTTTCTCTGACCCTTCGAATGTCAATCTTCCGATTTTCGCTTCTTCCATATTTTTTTCTCGACATTTCAGAAACATGAGATCTCAGATAGTTACTTATAAGTAAAAAAAAAGATCATAAACGAATCAAAAATTTTATAAAAATTATCAAAAAAGCGAAAAACAGTTAACATTTGGAAAATTCATTTCTGAAGTACTAATTGATGATTCAGTGGGAACAAAATTAATGATTAATTCTTCAAATATTGTTCATAATGAAAACCACCAACTTCTACACCTTTATCTGCTCTTTTCATTAAATTCAAAACTGCTTTCCTTATTTGGGTTGTTTCGTATTTCGTCACTTGCGTCTATTATTCGCTGAATTAATTGTTCTCTCGTATTTATCTCTTGCTCGTACACCATAGTTTTAAGGTGGCCCCAAAGGAAATAATCTAACGGTGTCATGTCTGGAGACCAGGGTGGCCATGCTCTTTGACCCCCACGACCTATCCATCTTTTTGGATAGACCTCGTTTAAATGATTTCTCACTGTAATTGAGAAATGTGGGGGTGCTCCATCATGCTGGAAGATAAGTCCTCTTTGATTAATATTCCCTAATGGATTAGGAAAAACATTCGTGAGGAAATCTCTATAAATTTCTCCGGTGAATCTTTCTTCGAAAAAATGAGGAGCTATTAAATGATTATCATAAACTTCGCACCACACATTAACACTGAAAAGTCTCTGTGATTGTCTTTGTACGACAGCGAAAGGATTCTGTTGATGCCAAAAGTCATTATTTCGAGCATTGTTTATTCCATCGCGAGTGTATTGAGCTTCATCTGTGAATAATATTCTTTGGACATTTCTTCTATGACTTCTTATCCACCTGGAAAATTGAAGCCGTGCGATCTCATCGCCAGGCTCCAACTGCTGGACCACTTGAGGGTGATATGGGTGATATTTTTCACTCTTCAGAGTATTCCAAACGTACCATTTCGATACTTCATGAATTGAAGCCAATCGTCTGATACTTATTCACGGATTGTTTTGCACAGTTTCTAAAATATTTCCACGGATATTCTCTTCTATTGTATGTGGTCTTCCAGAAACTATTTTGCTGGCAAAAGTACCATGTTGTTTCGTATGCGCAACAAGACGGTAAAAAAATGTTGTGATTTGGAACCCGACGATTGGGAAAACGTCTACGATACTCCCTTTCAGCTGCTCTTCCGTTCATATCACATTAACCATACACCAAAAGCATGTCAACATACTCTTCATTAGAAAATGTGTGCGGCATGATTTTCAACAAATTGAAGTAAGATTGTATCAACAATAAAATCACTAGTTTGACAGATAACTAAATGCTCTTTTCTCATCATGAATGATAGCAAACCATAGAATTGACATAACTGGCAACTAGATTCAACACTAATGATGGAGATATGTACATGACGAATGAAACTTTGGATATTACAGGAAATAATGATCCAAACTCATCTGTAAGATCGACTGAGAGACAAGAAGTTGACGGATTTCATTTTGAATCATATTTGAAGAATTAATCATTAATTTTGTTCCCACTGAATCATCAATTAGTACTTCAGAAATACTTCGTAAATTTTCCAAATGTTAATTGTTTTTCGCTTTTTTGATAATTTTTATAAAATTTTTGATTCATTTATGATCTTTTCTTTTACGTATAAGTAACTATCTGAGATCTCATGTTTCTGAAATGTCGAGAAAAAAATATGGAAGTAGCGAAAATCGGAAGATTGACATTCGAAGGGTCAGAGAAAGCTGGGAAAATTTGTGCCATTGGGGATGACAGTTGAGTTTGAAAGTATTTTTCATGCTCTCTCAGAATCTGAAGTCAAAAAAATTGAAAACCGCATACTGGGTGTTGTTTTTTCCTAATTTCAGAAAAACTAAAATTTCTGAGTCCGGATCTGATTTTAATTCGAATTTATCATCCAAACAGATTCGTACTCACTCTTTAAAATTGTTCATACGAAAAATCATCGGATTACCTCTAATATTTCCTGAATTATAGTCATTTGAAATTTCGTTATTTTTTCTAAAACTCCCTGTATATCAGGAACCATGAACCTCAGATGCTTTCAAATGGCATTTTCTCACTCCTTGAGACATCCCTCATCAGCACCTAAACGTTGTCCCATTCCTCACCAGACACCCTGTATATAAATGCCCACGCCACCTATGAGACAAAACAAGGAACTCAGCCGTACTCCAGCACTCAAAATTAAAAGCTTGAAATCATATGCCACCATTCGTTCGATTTTAATCGAGAAACGACCGCAGAGCTCAGACAGTATCTTCCTATGGCCATTAAGTGTTTAGCGTTTTCAAAAATAATAATGAAAAATGGCGATACCTTGAAAATTGCATGTCGCTATCTTTTTCCGTTCTCAAGTTATCGTCAGATATATACACATTTTTCATAATTAATAGTCCATGGGTATAACTCTGAAACCATTAGGCCGATTATGCCAAACAACGAACTTAACTGTTCTATTTCGAAGTGCAACCCACCCTGAAAATTGCAGACGCTATCTGCTTCCGTTAGAAAGTTATCGTGGCAACAGTCACCCATTCAGCTACTGAACTCACCAAGGCTGCTCATATCTACAACAATTACGATCCGATCGTGTTCAAACATGGCACTTAGCTGTAGAATTAGCTCTTGCGAAAGTTAAGCGTCTTCAGACAAATAGATTTTGTGATATCAGTTTTTATTCGATTATATTCAATAATTTTTAAAAAATTTCCCAAAAATTTGTGCGTTGGCATTCTAATACTAATTACCATGTTTGAATTGGATCTAATTCGTATTTTTTGAGTTGTTGAGGGAACAACAACAAAATTTCAGATGACTGTAACTCTGAAACCGGTTGGCTGATTATCCGCCGTATTCACAAAGCATTCAATCTCCGTTAAGTCCTAACTGAGGTCCTCAGTTAAGGATAAATAAGAATCGCAACCTCAGTTAACTTATGTAACAGTTGTGTAACAGGCCTGTTTCACGTTAATTTTCACATTAACTGAGGTTGTGATTCTTATTTATCCTTAACTGAGGACTTCAGTTAAGACTTAACGGAGATGGAATGCTTTGTGAATACGGCGGTAATGGCGGAATGACTATTAACAAGCTCAAATGTCGCTGTCTCTTTCCGTTCTCAAGTTATCGTCAAATAAATAATATTTTATATTGAATTTTTTCAAATTTTCTGATGATACGATCCTCACAAAATTCAAAATGCGTATTCATGTCTTCATGTATTCTTCAACTAGTTACCAATTTCAATTTGATTGGAGTTGTATTGGTTGAGAACAAAATAACTACTCGGAAACCGTTTCTTTGCATTATCAAGTTATCGTGGCAACGGCCGACCGGACAGAATCAAATTTCACCTCGAATTCTTCATCAGTGAGTCGAACCTAATCGTTTGAGGTCATTTTCGACAAAAAAATCAAATATTACAGACATTTGTGCGAAATGATAGCACGCTGTTCCACAGAACATGAGCGCAAAAAGTGTTTATTTGATGAAGACATAATTTGAAAATTTCCACATGTTTTTCAAATTTAAATAAATATCTCGAGAATTATTGTCCCAAATGGCGTTACTGAATTCAGAATTTTATGATCTATCCAGGTCAAGAAAAAAACAGGGGTTTGTAATTTTAAAAAAAAATCGATGATGTCACCGTTTCGTAATGGGAAACGATCAAAAAATAAGAAGTATGGCTAAATATTCATTAAAAAATAAATTAATAATGTGATCTATCAAACCATGTTTCGCAATTCCTGAAATGTGAAAAAATATTATTATTATTATTATTATTATTATTATTATTATTATTATTATTTTTCTTCTCTCTTTTCACAGATTTTCATCTGGTGTTCAGCTATCGCACACCGGTGACTTGGCACAAGGTGGCAAGCTTTTATCGACTTTCCGTCTCTCCCAGGGTCCTTCTTATTATGCTGCACGTCCTCAGCAGTACCGCTTTTTGCATTAGTAAGTATGCTTCTTCTTTAATTCCGATCTCGTTCAGATTAGCCTCTAATTTTGTAGGTATTTCTCCTGTGGCACCAACAACAACAGGAACAACTCTCACTTTTTCCATCTTCCACATCTCACGCACCTCATCTGCCAGCGGTAAGTATTTACTAATTTTTTCTGCCTGAGTTTTCACGATGTTTGCAGGTAGAGGTACGGCGATGTCAATGAGATAAGTTATTTTTTCTCTTTTCATTGTTAGTACTATATCCGGTATATTGTTGGGTATTGTTTTATCGGTGACAATATTATTATTATTATTATTATTATTATTTTTTTTTTTTTATTTTTTTTTTACCCACGTAAGAGGAAAAACCTTTTATAGGCGCCGCAAGCGGCAGTGTGAGACTCCAGATGTTATTTGGTTACTCACTAAAAAACCTCTCACTATTCTTGGACTGTTCTTCGTCCTGCCCTTACAGCGTCCCTTAACAAAAGAGATGAGCTGCAAGTGGCCTTCATAGTTGATGGGACCTCATCACTCGTAGTGACCCGAGCAACACTGCTTTTTGCATTCTGTTCGCCAAAACCTCGGCCAAGGATGTACAGGCCGGAATAATCTTCAATTCTGTCACATAGTTCGCTCTCATTCCGCCAAGGCATCCTATGATCAGAACGACCATTTTTACTTTATACCCTGGATATAGGGTTCCCAGCTCAAACAGCAAATCCTTGTATTTCTCCCTCTTCTGTTGTTCTTTCATCACCACATTATTTTCAGCGGGGGAGGAAAATTCGACAACAAACAATTCCCTGAGATCTTTGTCCACCAGTACTATATCTGGCTTTATGGCATGGATCTGCCGAGTTGTTGGAAAAGCATAGTTCCAGTAGATTCGAGCTCTATCATTTTCGATGACTGATTCAATTTCCAGAGGCACAAATGGTAGCACTGGCTCCTTGTCTATATCATAAACTTCTCTCAGATGGAAGTAGAGAATCCGAAGCGCCGCATTGTGCCTTTCTGTGTATCCTGATGGAGCGTGGACTCTGCAAGCAGACAAGATGTGCATGACAGTTTCCTGCTGACTGTGGCATGCTCTGCAAGTTGTTGGGGTGTCCACTTTCATGATGTTCTTCTTATACCATCTTGTATTTATCACTCCATCTTGACAAGCCATAACGAATCCCTCCGTTTCCGACTTTAGACCAGCCGACTTCAAAAACGCAAAGGATAGTTCCTCTGATAGGCCCTGATCTTTCAAACTCCTGAAATATATAGAGTGCAGACTTTTACTCATGTGGTCTTCGAGTAACGTCTTCAGTTGTGCCTGTCTGATCTCTCTGCCTACTCTTCTCTGGTCTGTTGGCGTGATAGGTGTTCCCACTGGCTCATAGTCGATGGATACTCCAGTTATGCTGAGTTTTTCCAAGGCTCTCCGTCCAGCTCTAAATAGGAAAGCTCCTTGGTTCCTGATTTCATGATGAGCTACCATTTTGAGAAGCGGGTCTTCACTTCTCAATATCCTTATTGCCATTTCCAACGTATGTTGATGGTGTTGGTATTCCAAACTCTGCAAACCTCTGCCACCCTGCGTTCGTGGGAGATATATTCTTTGAACCGAGCAGTTGGGATGCAGGCTCCGATTCATGTTCATCACTTTACGTGTGGCCCTGTCTAGTTCGAGAATCTCATTAACTGTCCAGTTGATTATTCCGAAAGAGTATGTGACTATCGGAACTGCCAAGATGTTCGTAGCTGACACCTTGTTTTTACCAGACAGCTGTGATTTCCATATATCTCGGATCTTCTTTTTGTAGCTGGCTGTTAAAGCATCCTTGATTCGAGTTGTCTCCAGTGCGCCTCTTTGTTGCATTCCAAGGAATTTGTAATTTTCCTCTTCATCGAGGTGCCGAATGATTATTCCTCCTTCCAGTTCGATGTCTTCTCCTACTTCTTCAGTTCTTCCTCTGTTCAGATGGAAAACAGCACATTTTTCCAAACCGAATGACATTCCTATTGCTGTGGTGTATTCCGCAACGATGTTAAGAAGTTGCTGTAGCGCTGCCTTGGAGGGAGCGTACAGTTTTAAGTCGTCCATGTACAGGAGATGTGAAACCAGATGTTCTCTTCTGCCTGGTGGCCCGGCCTTGTACCCTATTCTGCTTTCCCTCAACTCCGTTGTTAATGGTAGGAGTGTTATGCAGAACAGTAACGGGCTTAGCGAGTCTCCTTGAAATACGCCTCGCCTGTATTTCACCCATCCCGTATACGTGGTTCGACCTTCCGATCGAACGGCGAACTTAGTCTTCCATAGCGCCATGATGTTTTTCATCACATGGACGATATTTGGGTGGACTTTGAGCATCTCAAGCAGCTGTAATATCAAGCTGTGCGACGATGTGTCAAATGCTTTCGCGTAATCCAGCCAGGATGTATGTAGATCGCGCTTGTAGTGTTTTGCATCTTGACAAATGCTCTTGTCTATGAGTAAGTTGTCCTTGCACCCCTGTACTCCTTTCCGTGCTCCTCTTTGCTCGTAGATTTGGTTCCACACTGGTGCACTAGCCTCCAGAATCCGGTTTTGAAGGACACTTGTGAGTATTTTATACAGCGTATTGAGACACGTGATAGGGCGATAGTTCTTTGGCTGTCCTAGATCGCCTGATTTTGGTATCAGTACAGTTCTGCCCTCTACCAACCATGATGGAATTGCCTCACGGTGAATTATTATCCCACTGAATAATCTGGCTACGTGTTGATGAGTAGCTGGAAAGTTCTTCCACCAGTAGTTTTGGATCCCATCCAGTCCAGGTGCCGTGAAATCATTTTTGTTCTTTAGGGCTTGTCTAACTTCTTCGGTTGTTACTTCAGTCATTTCTTCTGTCGGTTGCAGACTTTGATCGCATAATGTCTGGAATCTGTGAAGTGCTGGAGTATCCCTGGTTTCCGCTGGTCGCTCGTACAGTTTCTTCCAGAACCGTTCGACTTCTTCTGGCGATGGCGAGTTTTCTGCCTCTATTTGTTTAGGCTGAAATAGCTTTGAGGGTTCTGCGGTGAATGTGTTGTTGTCCTCTATCCATTTCCATTTATTATTATTATTATTATTATTATTATTATTATTATTATTATTATTATTATTATTATACTGATCCTCCTGGGTGTTCCACAAGGAGACCCCTCATAAGCTCTAAGAGCTTGCCCTGAGTTAGGAGAACCAGTTGTGTTCTGTGTAGGCTTTGTTACTGTGTCCTTTCGCCACCTTAGGCACAGCACTGTTAATTTTTGACCCAACAGCGAATGGTGGCGATTGCCGTGACTAGAAAATTTCTTTCCTAGCCTCGGAATTGAACTTGGGGCTTCCGCTCCCAAGTCAATTACTCTACCACTGAGCCAATCGCATTATTCCATACTTTTGACGCTCACTGTGTAAAGAAGCTTCCCAAAGCCGTTCTTGCATTTGCCTCTGCAGTATTAAATAAAGCAATTCATATATGCACTCTGTGGAGAGGGAGGGTGCAGTATTATTGGTACTTATTTAAAATTTGTCTCGATTTATCGCTTTAGGGTAGTCAAAATCGTCAGAAATAATTTCCTCAAAAGGTAAGACTTATTCGTTGTCTAAATGTCTAAATTACTCAAATATCTTATTTACCAAATGGTGTACATCAAGGAAATGTGAAAGTTTCTGTACTCATATAGAATATATAGATGAATAAATTTGATTTGATTCGATTTGATTCGATTAGCTTTTGTAGTAAACTGAGATCTAACGAAAAGGTGAGGTATTTCTATTCAATTAATGTGCAATAATATACATAATATGAAATAATATCATTCAATAAAATCCTAACCTGCATGTCTTTGTTTATTTCCTTGTAGCCAGAGGACAAATCGATCAACTTGGAATATTCTCCAACGATTGTAATCTCAACATTAGGTAAGTGTGACGATGATATTATTATTTAATTATCATCCCGTCTTTGTTGTTTTTATGCCTATTAGATGATCACGATATTCACAATACTGGAATTTCTGCATTTCGAAAAAAGATATTTTTTAATTCAACTTCTGTACGCATTCTACAACCCATCAATATTCATTATAGAACCATGATACAACCTGATGAATGGTGAACTAACAAGGAAGCTAGACGGCAACTGAAGTAATTATATGGTGGTATTTTACTCAAGGGAACTATGAAGTCAGAGTACAATTTCTTCGATGAATCCTTGTTTTTTAAATGCGGAATTCTGGTTCAGGATATGGGTTTGTTTCTTTCTTCGAAGTTGCATGATAAATGTGAATTTTTTTCGATACCTAATTGGGTACTCTTCTTTTTCTTTTGCGACTTCAAGGTGGGTTCTAACAAGCAAGGATTTTTATTGATTTGTAAGGATCAATATTTTACCTTGATATCGTCATAAGAAGGGAGATACTCATCGGAATTTGGCATCGCTTAATGAAAATGGAGCCTGCAATGTTTTTTATGAATTTGAGAATGGGATATATCGAAACGTATAATTCCGCTTCGTTGAATGTATACAGATTAAAAAGTTTTCTAATTTGTTTATCATATTCTCACATTTTTTGCGCGAGTTCAATAGCAATATAGTTTTATTCAAATATCTGTAAAATTTATTTTTAAACCGAACATTTTCTTAAAATATTATATTGAACCGTGGGTAAAAACGACAACTTTCGAATTAAATATCTTAGGGTAGATATATTTTATATTTCATCGAAAAATAATAGCAATGTATATAATAATGAACAAAATATATTAAATATAATACCTCAAAAGTACTACGAACAAAATCTATATATATATAAAAGAAAATCGTGTTAGTTACTCCACTTATAACTCAAGTACGCTTTTACCGATTTGGCTCAAAATTGGTGGGGAGGTAGCTTAGAACCAGGAGACGGACATAGGATACTTTTTTGTGTTATACAGGGTGTTTTTCTTTTAACGTCAATTAAAACTTGCTGTTTTTCCTGCCATAATCGTACAATTTTAGTCATGTGTGTTTAAAAATAAACTTTCGAGGCATACACCATTGAAAATAAAGCATTACTATACAGGGTGTCCTTTTTCTCATGGCACAATTGTACGTGATTGAAGTGATTTGTGTCACAAACAAAGCATTAACTAAATAGGTACCTTGGATGGATTCTCATATTGTATTCGTCCGAAATCTCCATACAGGGTGTTCTTCTTTTAACGTCAATTGCAACTTGCTGTTTTCCATGCCACAATCGTACAATTTCATTCATTTGTGTTAAAAAATAAACTTTAGAGGGATACATCATTGAAAATAAATCATTACTGTACGGGGCGTTTTTTTTTCTAATTGCACAATTGTACGCGATTGAAGTGATTTGTACCAATAAAATTAGATAAAAATATAGTGTATTTACTCATATACTTCAAATTGAAATTCCTAAACAACGATTTGTGGGTTGGATCCTTTATGCTTAACTACATCCAATTAACGTTCAATTATTGAGACATAAAGGGATTGTATAGAAACGGTGAATATAAACTATCTATATTTTATGACAATCGTGTATAATTAAATCTAAAATCTGCTTATTTATTGCCTCTAAGGCGGAACAGAGTTCGCTGGGTCAGCTAGTTACATATAAAAAATTGGTTCAAGCCCTGTGGACAGTAGCTTTCTGGCGCTCTTGTTCGAACAGACAAATTATATCTCCGAAAATATTGGTTTCTCAGAGTTGAGAATTATATCAATGTATTCTTATGATAGAACTGCTTTATAAAGGAAATTCAAATCAAATAATCGTTTATTTATCAAGATTAAATGAGCAATCTGAGAATGAGAACTGTACCATGGAAGAAATCAAATTAAAATAGCTGAAAGGAATCTGACTCTCTCTTATAGAACAGGATGACATGTACGAGTATGACCACTCCGACAGTATTGGTTTCTCAGAGTTGGGAATTAAATGGATTCTTATGAAAGAACTTTATCTTAGCAGAAATTGAATTTAAACATCATAGAAGAATTTAAATTCAACAAGAGTGCCAAAAATTGTCAATCCAAAAGCAATAGTCGAATTCTACCCAACAACGAACTCATCCGAGATATTCATTCCTCAATTATTCTTTGATGAACGATAATATATATCTTTCCTCAAATCCACTCCAATACACCAATATTCCAGTTTTGTTTTTAGTGGAGATATTCTGAACCTTTCCCATCATCATATGGATTGACCATCGGCATGAAAATATCAACCAACAAAAAGTATGATATTATATTATAATTCTCATATTTCTACGATTGCTGGAAAGAATGAATTAGACAACGTCATGTCGGAAAATAAGGTGACATTATAACAATTCATAGAATACCCACAGAATAATTATATCAATCTGTGAAAACATAGAAATACGATTTATATTGAAATTTTGAAAAATCATATCTCCGAAAGTATTAGCTTGTTAGAGTTAAAAACTATATCAATGGATTCTTATGCTAAAACTGCATATTGAAAAAAATTCAATTTGGAATTTGTTGTGTAAAAAAAAATTTTTTTATGTTACTCCAAAACCATCTGTCCGATTTCGCCCAATAACGAACTTAGCCGAGAGATTTATCTCCCATACCTACTCTGAAAATTTCAACTGTCTAGCTCATTCCGTTCGAGAGTAATCGTGCCTACGGCCGGCCGGACAGAATGAATTTCGACCACGGATTCTTGATCAGTGAGTCGAACCAAATCGTTTAAGACCATTTTCATCGAAAAATTCGAAAATTACAGACATTTGGGCAAATTGATAAGCACTCAGTTCCGAGGAACTAGAGCGCCAAAAACAGAGACATCATGGGAATGATATCAAACACATTCAAACCTAAAATATGAAAATCAGCAAGGATAGATATTCATGAAAAGAGATACGTTACTATAAGAAGTAATAAGAACAGTTAACAAGTTAAAATAAAAATGTGGGAATTTTTTTTTAATTTAAGATAAAATATTTCACAGATAGTCACAAGAGTTGATATATTGTAAAATATATTGATCTCTGTGTAGACCTTCTCTAATTTTTCGAATAAAAACTTCGTAAAAAAAATGTATTAAACCAAAAACGAGAGTCTCGGGTTGAGCTGTATGTGGTCTCGGTATCTCCTATAATATTTTTCAAAACGTCTCGTATCGCTTTTCCGAGACGATAAAAATCTCACTCTCGCCTGAAGCCCTAAATATAATACCTCAAAAGTACTACGAACAAAACTATAAAAAAACAGAGACAGTAACATTAAGAAAAAAAATCAACTATGCAAATCAATTGCAATTCCAATAAGCGTTATCAGAACTCGAATTGAGATAATGAAACAAAAGAGTGGGAAAGCCCTGTGGACAGGAGCTTTGGCGCTCTTGTTCAAACTTTGACAAATCATCTCCGAAATTATTGGTTTCTCAAAGTTGGGAATGATATCAATGAATTCTTATAATAGAACTGCATCATATACAAATATGATACAACTGCATCATGGAAGAAATTAAATTCAAACAAGAGCGCCAAAAACCACGAACTTAGCCGAGATATTCATTCCTCAAATCCACTCTGAAAATTTTATTATATCAATTGAAACGTAGCCTATATTTGTGTTTTGTTTTTAGTGGAGCTTTTCTTAGCCCATTCTGATAAACCTACTAAATTATATATTTCCATCATCATATGGATTATCCACGGTCATTAAAATATCACCAAAAAGTATAATATTATATTATCATCCTCATAATTCTACGATAGCTGAAATGAATTTGACTCTTCTTTATAGGAAAACAAGATGACATGTACGAGTATGAACACAGATCATATAATAATTATTCATAGATAGAATAATTATAGCATTCTGTGATGACATAGAAGTACGATCTATTATTGAAATTTTGAAGAATCAAATCTCTGAAATTGTTAGCTTGTTAGCGTTGAAAATAATATCAATGGATTTTTATGGTGAAATGCAACTTTAAAAAAATTGAATATGAAATTTGTAAAAAAAATATATGTTTTTTCGTTACTCCGAAACCATCAGGCCGATTCAGCCCAATAACGAACTCAACCAAGATATTTATCTCCCAAACCTACTCCGAAAATTTCAACTTCCTAGCTGATTCTGTTCGAGTGTTATTGTAGTAACAATAAATGATAAATAATAAATAAAAATTTTTGAATTTTTCACTTTGCGACAATCCGATCAATACAACACTTCGAAAGCATATAGAGGTCATGATTCTACAATTTGAAGCTAAATTTCAGATCGATCGAGTGATCGGTTCCGGAAATATTCATAAAAAATGTTTTTACTAAAAACGGCCATAACTCCGAAACCGCTTGGTGGATTTCGCCCGTTAACGAACTTGTCTGAGATGTTTATGCTCCAAACCTACCCTGCAAATGTCCATCCTCTAATTCCTTTCTTTTGAAAGTTATCGTGCCGGCCGGACAGAATTGATTTCGACCACGAATTCTTGATCGGTGAGTCGAACCAAATCATTTAAAACCATTTTCATCAAAAAATTCGAAAATTACAGACATTTGGGTAAATTGATAAGCACTCTGTTTCGAAGAACAAGATCGCCAAAAAATATATCAAAATTCCTACGACAATTATAACTTATATATATACAGGGTGAGTCTTTAAGTTGTACATTAATTGTAACCATAGATTCTTATCAGCAAATGAAATATTTTTTTCATTTTTCCAAATTCAGCTCAGGTAAGAAGATACATGCTGTTGAAATTTAGAAAAAAAATCAGTTTTTATTTTATAGCTTTGACATATATCCTTTTCCCAAATAAAATGAATGTTGTTGTGAAGTTTTCTATAATTATGATACATATTTTCCAAATATTAGTTTTTTTCCTACTTGTTCTGGTTTTCTGGTTATAGACTCGTAGATTCATAAAACTAAAATAAATTTAGCACAAAGAAAGCAGATAAAGTTTTTTTTGAGTCATTTCGGGAATATTCAATTGTTTTAGAACATTGAATTATTCTTCATCATTTCTCCTTAAATGCACCGATTTCTAGATATTATTCATTGAATGCTATCAAATGGAAAACTCCGGAAGTTTTACTACTTTTATGAATGCGCCCCTGAGCGCTGGAATCACGTATCAAGCTGTAGACGTCATCGTACTTTTTTCTCGACCACCATTAATGTCATAGATAATGTATATGAAGGAGTGTATTAACACATTGTGCTTATAACTTTTTACCTGAGCCGAATTTGGAAAAATAGTAAAGGAGAAAAGTATTTCATTTGAGGAGAGGAATCTATGGTTAAAATTAATGTACAACTTTAAAACTCACCCTGTATATCATGATATTTTCAATTATGGACTATCCGATATACCGATAAATTTCCGACCATTTTCAATATCCCTACGAAGAAAAAATATATAAACAAGAGCGTCAACAATGTGGAAAAGCTCCGTGGATAGGAGCTTCGGTGCTCTTGTTCAAACTTTGACAAATCATATGTCCGAACGTATTGGTTTCTCAGATTTGGGAATGATATCAATGGATTTTTATGATAGAACTGCATCGTAAAAGAAATTAAATTCAAACATCATACAAGAAATTAAATTCAACAAGAGTACCTACCCAAAATTATTAATCCGAAACCACCAGACCGATTCTACCCAATAACGAACTTATCCGAGATATTGATTCCTCCAATCTACTATGAAAATAATTATATTACGGCCGGTTTCATAATAAATTTTAAAGTTCTTTTAAATTTAAAGCATCCTTTAGTTGGATATTTTGAACCAAAATGTCACTTTGAAGGATACTTTAAATTTAAAGGAACTTTAAAATTTATTATGAAACCGGCCGTTATATCAATTGAAATTTAGCCAATTATTCCAGTTTTCTTTTTACTGTAGAGATTCTGAACCCAATTTGTTTAACTTACCAAAGAATATATTTCTATCATCAAATGGTTTATCCAAGAGCTTTATACGATAGCTGAGGTTATTTCATTGTTCATTTTGCATTCAATCATACTTTTTGACATGTATCTTATCTGTAGATAAGATGACATGTATGAACACAGATCATGATATTCATAGATATTGAAAGTTTGAAAAATCATATTTCCGAAAGTGTTGATTTGTTAGAGTTGAGAATGATATCAATGGATTCTTATGATAAAACTCCATCTTAAAAAAAATTGAATTTGAAAGTTGTAATATAAAAAAATTTCTTTTTTCGTTACTCCGCAACCATTAGGCCGATTTTGCCCAATAATGAACTCAACCGAGATATTTATCTTCCAAACCTATTAAGGAAATTTCAACTGTCTAGCTCTTTCCGTTGGAGAGTTATTGTGTCTACGGCCGAACAGAATCGATTTTGACCAAGGATTCTTGATCAGTGAACCAAATCGTTTAATGCCATTTTCATCCAAAAATTCGAAAATTACAGACATTTTGGCAAATGGATTGAAGTATTTTATCGGATTAAAATTTTCGAGTCCAAACTTCCCAAATAATCTTCTTTCATATCTTTGAGATATTGTTTTCAATTCATTGAAACTAAACTACAATTGCATGTGTATACGATAAATGCAGTTGTCCTACTTTTTTGGCGCTCTTGTTCGTCGGAACAGAGTGCCTAACTATCTGTAATTTTCGATTTTTTTTATGGATATGGTATTAATCGATTTGGTTCAACTCACTGATCAAGAATCCGTGGTCAGAATTGATTCTGTCCGGCCGTTAACACGATAAATCTCGAACGGAATGAGCTAGATAGTTGAAATTTTCAGAGTAGGTCTGGGAGATAAATATCTCGGTTAAGTTCGTTATTGGCCAAAATCGGCCAAGTGGTTTCGGAGTAATAAAAAAAACATCTTTTTTTACATTATAAATTCCAAACTCAATTTTTTTAAGATGCAGTTTCATAATAAGAATCCATTGATATCATTCTTAACTCTAACAAACTAATACTTTCGGAGATATGATTTTTCAAAAGTTCATTAATTATTCTCAATAATTCTATATGATTTAATAGACCTACGTTTTGAATTCAATTACGAAAATTCTTGAAAACTGACGCACAGATGCCAAATTGATAAAGTGGGAAAGCCCTGTGGAGAGGAGCTTTGGCGCTCTTGTTCAAACTTTGACAAATAATAACTCCGGAAGTGTTGTTTTTTTAGAGTGGGGAATGATATCAATGGATTCTTATTTAATTTATTTCATTTCATGATGCAGTTCTATCATAAGAATCCATTGATATAATTCCCAACTCTGAGAAACTACTTTTGGAGGTATGATTTGTCAAAGTTTGAACTAGAGCGCCAAAGCTCCTGTCCACAGGGCTTTCCCACATTTTCTACTCCCATGTTAGTAAACGTCAAAAATCGCTCTGTCGAATTTGATGCTTGTAGGTGTCGTAAATAATAAAGAGCACGTAATGAGATCTCATAACATACAAGTGCGTTTCGATAAGAAAACTTAAATTTCTTGGTTTAATTAAATTGCATCCTAATTTTTGGGCGCATGTTCTAGGGGAACATCGTCCTATCATTTCGTCCAAATGTCTGTAATTTTCGAATTTCGAGCTGAAAATTGGCTAATAGACTAATTCGGACTCCCTGATCACGAATCCGGTGTCAGATTTTTGGGTGCCGTCCGGCCGGCCGGCCGGCCGTACTTCCGGCCGTAGGCACGATAACAGGAGCACCGAAGGTCCTATCGACTTCAAACTTTCAGGGTAGGTTTCTGATCAAAATGCGACGGTTAAGTTCGTTAACGGGCAAAATCGGCCGGACGGTTTAGGAGTTATAGACATTTAAAATTTTGAGGTTATTTCCCTGATATTTCAGGAACTAAAGAAGATGTTGAATCGAAACTTGGTAGTCAGTTCGAGGATATAAACGCGCAACTTTTGGCAAAATTCTGTTATGATCGAAATGTTGGTAATTTTTAAAAAAATATTTCTTTTAATTTTTTCGAAAAAAAAATTTTTTTTTCGTGAACTATTCATCAGATTGCAACAAAAACTTGTACTAACGTCAATTGTAGTATTTTGCATCATTGTGCAAAATTTTGGCTCGCTACGATTTCAATTTCTGGAGATATAAGACAAAATGTGTCAAATTTCCTGGGTCTCTCTCAGTATTTTCATCGATTATTCTATGAACTCTTTGAATTCCACCGAAAACAAATTCAAAGACATAAACATAAAGAATCAAGTCATAGTTTAGACGTCGAAAGAAGGACGATGTTGATCGACTTGAAAAGGTACCTATTTCAAGAAATGCAATAATGAAATGCTTAATTTATGGATATAATATTATCTAAGTATTGTTGGGATCGGGCAGTTGGAAAATTTTTTAATAAAAAAATTTGTACCGACGTTAAATCAAGCATTCTACACGAGTGTGCAAAATTTCAGTTCGATACGATCTCAATTCCAGAAGATATTGCTTAAAATTCACATTCCAGCGTGTTTTGACGTTCTATGGTCACAGAAAATCGTCACAAAAATCTATTTACCTCATTTGACGGCTGTTTGTCAAATCAATTAATTCCAATAATTGATGTCAGATTTCCTACATACCAAGTTCAAACACATTTTATTATATGGAAAACACTTATTATGATCACGTTCTACAGGAATTGATACTAAATAGAAGCTAGATGAAGATTATTGTATTGGCAAATTTGAGTTCCAGAATAATATTAAGGTATTCAACATGATACTGCTTTTTTTCTTTACTGGTCAGTACGGGCCACAAGGAAGATGAACATGCGCCCAATAGCTCCTGTCCACAGGGCTTGAACCAATTTTTATCTAAGCTGTAGGTACTTCATTTGGTCTATTTACATACATTCAGTATTCAGTCGATTGAAAAACATAAATTTTTTCAGTATTAGCATTAGCGTGACTCATTTTGGATTAAAAGAGTGGCCCCAAATGTCGGCAACACATTATACAGTTCTCATAAATTAAGTGACGTTTTCTTAGTACACTATGAAAATAAAACTCATGTCATTTATGTTATTAATTTCTACAACAAGTATTCAAACATTTTCTCGAACGAATATGTTTATTACTAGTGAAAGTGATGAAATTATGGGCGTATATATCGCACTATAGTACGATACACGAGTTGTAAGCCCATTAGGCACTCGTGAAATTTACGCACTCGCAGCTTCGCGGCTTCGTGCGGGATACTTACAACTCTTGTTAAGTAATATACTATTATGAAATGTTTATTTACTAGTTGCACTAAAGCACGGGATGTGAACGACAAAGAAATCGATATGTTTTCGCAGGATTGGTTGCGCCAATGAAAGAAGTGGGGTATGAAAATTGATCAATAATCAGGGGCGGCTGGTCAGACTAAACAATTAATTTGTATACTTCATATTCGTGCTTTTGTCTTTAAACTGAATTCAATTAAAACATTCTTACCTAGCGAACATCTATATTTCACAATAATTACATTTGTGTTAAGCGTGCGCATAGACAAGGTATACTATGAGCGTCCGCACTATGCTGGGCTGAATCTCGAAAGCCCAAGCGAAATCGCCAGTTACCATGGAAACGGCAAACGTCTCCACTCAGAGTCCGCTAGTCCCAGGCCGTTCTCTGTGATGATTCGGACGTACAAATAGGAGCTCAGAGAGGAATTAATAGATAGGCTTAGTAGTAGTATACCTTGTTTATGGTTGCACTGAATAGATAGGTATTGTTTCGTGTTATAAAGTGCGTTGAGGATTTAAGGACTGGCACTGAGGGTGTGTGATCTAACGAAATTAAACTTCAGTTCTGTAGGTTCGACGGACGAGGTAAATATTAAAAATTGGTTCAAGCCCTGTGAACAGGAGCTTTGGCGCTCTTGTTCAAAATTTGACAAATCATATCTCCGAAATTATCAGTCTCTGGGAATTATATAAATAGATTCTCACTATGGAACTAACTGCATCATGAAAGAAATTAAACTGAAACAGACCGATTCTCCCCAATTACGAACTTATCCGAGATATTCATTCCTCAAATCTACTCTGAAAATTATATTATGTCAATTAAATCTTAGACAATATTGCAGTTTTGTTTTTACTGGAGATATTCTGAACCCAATTTGATTATGTATCTTACCAAAGAATATATTTCCATCATCATATGGATTATCCACGGGCATTATATTATCACCTTAAAGGTATAATATTATATTATCCTCATAATTCTACGATAGCTGAGGTTATTTCATTGGTCATTTTGCATTCAATCATACTTTGTTTTATAGAACATGAGATTTATTTTATATGAAGATTATCGAACCAGGAATAATTTTGACATTTATCTCTCATAGTAAAATAAGATGACATGTAAGAACACAGATTTTATAATAATTCATAGATAAAAAATTAATACAGCATTCTGTGAAAACGTAGAGGTGCGATTCATTATTGAAATTTCGAAAAATCATATCTCCGAAATTATTAGCTTGTTAGAGTTGAAATTGATATCAATGAATTTTTATGGTAAAACTGCATTTTAAAAAAATTTAATTTGAAATTTGTAATGTAAAAAAAATGTTTTTTTCGTTACTCTGAAACCATCAGTCTGATTTTACCCAGTAACGAACTTAGCCAATATATTTATTTCCCAAACCTACTCTGAAAATTTCAACTGCCTAGCTCATTATGTTTGAGAGTTACTGTAGAAACAAAATTAGAAAATTTAAAAATTCTTTTTTACACTTTACGGCAACTTGATCGATACAAAAATTCGCATATATATATACCTACTCTGAAAATTTCAACTGTCTAGCCCATTCCGTTCGAGAGTTATCGTGTTAACGGCCGGATGAACCGCTGGAAGGACGGACGGCCGGACAGAATCGATTTCGACCACGGATTCTTGATCAGTGAGTCGAACCAAATCGTTTAAGACCATTTTCATCGAAAAATTCGAAAATTACAGACATTTGGGCAAATTGATAAGCACTCTGTTCAGAGGAACAAGAGCGCCAAAAAGTGGCAAATAAGTCACATACCTCTACAGGGCCAACTGCACTTACGTTTTCAAACGTGATGTTTCTGGGGATAAACATCCCCGACTTTCGTTTGCTAGACATATACTTCCAGAAACCTTTTTCTGCATTGGTACATATTAACAATTTCTGGTTCGACATTACGTAAATAGTCTGTGTAATCTCTATATATCAAGTCCTTAGAAGATCTTCTCAAAATTGAATAGTTTATATAATCAGACCTGTTATGGAATTTTTGTTTATTTTTTTGTGGTGATACAACTTCTATTTAATACATTTGATGGCGTATTCTTAGAAATATTTGGTTTATTTTGTATATTCAACTTAAATATGGGAACATGTTTCTTATTCAAATCGTTAATCTTGCCACAAAAAACCTTAACGGCGTTACCCACGCTGAGACGCTCGAATTATCCCACCCAATTGGAACTTATAAGTTCTCTGTTGATTGAATCATAGTCCGCTTTTTTGTTCTTAATAAATTTTAAGGAACTACGGAGAGGCTGGTACCTCTGATAAATTGAAGTTGAACTCTAGAGGGCAGGATGATGTTTGTCTTCAGCCACTAGAGGATCGTCTGATCTTACCAAATTATCAATGTAGTTTTCGTTGCAAAAAATCAAATCTAAAGTTTTATCATTTGAGTTTCTCGTTGAATTGAACTGGGTGAAGCCATACAGTGAAAACAAATCAACAAGTTCCGCCGATTAATCACCCTCATTAATGTGAATCGAATTGTGTGAATCCACAGAGTCAAGCCATTCAACACATGAAAGGTTAAAATAGCCTACGATTATTATAGTATTACTAGCTGGCCCGGCAGACTTCGTACTGCCTCCTCAACGCCTGCCCAACGCCATCGCCAACGCCAACTCCAAATCCAAATCCAACTCTAACTCCAACTCCATCTCCAACTACGACTCCGACTCCTACTCCGACTCCGACTCCGACTCCGACTCCGACTCCGACTCCGACTCCGACTCCGACTCCGACTCCGACTCCGACTCCGACTCCGACTCCGACTCCGACTCCGACTCCGACTCCGACTCCGACTCCGACTCCGACTCCGACTCCGACTCCGACTCCGACTCCGACTCCGACTCCGACTCCGACTCCGACTCCGACTCCGACTCCGACTCCGACTCCGACTCCGACTCCGACTCCGACTCCGACTCCGACTCCGACTCCGACTCCGACTCCGACTCCGACTCCGACTCCGACTCCGACTCCGACTCCGACTCCGACTCCGACTCCGACTCCGACTCCGACTCCGACTCCGACTCCGACTCCGACTGCGACTGCGACTCCGACTCCGACGACTCCGACTCCGACTCCGACTCCGACTCCGACTCCGACTCCGACTCCGACCCCGACTCCGACTCCGACTCCGACTCCGACTCCGACTCCGACACCGACTCCGACTCCGACTCCGACTCCGACTCCGACTCCGACTCCGACTTCGACTCCATTTCCACCTCCATCTCCATTTCCACCTCCATCTCTATTTCCACCTCCATCTCCATTTCCACCTCCATCTCCACCTCCAACTCCAATCCAACTACAACTACTACAACTCCAACTACAACGCCAACTCCATAACCAATGCCAACCACAATACCTACTCCAACTTCAACTCCAACCCCAACGCCAACTTCAACGCCAACTCAAACTCCAACGCCAAAAACATTTTCCAGTAGACCAAATTGTAAATCTAAACCATTCTCGAATCTCCACGAACACACACAAAAAATTTCATCAAAATCGGTCCAGTCGTTTAGGAGGAGTTCAGTCACATACACACGCACACAAGAAATATATATATTAAGATTTTGTAAGATTTGTTGGTAGCATTCAATATTGTTCAGAAAATTATTATAAGAAAATCTATGACTAGGTGAAAGATAGACACACACTATGTAAACGATCCTGTCACTTGATGTGATCGAAATCCACACGTCCTCTGCCATCGACTGAAGCTCCGGGTGATGAGTTGCTTCCAAAGATGAATCAACCGCGATCAAAACACCACCACCATCCGTTTTTAGGGACGTCGTGTCCTCGCGGTCACGAAGAAAAACTTGATATCCATCGTGAAACAGTTCACCAGAACAAACACCATCCTTTAGCCAAGTTTCCGACAAGCAAATGACATTGAAATCACCAGAAACCACATTATGAAAGAACTGCTCAGTTTTAGATCTCAGGTCTCTCGTATTTTGGTAGTAAAGTTTAATATTAGATGAACCCATGGAAACGGAGTATATCTTTGAGCTATTTGGGTATTTCCTCCGAATTCGATAGGTAGGTACTGAATATATTCATAACCAATATACGTTTAAATTTTGAGATATCAGAACAATTCGAGAGATGGAAATAATATTTCTCAAACTCAAAAATTCAGTGAAATCATGTGTGATAATAGGGAAATTCCTGGTTTGAGCAACATAGACAGTGATTGGGAATATCAAAAATACTACTTTATGTGATATCTCTGAGAGCTCACTATCAGAGGTGAATGAGAATTTCTAGGGCTTCACGCGAGAGCGATATTTTAGGCGCTCTAGTTCCTCGGAACTGAGTGCTTATCAATTTGCCCAAATGTCTGTAATTTTCGAATTTTTCGATGAAAATGGTCTTAAACGATTTGGTTCGACTCACTGATCAAGAATCCGTGGTCGAAATTCATTCTGTCCGCGGCCGGCCGGCCGTAGGCACGATAACTCTCGAACGGAATGAGCTAGACAGTTTAAATTTTCAGAGTAGTAGTAATTTAGCCGAGATAAATATCTCGGCTAAGTTTGTTATTGGGCACAATCGGACAGATGGTTTCGGAGTAACAAAAAAAAAATTTTTTTTTACAAGGCAAATTCCAAATTAAATTTTTTTCAATAAGCTGTTTTACCATAAGAATCCAATGATATCATTTTTAACTCTAACAAGCTAATACTTTCGGAGATATGATTTTTCAAAATTTCAATAATAAATCGTATTTCAACGTTGTCACAGAATGATATAATTCTATGTATGAATTGTCATAATGTCAAATGATGTTCCTGAGACATGACATTATCTAATCAATCGAAGAATTGTGAGCGAAGTAAGAAAAATCTCAGTTGCTCCGAAATTAGGTTTTCTCAGAAAATTCTTACATTTTGGAACGGAACATGAAGTAAGAGATCTGAGAGTAGTGAGACTGCTTTTCATCCATAGACATAGATATAACTCTCGAACGGAATGAGGTAGGTAGTTGAAATTTTCAGAGTAGTTTAGGGAGATGAAAATCTCGGTCAAGTTCGTTATTGGGCAAAATTGGCCAGATTTAATTTGATTTCTTCCATGGTGCAGTTCTCACACTCATGATTGCTCATTTAATCTTGATAAATAAACTATTATTTGAATTGAATTTCCTTTAGGATGCAGTAGTATCATATGAATACATTGATATAATTCCCAACTCTGAGAAACCAATACTTTCGGAGATATAATTTGTCTGTTTGAAATAGAGCGCCAGAAAGCTCCTGTCCACAGGGCTTGAACCCATTTTAATTCTCGTCTCGTCTCGTTCTCGTCTCGTAAAAGCGAGACGAGACGAGACGAGGCGTTTTCAAAAATATTATAGGCGATACCGAGACCACATACAGCGCAACACGAGAGTCTCGTTTTTGGTCTCGTTCAATTTTTTGTATGAAGTTTTATATACGACTCGACTTTTTTCAGCACCCACAGACAACAATATAACATAAAGTGTTTCCACTATAATTACCAATATATTGTGTCTATATTATGAATCGATCGTTCTAGAACTACACGATTATTTAGAAGGTTATTAATTCGTTTTGACCTTGCCATAATTGAGATTATTTTTCAAGAAAAAATAGAATTTACAACCATAAAAACGGATGCCATTATGAATTCAATACTTAACGGACAACTTTTATTGCCCATAAATCCCAATGCTTTGATAATTTCGTCTCTAGCTGAACATCTGGAGAAATTTATTCTCTTGTGCTCCTTGTAGTGAAGATGTGAACAATTATTGTATACATCTGTGGAACTACGTATAATAAAACTAGTAAAGAAATGAAGCTATTCAATGTTTCGAAAAGTGTTGTGAGGAATACGCCAAGAACACCCTCAATGATCTACCCACTGGGAAGGTATTCTTTGAAAACTATACCAAATTCTTCAATTCTATTAAAAAATGTATCGACATCGATAGCCTATTCAAAACATCAACAAAACTTTAGGAAAATTGGAAAGCTGGGTTTGAAGAATATTTGCTGTTAGAAAGAGCAAATAGGAATCAAAATATTTTACAGT
The DNA here is from genome assembly GCA_937662695.2 of Halyzia sedecimguttata. Taxonomy (NCBI): domain Eukaryota; kingdom Metazoa; phylum Arthropoda; class Insecta; order Coleoptera; family Coccinellidae; genus Halyzia; species Halyzia sedecimguttata. The sequence goes on from OW569411.2 coordinate 69,381,974, forward strand.
GGTGGAGAGTGATGAAAAAGTTCTTCCTACACTTTCCAAGATGGCCGATGATTTATTAATGGCTGCATCCTTACTTCTTGAAAGGTTATTTTCCACAGCAGGTATGATCATGTCAAAAACACGTACATCAGTGAAAAATTATGTGATGCAAGCGTGATTATGTTTGAATTCTTGGTCATCGCGTGATTTAAAGTTGAAATTATCAGTGTTTAAAATGAAAAATAATATGTACATGTACGAATATTTTTGTATAAGAGCGTAATAAATAGCTTTACAAAATTATTCATTATTGTATACCATTTTGTTTGTATATTATAATATTTATTATCGTTATTCAGAATTAAGCGAGACGAGACGAGACAACTGATAACGTGACGAGAACGAGACTTAAACGAGACTTAAATTTTTGGGAATTGGCGAGAGCGAGACGAGATTTTTTATACTCTCGTCTCGTGTGAAGCCCTAAGAATTTCCCAAGTCGATCGCCATAGGCACTATAGGCAGTGATTTAGACTATCACAAATATGTCTTCATGCGAGATCGCATGGATCTCACTATGAGATGTAAATGCGATTATCACCATTTGGTACACAATGAGAGAATTTCCACGTGGGATATCGCTGAGACCTCGCTGAGCTCATCCTAGGTGGCGGGCATTTGGACGAGAAATAGAGCTCTCTTCAACATCCCAGAGGGGTAACAAAAGTCTTAACATTCTGGATTCTTAACCGGCTGAACTAGTCAACACTATAAAGCGTCGAAAACAATACTTCGGACATATTATGAGACATCCAGAAAAGCACGCCCTGCTGCTACTAATAATTCATGGAATAATATAGGGTAATCGGATGCTAGGCAGCAGGAGCACTTCATGGCTGAAAAATCTTAGAGCGTGGTCCGGCAAATCGACAGCACAATACAGTCTGGAAAAGCCAACTGCAATAAATTCATTATCTTGGTTAATGCACATAGGTATTTATGGAAAATCCTGACACACGTCAAGTTCAAATTTTAAATTGGTATTCTTCTTCGTAAGAATGCGAACCCTACCTTCAATCCCCTTCGAAGGACAGGTACAAACCCTAATTTTTCAAACAGGAAGTATGGGCTTGCGATACATCGTTTAAAATGTTGCGTCATTCTCTATTCATAAATGTTATCACTGTCATGTTTTTTGCAAAACTCAAAATAGAAAAAAATAAAATCACGTACCTAGTTACCGAAATTCATTATACTATTCCCTCGAATAATCCCAAATCTTATTACAGTAATACTTAACTTATTTGCCTTCAAGGTTTGAAAAAAAACATAACATTGTGTTTACAAGATGGTACCATGAAAACTACGTAAAACACTTTCTGTGGCAATGTTAGTTTCTTTAGAACGCCATCTCAAATTGTTTTGTGTTGTTAAGTTGTAGTTCATAAATGATTTAATTTGTGTTTGAATTTCAATTTCAATTTCTAATAATGGTTCGATTAACGGAAATGCACAAAATAACAATTTTACAAATGATGGGTTACGGAGATAACACCCGAACACAAAAAGAAGTAAGTTGCTTCTTTCATGAGAAACTTCTGAATTTGCCGCCTATAAACCAAGGGACAATAGGTAAGTAAGAGCAGTTTTGCGAGTTTGGCCATGTAAGGCAGATTAAAGAAGCAGCTGCTAATACACTGTGTGAGGAAGTGAAATGAGATGTGATGCTTGACTTTGAAGAAAATCCACATAAATCGAGTAGAGATAGATGTCTCCACAATATTCAATGTCGGCCATACATCTATTCTAAACATAGTAAAACAAAATAAATTGCATCCCTATTAAATAATACCTACTGAGCTCTTGGAAGATTCTTTTGATAGGAGAACTTATTTTTGTGAACAAATGATGGACATGTTGGAATATCAATATTATCCAATTAGAAGATGTGTTTTATTCTGATGAGTGCACTTTTTCTCTCAACGGCCATCCTAATCGTCAAAGTGGCCGCTACTACCAAAAATCCCCACTGGATGAGAGTGTAACACACGCAATTTCCTCAAAAGGTTGATGTTTGGGCAGGAAATATTCGAAACCATATTATAGGCCCCTTTTTCATTGAGGACAATTTGAATGGCGATAAATATTTTATTTGTTTCTCATTTGTAAACGTCAGTTTCCAAAAACACAATATTAATCAAGAAAGTTTATTTTATCAAGTCACTCCGCCGTATTCACAAAGCATTGTTAAGTGTTTGAATGTCCGTTAAGTCCTAACTGAGGTCCTCAGTTAAGGATAAATTTGAATCGCAACCTCAGTTAACATATTTAACGGTGGTGAAACAGGCCTGTTTAGCCACCTTTATTCCTTATTGTCCCTTATTATCCCCAATTTATCCTTAACTGAGGACCTCAGTTAGGACTTAACGGAGATTGAATGCTTTGTGAATACGGCGGATAAACTTGTAAAACTGACAGTTAACTTGCAAAATTTTTACAAGTTAGTAGTATTATTTACATTAGAAAATTTTGTTTTATCGTCATATATGTTGAAAATCATGGTACAATTGTTATTTCCAGTAACACAGATTTTTGATGATGAAAGAGTTGATACTGATGATGATGAACCATCTGTTGACTCAGAAACTGCTGCACTCGAGGACTGCAGAACATTTGTACTCTCCTTACTACCAAATAATTTGCTAGACATTTCGATTTTTTTGTTGGCCGAATCATCGACATAACTCATCGCAATTTCGGTGCTCTTCCACCCTCCTGCACGCTTTAGTGCTAAAATATCTCCACCCGAATCCGCAACCATAGTGGCTCCAGTTCTGCGAAAAGAGTGGCCGGTGTATAACTCTGGGTCTTTTAAACCTAAATATTTCGCTATTTGCTTTGGGACACCACCAATAGTGTGCTGGCCAGCATTAAGGGAAATACACTTTCCATGTCAGTATGTCAAAAAAAATCTTAGGCTTTCTGTTCCAGGAGGCCGAAGATTTACATATTTTCTGTATATCATGCAGGGCTTGAAGCTGCAGCCATTATCGGTTATGGTGAATCTTCTTGTTGTTAAATTTTTTGTTTGCCGCAATGTCACAATAACGTATTTTCCCATATCTTCTACATCATTCATGTTTAAGGAGAGAATTTCGTCACATTGACAACATCCAAAAATCCCAAATATTGTTACAATTTTCGCCAGCAACCACTGGTCATCAGCAGCATGTAAAAGAAATAGTTCAGCCTCTTCTTTACTTAATACCTTGGCCTTTTTTGGCGTATAACACCCATTTTTTCGTTTCAGAAACGCTATTACCTTTTTAAATCTGCAAATGACAACTAAACGTCATATTTTTCAATAAATTTTTTAAGGAAAAAAAAATCCCCTTCGAAGGACAGGTACAAACCCTAATTTTTCAAACAGGAAGTATGGGCTTGCGATACATCGTTTAAAATGTTGCGTCATTCTCTATTCATAAATGTTATCACTGTCATGTTTTTTGCAAAACTCAAAATAGAAAAAAATAAAATCACGTAGTTACCGAAATTCATTATACTATTCCCTCGAATAATCCCAAATCTTATTACAGTAATACTTAACTTATTTGCCTTCAAGGTTTGAAAAAAAACATAACATTGTGTTTACAAGATGGTACCATGAAAACTACGTAAAACACTTTCTGTGGCAATGTTAGTTTCTTTAGAACGCCATCTCAAATTGTTTTGTGTTGTTAAGTTGTAGTTCATAAATGATTTAATTTGTGTTTGAATTTCAATTTCAATTTCTAATAATGGTTCGATTAACGGAAATGCACAAAATAACAATTTTACAAATGATGGGTTACGGAGATAACACCCGAACACAAAAAGAAGTAAGTTGCTTCTTTCATGAGAAACTTCTGAATTTGCCGCCTATAAACCAAGGGACAATAGGTAAGTAAGAGCAGTTTTGCGAGTTTGGCCATGTAAGGCAGATTAAAGAAGCAGCTGCTAATACACTGTGTGAGGAAGTGAAATGAGATGTGATGCTTGACTTTGAAGAAAATCCACATAAATCGAGTAGAGATAGATGTCTCCACAATATTCAATGTCGGCCATACATCTATTCTAAACATAGTAAAACAAAATAAATTGCATCCCTATTAAATAATACCTACTGAGCTCTTGGAAGATTCTTTTGATAGGAGAACTTATTTTTGTGAACAAATGATGGACATGTTGGAATATCAATATTATCCAATTAGAAGATGTGTTTTATTCTGATGAGTGCACTTTTTCTCTCAACGGCCATCCTAATCGTCAAAGTGGCCGCTACTACCAAAAATCCCCACTGGATGAGAGTGTAACACACGCAATTTCCTCAAAAGGTTGATGTTTGGGCAGGAAATATTCGAAACCATATTATAGGCCCCTTTTTCATTGAGGACAATTTGAATGGCGATAAATATTTTATTTGTTTCTCATTTGTAAACGTCAGTTTCCAAAAACACAATATTAATCAAGAAAGTTTATTTTATCAAGTCACTCCGCCGTATTCACAAAGCATTGTTAAGTGTTTGAATGTCCGTTAAGTCCTAACTGAGGTCCTCAGTTAAGGATAAATTTGAATCGCAACCTCAGTTAACATATTTAACGGTGGTGAAACAGGCCTGTTTAGCCACCTTTATTCCTTATTGTCCCTTATTATCCCCAATTTATCCTTCTCAGTTAGGACTTAACGGAGATTGAATGCTTTGTGAATACGGCGGATAAACTTGTAAAACTGACAGTTAACTTGCAAAATTTTTACAAGTTAGTAGTATTATTTACATTAGAAAATTTTGTTTTATCGTCATATATGTTGAAAATCATGGTACAATTGTTATTTCCAGTAACACAGATTTTTGATGATGAAAGAGTTGATACTGATGATGATGAACCATCTGTTGACTCAGAAACTGCTGCACTCGAGGACTGCAGAACATTTGTACTCTCCTTACTACCAAATAATTTGCTAGACATTTCGATTTTTTTGTTGGCCGAATCATCGACATAACTCATCGCAATTTCGGTGCTCTTCCACCCTCCTGCACGCTTTAGTGCTAAAATATCTCCACCCGAATCCGCAACCATAGTGGCTCCAGTTCTGCGAAAAGAGTGGCCGGTGTATAACTCTGGGTCTTTTAAACCTAAATATTTCGCTATTTGCTTTGGGACACCACCAATAGTGTGCTGGCCAGCATTAAGGGAAATACACTTTCCATGTCAGTATGTCAAAAAAAATCTTAGGCTTTCTGTTCCAGGAGGCCGAAGATTTACATATTTTCTGTATATCATGCAGGGCTTGAAGCTGCAGCCATTATCGGTTATGGTGAATCTTCTTGTTGTTAAATTTTTTGTTTGCCGCAATGTCACAATAACGTATTTTCCCATATCTTCTACATCATTCATGTTTAAGGAGAGAATTTCGTCACATTGACAACATCCAAAAATCCCAAATATTGTTACAATTTTCGCCAGCAACCACTGGTCATCAGCAGCATGTAAAAGAAATAGTTCAGCCTCTTCTTTACTTAATACCTTGGCCTTTTTTGGCGTATAATACCCATTTTTTCGTTTCAGAAACGCTATTACCTTTTTAAATCTGCAAATGACAACTAAACGTCATATTTTTCAATAAATTTTTTAAGGAAAAAAAAATGGGTTCAAACCCTGTGGACAGGAGCTTTGGCGCGCTGTCCAAATTTATACCCAGAGCTGTCACCCATCCAGATACCGAACTCGCCTAAAGCTGATTAGCTCCAGAAAAAATGCAGAATACTTTGTATGAGAATTTAACAAAATGAGAAAGTGATAGTATTTCTCATGAGAAAGACTTTTTTGCATAGCTAACTATTTTCCACTCATTGTTTGTAAATTGCGAGACTGGTTCCAGAATCAATATGTTCATTGTTTGATAGTTGGTGATTAATATTTAAAGACATATACTTAATTTATGTTTATTAAATGTCTCTGTCATTCTTACATACTGTAATAATCTGATACAACAATGCTATGCGATATAGGTACAATAGGTATATGTCCATTGAGGTTAGACCATAGAATTATTATTATATTATTATGTTGAACACCTTCCCCTCAAAGGTTTAAACGCCCAGGAGTTTTAAAATTGTTCCACAACGGATTATATTGCTGTTTTATTTCTAGTCATTATCTCGGGTTCACTTAGAACATTACTAAAATTTGTCTTGTTCGAACTATTTCTACTCTTGTTTTCCTTTCAATCATTTGGTGATAATTGGTTTGGGTCTAATTCAGTTTCTAATGTATATTCATTACTACGGGGTCTGGTATATGACAATTTATCTGTTGAGTATTACGTCATAATAATTGACCATTTACTTGCTTTTTCACCCGATAAGAACTAGGTTCTTTTGCCTTTCCCAAGACAATAACCTTTTCCCAGAGTGTATCACTTGATGTTTTTATTACAACTTGATCCTCTTTCTTAAACTAAATATTTTTTTGAATTTGAGGTTGTAGCTTATTATTGGTGAAAGATCTCCGAGGTGTATACTTTGTAAGATTTGTACTAGTGATTCTACTAATCAGAGCCGTGTTATTGTAATTCATTACAAGGTCTCTAAAATCTAAATTTCCCTCAATAAGTCCTGGGATTGTGATAAACCATAAGGTAATACCAAATATCTATAAATACCAAATGGTGTCACACAGAAGAATTTGTAAGATGACCTGTGTAACTTCAAATCCTTAGATGAGTTAGATTTACGAACTAAAATCTGTGTTTATATTTCATTATATTTTCCTCTAGGAATTATGCTAATGTTCACACCTGTATCTAATTCAACATTGAAATTATTACGTTCATCATTGAATAAGTTCATCCCATGCTTTCCTACGCCTAATAATATATATAATAATATCTGGTTCATCAGAACTACCTTCATCTTTCTCGACATTCTTAACATTTTTAACATTACAAGATATAGTAATATGATTTAACATACCGCACTTCCTACACTTTTTACGAAGTGCGGGGCATTCACGTGCACTGAGATCGCCTTCATTTGAATTTTCCTTCTTCTGACCTTCTTGTCTACACTTGAAATTTTTCGTTTGTTTATTATACTTCCCTGCAGCTTTAATGTCCTCAATTCGCTCTGGAACTGGAAGTTCCGTTGCTTGCTCTGCTCGCTGGTTCTGCAAAATTCAATTGCTTTCTCCACTGTCAATTTTGGAACTCTCAGTAATGCCTCTCTGGTTACAGGATGATCTTATTATAACTATTTTGTCTTTCAGTGCTTTATCTTCTGCAGTTTGATTTGAGTCGGTTTCATTATAATTACATGTTCGTACTAGATACTTGCATTCAGTAAGGAAATGTTCACATTGTTCATTTTCTTTTTGCACCTTTTTCAAGTAATTATACCTTTCAAAGCACTCATTAACTCTTGGGTTGACATATTTCTCAATAGACTTCATAGTATATTCATCTTTGTTCAGTTCTATCTCTGGGATCACGAATGTGGACATAATTCTTGCAGCTTCTGTACCAATAATGTTTCTGAGTATGGACAACTTTATTGGATCCTGAACTTCGTGCTGTTCGATCGCTATTAAATAATAATCTATGAAGTGTGAAGGATGTTTTCAAAATTTTCCATTCCGTGGCAGCATATTGTCCCTATAAATCGAAATCTGTGGGTCGGCCCCGTGTATCCAGCCATGTTAGGTTATATAGGAATATTTGAATCTTGAAATCGATATTTATTTCATACCAAGTTATGGTATATTTCATAATCTACAAAAAATCTACAAAACTGATTTGTTTATCATGGCACATGTCAGACATGATGACATTAACTTGAACATATAGAATATAGACATACGATCACAGAACAGTAATAATAAAGATCTATGCAAACACGTTATGATTACATCCTTCTATAGCTTGTATCCTTTTTTTGACGTTTGTCAAAAATCAAACAAACTGTTGATTATTTATTTGGTCGAATATAAAAACAGTGGACCAATACACTGAGATCGTAGGAATATTTCGATATTTCCGTGATATCTTCACCAATATAGATCCGATCGAATTCAAATTCAGAACTTTAATGAGAAATAAGGTTTCGAAGGCTCTCGCAGAATTTCAACGATATCTGACTGATAGTTCCTGAGATCCAGAATTTTTTTTAATATATTTTTTTTAATTTTCCAGTAGCGTGATCCTCACATAATTTTGCATATGTTTTAGTGTCAGTATTTTTCACCTAACTGCCGCATTTTAATTCGGTCAGATCTGTATTCTTCGAGTAATTGGCAAAACAGAATTTCAGATGGCTATAACTCTGAAACCACACGGTGAATGTTACTCATTAACGAACTTAGCCTGCGCATTTGAACTCCAAACCTACTCTGAAAATTTCAACTCTCTAGCTTATTGCGTTCGAGCGTAATCGTGCCTACGGCAGAACGGATGCCTTTTTTCGCATTTGACATTTGGGCAAATTGATGAGCATTCTGTTCACAGAACAGCGCGCCAAAAATTGATGAGCATTCTGTTCACAGAACAGCGCGCCAACAAACCTGCGAACAGGGGCATTTTCTTTCATTTCCAAGCAGCTTTTCAGCATAGACCATTTTGCCCATAAAGTATTAGGGCTGAATCCAGCTGATAGTGGATTCAAGTAGACCAACAAAACATCTTCAGTTACCCCAATCACACTATTTTTGTTTTGCCACTTTTTGAAGTCGTCGTATTCTCGCTCGTACCTTGAAGCTGATTTTGCAGGTAATAAACTTGAAGCTACACTGCTGGCTGCCTCAATAATTTCTTTTGGTACATTCATTTTCGCTTTCGCCAAAACAAATGTAAAGAAAAATAAACAGACATGTTCATGGCAACGCTTCCATAGCTTACGACATTTGCGACAAATTATTGAGATTTTTTTGGAATTTATCTAACCATTTTACAAATGAGAAACAAATAAAATATAAAACAATACACGCAAGGAAACGGGTTTCACAGGCTCAAGGAGGTAACTGACTTGCCTCTGGCTCGTCAGTTATATCCTCCATTCTCCAGTAAAAACCCTCTTACCTTGCTAGTAACGTTATATACTATAGCACTAGTTCAGAATAATGTATTTTCAACTTTGGCAAATTTAAATCCAGATCAAGAGAATCCTCAAGTTCCTCGGAATACGATATGGTTCCAACAGGATGGAGCACCACCACATTACCAACGCAATGTCCAGCAGTACATCGAGGCAATATTTACAAATCGGTGCATAGGACGGCGAGGAATGATCGAATAGCCAACGCGATCTCCTGATCTTAACCCATTGGATTTCTTTTTATGGAAAAATGTGAAGAGCATTGTGTACAAAACTAAACCACTTGATTTGAATATCTAAAAGATCGAATTGTTTTGCTACATTTTGTATGACTTTTTAGTTTTTGATATTGTACCAAATTTCACTAATCACTTGATATTATTTTTTTCTTATTTGATTTTTGCAATAGTCATGAAAGTGATAACATTTCGGAATAGAGAATAACAAGACCTTCCAAACGATGTATCACAAGCCCATACTTCCTATTTGAAAATTTGGGGGTTGTACTTGTCTTTCGAAGGGGGTTGAAGGTGGGGTTCGCATTGTTACGAGGAGTAATAACAATTAAAAATTAAAATTTGACGTGTTTCGGGATTTTCCATAAATATGTACAGTAACCAAGATAATGAATATATTCCATTTGGCTTTTCCACACTGTATTTGTTTCGCGCTGTAGTGCACTATCCGTGCGGTCCCAAAATTGTTTCTCTTTGGCCAACTTAATGATTACCTTCGCAATTCAGAAATTCTCACGACCAGGACCTACGGTGAAGTGTATAGTATTCGTTAAAGATTCGCCGTGAACTATGGCGTTAAAAAATGAGTGTCTAAACTTCGCTAATACAACTAATTAATTCTGTCATTTTCGAGACATTTTCATATGAGCGTATGCATGACGAAACAGATAGTAATCCAATCCATTTCACGAATATTATTAATGAGGCCCATCACATAAACAATTTCTCAGGTGAACAATCACAAACCGTGGGTGCCTTTCAATGTTGGTCTTGGGTAATTATATACGGTTCAGCTTAATTGTTCTATTTATCTTATGTCGTAACCGCTAGCTGATATTTCGCTACAGTCTGATTCAAGGGTGATGTAGGTAAATATGCGTCAGAAAAGATCTCATCCTCTATTTTAATATTACCAAACGCCAATTTCATAAAGTGGAACGACAAAAATGAAAATGTGAAGGTCGGACACGATTCTTCCTAATATTGTCCCGGAACTGTCAGAACAGTATTGAGAACTGATTGAGGTGATTGAAAAAACGCTGCGAATTTGAGAAATTCAATTTGGTCAGTCTATCCGGCAGTCCGTAAGCACCAAAATTTAGAGACCTTAAATTTGCAGGGTGGGTTTGAGGCTTGAATACGCCTGTCGAGTTCGAGATTGAGCAAAAGCTATTCTATGGTTTCGGAGATATACCCATTTGAAATATTATTTTCCAATATTTCCGATACTACAAATCCGATCCATTGGAAATTTGATATCTAGATGCAGAATAACAAGTCCGAGGTTAATGAATTTGAGAATCCTATCACTAAAACGAAACAAAATATCAATATCTATTGAAAATATCCCCAGAGTAAGCTGCAGTTTGGATTTACATAAAGAGCAACAATGAAATGACACAATAAAATCAGTCTGCAAATAACTGTACAGGGTGGGCAAAATTGGACACTTTTGAAGGGAAAGTCCTATTTTTGTTCTACATAGACGAAAACTGATGTCTGGGGACAATTTTCATGAGAAACTTATAGGTGAAAAACGGCATGTCACCATTACATAGTTACAGGATGATTTTCCATTTATATAAAAACGTTATTGTAGCTACTTTTCACGTAGAATTTAATGAGGTTAATTAAGTTTTCTGGAAACTCATATTTTATCTGATCTCGGCATGAAAATATTTTTTTCAAATGGGACATCCCATTTATTTTTGCATATTTCTATAGGGCTTGAAATTAAAATTTCAAAAATATAGCATACTTGATATTTTCCATAATTTTAGAATTTCAACAGAAGTTTGACTATAATTCTCATTATTTCAAGGTCTATCGAAATATGCAAAAATATATGTGATGTCCCATTTGAAAAAACTTTTTTCATGCCGAGATCAGATAAAATAACAGTTTCCAGAAAATGTAATTAACTTCATTGAATTTTACGTAAAAAGTAGCAAGAATAATGCGTTTAGAAATGGAAAATTTTTAACATAAAAAAAGTTACAGCAATATTTCGAAAATGCACATTATCGAAAAACATCCTGTAGCTATGTAAAGGTGATAGATATCGACATGAGGTTTTCACATGAGGTTTTCTCATGAAAATTGGCCCTCAGACACCGACATCAGATTTCGTCTATCTAGTACAGAAATAGTTCTTCCCCTTCAAAAGTGTCGAATCTGGTTTAGCCTGACATAGTTTGATGATAACTCGGGGAGCCAGAAAACAACAATTAAATATGGGCTAAGAATTTTCGTTTCTGTCCAACTATCGAACAAATTCTTTACAAATTTGGCATTATTATCATTTCAGACTGTCAAAATATTAATAAAACATCCTGTGATAAAATCTACCTGAAATCTAACTCATCGATTAAAAGGAATATAACAAGTTATATATTATATGCTTATTCACTCTCTTATTAATTTAATAACTTTTCAAGTTCAATTTCAGAAAAAGTAAAATCAATTTCGGAAAAGGTGAATCCAGTTGCGGAAAAAGTAAAATCACACAAAATATTCAGAATTACTTGGAACAATTTTGTGTCCATTAGACCAATTTTCGTAATGTTTGTAATGAAAGTCTTCTTTCTCGAGATTTGACCTCGTACCTTGAGCAATTTAAGAATGGCTACAATACAGGAAAAATTTTAATCAACTGATTGCAACCTACCTAACCCGTGGGGTTTGGGCATTTGGGACTGGTGCTTCGGTTTTTGCGCGAATATTCTGGGGAAAATCGCGTTATCGTTTTGACCCGATGTCTGTAATTTTAGAATTTTTTGCCGAAAATGGTCTCAAACGATTAGGTTCAACGCACTGATGAAGAGTTTGAGGTCAAATTTAATTCTGTGCGGCCGGACGTTGCCTCGATAACTTGAGAACGAAAAAAAAAGTAACTTGAAAGTTTCAGGGTATTTCACGCATTTAAATACGACGGATAAGTTTGTTAATGGGCATAATCGGCCCAACGGTTTCCGAATAATAATGTTATCATCAACTGGTAGAGATCCGATCGAATTGAAACTTTGTAGTTTGTTGTAGAATACTAATACAAAGACGTTTGTGAAATTTTGTGAGAATCGTGTCAATAAAAATTCAAAAATTGGTTCAAGTCAGAAGCTTTTGCTCGTATGTTCTCTTGTCCATTCTCTTGTATTGGACACTCCGAATTTAGCAATGGAAATTCGGAGTGTCCTATATAATTTAGTTGTTATTTCCTCAATAACTCGAAAAATACGAATCCGATATCCAATTCATACATGCTAACTACATAGTTGTAAAATGCGAGCGCGAACACTCTTGCAAAATTTCGTGAGAATCGTATCACTAGAAAATTTTAAATAGATCATTGAAAATTATTGAAAAAAGTTCTATATATAAGAGACTCTTCTTCCGACATGGCTAAAATTTTGCGAGATCCTCCAAACCTTATTCTACTGCCAAGTTCCAAGTTTGAACACGATCGGATCTATACTGTTGGAGATCCGAGCAGCCTTGGATGAGCTCAGTAGCTGGATGGGCGATCGTTGCCTCGATAACTTTTGAACCCACAGAGATAGGAAGTTGAAATTTTCAGGGTATTTTGCGCATCCGAATTGGAGAGTTAAGTTCATTGTTGGGCATAATCAGCCAAACGGTGTCGGAGTTATACCCATATGGAATATTATTTTCTCGATAACTCAGAAAATACAGACCCGATATAATCGAAACTTGGTATCTAGTGGTAAAATATCGACATACAGACGGATCTGAAATTTTGTGAAGATCGTACCACTACAAAATTTTGAAAAAATAACGAAAAAATATTATATATTTCACGATATCTTGAGAACGGAAAGAGATAGCGATTTTCACGGTAAGTTGAGCATCCAAATGCGACATTTAAGTTTGTTAATTGGCATAATAGATAATTTGGTTTTGGAGTTATACTCATCTGAAATGTTGTTGTTATTTCCTCTACAACTCAAAATATACACAGCTGATCCAAATAAAACTCGGTGATTACTTTTAGAATGCCGACCCACTAATTTTCGCGGAATTTCGTGATTATCGTATCCTGGAGTTACTTGAGGCGTAAGTTTTTCGTATTTCAATTCCAATACAATACATATGTCAGAATTAAAAATTCTGTGATCATAGACGATTCACTCGTTACTGAATTATGTCATCAAAAGAGTATGAGATGTATTCATATATTATAAAGGCTGAGAAAACGGTATACCGGGTGTCCCAGTATACATGTTCCAATGGATTATCTCAGCCATTTCAAAAGATAAAAATTTTAAAATTTTATTATTTTCAATTTGTTCAAGCAACCTTCAACTGAGAATAACAAAAATTGAAAGTCACTTTCGGTTTGACCGGAAGTGACTCTGACTTGCTTATCTCGAATAGCACCCTATATATTTTTTGAATTTTTGTTCTACTCAAAATTACCTTTCCAGCGATGTATCACACCTTGTATTTTACATTTGATTTGTTGGAGAAAACGTCAATTGATATTTCAAATTGAAAGAATTGCAGTAGGCTACGATGTTTTGTGTAATCTCGATTTTGACTTCAATGATCGAGATCAATAAAAAAAACCTTCCTCAAGTTGAAATCAACTATGTATTTTACCGAAGGTTAAACAAAGAATGAATAGTAAAAGAAAAAAAAATTACAAAAAAAAGGGGGCAAAAAAAATACCTATAATAACTGAAGCATAATATTATGTTCAAAATGTTGACCATCTGCTTCTACACATCCTTCAGGTCGGTGGACTAGTTCACGCGGAGTAACTTCTCAACGCCCCAGCATTAATGGCTCTATATGCATTCCTTATCTTGTTTTTTAGATCTTCCAAATCAATAAGAGTAGTATGGTACACACGATCTTTCAAATATCCCCAAAGGAAGAGATCTAGCGGTGTTAAATCTGGAGATCTTGCAGGTCATCTTATCGGTCCATTCGAAGATAGCTGGATGGGCACACACGGATTATAAGTCAAAATCAAGATTTCACATAGTATCGTAGTCTACTGCAATTCTTTCAACTTGAAATTTCAATTGACGTTTTCTCAGGGACAGCTGATAAAGTATCACGTGGTGTCATCACGTGATCCACTAATCGCGAAGGCAGAGACATCCTGAAAATTGACTGGAATTATTCGAACTATTCCACGGACCAGACTTTAGTGAGGTGTAGGTGAGGAAGTTTCCACCTCATGTCCCCGTCTTGGCGCGTCGTGTGAAAGCCCCACTGTTCCTTTTGCATTTCGAGGAAGAATCGTGGCTCCTCTTCGCGCGCCCGGCTCGAGAGCCGTACCGGCTCCTCGTATGAAAGCTCTGTTGAACTATTTGCATTTCATTAGGCTTGTTTTGGTTCGCAATTCGGACTGTCCTAGAACAGTTCAAAGTAGTCACACAGTCGTTTATTGTAATTGGACTTGCGCGAATGGGCGAAATCTTTCACACGCTACGTTTGGCCCACTATTTAGAACCGATTCGGAACTGTCCCTACTGCGAACCAAAACAAGCCTAGTATGTCGAGTCTTGCTTCTGCTCGGGAGCGAGAGCCGCGCGACTCCCCGTGTGAAAGGGACCTAAGCGTATCTTTTCAGTAAAATTTTGCATGCCTCAAGAGATAATTATTAGTCACCTAAATGCCAAAATTAGACTCAGTCCTATATGAGGTTTCAGAATTTCAAAGAAAATACTTGAATATTGCATAAGTCTTCATGTCGGTATTTTGAAACTAATTGCCGAGTTTTGATTCGATCAAATCAGTGTTCCAAAACACAGACATCTGGGTAAAATGATAAAAAACAAGGGCGCCAAAAACGCAGAGACATCCTGAAAATTGACTGGAATTATTCGAACTATTCCACGGACCAGACTTTAGTGAGGTGTAGGTGAGGAAGTTTCCACCTCATGTCCCCGTCTTGGCGCGTCGTGTGAAAGCCCCACTGTTCCTTTTGCATTTCGAGGAAGAATCGTGGCTCCTCTTCGCGCGCCCGGCTCGAGAGCCGTACCGGCTCCTCGTATGAAAGCTCTGTTGAACTATTTGCATTTCATTAGGCTTGTTTTGGTTCGCAATTCGGACTGCCCTAGAACAGTTCAAAGTAGTCACACAGTCGTTTATTGTAATTGGACTTGCGCGAATGGGCGAAATCTTTCACACGCTACGTTTGGCCCACTATTTAGAACCGATTCGGAACTGTCCCTACTGCGAACCAAAACAAGCCTAGTATGTCGAGTCTTGCTTCTGCTCGGGAGCGAGAGCCGCGCGACTCCCCGTGTGAAAGGGACCTAAGCGTATCTTTTCAGTAAAATTTTGCATGCCTCAAGAGATAATTATTAGTCACCTAAATGCCAAAATTAGACTCAGTCCTATATGAGGTTTCAGAATTTCAAAGAAAATACTTGAATATTGCATAAGTCTTCATGTCGGTATTTTGAAACTAATTGCCGAGTTTTGATTCGATCAAATCAGTGTTCCAAAACACAGACATCTGGGTAAAATGATAAAAAACAAGGGCGCCAAAAACGGTTCTTCAACTACCGCAGATAAATGAAAAATCATTAACTGTGTAGACAAGAATCCTATAGTTAATTTTGATTGACTATACACTATACTGTTTACTTTTCATATATTTTATATTTTGATTATTTTATGAAAAATTTGAAGATATCGCGTAAAACTGTCCTTTTTCGAATAGATACATAAAAGTTGTACTGAACCTCTTCATAACAAACCTCATTACACTTAATATAACGAATATTTATCTATCTCCCTTCAGATTTGGTTTATCGAGGTTACACTCTATTACTACTAAATTGTTGTTTAATTTATTTCTGATTACTGTGAAAAAATGACACTATATACCTACCAACTTCAACAGCTCCTGAGAACTGGTCGTGTTGTAATAAATAAATACCACTGACAATATAATTGAATCATGTTCGCATTATATCTCTAGGGATATAGGTAATAATCGTCCAATGGAAAAAAAGGACGAAAGTTATTGCTTCTGGAAAGGCTACAGACAAATTAATAAAATTATTGTCGGTAGAGATGAATATCATGAAGATCTGGCGGCAGAATAAACCGTATTCCTTTCGATTAAAGAAATTTAATGAAGAATTGACTGTCATTAGCTTGAGCGTGCCGGCGCATTGAATGATAAATAGATACACTGATTTGTCACAACTAACACTAGGTTTCTAATAAGATTTTTTGATTTCAACAAAGTTCTCTTCAGAAAATTGTTAGTGATTTTTTGAATTATGAACTTTTCAAATAACGTAATATGTAGCTACAATATCTAAATCGAAGAAGATCCATGTTTGAAAATTGCTTTTTCTCATGAAATTCAAGAATCAAATCTTCGTTATTCGCCATAGGCCTAAATTAATATGTATGGTACGGAAAAAATATAAGGAAATTATTTAACCGCAATTCTTTATGTCAAACAGGTAACGAGATATGGCACTTCTCGTTTGGTCCATTTTTTCCAAAAAGAACAATTTACCCCTAGTTTTCAGTTTCAAATAGCGTCAATTGGCAAATTGATGTGTCTTCCTATCCGAAAGACTAGTGTGGGGAATTTATATAGCGTTAATATACAGGGTGATTCACGAAGACCATTCATTAGAATTGAAATGAAATTTTATAGTTAAGCTTTGTTAGGAGATGAATTCCTTAAAAATATTAAGTAATAATGAAAAATGGTGATACCGTTGTTAATAAATCAACAAGTCCAGAGCGTTCCTGCCAATAGAGTCCTTCATAAATGGCTTCGTATAATTAATATACTTATGCATATATTTCACAAGTCAAATAGACCCCAGGGGGTTCATTCATTTGCCGAGAAAGCAAGAGCAGACGCGTTTCTGGCTTCTTGGCCTTCATCAGTATTCTGTAGCTTCTCAACAAATTCAACTAAACTGACCCGGGTTAAGCCTCTCAGAGCCGGCTTGGTCGATCATACCTAGTGATGTGAAATACTCGAGTTTTTAAGTTAAGGACAAATATCCTGGAAAAATGTCCGAAACTTTCCCCCAAGGTCGAGCATTTTGAGTATTTAAGTATTTACGGACATTGTGGAAAAATCGGGAAAAATATGACAATTGTCACATGTTAAGTTAAAATATCAGGACAATTTGAGGCATTTAAAGAAATTTTTCATGGTCAATTGGAAATAACAAATAACTTATCATTGAATGAGTTATTATCGTGTTATTTTATTGAGTATTAGTGATAAAGGACCGGAGCCAGGTTCTGAATTAAGAATTAGTATTAGAAAAATCGATTTAATTAGACTGTTAAATAATAAAAATTAACTTGTTTAAAAAAAACTTTGTATAATTTTCCAATTGGTTCACAGACCGTTAAGAACCTTCGATCCAAGTAGAAAAGAATAAACTGCTTAAGAAAAAACTCTGTATAATGGCAACACAAATCGTTAAGCATCGTCGATCCAAGTAGAATAAATAAACTTCTTTAAAAATTTTTGTAAAATTGGCATCTCAGATCGTTGTGCATCTTCGATCCAAGTAGAAAAGAAGAAAAAATATCGGACAAAATGAAAATTTTCAAAAAATGTTGAAGTAGAACAGAAATTTATGATATTTATCCAGACATTTTCGATAATTTCCATAAATACTAAAAAACTCTAAATGTCGACTGTTTTTAGAAGTAATGATAATTTTCGGACATTTTTCAGTATTTATCAGAGGAGACATTTTCCACACTCACAACACTAATCATACCTAATCGCCCACGCCAACTATGAGACAAAACACGGAAATCAGCCTTTCCCCACCAGTGAATATTTGAAGCGTGAAATCATATGCCACCATTCACTCGATATTAATCGAGAAACGAGTCCCGCAGAGCTCAGACAGTATCTTCCCAATGGCCATGAACGCTGTTTAGCGTTTTCAAAAATAATAATGAAAAATACCGATACCGTTGTTAATAAATCAACAAGTCCAGAGCGTTCCTACCGACAAATCAATGAACCCCCTGGGGTCTATTAGACTTGTGAAATATATGCATAAGTATATTAATTATACGAAGCCATTTATGAAGGACCCAATTGGCAGGCATGCTCTGGACTTGTTGATTTATTAACAACGGTATCGCCATTTTTCATTATTATTTTTGAAAACGCTAAACAGCGTTCATGGCCATTGGGAAGATACTGTCTGAGCTCTGCGGGACTCGTTTCTCGATTAATATCGAGCGAATGGTGGCATATGATTTCACGCTTCAAATATTCACTGGTGGGGAAAGGCTGATTTCCGTGTTTTGTCTCATAGGTGGCGTGGGCGATTAGGTATGATCGACCAAGCCGGCTCTGAGAGGCTTGTCCCGGGTCAGTTTAGTTGAATTTGTTGAGAAGCTACAGAGTACTGATGAAGGCCAAGAAGCCAGAAACGCATCTGCTCTTGCTTTCTCGGCAAATCAATGAACTCCCTGGGGTCTATTTGACTTGTGAAATATATGCATAAGTATATTAATTATACGAAGCCATTTATGAAGGACCCTATTGGCAGGAACGCTCTGGACTTGTTGATTTATTAACAACGGTATCGTCATTTTTCATTATTATATTTGAAAACGCTAAACAGCGTTCATGGCCATTGGGAAGATACTGTCTGAGCTCTGCGGGACTCGTTTCTCGATTAATATCGAGTGAATGGTGGGGAAAGGCTGATTTCCGTGTTTTGTCTCATAGGTGGCGTGGGCGATTAGGTATGATCGACCGAGCCGGCTCTGAGAGGCTTAACCCGGGTCAGTTTAGTTGAATTTGTTGAGAAGCTACAGAGTACTGATGAAGGCCAAGAAGCCAGAAACACGTCTGCTCTTACTTTCTCGGCAAATCAATGAACCCCCTGGGGTCTATTTGATTTGTGAAATATATGCATAAGTATATTAATTATACGAAGCCATTTATGAAGGACCCTATTCTCAGGAACGCTCTGGACTTGTTGATTTAAAAAATTAAGATTCGTTCGACTTCCGGTTTCACTGGAAATGATACCAATTCGTTTTTTCAATGTAATACCCAGTTTTTTCATTGATAATCAGATTACACATTGAATTCTACATTGTTTTAATGTGTTGTAGATTTTTGCATGGAAGTTCCAAATTTTCTAGCTTCTGTCAGAAAACATATCAATGCTTCTCCTTCGTTAATCAAAAAATCAATTGAACATACAGGGTGTTTCTATTTCAATGTCAAATTCAGTCATGACGAAAACCTGGCAACTAATTTTTTTCAAATGAGAACCCATTTTTTTATTGGTCAGCTGGAATCTAAGTTGAAAAATAGAGTATTTTTTTTTAAATAGATACAACTGCAAGACTTAACGAATATATCAGGAAATAAGCATTTTAGAGCAGTAGTATGTATAGTAAGAAATACACTATTTTTTAACGTGGATTCCAGCAAACCAATAAAAAAAAATTGATTCTCATTTGAAAAAAAATAGTTTTGAGGTTTTTGTCTTGACTGACTTAGACATTGAAAAAGAAACACCCTGTATATTCAATAGAATTTTTAATCAACGAAGGAGAAGTATTGGTATGTCTTCTGATAGAAGCTAGAAAATTGGGAATTTCCATGCAAAAACCACTAGAGGAGCTGCCACTGGAGTATATGGGCCAGGCACCAAATGCTCACTATCGCTAGGTTCATACGGGCATCTTTCAGGCAGAAGTACTTACAATAGAAAGATGCGTGGAAATGAACCTAGAAAGAAACTATCAGAGATGTGATATATAGCAATCCACTCTGACAGTCAACCTGCTATTAAAGCTCTGAGCTCCCATGTTATCGAGTCCAACCTAATATGGGAGTGCCGAAGAAAACTCAGTGAGGTAGGCAAGAACAACAGGGTTGCCTTGATTTGGGTTCCTGGTCACGCGGGAATCACAGGAAATGAGGAGGCCAACACACTTGCCAAGAAAGGAACACAAACCCCCTTCATTGGCCGGAACCCTTCTGTGGGGTTGGTAGATACACCTACAAAAGTGAATTTCGGATGAAAGAAGAAACTGAAAGAGGTACTTTCTGGAGCTCCGGAACTTTGATACTGTCAGATCCAAGAAATACCTGGACCTCAGTAAGAACACGCTGCACCTCCTCACTGGTTTCCTCAAAGGGCACTGCGGCCTTAGAAAGCATATGATGAGATTAGGGCTAGCAGAAACTGACGAGTGCAGATTCTGTTGGGAGGAGGATGACACTCCTGATCACCTGATAACGGAATGCTTTGGGCAAGAAATTTGCAGGAGCGAAGACATAGCCTCCTTGAAGCCATTTCAGATACTGGAGTTCATCAGAACTCTGGAACTGGAAGGCTGTAGATGGTGATGACATCGACAGATCTGACGGGGAGACACAATAGACCTTAAGATTGCAGTGAAACGTTACCCCCTACAATAATATACAATATACATAGTATATATATTTTGATAAAATTTCAATTCATAGTTCCTCATGGCACAACTGTATGATTCGAAGGATTTTCGTCCTAGTAATAATTCTCGGAATAACCTATTGAAAATAAACTACTGCTACTGTGTTTTTATCTCATGGCACAATTGTACGATTGAACTGATTTGTGTCCTTATACTGCCACAAACAAAACACTGTTCATTTCCGAATTAAAAGTGAATGTATGTATGTGAATGGGTCCTTACGCCACCACAAACACAGCACTGTTTATTCACGACCCAACAATGAATGTATGTATTTGAATTTGAGTCGAAAATAATCCTTTGAGACCATTCTCGGCTAAAAAGTGGACCAGTTTTTTTTTTGGACGCTTGTGTTTACATTCGGATTTATATTGTTGGAAATATTCTCTTTTTTCTTGAAGCTAAGCAGCTTTGGGCTAGTTCAGTACCTGGATGGGTGACTGCGCTGGCTATAAATTTGAACCGCATGCCAAAGCTCCTGGCCACATTGGATGGTTAAAGCTCGAGAAAGGGACATTGGAAAGGTGAGCTTTTGTCCAGCAGTGAATTGTTAATGGTTCACTATGAGGATGATGATACTTGTAATACTGATTTCAACTGATGTGTTGTTCTCTTTGAGGGCCCATGTCTGATTTCATCTTGACACTCAACCTCTAATGAGGTTGGGGCTCGTCAGGGTCATCATTTTCATCAATATCTATGAGTATGACGTTGTAGCATGTCTTATCAGGTTGAACACAAAACTGAGCACTTAAGACCAGCACGAATGCAAGTGCATGCACCCTCTTCACCTTCTGAAATACTCTTCAGAAGGACTGATGGGGTCTCCTGACTCTTCAGAGATCTCATCAAAACTTGCTCAATCACCGTATCGGTCGAGACACCTGACCAAAACCCTGTCTGATCTTCGATGTAAAAGAATCCTAGCCTGTTGAACTGTGTGAATTATGTGGAGATGATTCCGGTTTTCAGATTAATCATATTCTGTTAATATAGTCGAACCCTTTTGGCATAAAAAAATGTCCTGCAGAGTGGAAGAATGTTAGCTTTTTGCTAATGGTCTTGAGGTGGAGTTCCCAATCGCCGATCTTTTCTGCTGTAATGAATTTGTTCATCAGGATGGTAAGTTGATAGTATTGTACCCATAACATGGCCATAGGCCCTTCTTTTTCAAGTTTTTCCAGAGTAGATTTCAGTCTAGCACTGATAGATTGCAGGTTTTCGGATTATTTAGCATAAAGGATGCCGGAGCGGACGATACTTAAATATTAAATATAGGAATTACGAACTTTTGATTAATTCTATGAAATCTGCGGTTTTTTCTCGTTCCGGTTTTTTTCGATTGTGAAAGTACTAAGGCTATATGCCTGAATTTTTACTTAAATTTAAGCTCAAAAGTTTTTTTACATGCCTCAATCAATCACTTTTCCGGTAGGATGACTCATTTTGTCGGTATTCGAAACTAAACTATGACGAAAATTGTCATATCTTATTACCTCTTTATCATACACTTTCATGTTTATTGCAAAACTCAAAATAGAAAAAAATAAAATCATGTGATTACCGGAATTCAATATAATATTTCCTCGAATATTCCCAAATCTTATTATAATAATACGAAATTTATCTCCTTCAAAATGTGATAGAAGGAAAATGAAAAAAAACTGGTGTTTGAATTTTATTAACTTCAATTTGAATAGTGGGTAGATTTACGGAAATACATTAAAAAAAAATTATAAATGATTGGTTACGTAGATAACACCCGAACACAAAAAGAAAAGTAAGTCGCTTGTTTCATGAGAAATTTCCGAATTTGCCGCCTATAACCCAAGGAACAATAAGTAAAATAGAGAAGCAGTTTCGCGAATTTGGGCATGTAAGGCAGATTAAAAAAGCAGTTTTTTTTCTGAAGATTCAACTAGCCGACCAAGTAAAATAATTAGCAGGATACATGTGTCGATGAAATACCTATTCAAATTGATTTTTTCGTTCTATTCAGATATCCTTAAGTACCCATCTCCAAGAATCGAAATATGAGGTTTAGTGCTCAGATATAAGTTGGTAATTTTTTTTTCTGGAGATTCAAATAGCCGGCCAAGAAAAATAATTTTTGGGGTACATGTGTCGATGAAATAATTAATCAAATTGATTTTTTCGTTCGATTCTGATATCCTCATGTACCCAGCTCCAAGGATCTGAATATGATGTTTATTTCATAGTGCTCAGATATAAGTTGGTAATTTTTTTTCTGAAGATTCAAACTAGTCGGCCAAGAAAAATAATTAGCAGGATACAAGTGTCGATCGAATAACTAATCAAATTGAGTTTTTTGTTCGTTTCTGATATTTATTTATTTATTTATTTACTAGCTGACCCAGCGAACTCTGTTCCGCCTCAGAGGCAATAAATAAGCAGATTTTAGATTTTATTATACACGTTTGTCATAAAATATAGCTAGTTTATATTCACCGTTTCTATACAATCCCTTTATGTCTCAATAATTGAACGTTAATTGGATGTAGTTAAGCATAAAGGATCCAACCCACAAATCGTTGTTTAGGAATTTCAATTTGAAGTATATGAGTAAATACACTATATTTTTATCTAATTTTATTGGTACAAATCACTTCAATCGCGTACAATTGTGCAATTAGAAAAAAAACACCCTGTACAGTAATGATTTATTTTCAATGATGTATCCCTCTAAAGTTTATTTTTTAACACAAATGAATGAAATTGTACGATTGTGGCATGGAAAACAGCAAGTTGCAATTGACGTTAAAAGAAGAACACCCTGTATGGAGATTTCGGACGAATACATTATGAGAATCCATCCAAGGTACCTATTTAGTTAATGCTTTGTTTGTGACACAAATCACTTCAATCACGTACAATTGTGCCATGAGAAAAAGGACACCCTGTATAGTAATGCTTTATTTTCAATGGTGTATGCCTCGAAAGTTTATTTTTAAACACACATGACTAAAATTGTACGATTATGGCAGGAAAAACAGCAAGTTTTAATTGACGTTAAAAGAAAAACACCCTGTATAGCACAAAAAAGTATCCTATGTCCGTCTCCTGGTTCTAAGCTACCTCCCCACCAATTTTGAGCCAAATCGGTGTAGCCGTTCTTGAGTTATAAGTGGAGTAACTAACACGACTTTCTTTTATAGATTAACGGGATAAACCCAATTTCACAAATCAATATTAATATACAATAACAATAGTTAATATGTAATACCTCCTAATACAGATTGAGAAAAAAAACAATACAAAACTTCCAGAACTAAATTCCAACAGATCATTACAAATTTCGTTTGACATAACGCACAATGGATGGGTAACTGAGGTAAAAGAAGTATATGCCTGTTCTACTGGCAATATTTACATGTTGCGAGATTCTTGGAATTGGCGAAGCCCTGGTGTAACATTCCTAGAGGGAACGTGAAAACCAAAAAGAGATAGAAGACCAGAAGAGGACAAAAGCCCCCCGACCAATCTAGCGAACAACAATACATCCGCCCTTATTCTACGAGTCCGCAAAGCAGGAAAGCGAAAAAGTGATCTCATATGAGTTGAGGAAAAATTTACTCGTGGGATTCCCATTCTGCACGACACAGAGAGAAGAAACCTATTTTGAACTCGTTCTAACCTGTCACAATCTTAATAAGTATATGGAGACCATACACAAGAGGCATACTGAAGATGCGGCCTAACCAGACCGACATAAAGATGTTTCAAGGTATTAACATCCCCAAACTCACACGAATGCCGTAAAATGAACCCTAGCATCCGAAGCCCCGCATTAACTATATGGTCAATGAGCGCCTTGAAACACATCCTATTGTCGTAAAAAACCCCAAAATCTTTAACGATGTTCACAGTGTGTATTGTTTGGTTGTTCAGACAGTAGTGCGATACAAAGTGCTGCTCCCGCCTGGCTATAGGTACTCATATGCTTGCACTTTCCAAGGTTAATGATGACTTTGTTATCTTTACACCAATGCTCCAATCGATCCAGATCCGACTGGAGGTTTAGCATGTCGATTAGAGTAGTAACCCTTAAATAAACCTTGAGGTCGTCAGCAAACAGAAGGAAAAGTGCAAACTTAAAGCAAGTAGTAATGTCGTTAATGTAAATAAGAAACAACAGAGGGCCCAAATGACTACCCTGAGGTACACCTGAATCAACAATGTATGATGGGGAGAAGGAATCACGAACTGACTGAGTAGGTACGGCGGGTGAAATATGAAATAAACCACTTCTTTAACATGCCAGTCATTCCAAATGACGACCGTTTTTCACTCAAAATGCAATGATCTACCTTATCGAAGGCCTTAGAAAAGTCAGTATATACAACATCAACCTTACCTCCACTTTCCAAGGAATCGAAGACATACTGGGCAAAAACCAATAGATTGGACTCGACACTTCTACCCTTAGTGAAGCCATGCTGTTGCTCGACCAATCTGGAGGATATATCATTCTGTGTACGATGCAGTATCAATGTCTCAAGGATTTAAGGAATGGCGCTTATAATGCTTATAGGCCTATAATCGGCAATGTCATACCTACTCCCAGACTTGAACAATGGTTTCACCGTGCTACACTTCCACTTGGTAGGAAAAACACCAGCCGATAAGGACCTGTTGAACAATATCTTAAGTGGAAGTGCCATTGAGGAACAGCCGCTCTTCAAAAAGAGACCCGGCTGGAAATCAGGTCCCGGACCCTTTCCAGTATCAAGAGTTTCCAACTTCCCGGCAACCTCATCAAGAGAAAAAGTTGAAATGTCCCCGCCAAAGTGATCAGAATAGGTCGAATCATCGAAAGGAGTAGGGCCCGAAACATCGAAAGATCGAAAGTGTTCAGAAAAGAGGGTAGCTATGTCAGTGTCACCTTCTACACCTCTTTCATTAAGGTGCATACTTGACGGCAAATCATTGTCATTTCTTTTAGAATTAGTGAAGTTCCAAAATGATATCCTTAAGTACCCATTTCCAAGGATCGAAATATGAGGTTTATCTCCATAGTGCTCAGATAGAAATTGGTAATTTTTTTTTCTGAAGATTCGAATAGCCGGCCAGGAAAAATAATTTTTGGGATACATGTGCCGATGAAATAACTAACCAAATTGATTTTTTTCGTTCGATTCTGATATCCTTAAGTACCCAGCTCGAAGGATCTAAATATGATGGTTATCTTATAGTGCTCAGATAGAAGTTGATAATTTTTTTTCTGAAGATTCAACTAGCCGGCCAAGGATTGTAATATGAGTTTTATCTTTCAGCTCTCAGATAGAAGATTGTAATTTTTTTCTGAAGATTTGTATAGCTGGCCAAGAATGATGATCCGCAGAATTCAATCGATAACTAATCAAATTAACTTTTTCTTTAGAATCAGAGTGCTCCAAGTCCTCAGCTCCATGAATATAAATATGCGGTTATTCACTTAGTGCACAGTCAAATGCTTCCTTTTGTTCAAAAGGCTGAACACCGAATTCTACATTACTATCAGATATTTGACGTTGTAAGAGGTTATTAGCGTATTACAATAATTAATTTACTGCGCTCAGACGCGGAAGTATGTAATGTGGGTTTGCCACAAAATAATAATAGAGGGTGACTTTGATTTTTCAAATGGGGCATACTATATTCAGTAGTGTCTTTCATTTCTCACACATTTTTGCGTGTATGTTCTGGGGAATATAGCGTTATCAATTTACCCAAATGTCTGTAATTTTCGAATTTTTGATGGCTGAAAATGGTCTTCAACGATTTGGTTCTACTCACTGATCAGGAATCTCTGGTCAAAATCGATTCTGTCCGGCCGGCCGCCCATTAACACGATAACTCTTGAACGGAATGAGCTAGACTAGAAATTTTCAGAGTAGGTTTGGGACATAAATAAGGTTCGTTATTGAGCAAAATCGGCCAGATGTTTTCGGAGTAACGATTTTTTTTTACATTACAAATTTCGAAATCAATTTTTTTAAGAAGCAGTTTCATCATAAGAATCCATTGATATCAATAACAACTCTAACAAGCTAATACTTTCGGAGATATGATTTTTCAAAATTTCAATAATACATCGTACTTCTATGTTTTCATAGAATGCGAATTCTCTATGTCTGTGTCCTATCTGTGTTCACTGTCTGACATGTCAAATGTATTTCTGGTCTAACAAACAAAGTAAAATTCGATATGACGCTTGACTTTGGCGAAAATCCACATAAATCGAGTAGACATGCCTTCACAACATTGAATGTCAGCCATACATCGATTCTAAACATATTAAAACAAAATAAAATGCATCCCTATTGAATGATACCTACGCAGGAGCTCTTGGAAGACGATTTTGATAGGAGGTTAGGAACTTATTTTTGTGAACAAATGATGGACATGTTGGATAACAATATTATCCCATTAGTTGACGTTTTAGTTTCTGATGAGTGCACTTTTCATCTCAACGGCCATGCTAATCGTCAAAATTGCCGCTACTGGTCTAATGAAAATCTTGACTGGATGAGAGAGTAACACCCGGTTTCTGAAAGGCTGATCAACACAAATGTTAACTAATCAGACATCAATCTCTTGTTAACCCCCATCTGAGTTGCGCAAAGCGCAAAAACTCGGACTGATTTGACATTAACAGTTCTGTTAACTTTGACCAGCCTTTCAGAAACCGGGTGTAAGACACGTAATTCCCTCGAAAGGTTAATGTTTAGCTAAGAAATGTTCGAAAATATCATAGGCCCCTTTTTCATTGAGGGCAATTTGAATGGCGATAATTATTTAGCACTATTTCAAAATGATGTAGTTCCAACTTTGGCCAATTGATATCCTGATCAAGGAAATCCTCAAGTTCCACGGAATACGATATGGTTCCAACAGGATAGAGCTCCACCACATTACCAACGCAATGTCCGGCAGTTCCTCGACGCAATATTCCCAAATCGGTGGATAGGAAGGCGGGGAACGATCGAATGGCCAGCGTGATCCCCTGATCTTAACCCATTAGATTTCTTTTTATGGGGATATGTGGAGAGCATTATTTACAAAAATTAACCCCTTGATTTGAATGACCTAAAAGATCAAATAACGCTTGCGATTAGGTCGATCACTCCTGAGATGTTGTATAATGTTGGAAGAAAATTGTATTTGAGGTTAGCATGTTGCCAAAGCATTCGCGGGTGAACACTTTGAACATCTACTTCATTAACATCCATAATTTTTTCCTAAATTTTGTATTACATTTTAGTTTTTGATATTCTACCAAATTTCGCTAATCACTTTATTTTATTTTTTGCAATAAACATGAAAATGACTACAATTCTGAAAATAAAATGACGCGACCTTTCAAACGATGTATCACAACCCCATACTAAATAAAAGTGGGGATTATACATGTCTTTCCAAGGGGGTTGAAGGTAGGGTTCGCATTTTTACGAAGAAGGATGACAATTTAAAATTGAAATTTGACGTGTTTCGGGATTTTCCATAAAGATGTACAGTAACCTAACCAAGATAATGAATTTATTCCATTTGGCTTTCCACACTGTATAGAACTGCAATTGTACTTACATACTTTTTGCCAAAAATAGCATCGTTTGAGAGTTACAGATCAAAAACCAAAAATGGCGCCATTTTTCACGAGTTTCGCAAAGAGCACAACTTTGTCAAAGTTGGAAATACGTATACACTCTCCTAAGTATCACGAACAATATACCTACCAAAAATTCAGGACTAATGGCACTTTTGCGAATATAGTGTCCATTTTGAATAGCCTAATAACACGATTTTCTAAGAATGTTGTATTACGTCCTTATCATTGTCAAACAGGGCCTAGGTACATAGAAATTCATCATAATTGAATTGTTATATAGCGAGTGAATCGCGTACCAGAGGCTATAATTTTGATAAAGGAGTGTTCAGTTAGAGTAGTCCGGGAGAGTTGAACCGCTTTTTGTTTAAAGTAACTATTATAAAATAAAGTATCTTATAAATTTAGGCTCACTTATGCATAATTACTTTTTCGATATTATAGTACTAAAATAAGTTATATCTATTTGAATGAAAAATGGGATATGAGGCAACTCTCCCCACCCTTAGGTACACTCGAACCGCAGTTTGGGGAGAGTTGAACATTGCTTTTTGAAGGGAAAAATAAAAACATTTTGCAGCTTCAATCACTGATATATTAAACAAAACATCACAAAATTAAATTGAATGATGAAGAAACACACTTCTTATAAAAAAAACAAAACTCAACATATTCTTTAATATTCCAAAATCAACATAATTATTAAACTTTTTGTTAACAAAATTAAACATTTCAGCGTATGCAAAACATCTTCGTCTTTACACTCGGTTTCGCTATCATCATTGACTTTTTAATTTTTTTTTCCTTTTCTAGCTTCCTTTCTCTGGGCTTTCTGTTTTGAACTTTGTCTGGTTTTCAATTTTTTCTTTCCTTTAGTTTTTACTGGAACGATATCTTTTTTGTCATCTTTCAGTTTAGGATTTTGTTTGGTTTTATTATTTTCTTTCCTTTCTTATCAGTGCCTTCTTGAACCTTCTTATTAGTTTTATTAGTATTATTTTTATTTTCTGATTCAATATCGCTATTCTCAAAAACTCTGTTCTTAATATTCATTTTTTGGTTTTTTATTAAATCATTCTTCGTAACATTGGACCGTAATGCATTTTAAAGCAAGATAGTTCGTACCAGAAGATTTTTTTTCAGGAACAGTAAATATTTGTGACTCTTTATACTGACTATTTTTTCTTCAAATTCTTAGTGTACTTCTTTCTATCTATTCCATAATCAATAGATTTTTTTCTTGAAGATGCATCCTCTTTTACCTCACATATAGCTTTTTCCAATTCTGTGACGGTATGCTTTTTTCTTTTGTGTTGCTGCAGAAGGCTTGTATCGAAAAGACATTTTTCATGCAATTAACCTGTGAGAGAAAATAAGATTGAAAATTGAAAAAAAAAACAAATAAAATGCATATAGAACTTGCGTGTTAAGGTTTCCAAATTGTTATTAAATTTAGTAAATAAGTTTTTAATTTCAATATATATTAAATGAAACTGCAAATATCATCATACAAACAATATAGAGGGACCCATGAACCACTGAGCATATCTCCCGCAGTCGCCATGGTGTAAGTCTCCCGCATGTACTAGTTTGACATTACATTTTACTCACAGAAAAAAACGATAAATCTTAGCAAAAAGTACTTAGCACACCTCAAATTACAATAATCAGGCAGTGGCAGTACAATAGTAATAACACACAATACGTACCTCTACAAACCCGGTCGCAATCTCAAAATAACATAAATTAATAAAATTTACTCCGCTGTAACAAATACACTTTTTCGAACCTGAGAACCACACAAACTGGCCAGTGTACAAAATGACAGCTTGCTGGTTATTGGCGTCCCGTGCTGTACCAATGACCGTCTTGACGTTTCATTAGCGCGAAATTTAAATTGAGTTTTGATAGGTGGTTCAACTCTCCCACCTGAGCAAGTCTCCCGGACATCCCCTACGTCTTAGTGAGCTAAGTTTCAAGATGTTATGTACCAGTGTCTGAATCTAACACCAAACCTAAATTTTCAGCTCGCGGCTAGAGGCTTTCTCGAATGTACAAATGATTCGAAATAATGGTCCAAGCACAGACTCCTGAAGAACACCGGCAAGAATTTAAGAAGCAGATGTCATGACCTATACGCATCCCATCAGTTGTACCACTTAAGAGGTTTTTTTTTAATTCTTCTTTATTCCCAGATCCTACTCTTGAGCTAAGCATTTACCTATCAACATCTTATAGCTCGTGATACATTTTTCTTTTGTAGAATGACGAAATAATAGCATTCCCAGCAGGTATCAAGAATATTCTTGCAACAATATCGGGGCCAAAAGTCAATTACGTCTTGTGAAAACAGAAAAAGGTATATACCTTCTGGCCACGTGAATTTTATAATAAGTATTATTTTATGCCATTCTGAATTCGTAATATTATCTTCTCGGTGCATCGTTCCGAACCGAATTCCTGAAATATATCTAATAAGTTGTATTAAATATTCATCAGCTGAATGATCTCGTTGCCTCACTAAACGTCGGTTCATTGTTATTGCCTACCGTCTCCCGTCCTTGTGGCCTAGCCTACAGCTTTTGACATTTTATTTAACATATCACGTTTCGGACAATCGTATAACCGAGTATTACCTTTTTATATTTCATAGCAGATTAAACGATAATTTCAATTGAGGTCAATAATTTATGATTAAATCGGACAGATATCTGCGATGAGAGAAGTTCCAATTCCGTACAAGAAGGATCCGAATGAAACAGGAGTTTGAGGATACCTATACGGTGGTGAGATGAAAACTTTCCGCACTGCGAATATATTCAAAGAGCACAATCGTAAGAAAATACGTATTTTCTTTGGACTGTAGTTTGTTCTGGCAATGGTGAATAACTTTTACGTTCTACTCCTTGGTATCAGGTTAATTTACCTAAAGCGAATAGCCTTGAACTTGAATATCAGTGTACCTGTATTGTTTTATTAGCTCAGCTATATTATGGCTATGACCTGTAGATATGAAGAGTATGTTATTTGTAAGATATGTGAATATGCAGCTACTACCAGGGACCTGGTAGCATCGAAAATTTTCCAACTGTGCATTGAAGGATTATAGATAGAACCAAAGGTTACTGAGGGGCGGGGGAGTGGATTCTTCCAACTGCTTCGAAATTTTTCCAACTGCTTTGAAAATTTGTTCAATATTGGAGGGGGAGATCGAACCACCACACCCAGATGGTTTGTTTTTGAAATACTCCAGTCGGCGAAACTGAAACATCTAGAGATCCACCCGCTTTGGAATGACGCAAAAAATAAACAATTTATGTGTTCAAATACTGCACTACTAATGTAATATTATCTATATATATAAAATTGGTTCAAGCCCTGACGTGAACTCAGAAGCT
This sequence comes from Halyzia sedecimguttata, assembly GCA_937662695.2. Lineage (NCBI taxonomy): Eukaryota > Metazoa > Arthropoda > Insecta > Coleoptera > Coccinellidae > Halyzia > Halyzia sedecimguttata. The sequence goes on from OW569411.2 coordinate 69,413,787, forward strand.
TTTGCGCGTATGTTCTATTCTCCATTCTTCTGTATTGGACACCCTTAATCGATTTTACCATGGTAAATTATGTTGTCCATTCTCCTGTATTGGACACATGGTAAATTCGAATTAAGTGTCCAATACAGGAGAATGGACAACCTAATTTACCACGGTAAATTCGATTAAGGGTGTCCAATACAGAAGGATGGACAATAGAACATACGCGCAAAAGCTTCTGACTTCACGTCAGTGCTTGAAACAATTTTTTTTTTCGTGATTTTTTTGATATTTTCTAGGGGTGCGGTTCTTAAAAAATTTTTTTCGTCATTTTTTTCAAATTTTCTAGGGGTACGGTTCATACAAAATTTTAAACACGTCTTTATGATGATTTTCTACTACTAGTTACCAAGCTTATTTATATATTTATTTTTTGAGTTATCAAGGAAATAATATTCCAGGTGGGTATAACTCGGAAACCGTTTGACCGATTATGCCCAAAAACGAACTCAACTCTCCCTTTCAGATACGCAACCTACCCTGAAAATTGCAAGTCTCTATCTCCTTTCGTTCGAAAGTTATCGAGGCAACGGTCACCCATCTACTGAACACACACAAGAATGCTCGAATCTCCAACAATATTCAACCGATCGTGTTAAAACTTGAAACTTGGCATTAGAGTTAGGTTATGAAGGCTCTTGCAAAATTTCAGCAATTTCAAACGAATAGTTACTGATATATAGAATTTTTTTTTTTCAATTTTCATTGATTTTTTTGAAATTTTTTGCAAATACTATCCTCACGAAATTTTGCATGAATTTCCGCGTTGGCATTCTACAACTAATTAACATGTTTGAATTCAATCGGTTTAGTATTTTTCGAGTTAATGAGGAACAAAAAACAACCAAATTTCAGATTGCTATAACTCTAAAACCGTTTGGCCGATTATGCTCATAAACTGAAATGTCGCGTTCTAGTGCAAATCCTAACCTGAAAATTTCAAGCCGCTATCTCTTTCCGTTCTCAAGTTATCGTGACAACAAAAATATTTTTTAATTTTTTTTTTTTAATTTTCTAGCTATACGATTCGCACAAAATTTCACGAACGTGCTAAGGTTCATATTCTACAACTACTCACCAAGTTTCAATTTGATCGGATTTATATTGGTTGAAAACAAAATTATTACTCGGAAACCACTGGGCCGATTATGCCCATTAACCGGACAGAATCAAATTTGACCTCGAATTCTTCATTGGGGAGTCGAACTAAATCGTTTGAGACCATTTTCGTCAAAAAATTCGAAAGTTTGGGCAAAACTATAACGCGATGTTCCCCAGAACATACGCGCAAAAATGAATTGCTGTTCGTTAGTCTAGCTAAAATTCAAGAACGGCTGGACCGATTTGGCTAATTTTGATCTTGAATTATTTGTGGATTTGCACGGAAGGTTTGAAAGGTGAATAAATATAAAAATTGGTTCAAGCACTGACGTGAAGTCAGAAGCTTTTGCGCGTATGTTCTATTGTCCATCCTTCTGTATTGGACACCCTTAATCGAATTTACCATGGTAAATTATGTTGTCCATTCTCCTGTATTGGACACTCTTAATTCGAATTTACCATGGTAAATTGGGACTTTGGGGAGTCCAACCAAATCGTTTGAGACCATTTTCGTCAAAAAATTCGAAAGTTACAGACATTTGGGCAAAACTATAACGCGATGTTCCCCAGAACATACGCGCAAAAATGTCTACATGGTGTTTTTCTTTTAACGTCAATGGCAACTTGCTCTTTTTCACGCCATATCGTACAATTTCATTCAATCGTGTTAAAAAATATACTTTCGAGGCATACGTCATTGAACATAAACCATTACTATACAGAGTGTTCTTTTTCTCACGGCGCAATTGTACGCGATTGAAGGGATTTGTGCCACAAACAAAGCATTTAACTAAGTAGGTACCTTGGATGGATTCTCATAATGTATTTGTCCGAAATTTTGATACAGGGTGTTTTTCTTTTAAGGTCAATTGCAACTTGCTGTTTTTCACACCAATCGTACAATTTCATTCAGTTGTATTAAGAAATATATTGCCGAGGCATACATCATTGAAAATAAACCATAACTATACAGGGTGTTCTTTATATCACGGCAGAATTGTACACAATTGAAGTGATTTGTGCCACAAACAAAGCACTAACTACATAGGTACTTTGGATGGATTCTCATAATGTAAGAATTTTGTTTTTCTTTTCATGTGTGGACATGGCGCATTGACAATTATACGTCACGTGTTCGCGCGTCGGAAAACCGTCATCTTTGTTTATTTATGTAACACTAAACAGAACAAAAAATCATCTGTCCAATATTCTGTTACGTTACGCGCCTTTTCTGAGTGCGTTTTTCAGCGGGAGTTGGTTGCTTCCAAATAATTCAAAATTGAATATACAAAGGCGGTTTTGATCAGGGAAGGTATTGATTTGTCTTGCCTTTTATGTGGTAGTCTCCACTTTCACTTCGAAATATTCATTCGTAAACATAAAATTTTTGTTAAAATTCTTAATTTCTGAACTATTTGGAAAACGCATGAATATCTCGGGTAACTTTGAATCGTTCAATGTTACCCGCAATTTCAATTTGGTATATCGGGTAACCTTGAATTGTGGAGAATGCCACGAAAATAGGAAAAAGCGACGCCCGCGGTGTCAGGAAATATGGTACAAAAAGTGGGAAAGCCCTGTGGACAGGAGCTTTGGCGCGTGTTCAAAGTTTGACAAATAATATCTTCTTAAGTATTGGTTTCTCACAGTTGAAAATGGTCTCAATGGATTCTTATGATTGAACAGCATCATGAAATAAAATAAATTAAATAAGAATCCATTGATATCATTCCCAACTCTGAGAAACCAATACTTTCGAAGTTATTTTTTAATAGTCACATTTTGGAGCTCTTGTTTTACTTTAGTTCCTTTTATGATGCAGTTCTATTATAAGAATACATTGATCATTTCCAACTCTGAGACACCAATACTTTCGGAGATATGATTTGTCAAAGTTTGAACAAGAGCGCCAAAGCTCCTGTCCACAGGGCTTTCACACTTTTTTTATCAAAACATTAGAAAATAATCAATTATTGGGTATGGTTACTCGCTTTTTGAAATCGATGAGTTTCCTATTGAATGATAGAAAATAATTTTAATGATTTAAATGTTCGAATTCAGCACCGTTGATTGCTTGACAATGTGCAAGCCGATCTTCAAAACTCCCCAATCAATTATTCAACGCACCAAGAGGTATTATTCCGACTTCTCTCTGAATTTTAAGTCGCAGGTTTCTCAAATTATCTGGCCGATTTTAGCAAACAGTATTCTTCAAATGGCCCCACAGAAAATAGTCGAGAGGGCTCAAATCTGGAGATCGGGGTGGCCATTCAACTGATCCTCTCCTACCAATCGATTTCTTAGGAAATGTGCCATCAAGATACCTCCTGCCTTCAATTCCATTATGCGGAGGGGCACCATCTTGTTGGAACCAAATATTGTCAGCTTCTTGTCGACCATTCACACCGGGAAAGAGATCAATGACTGCAGGTAATATTTGATTCCTCAGTAACTCTAGATAGGAGTCACTAGTCAAATTTCCTTCCATAATATGATGGCCAATTGTGTCCAACCACACATTTAATTTTTCGGGATGTTGGGTGTGAACTGTCTGCACCCAATGAGGATTTGCTGTGGACCAGAAGCCACAATTATATATCTATAGAAAGACCCATTCAAGTAAAATGTAGCTTTATCAGTATAAAAAGAATTCTCGATGAAAAGGTATCATCCTCATTGCATCTCTCCTGCATTACTTCACAAAAATGCGCTCGTCGGTCGAAATCTTCATCAGATAATTCTTGCGTGCTTTGAATCCTGTATGGGTGTAACTTAGTTTTTCTAAGAAGATTACCTACTGACTGCTTACTCACATCGAATTTATCGGCCAGTTTTCGTGTAGATTATTTCGGATTCTCTTCTATGGAAAATAATATATAGAGGGCCTTATCACCACACGTCGTAGTTGAAGGTCTACCAGATTTTGGAGAGTTCTTCCAGTTTGTTCGAAATGTTTGTTGGGTGGTTAACCGAGAAACAGTAGTTGTACTTACAGGATTTCTGTCTTGATCGAACGCTCACTCAAAATTTCGCACACTTGTTCATAGGTCCGCTAGCGATCCCCATGTCCCAGAAATATCAAGATTTCTATTCGTTGCTTTTCATTCAATTGATTCATATCGTATGGAAAATTCTCGGGAAATATGATATATTATTCGCCTTAGAGAGATCAGTTATAGCAACTAAAACGATACCATACATTTTGTCATCTTTAGTTGATCTGCTAGATTGACGGAAGAATATTTTTCAACAAAAACTAAAGTTTTTCTTGACCTCCTCACTTTGTTTCGAGAACACCTTCATGTGTGTGGAAGCGACACCACCATCCTTATCTGTTTATTGTTTTTATTGCGATCTAATACATTAATTCGCAGCTGTTTTCAACTTGTGTATATATTTTTCTTTTCATCAACATTTTTATTGCTAGAATTTTAAGGTAAAATTTTATTCTCGTTCACATAACTGAATTGGTCATCGAATGACCTTGGACACCCTTAATCGAATTTACCATGGTAAATTATGTTGTCCATTCTACTGTATTGGACACTCTTAATTCGAATTTACCATGGTAAATTAAGGGTGTCCAATACAGAAGAATGGACAATAGAACATACGCGCAAAAGCTTCTGACTTCACGTCAGTGCTTGAACCAATTTTTTTTTTCGTCATTTTTTTCAAATTTTCTAGGGGTACGGTTCTTACAAAATTTTAAACACGTCCTTATGATTATTTTCTACTACTAGTTACCAAGCTTCAATTCGATCGAATATTTATTTTTTGAGTTATCTAGGAAATAATATTCCAGGTGGGTATAACTCGGAAACCGTTTGACCGATTATGCCCAAAAACGAACTCAGCTCTCCCTTTCGGATACGCAACCTACCCTGAAAATTGCAAGTCCCTATCTCCTTTCGTTCGAAAGTTATCGAGGCAACGGTCACCCATCTACTGAACTCACACAAGAATGCTCGAATCTCCAACAATATTCAACCGATCGTGTTAAAACTTGAAACTTGGCAGTAGAGTTAGGTTATGAAGGCTCTTGCAAAAATTTCAGCAATTTCAAACGAATAGTTACTGATATATAGAATTTTTTTTTTCAATTTTCAATGATTTTTTTCAAATACTATCCTCACGAAATTTTGCAAGAATTTTCGCGTTGGCATTCTACAACTATAATTACCATGTTTGAATTCAATCGGTTTAGTATTTTTCGAGTTAATGAGGAACAAAAAACAACGAAATTTCAGATTGCTATAACTCTAAAACCGTTTGGCCGATTGTGCTCATAAACAAACTGAAATGTCGCACTCTGGTGCACATCCTAACCTGAAAACTTCAAGCCGCTATCTCTTTCCGTTCTCAAGTTATCGTGACAACAAAAATATTTTTCAATGATTTTTTTAAAATTTTCTAGCCATACGATTCGCACAAAATTTCACAAACGTGCGTTCATATTCTACAACTACTCACCAAGTTTCAATTCGATCGGATTTATATTGGTCGAAAACAAAATTATTACTCGGAAACCACTGGGCCTATTATGCCCATTAACGAACTTGTCCGTCGTATTGGGATGCGCCACCCACCCTGAACATTTCAAGTCGCTAGCTCTTTTCGTTCTCAAGTTATCGTGGCAACGGCCGGAAGGCCGGCCGGACAGAATCAAATTTGACCTCGAATTCTTCATTGGGGAGTCGAACTAAATCGTTTGAGACCATTTTCGTCAAAAAAATCGAAAGTTGCAGACATTTGGGCAAAACTATAACGCGATGTTCCCCAGAACATACGCGCAAAAAGCACAGGATAAATTGCTTTTGAAATTTAAAATCGACGGTGCGAGGATTTTCCTTAAAAATTCGTCGTAGAAGAGTTATTGACGTTACGTTTCTTTTTTGACACGGTGTATACCTAATAGATATACCGCCGTATTCACAAAGCTTTCAATCTCCGTTAAGTCCTAACTGAGGTCCTCAGTTAAGGATAAATAAGAATCGCAACCTCAGGTAACGTATGTAACGGTGGTGAAACAAGCCTGTTTCACGCTAATTTTCAAGTTGAGTGTGGTTGCGATTCTTATTTATCCTTAACTGAGGACCTCAGTTAGGACTTAACGGAGATTGAATGCTTTGTGAATACGGCGGATAATGATGTATTATTATGTATAATTATGATCACACCAGCACACGTTCCTTTCTTTATTCAATTTTTGTGACTGATTTCGTAATTTGCTCGACACTCTCATTCATTAATTATTTTGGAAATATACAATTTTGTTATAAAAACTTGATTCTAACTTCACTGAATATGTTTCAACTTAAGAGAATCATCGCAATTCAAAATTTCCGCCTTACCTAACTAATGTGGTCTATTCTTCTTCACTTTTTTTTTCCATTTTGGGCGCACCTGTCCCCCCCCCTATAATTTTGTCGATGTTTGTAATTTTCGAATTTCTTGCCGGAAGTCTTAAAAGTTCAGCTTCGACTGGCTGATCAAGAATTCAAGATCAAACTCAATTCTGTAAATCTGGCCGTGAGCACGATAACTCCCGAATGAAATTTTTAGGTAGGTTTAGGCACAGACCAATATAGAGATACAGGGGGCTGGGGTTTAGGGCATAAATATCTCGGTTAGGTTCGTTTGGGTACAATCCGCGGAGTGCTTTCGGAGTTATACCCTCTGAAATTTTATTTTTCCATGAACTCGAAAAATAATGATATATGATCGAATTGCAACTCGGTAGTTACTTGTAAACTATCAACACAAAGACTTAAGCAAAAATTTGTGAGGATCCTATGACAAGAAAATTTTAAAAAAATTCTGTATCGCAGCGTCCGATATCGCTGATATTTTGCAAGAGCCTTCAAAACCTTGTTTTACAGTCAAGTTCAAGATTTCAATTCCATGGGAAATATTGCGTTTTTTCCGGGAACCAAGCAACGTTGAGCGAGTTCAGTACCTGGATAGGTATCCACTCTGGAAATGAATTTGAAAAAGGGCGTCAAAGCAGACTGACCTCATGGCAGTGCTTTTTCAATTTTTTTAATGTTGGCATAGATTGATTTCTGCGTTCTCGTTCGCCATATTACACAAAGACAATGTAATTCTCTATTCAATTATTTTATTTTCTTCAACGTAACATTATACAATTCATTGAAAAACAGTGTAAATATCACTTAAAATATGTATCATATATTATAATGAGGAAGTGAAATTATTGATAATGATGGAACATATTTAATGGTTGCAACATAAAAATAAAATTGAAAGAATGAAACTAAACCGAATATCTCTTCTCATATTTACGAGAATTTTTTATTTAAAAAAAAACCCGTACATATTGCTACCTGAATTTTACAACTTTTATGTATGTCGACATCTTGTGTTATTTTCGTCAGCATTTTCTTTTTCAAAGAAATACAACACAGGTCACTTGACACAGTTCGAAATATCCCACTCATCCAATAAGAAATCTTTCATCAAGCTGTCAAAGACAAGGCAGCCTATGCAGTTGTACCAATCATCAGTTCTTGCAAGTGCATGTCACCTTATACATTTAAGAAATAAGTAATGATTTTTTTAGAGTCTTTTACTCAATTAAAACATAATATTGTGCAATTTAAATCCTTACTTAAACAGAATATTGAAACAAAAAAATTAAAGGAAATAGAATCACAGTATTATGAAAATATAAATATTATCATAAATATAAATGATTCAAGATATAAAATATAATCCTGGTAATATCTTTGTGGGGTACTTTCGAAGAATAAAAACAACAAAGACATATTGATTGTACCTTGTACCCATCAATACATGAGAAAAATATGAGTGAAAATAAGTTATTCTTACAACAGAAAACCTATTTTCTAAACTCCAGCTGAGCGGGTGCATAAATTATATTAATTTAATGGAAAAATAATGAAAAATTCATTCTTATACAACATAACTATCACACAAATTCTTCAAACAATATAACATAGAATTCAAAGATAAAATGTTCAGCTTTCTGGAATGAATATTTATGATACTTCGGTGATAAGTAACAACATCCAGTTCAAAAAGTAAGTATTCTTTTATACATAAACAGAACAGGACAAAATAATAGAATCGTAGATATTTCATTATTTAGATATTATTTTATATGACAGAATTAGATCTGAGGAACTCTTCCAAATAAAATGTTTCACAGTTCTCAAGTCCATGTATGGATCCAGTACCTGTGAATCAGGAAAATGTTTATTAGTATATTTACAAAACAGCAATTTGAATCTTATAATGTAAGTATATGTGCGCGTGTGTTCGCGATTGGGTTCGACTCACTGATGAAAATTCCGAGCATATGTGGGTATAGAGATGCGCAAGAACACACGTTGTATTCTTACACCATGGTCCCCTCCAGCTCCGACTATCTGCGCGAGAGAGGAGCATTCTGATCTATTTCAACACCTGATTATTCATCATCATAACACGCATATCTTTCGATTCTTGTACTATTAGACTGGACAGTAAGGTTTCTCTTTCTTATGCATTGAATATCATAGTCATCCAACGTAATTTTCTAGACCGGTATATTGAATAGAAGCAAATATCGATATAGAAGGGAATTTACCTATATAATAGTGCAGATACGGAAAAACCTATTTCATATGTAGATTCACCGAACAAAATATATCCTATGCATTGAAAAAATAAACGTGCTATCCACGTTTAAAGAAATTATTCTACTCACCTGATCATTGCAACTGAGTTCTATATGGTCTACGTTGTATCCATTACTGTTAGAAAGGGAGGAATCCCCATCACCGCCAGGAGGACTTGAATTACCATCACCTAAAAGCTTTTCCAGTATATGCTCTGCAACTTTTCTACACTGAATAAAATCGTTTGCTACTAGTCTCTCAGGCTGTGGAAAATTTAAATTATTCAGATTCTGATCAATCACAAAACAAGCAATGTTATAAAAAGGACAAAATATAAGTTAATGGCTATTCATTCCACAGATTACTAGAGTTTCTTCTGAAGTTGGTAATTAGTTGATTTGAAGCATTATATTGTTGCTTTACAGTATTATATTGTCGATTCACAGTATTATACTGTCGATTTATAGTATGGTCTACATGCATATTGTCTTCCTGTGTTTTTTTACTCCTCTCCTTCCTCCTCATACAGTGAATTAAATTACAATTATCTATGACACCTTGGTAATTAATATACACAATTGAGATGTCCAAAACCCTAATGTGTTCACTGATTGGATATAATTTGGAAATTTTCTGGCAACATAGCTAGAACTTCCTTTTCACTTCTGTAGATGGCGACATTGAGATATTAAGACAGATTTATGCCTATTTTCAGTTTTGTGATTAGAATTTATTGGAATTAAATATAAAATATCAATTCATTATATTCAATCACAAGTAACTCCTGTGATTTATGGTGGGAAGCACAAATATCAGGTGTAGAGACAGCATGAGGTACCTTACGAGTAGATTTAGATCCAAAGTTGATCTTCAAGAAACATGCAACTTATACTAAGAAAAAATGCATCATCAGGAACAAACACTTTAGGAGTATAACCTACAAGAACCTAGGAATAAGAAAAAACAGCTGTCAAGATATACAAGACAATTTGTGCGAGGCAATATACATGTCAGTACATAAAGTACAAAGAAGATCCTTCAGACAGCACAGACTACTGCCTTGAAAGCAATTACTAAGATGAGACTTCTGCTAACCCTCTTCATAATCGTCCCAACAGTCTTCTTTATGAGGTTACAAAAATTAATCCTACAGAACACAGAATAAAAGATCTCTCTGAAAAGTTCTCAGAGCGTAAGCACAACAAGGAAATTGTTGTGATGTGATTTCTCCAGTTGAGTTTACTATCCAGTATGACTCCTAGATATTTGCACTCACTGGAGAGTCTGGCCATTTAGGACTGGAGTTCTGAGATTAAGATTCCTACTTCTAGGGAAGCGGACCAAGGTGGTCTTAGAGGGATTGATGTTAAGCCCTTCTTCCTTACACCACTTTTCGGTAATACTGAGGACAGCTTGCATTCACCTACTCAGTATGCCTTCATGATTGCCTTTAACAGTTATCACTATGTAATCAGCGTATGCCTGGCATTGAGACCACCCGCCTTTCCAGAAGTCCATCCATGACCAGGGTCCACAGCAGGGGCGATAGGACCCCACCTTGTGAGGTTCTATTGCATAGTGTTGACCTGAAAAAACTGAATTTATTCATTCTCTTACTTTCAAAAAGCCTTCCTCAAAAGGAGTCAAAGTCATTTTTTTTAAATAAAATTCAACTCAAGTTATTTTCAGGTATATCCCTGTCCTGTAAACTTATCAATAATACTGAAGCTATTTTTCTAACATCATACACCTTGTTACCAAAAGTTCTATCAAGGTTCTGTACTGAAAGGAGCCATTAAAACAGCCAAATGTTACCTTTTTGAGACGGTCTTGTTTCAGCAGATGAACAGGTACTGAAGAGTGTGGTTGAAGATAAAACTGAATTTTGATAAATTTTCCATTACAATTATCTTCAATCATGGACGTTGCCCAACTTGGAACCGTTTCGTTCAGAAGAGCATTCTCTGTGTCGCCTCCAGCTTCGCCAACTGGAACTCGATACAGAGTTCGACCCCCAATTTCGCTGAAAAATTCATTACATCATATCTTCATAACAATACTGAATTTGGAAAAAGTAAAAGGTGTTTCAATATTTGAATTGCGCGCCAGTTTGGCGGTCATGATTTCAAATGATTATGAAATGACAGATGGGACTTGGTGAACATGGATGATTACACGATATGACAACACATCTTGATTGTTGAACATTTGAGTTAAAATAATTCGAGAAGAGCACTGACGTGGAGTCGGGAGCTTTTGCGCGCATGTTCCTCATAAAAAGTCGATCGAGCTGAAATTCGAAACCGAAGATCGTAAAATGGCGGCTCGAAGGTTTAGCTGAATATGCCCATTAACGAACTCAAATGTCGCATTCAAATGGGTAACCTACCCTGAACATGGCAAGTCGCTATCTCTTTCCATTCGAAAATTATCGTCAACAACATATCTCTAACAATAAAGATCCGATAGTTTCCAAATTTGGAACTTGCCTGTAGAATTTCGTTTTGAGCGATATCGGACGGATAGTTCAAGAGATACAGAATATTTTTTTCAAAGATTTCTAGTTATAGAATACTCAATATGCGCAAATGCGATTAGATCTGTATTGTTGGGGTGGAAGTCGGACGGATAGTTTAAGAGATACAGAATATTTTTTTCAAAGATTTCTAGTGATACTATACTCAATATGCTTCAATGCGATTAGATCTGTATTGTTAGAGTTATTGGGAAAACAAAATTTCGACTCCGAATCCGTTTGGCAGATTATGCCCATTAACGAACTGAACCGTCGCATTCGGTAGCGCAACCTGTCTTTCCGTTCGAAAGTTATCGTTGCAACGAACGGCCGGCCGGCTAGAAACGAATTTGACCTCCAATTCTTCATCATTGAGTCGAACCTAATTGTTCGAGAGCATTGTGCAAAATAATAACACGCTGTTCCCTAGGACATTCGCGCAAAAAAAAACTTGATTTAGGCTCGGTTGGACATGTATTTCTTAAGATATCAACAAATCTTTAACTGGAACCATAAGCAGATCATGGCCATTCATGAACTGTATTTCAGCGTCAAACCTACTCTGGGAATAGCCTCTAAATCACATATATTTTAGATGTTCATGCTTGTAGGCCGTACGGATAGTAGTGAATTTGGTAGCGAAATCTCCCTTAGTAAGTACAGGTTCTTTATAAAGGATTGAACATCGTAGGTGGCTCTGTAATTTTCTTATTTTGTCGAATCATATGCATAATGTTAACATTTGCAATTCCAGCCACATAATTCATTTTGTCTGCGCAAGGACTCGCAAAATCTCACTTTCTTCTTTGTTTACATCAGAAATAATAAATTATCCTGAGTTTTTACACCGTCCTTTCAAATTCATAGAGCTGGTGGAATCGAGAGTAAAATATTCAGTAGATGCGATTCTATTCATCGATGACGTTTTCAAGAAATTTAATTTCAGACGTTGCTGACTGAACTCACGTCAGTGCTCTTACAATTTCGTTCATTCTTATTGGATATGACACACCGGAACTGCGAACCGTTGTTACCCCCAAAGTCTACAATTTTGAACAACGACCGAAAACACGTTGTGCCAAAAAACAATAACTAACAGAAGAGAGAATCAATAAATTACCTCATTGCAGTATTCTCTATACCTAAATCAATACATATAACAAAATCGTAACTGGTCGCTGTCTGTACATGGAAGATATTTAAGAAAAACTATTACGGGGGGCTTCAGGGCACAATAGAACCTAAAACAATGATTTTTAGAATTTATTTCTGTTTGTCTGTACGTTTGTGCACGCTAATCTCAGAAACGGCTTAACCAATTTGAATGCGGTTTCCACTAATGGGTTGCGGTTCACTTGACTTATGCTGTATTCCGTTTTGTGATCATCTCAGAAAGTGAGAATTTGTGTTCTCAGTTCACCGCTCACTTTTAAAAAGGAACGCTTTCATCTTACATTCTGCTCACTTCATTTTGAAGTTTCATGTTATTGTTTTGTCAAAAGTTTCGGCTGAGTGATGGTTCAAGCTGCGGCATATATTTTGCAAGAAATTCTTTTATCAAGCAGTTCATCTTCTGATGAATCATCGGAAGATAATTGAAGAGCTCCCTTAGATCAGTATATTAGTAATTGAACACTGAACCATTCGATTAAAATCCTAGCATTTGTCAAATAAAAAAAATCTTCACGAACATTTTGGTTGGATTCCCTGGATCTGCTCATGATAGTCAGAGCGTTCTAGACTCTGACAAAGAATAGAAGATATAATGGAATGTTCCAGAAATATTTTTTTGAAAATTATCATCTTGTTAGAGATATGTCATATTCTTAGACAAAGTGGCTAATGACTCCTTAATAATAATATAAGACATGTTCTTCTAGAACCGTGTAATCCTCGATCTGATACAATACCATGTTTCAGGGAAACATGAGTTATCAATCAGATAAAATGGAACCACAATCTTGTTCTCAGTAAAACTAGAATCGTTGTCGAACATACTTTAATCATTCTCAGATCGAGATGGAAAATTTATAAATTATAACTCCATAGAGAAAGCTATAATAATAATATCCATATGCTGTGTACTACATAATTGTTGTGATGTCCATCAAGATATTTGGAGTTTTTTTGAATTTGCTGTATTTGAGTCTAGCCTGAATTAGCAAGTGATACAGAAAGGGACGAAATAGTGAAGAGTTACAATTGCTGATGTGTTATGGCAAAACCATACCCAATAAATATCGTGTATGAATTTACTGAATAAATTAATGGCTTGATTTGAGGATAATGAGGATGAATAATATACTATCAAGAAGCCGATAAAACATAAATGTACACTATATTTGGTAGAGCGTCTTACTTAGAAGCCATTGGCCCCGGGTTCAATCATGAGGCTAAAATAAAATATTCCATTGCAAGTCTTTTATCAGTGTATTGACTAAATTCTGAAAATATCACATAATTCAAACATTATATTTGGAAATAAAGAATCTCGGAAAAGTATAAACATATTTCCTAAACCCTATTATACTACTACTGTTATAAAACAAAACATTGGGTATAATTTTTCATATCCTGAATAAATTATACCTATGTTGTTCTGAAAACTATTCGAAAAATACAAAAACTACTCTTCCGTAAAAAACTCCATAAATATTTCTGATCTCATTTATGCTGTCCCATTTTTCGACGAGGAGTGATATCACTATGTTCTTCAAAAATATCCATCATCTGAGCCTATCCCTTTGGATTTGAACCAATTCACGAAGAACATCAGTTCTTTTAATTGCCTGCGGTTGTACACTTCTCCTGCTTTGAATATATTCCCTTCTAATCTGACATATGACACAGACTCAACTGAATAAGTACCTGTAACTGTCAGTTATGACACCAGGCTGGCTTTTATGTTTGTCCTAAATAATTTCATTCATTTCATCAAAATATTTGGGAACTCTCAAACGCCTCATTCCTGCTTTTTTTGCACATTCCTATATTTTGTATAGGGCGATTGCAAATTATAAAACTATTGTTGGACCTTTTCTGGACCGACCGTTCCTTTTCTAATAAAATTCTGGCTCATTTCTCAGTTGAGTTCAGACCAGAGGTCTTTCTTTGCTGTCTTCTTATCATAAAACTCATTTCTCTGATTTAAACGGAGAGACAAAAGTAAAACAGTTGCCAGTTCATCCTCTTCAGTGGGACACTTCGAGCTTTTCCTTGTAATCGATCAAAAATTTCCTGATCCACGTTCACCAAATTTTCTCCTCTCTCGAACTATACAGAATTATGCTTTCAATATTTACGTAATATTTCCTAACATTCCTGGGTATGAGGTCCCCGTTGCATCGCCAAAATACGAGTATTTCAACACCAACATAATATTTTTGAAAATATAATATTCCCTTCCGTCTCCCGTCATTAAGTGAGAGAACTGAGCATGATGAAAAGCAGTCTCACTTCTCTCAGATCTCTTACTTCATGTTCCGTTCAGAAATGTAAGACTTTTCTGAGAAAAACTAATTTCGGAACAAACAGCTGAGATTTTTCTCACTTCGCTCACATTTCGGAATATACTTTTAGATTTTAGTTTTTGTTTCTATCGTTTCATAAACAAAAAATTTATATCAATCTTAATATAGACTCTTTCAACGTGTACTCGTACCAAACGTTGTTCGTGTTAGTTAGATCGCGTCGGTGGATGGGGTCTTTACAATGCCCGCACGTATTTCGGAGTCGCACGGCTTTAACTGTTCATTTGTGGTTTATGTTGTAGATACTGTTTCTTTCCAAGATTCGTTAGTTTAGACTTTGATTATTCAGATATATATAAGTATTTTAATTTCATTTTTAAGCGGAAAATCGCCGTTTAAACCGTATGTACATATAAGTTAGGTATTTCTCCGATTTCATTCATTTTTTCATTCTGTATGTGAGTACTTAGTATACACATTACTTTTTGTTGTTTAAATTACTTTGTGTAGGCAGTATTAGTTGAAATAATAGTTGTATTATAGTAATTGAGAATTACTCGAGAAAAATCGAACCTCAGCGTATGCAGCAGAAATGCTAAAAATGTGAGATTAGTTCGATCACAGGAATCTGAAGAGGATCACGAAGCAAGACTTACTACGTCTCAGGAACTTCAAGCCAGGTTACGTGCTCAGATACGGAGAGCAGTGAACAGCGTGAGGCACGTGTATCCACCGACCATGAGGCTCACACCCTGTCCCGTGAGTCTGAAACCTTCAATGACAGGGAATTTCACTTGAGTTCGCAAAGAGAACTGTCGGCACGATTTCGGTCTCAGAACAACAAGAAACACGTTTGACTGCAGATCACGAGGTTCAGCTCTGTCGCATGAATCTGAGACCATCACTGAAAGGGCATCTCACTTGAACTCCCAAAGAGTGCGGACTTTGCAGCCTAGAAAGCTGGAATGTAGTTTAGAATGCGAAGGACGATTAACAGCTGATCGTGAACGACACAACAATGCTAGAATTCTCGAAAATGAAGATGAATATCTACATAGATTACAAACAGCTAGAGAAAATTATGATCTAACCCGTCAGAATAAGGAATTGTTTTTATTAGCCGAGTGAGAATGAATGAGGAAAATACGGAACGAAGAAACTGCCGACCAACTTCCTTCACGATTAAATACTGATTGACTTCGATATAGAGTGTCCTTCCTTGGGCCACAAAGGAGAAAGCGGGATTTCTGTGTACGCTCAGAATAGATTACTCGGGATTCGTATCTGTAGGAGGTATGGAGGTATTGTGCAATTTTTATAATGCTTTACAATGGAGAAAAGAACTAAATGAAATGTGCTGTTCAAGTGGAAAATTGCCCTTTCATCATTTTTGCGCGCATCCAGACTTCATAAAAGCATTACTAGATGGTGACCATTCTCAGCCTAAACATTATTTGTTAATGTCCGTTATTATAATAGTGTATTCCAAATGACGTCTTTTGGCGCCAAACAAATTACAGAGGGACCATTTATGCCAACTTTCAATGTACAAGGCCAAGTATATCACCTTATTCGCTCTTTGCTTCCCGAAAATGAGCCAAGATTTTTATAAATTTATTTCGTATCTAATTATAATATACGAAACGGAATTTTTCCAGATCTGCACATCAGCCTTATATCTCAACTTCAAAATATGTTACACCAAGTAAATCCGTATATCAGAAGTTTTAAAGCCGCATTAGACTCTATCTCACGGACGGTATAATGCTCCTGTCGAAAATGAAGATGCAGTACTCATAGTAGATCAGGAATGCTATAGACTTGACATTGCACTCACGACAATCACTTGCGACGTATTTACGAAACACACGGTCTATCAGTGATGGATGAAAACAATTTTTTCAGCATTTTTTTACAGCAAACGATTGTACTTTTCCTCATAAATAATCCCTGCTTATGAAAATAGCCTCCCACTATATGATATATAGTGAGAGGCTAGTCCTAATCAAATCTAGTTTGTTATCTGTACTGCGGAGATTTCAATTCGCATCATGTTACATGGGGTTATGATGTTAATGATAGAAATGGTATAGCTTTGACCGATTGGATGGAAGACAATGATTATTTTTTGATTTTCGATGCAAAAGATACACCTTCTTTCCATTCTTCAAGATGGAATAGAGGCTATAACCCTGACTTATGCATGGTTTCCTGTGATGCTTCTTCTAAACCTATTTCAGTAAAACGTAAAATTTTAGGTGTTTTTCCACGTAGCCAGCATAAGCCCATGTTATTAACTATAGGAAATGTGGTTCATTTTGCTCCCTGTTTGAATAAACCCCGTTGGAATTTCCAGAAGGCTAATTGGGTTCAATTCGCGAAAAAAGTGGATAGTGACATAATATGGATTCGACCAACTTATGACAATTACTATAGATTTGTTGGTGTAGTAAAAGCTTCAGCTAAGAAATTCATTCCAAGGGGTTTCCGTCAAGAGTATATTCCTGGTTGGTCAGTTGAAACAGAAAATTTATATAAGGATTATCAAAATTCGCCAACTAATGAAAAATGCGAGAAGCTAATAAATTCTATAAATGCAAGTCGTAAGGAAAAGTGGAATAGTGTAGTTTCCGATATGAATTTCACACATTCGAGTAGGAGTACATGGGATGTTTTGAGAAAATTAGGGAAAGCTACTCCTCTAACATTGTCATCTTCTAAAATTGACCCTGAATTGATTGCTCGTCGGCTAGTTGATGTTTCCAATTCGGTTGAAATTTCAAAATCAAAAATCAAGTATATGAAGTATAATTTGCACAAATTTAGGACATCATCTTCATCTATAGACAGTATCTCGAATATATTCAACTTGGATGAATTAAAAGCAGCACTTAAATGCACTAAATCTCGGAAAGCAACCGGATTTGACGGAATTTATCCTGAATTATTATTATTATTATTATTATTATTATTATTATACTGATCCTCCTGGGTCTTCCACAAGGAGACCCCTCATAAACTCTAAGAGCTTGCCCTGAGTTAGGAGAACCAGTTGTGTTCTGTGTAGGCTTTGTTACTGTGTCCTTACGCCACCTTAGGCACAGCACTGTTAATTTTTGACCCAACAGCGAATGGTGGCGATTACCGTGACTAGAAAATTTCTTTCCTAGCCTCGGAATTGAACTTGGGGCTTCCGCTCCCAAGTCAATTACTCTACCATCAAACACTTGGGCAAAAAAGCCTTGTCCTGGCTATTATCATTCTATAATAATATTCTGAATACTGGAAATATTCCAAAAGAATTCCGCAAAGCTAAAGTCATAGGAATTTTAAAACGTGGAAAGGATTCTTCCGATCCTAGCAGTTATCGACCCATTAGTCTGTTGAGTGTTCCTTTTAAAATTTTAGAAAGATTGATTCTTTTTAGGATTGAATCGTCTGTAGAAGACGTTCTACAGAATTGCCAGGGGGGCTTCAGGAAAAATAGAAATTGTTGTGATCAGGTTCTTAGTCTAACTACTTATATCGAAACAGGTTTCAATAGTAAAATGAAAACAGGAACAGCATTTGTGGATTTGTCGGCAGCATATGACACGGTATGGAAAGATGGTTTGATTTCCAAACTTTATACTCATTTAAAGTGTGGAAAAATGGTTCGTTTACTCGAAAATATGCTCTCGGGTAGAAGGTTTCGTGTTTTTATTGATAATAATAGTAGTAAATTCAAGAATTTGAATAATGGTCTCCCACAAGGTTCAGTTTTAGCACCTCTTCTTTTCAATTTATATCTGTGTGATATTCCTGCTACTTCGTCTGAGAAATTCATCTACGCTGATGACATTGCCCTTGCATTTCGTCATTCTGATTTCCAAAGTATAGAAAAAAATCTATCTGCAGATTTAGATATTCTGAAAAAGTACCTATTTCAGTGGCGTTTGTGTCCGAATCCGAATAAAACTGAGGTTTCTTGCTTTCATTTGAACAATCACCAAAAATATAGAACATTGAGTGTGTCTTTCGGTGATTCTTCCTTGAGACATAATTTTTATCCTAAATATCTAGGAGTGAAACTAGATTCATCTTTGAATTTCAAAGCTCATTTGGATGATTTGCGTCTGAAGTTGAAAACGAGAAATAATATTCTGCAGAAATTAGCTGGTACTTCATGGGGTGCTGATGCAGCTACTCTTCGAACGGCTGCCTTAGCCTTGGTTTTTTCTGCCGCTGAATATTGTTGCCACGTCTGGTTTAATAGTGCTCATACTCAAAAAAATTATGCACAGTTGAATTCATCTATGCGAATCATCACTGGAACTATTAGATCTACACCTATTCATTGGTTGCCAGTTCTTTCAAACATTGTCCCGCCCCACATTCGCAGGCAGACTGCTGTTTCAAATTCTTGGAATAAATTTCATTCTTTTCCGAATTCATTTCCGATTATCTCCTACATTCCAGACAATTAGATTCCCAGATTGAAGTCACGAAACCCTTTATGGTCCAACTGTTTTCTTAATTCGAATAAAAGTGACAAGGAAGTTTGGCGGTCTGAATGGATTTCTTGCAATTTATTCAACAAAGATTTAATTTCTGATCCTTCAAATAGAGTTCCGGGGTTTGATCTTCCAAGGAGAATATGGTCTATTCTGAATCGTCTAAGAACCGGTCATGGTCGTTGCAACAGCATGCTTTTCAGGTGGAACTCAGTTGAGAGCCCTAGTTGTGAATGCGGGGAAGCAGAGGAACCATAGATCATTTAGTTAATAATTGTCGCATATATAGATTCAAAGATGGTTTTAGGGCTATTCATAATGTTTCTGAATCTTTTTTAGAATGGGTAGCGAGTTTTAAATCTATTTAATAAAATATAGAATATTCCATTTTTTATTTGTTCGTTTTCTCCCTTTGCCTTTTCCTTTTCCAGATTGGGTTTCGGGTACCTTGGAGAAACTTCTCTGCTTGTTGAAGGAAGAAGCGACAATGAAGAAAAATATGCCCTTCAATATTTTATATTTCAGCATATTTTGTTAACAATTTCAATTTTCATAAATAACAACACTAACGGGGAGATAGGGTTTTTTTGCTGAGGTTTTTTCCCTAAGCTCTAGTATCATATATCAAATTATATAGTACCCCGTTACACTAACCTCTGCTAACACTTTTTTCATACACATGCTTTATTGTTAGATGAAAAACCAATTGTAATGCTCAAGTTCAAAAGAATATATATATATATATATATATATATATATATATATATATATATATATATATCTGTACTATTCCCAATTAGGCGATATTTCATGATGCCATTTTGTAATGTTCTTAGCGAACAAATAATGAGCAACGAATGCGTTTCGTGTCACGATCTACATGAGAATTAAACAAATAAACCCGCTCCGTTGCACCCGTAAGAGACAAGTCGTATCGTAACCTCTCACACGCGAAATGCACCATCTTTTGCCGAATAGTCAGCCGCCGAATATTAGGCGCTTCGGCCTAGAGCGTGGCCGAATATTCGGTATTCGGCTAAATCACTATTCTTGGCATCTCTAGTCCGAACCTTCGATGATATATTTTTCAAGCAATATTAGCTCAATATGAACTATGCTAATGGGAGTACTTATGTTAGTACTGAAGATTTAGAGTAGATGCGTGCGCCGGTTCACGCTTTATTAGACGGTAACTGCCTTTATCACACATGTAGAATGATAGGGGCACATCTCGAAAATTGCCATTATCAAACGCGCTCGACAAAGCCCTACAAGTTGAGCTAACGAGCTTCCTCCTACTGCATAAACTAGCCACTATGTTACGCACTAGGAGGAACATTGTTAGCTCAAGATGTAGGGCTTGCTCGAGCACGTTCGATAAAGGCAATAAAAGCAATTTTCGAGATGTGTCCCTGTCATTTTACATGTGCGAAATGATGGTGTAAAATTGGTACCGTAGATAACAATTTTTTCAGAAAATAACAAATTTTCTGTAAGAAATAAAAATTGGTTCAAGCCCTGTGGACAGGAGCTATTGGGCGCATGTTCATCTTCCTTGTGGCCCGTACTGAGCAGTAAAGAAAAAAAGCAGTATCATGTTGAATACCTTAATATTATTGATTATTATATAATAATCGATGAAAATACTGAGAGAGACCCAGGAAATTTGACACATTTTGACGTCTTTCGACGTCTAAACTATGACTTGATTCTTTATGTTTATGTCTTTGAATTTGTTTTCGGTGGAATTCAAAGAGTTCATAGAATAATCGATGAAAATACTGAGAGAGACCCAGGAAATTTGACACATTTTGTCTTATATCTCCAGAAATTGAAATCGTAGCGAGCCAAAATTTTGCACAATGATGCAAAATACTACAATTGACGTTAGTACAAGTTTTTGTTGCAATCTGATGAATAGTTCACGAAAAAAAAATTTTTTTTTCGAAAAAATTAAAAGAAATATTTTTTTAAAAATTACCAACATTTCGATCATAACAGAATTTTGCCAAAAGTTGCGCGTTTATATCCTCGAACTGACTACCAAGTTTCGATTCAACATCTTCTTTAGTTCCTGAAATATCAGGGAAATAACCTCAAAATTTTAAATGTCTATAACTCCTAAACCGTCCGGCCGATTTTGCCCGTTAACGAACTTAACCGTCGCATTTTGATCAGAAACCTACCCTGAAAGTTTGAAGTCGATAGGACCTTCGGTGCTCCTGTTATCGTGCCTACGGCCGGAAAACCGGCCGGCCTGCCGGCCGGCCGGCCGGCCGGACGGCACCCAAAAATCTGACACCGGATTCGTGATCAGGGAGTCCGAATTAGTCTATTAGCCAATTTTCAGCTCGAAATTCGAACATTACAGACATTTGGACGAAATGATAGGACGATGTTCCCCTAGAACATGCGCCCAAAAATGAAACATTCAGGGAGGAAAATCTTTATTTAACACAAAAAACAAACGTAATTTTGCGCAAATGTTCAAATTGCTCTCCGTCAACCATTTGGAACTGTCCTATACGAGTGTACTTGGTAACAAAAACAAAATGTTTTCCGCACTAGTTATCATTATTACATCTGTCACATTTGGCGGATTGAACAAAAATAATATATTCTTAAATTTTACTTCTTAAAAACAATACTTGAGTATTGAGGCAAAACCAAGTTTAAAAGCGAATTACGACTGATGTTAAGAAAATGGCACGTTAAACTGAACGGAAGGAATAGAAATTTTAATAATGATTGGATATGGTGAGCTAAGAACACATGAGGAAGTATGTGAATTATTCAACCAAGAACATCCTGACAGACCTATTGCCTATTGCAAGATCCACACGAGTAAATTGGTTGCTAAATTTACTGGAACGGGATCCGGCCATGATTTGCCACGGCAAGGTCGACCTCGGCCAAACCAAGAAATCAGATTAAATGTGTTAATAGAAGCTGAAAAATTATCAGCTTCATACAGCTAGCCTAAACCATAATGTGGACCACTCTTGTCGTTCAAAAAAAATTGGTTCAAGCCCTATGGACAGGAGCTTTGGCGCCGAGGGGCCTTTCACTGCGGAATTTTAGTGTACAAAATTGTGGAATTGTGGAGGAATTGCGTGGAATTGTTCGGAATTGAACGGAATTATATGGAATTACATGGAATTGAACGGCATTATGAAGGAATTGAACGGAATTGAGCGGAATTGAACGCAATTGAATGGAATTGATTGGAATTGAACGGCATTTTATAGTGATTGAATGGAATTGAACATGCGCAAAGGACTGCATTTTAAATTATCGCGTCACTTAACGGGCGTTTTGACATAACCTATAAAAGTGCAATATTGTTGTGTCTCATTGATGGTGCTTAAGAAACGGCTTTAAGGTAAGCTTTAATCAATTTATTATACATTAAGTTTCTAAGATAATTATTTCAAAGTTTTCTCCCAGAGTGGACTCATGTTTTTATAAATTAATTCATATTGTTTACTATTCTCGCACTGAGAATCATATGATTTTGGGAGTATATTTGATTTCCATCTGATAAAAGCGATGAAGGAATAAAATTGTATATTGATAAACGAAGTAACCCTCTAATCACTAATTGGTTTGAAAGAATTATAGTCTAGGAGCCCGTGACCATCAGAATTACGTTACACTATAAAGGCTGAATACTTGTTTGTTCAATCAAAAGACAGCAGGTGATAACTTGCTGATGACATTCGGCTACCTCAAACCTTGTATTACAGTGTTTTTAAGAGATAACTCCTTTCTGAGATGTAAGAAATTAAAGCTAATTTTTGTAATACTTAGAATAAAGCGTGACTTATTAATATTTTCATGGGAATAACTTAAGGAATCACGTTCTCCGTAAAGACTGGGTGGTAGGATACTCCCGCCACCAGTCAACTGTAAAGTTTTTGCGCGCATGTCTTAGGCATCAATATCGTGCTATGATTTTGCCGAAATGTAATTTTCGAATTTTTTGCCGAAATGGTCTCAAACGATCAGGTTCGACACACTGATGAAGAATTTGAAGTCAAATTCATTTCGGCCTGCCGTCCGTTGCCACGATAACTTGAGAACAGAGATAGATAGCGACTCTCAATTTTTAAGGTAGGTTGCACATCCGATTGCGACGGTTTGGTAATGGGCATAATATGTAAAACGGTTTCGGAGTTATACCCATAGGAAATTTTTGTGTTACTTCCTCTATACCTCAAAAAATACAGATCTGATCGAATTGAAACTTGGTAATTAGTTGTAGAATGCCGGCGTGCAACTTATGAAATTTCGTTCGTGAGGATCGTATCATATTATATTTCAGAAAATTATCCGTCATCTTCTGCTGAAATTCTGCACACACCTTCAAGCCGCCATTTCATAATCGAGTACTGAATTTCAGCTCTGTATTTTAGCAATTATTGTGAAAATAAAATTCTATATGGTATCTATGTCTTCTAGTATTTCAAATGATGTAAATATTAGAGTAATTGTAACAACATATCGATGTTGTGCTCGCCTGCCGCGTAGGAGATCCAGGTTCGAATGCCCGCTAAGTAAGTTCACTATTTTATGTATTTTAAAATTAAAATTCAATTGATGCCCGAAGCATTTTTACGCGCGTTAAGGCTAAAACGACGGTTTGAAAGCTCCTTACGCTACGTCAGTGCTTTTCTCAAATTCTCACATATTAGAACAGAATGTTCGCGACTGCACCCGTGAGACTCGAGTTCAACTCTCGACCGAAGTGAGTACAGAAGTGTTAATGATTTGATGGGGTAAATGAAAAGATTTGTTTGTTATGAATTATTTAAACTCTGTTCGTTAAGAAATGAGCAATTTCTTGCTAATTCAATGCACAAAATGGTAAGATTTCTTAGTGGAAATATCCTTTAATTTTTTCCTTTATAATTATCTATATATTATTCATATCTATAGGATATGAAAAATGGACATTGAAATAACAAAAGTATTTGAAGGGCACGGCATAGATATTCGATGTAAAAGTCGGTTATTTCGCCATAACCAACTAAAACGGTAATAATATTATGAATTAGAGTAGTTTCAATCTGAAAATTGAAGACAACACTTGAAACTATCGTAATTCAAACACTTTCAATACCCTATGGCAAGGCGTTTTCAACTCTTTTGTTTTAATGGCACACATGTCGTTCATCAAAGCCTCACGGTGCACCAGCAAAAAAATTGGTTCAAGCACTGAAGTGAAGTCAGGAACTTTTGCTCTCATATTATATTGTCTTCTCACCTCTATTGGACACTCTACTGCGAATTTAGCAACGAGATATACCGTTTTCTCAGTTTTTGTAATATATAAATACACTAGCTGGCCCGGCAGACTTCGTACTGCCTCCTCAACGCCTGCCCAACGCCAACGCCAACGCCAACTCCAAATCCAAATCCAACTCTAACTCTAACTCCAACTCCATCTCCAACTACGTCTCCGACTCCTACTCCGACTCCGACTACGACTCCGACTCCGACTCCGACTCCGACTCCGACTCCGACTCCGACTCCGACTCCGACTCCGACGACTCCGAATCTGACTCCGACTCCGACTCCGACACCGACTCCGACTCCGACTCCGACTCCATTTCCACCTCCATCTCCATTTCCACCTCCATCTCCATTTCCACCTCCATCTCCACCTCCAACTCCAATCCAACTACAACTACTACAACTCCAACTACAACGCCAACTCCATAACCAATGCCAACCACAATACCTACTCCAACTTCAACTCCAACCCCAACGCCAACTTCAACGCCAACTCAAACTCCAACGCCAAAAACATCTCCACGAACACACACAAAAAATTTCATCAAAATCGGTCCAGTCGTTTAGGAGGAGTTCAGTCACATACACACGCACACAAGAAATATATATATTAAGATTTCATACCATTTTAATGACAGACTTCAGTAGAGAATCGTCTATGATCACAGAATTTTCAATTGTGACATATGTATTCTATTGGAAGTGAAATACGAAAGAACTTACGCCTCAAGTAACTCCAGTATACGATCTTCACCAAATTCCGCGACAATTGGAGGGGCAGCATTCCACAAGTATTCACCGAGTTTCAATTGAATCAGATTTGTATATTTCCAGTTATATAGAGGAAATAAAAACAAAATTTCAGGTGAGTATAACTCCAGAACAAATTGGACGATTATGCCAATTAACGAATTACATGTCGCATTCGGATGCGCAATCTGCCATGAAAGTTGCAAGTCGATGTCTTTTTCCGTTCTTGAGTTATCGTGAGATACATAATATTAATTCGTAATGTTTTTTAAATTTTCTAGTGGCACGGTCTTCACAAAATTTCACACTCGTCTTCAATACGATCATCTCTGTAGTTTTTGAGTTATTGAGGAAATAATATTCCAGATGGGTATAACTCCAAAACCGTTGAGCCGATTATGCCCAACAACGAACTCAACTCTCTCATTCGGATGCGCCACCTAGCCTGAAAATCACAAGTCCCTATTTCTTTTCGTTCGAAAGTTATCGAGGCAACGGTCATCAATCCAGCTACTGAACTCACACAAGGCTGCTTGGATCTCTAACAATATAAATCCTATCGTGTTCAAACTTGAAACTTGGCAGTACAGTTAGCTTTTAAAGGCTCTCGCAAAATTTCAGCGACGTCGGACGAATTATTTCTGATATATAGAATTTTTTTCAATGATTTTTTTCAAATTTTCTAGTGATACGATCCTCACGAAATTTTTCAAGAATTGCGGCTCACCGTTTGAAAACTTCTGTCCTATGGATTAGTAAAGTAATAATAGAAGACATATTTAAACAAAAAAATTATCGCATTGTATCGGCCGGGAGTACATGGTATTTTTGAGGAAAAAATATTGATACTGACATGTAAAAGATACTAATATATAAACGAATAATATTTAAATAAATTTTGTAGATGCCTGGCAGAAGGTTTTCATCTCGCAAAGGCAACGAAGGACTTGATTTCATATGGCTTCAAATATAGAAAAATCAAGTTGTCTACTATGATATAAATTAGCTTTCATTTCTCAACATCTTTGCTACCAGTTATTCCTCAAAACTACTGCAACCAGGCCGTAGTGGACAAGAGTTATTACCCGCTGTAGTGTATTTGCATTCGAACATTCGCACTTTTGAATAATGTTTATTGAAATATTTTTTTTCTGGGGTACCGGTATAAATACCGGCTTAATACTGGTAATTCAATTTTTGTCCGATTCACTAGTCAATTTGTTTTATAATAAATAAATTCTCAGATGGAGCATTAGGGAGCTCGATGCGAAATCACAGCAGTAGAACATGAGACAAATATCAAGATTCCTACTTACTTGAAAAATTTGCTGAAGGCCACAGGATATGATACAAAATTGGTTTTGATGAAACTTAGTGAAGAAGATTTCGGAAAAATGGAAAAGTTTGCTGTTACAAAATTAGTCACAATGGTATCTGCAGCACAGCGAAAAGACTTCTTTGGGCCAGTTTTCCACGCGGATCCAAGTGGTTTCCAGATTTTGGATGGACATAAAATTCTGTTGCTTGAAATGAGTGAGCTTATCAAGAAGAGAAATAGAAATTCGAAGGATCAGTGGACCATGACCGAAATAGACTTTGAAAAGCATGATGAAATAGAAATTTCTGAAGGGGAAACGAAGAAAGAAATAAAAAACCTACAATTATCAACGGAGAATTTTACCGAAGAAAACGCAGCCGTAAGTAGAAAATTGAGGCAAGCATTGAAATCTAAGTTTGAAAATTATTGGCTTTCTCAGCAAATTGAAGAGAAATGGAATAATGTGGCGATGAAGACGTATTTGACACCTTCGAACTCCCTTATTTGCCAGGTTACGTGTTTTTGTAATGAAACTATTAAAATTAATAAACTATCAAGGTCGTCTACGACGAAAGCAAGGTGGATATACTCCAATTACTACACTCACTTTGTTAAAAAACACACATTAAAAAAATGCCCAAAAATTAGTCCAAAGTCGAAAGTAAATCAATCAAAGATAACTCGTTTTATGCATCAATCGGACCCTAAGAAGCAAGCTCATGGTATGAAAAATCCTAATGTGAATATTTTCACAAGAGAAAAATTCGATACGACCAAAAATTCTGTAGACTTTGGAAATATTTCAAGGTCAACCACTCCGTTTGTTGTAGAAGGAATAGCGTGTAGTTTGAGCTCAAATCAACATCAATCAACACAAGAATCAGGAAACTCTCAAAACCTATCTGAAAAGTCAATAAATATATTATCTTCGATAATTATACCGCCTTTTGTTTCGAACGACGAAAAAAATAGTTTGCCTGAAATTTTCGTTGAAAGTGCTGAAGATGAATATTCTTCTTTGAAGTTACCAGCGGTTGAAGAATCACTTTCAGATACGATTTTTGATACAAATTCTCCATCCAAAGAGGATTTTTCATCTGCCAGCAGTTCAAAATGGACTTCTGATAAATATTGTCGTTCTGAGAGACAAAGAAGACATTTTGAAAGAGATCAGCCCAACCAAACTCTAATTACATCTTTTTGGCGCTCTAGTTCCTCGGAACTGAGTGCTTATCAATTTGCCCAAAAGTCTGTAATTTTCGAATATTTCGATGAAAATGGTCTTAAACGATTTGGTTCGACTCACTGATCAAGAATCCGTGGTCGAAATTCATTCTGTCC
Organism: Halyzia sedecimguttata; assembly: GCA_937662695.2. Classification (NCBI taxonomy): domain Eukaryota; kingdom Metazoa; phylum Arthropoda; class Insecta; order Coleoptera; family Coccinellidae; genus Halyzia; species Halyzia sedecimguttata. The sequence goes on from OW569411.2 coordinate 69,441,752, forward strand.
GGCCGGCCGTAGGCACGATAACTCTCGAACGGAATGAGCTAGAGAGTTGAAATTTTCAGAGTAGGTTTGGGGGATAAATATCTCGGCTAAGTTCGTTATTGGGCAAAATCGGACAGATGGTTTCGGAGTAACAAAAAAAAAATTTTGTTTTACGAAACAAATTCCAAATTAAATTTTTTTTAATAAAAAGTTTTATCATAAGAATCCACTCATATCATTTCTAACTCTAACAAGCTAATACTTTCGGAGATATGATTTTTCAAAATTTCAATAATAAATCGTATTTCAACGTTGTCACAGAATGATATTATTCTATGTATGAATATGAATTGTCATAATGTCAAATGATGTTCCTGAGACATTATCTAATCAATCGAAGAGCGAAGTGAGAAAAATCTCAGTTGTTTGCTCCGAAATTAGTTTTTCTCAGAAAATTCTTACATTTCGGAACTGAACATGAAGTAAGAGATCTGAGAGTAGTGAGACTGCTTTTCATCCATAGACATAGATATAACTCTCGAACGGAATGAGGTAGGTAGTTGAAATTTTCAGAGTAGTTTAGGGAGATGAATATCTCGGTTAAGTTCGTTATTGGGCAAAATTGGCCAGATTTAATTTGATTTCTTCCATGGTGCTTTTCTCATTCTCATGATTGCTCATTTAATCTTGATAAATAAACTATTATTTGAATTGAATTTCCTTTAGGATGCAGTTCTATTATATGAATACATTGATATAATTCCCAACTCTGAGAAACCAATACTTTCGGAGATATAATTTGTCTGTTTGAACTAGAGCGCCAGAAAGCTCCTGTCCACAGGGCTTGAACCCATTTTTTTAGTTCCTTATCATAATGGGAAAAAAGAATTCCTTGTCGTTTGGTAGTTTATTTTTTAATTCTCTTATCTCTATTTTTGCCGTTTTAGGTATCCATGTGAACAAAGAGTTCTCGTTTATAAGTTTTAATTTTTGGCATTTTCTTCGTACCTCTATTTCTTGTTTTCGATCTCATTGTAAAACCAAAAGTTCCTTTTCGTTTATAAGTTTATAAAATTTTGTTTTATGTTTGAAAAGTTTTATACAAAATGTTATTTTTTTTATTAAATGATGTTTTTTATGCATTTGAATTTTGATTATTGATGCTTTCAATCTAAACAAGCTTTCATTATAGTAACAGTAGCACTGTCATTTCCGGATTTTCAACTCGATAAAGTGAATTCGTAGTGAAATTTACTCAGCAGGTTTTACATATGAACAATTGGTTACCTATATCAGTGTCAAAGGCGCAGTGTTCTTTACAAAAGTGCGATGAATTGAACGGAATTATGAGGAATTGAATGGAATTGTGTGGAATTGAATGGAATTGTGTGGAATTGAATGGAATTGTGTGGAATTGAATGGAATTGTGTGGAATTGAATGGAATTATGAGGAATTGAATGGAATTTTGGTGAATTGAACGGAATTGAACGGAATTATTTCAAAAAATGGAATTTTAGTGTACAAAAAAGAGCCAGTGAAAGGCCCCTCGTTTGGCGCTCTTGTTCAAACTTTGACAATTCATATCTTCGAAAGTATTGGTAAAAATTGGGAAATATATCAATGGATTCTTATGATAGAACTTCATAATAGCAGAAATTAAATTCAAACATCATAAAAGAATTTTAATTCAACAAGGGTGCAAAAATTAATAATCCAAAACCAATAGACCAATTCTACCCAACAACGAACTCATCGTTCCTCAATTCTATGATGAACGATATATTTTTTTTCCTCAAATCTACTCTGAAAATTATATTATATCAATTGAAACTTTAGCCAATATTTCAGTTTTGTTTTTACTAGAGATATTCTGAACTCAATATCATTAACTTACCATTACCATTCCTATCATCATATGGATTAACCATGAGCATTGAATATCAAAATTTGACATGTCATGTCTCAGGAAAATAAGTTGACATGTATCAACACAGATCATATTATAATAATTCATAGATAGAATAATTATCGCATTATGTGAAAACACATAAGTACGATTTATCATTGAAATTGTGAAAAATCATATCTCCGAAAGTATTGGCTTGTTAGAGTTAAAAATGACATCAATGGATTCCTATGGTGAAACTGCATCTTAAGAAAAACTTATTTTGAAATTTTTAGTGTAAAAAAATTTTTTTTTTACTCCGAAACCATCTGACCGATTTTGCCCAATAACGAACTTAGCCGAGATATTTATCTGCAAACCTATTCTGAATTTCAACTGTCTAGCTCATTCCGTTCGAGAGTTATCGTGTTAACGGCCGGACCGACGGACGGCCGGACAGAATCAATTTCGACCACGTATTCTTGATCAGTGAGTCGAACCAAATCGTTTAAGACCATTTTCAGCCAAAAATCCGAAAATTACAGACATTTGGGCAAACTGATAAGCACTCTGTTCCGAGGAACAAGAGCGCCAAAAAGAGAACTATCATCCTTACATCCCAATTTTTTAAATAATAACGTATTTTCCGACGAAGCCACTTTTTGCCTGAATGGGACATTATAAAGTCACAATTGCAGGTATTGGTCGAGAGAAAATCCTCACTGAACTCAAGACTGTTACAGTCAACGCCTTCAAGAAATTACATTGCAACAATCGGACGGCGCCTGCGTTTAATAGGACCTTGCTTTTTTTGAAGAAGACCTTACAACAGAATGTTATTTGAACTTTTCCGGTTTCATTTAGTGCCTACACTGACAGCAATGTTCCCAAATGATGAAGTGTGTGTGCGAAGTGTACATGTTTACACTCGAATCTGTCACTGCCAAATGTTCAACGGAGCACAATTCGAATTCTTGCGCTAAATTTCGTTTGTTTTTTTGGGTTGAATAAAGATTTTCTTCCATGAAAGTTTCCGTTCTATATCTGATTGTAAATATGATATTTTCTCAAAAAAAAAATTATCTACGGTACCAATTTTCACACCATCATTTAAGTAAGTTGCATAAGTGTAATAAAGTAGCAAAAAAATGTGGTACTCATTCAAGAAAAAATTGAAGGGCTCGGTGCAAAAACCGGTCATATCCAATTTTCTTCGAATTTTAGTTATTGACTTCAAAGTATGATTCGCGTATTCTCCATTGTTCGGAAGAAGAAACAGTCAAATCCAATTCATATTAACTGAAATATTTACGCGGAGGAGATGACTGAAAGTAATTTTGGAGCAAGAATCGGTTACCTCCAAGAGATTACCGTTTTTTGCACAAAATATTACATTACTTAGGTGACATCGACCAAGAAGTTGAAATATAAAAAATATTTTGAGATCTATCAGTTTTTTTCTCACAGATGTTTTTTGCTACTTTTTCATATTATTATTTTCGTTTTTCTCAGTTTTTTCATACATTATTTGTTTGTAATGTAAAAATATCATCATTGCAGAAAACACTTTTTTCTACCGAATAAATATCAGTTGATGACCTGATCTATCTGAAAATTATTTTTTCGAATAAATTAAATCCATTGTATTTTCTACTGGGACAGTTTTTATTGATTCCTGAATATTTAAAAAAAGTGGACATGACCAGTTTTTGCACCGAGCCCTTCAATTATTATGTCACTCTGTAAAAATTAATGACTTCATAAGTAAAATGTGTATGCCATAAGGCGTTTAATTAAATACTAAAAATAACCGGTCTAAAAATTTTGCTTGAAAACATTCAATAACGCAGTTATGAATTTTGTTCCTGACTTGGTCCACACAATTATGGCATCATTGAGTTTTGTGAATCACGATTAGAGTTCATCTATGGCTAGAGGTGGAACTAATGGTACAATTTCGCGAAATTCTGTTTGGAGGCTGTGAAACTTTATTTTATAGTGTTTCGTTGAATTTTATTTAATTCTTACCTTAAAATCAATGGAATGTGTTTAGGCACACTAAAATGAATTTTACTGTCAGTTTCAGGTACTACCCCTCTCCAATGTTCAAGCAAAGCCTGCAGAAGAAGCTTCCCATAATTCACTTTAGAATCTGGTTCAGGACAATCCTTGATTCCAGCATCTCTAGCTGACACCCAGGCCGAAAAACAATCTACCTCGTCCTGGCCTAAATGAATTGTTAGCATCTGGAGAGAGTGAAACTTGAAATTCCAATTAACTTAATTTTGCGTTGAAACTCACCCCAGTTTTGAGATCCACGTTGAACCAATTTGGAATATAGATCATTTTGAAATGGTTCTTGATTTCTTCTTGAAAATTCACCTGACCCATATCTTCCACCTTCTTTGCCTATTTTAACATATGATTCCAAATTATTAAGGAGGGAGTAAGGAATTTTCCATTTTTGAATGTACAACATTTTAGGATTATTGTGTAAAAAGTTGAAGTCTATTGGAGTAAAACCAACAAAGATATTGTGTTGTAAGGCCGCTCGTGTACCAACACAATGAGACCGCAACGCGATCGCGACGATACTTTTTAACGAGGGATTTGTGTCGCGTCGCCGTATTTTTGGTGTGGGCGCTTCTATCACTAACCTCGTACCGCGACTTCTAACCGACACGAAGTTTCGGTCGCTTTGCGGTCTCGTAGTGCTGGTATACGAGCAGCCTTAAGGCCGGTCCATGCGCTACGTTTTGCACAACCTTTTACCTGCGCAGTTCAACACGTTGTAAATAAAACGTTACTTGTAGACAGCAAAATTGCGCAGTTTTGAAAACGTCGCGGAAACGTTGCAGTTGCAGTGAAAACTGAGCTAGACAGCATAGATATCCGTGATCTGCGCGGATTTGTCGCTGCATGTAGACGGTAACTGTGGTAACAGCATGCCAAAATTGACAAGAGTAGTACCTCCTCCATGACGATATCGCTAAAACTGTGCGAAATATACAGATATCTCTGCATCGTGTGGACGCACTAAAATTTGCTACGTTTTCATTCCGTCTTGAGACTGCGCAGACAAAAGGTGGTGCAAAACGTAGCGTATGGACCGGCCTTTTGTATCAGCCTCTCCAGTCCGTTTTCCCAATGCAGCAGATAGGTAAATGATAGCGTAAATAAAATGAAATTTCTAGCAGCTTCCCCGTTCCTTCTGTCCCATCCCCAAATCCCTCTTTTCGGCGAATGGTCTACGAATGCAAATGCTTAGGTTAGGCGCACATTGAGGGCAGCCCAGCACAGCACAGCACAGCAGAGCATAGCCTAGAAGGGGATTTCATAACAAATGCAGTTGAATATTACGCCGTATATTGGACGCAGAGGTCTACGCGACAGTAACAGAGTACGTAACAGAGTACTCTGTTACTACGTCGCGTAGCCCCTGCTCTGCTACGTCCAATATACGGCGTACTATTCAATTGCATTTACAAACTCTTCTACTAGGCTAGGCTATGCTGTGCTGGCCTGCCGTCAATGGGCGGCTAGCCTTACGCCTGTTTCTAAAAATTCTATGTTTAAAAGAAAGTTTAGTTTAATATTTTCCATTCTACCGAGAAGTCCTACATGTGCAGCGGAAAATTAATCCAAAAATTGTTAATGGTCTCCGAAATATCGTTGAAATAAATATAATAATATAGCAACCTGTATTTTTTAGGAAGGCTGTTTTGCTTTGTTAGAGATATCAAAACGTATCTTTTTGTGGTGTGAAAATCTGAAACGCGTTTTTCTCACTCTTAGCTTTTTCTAATCGGTGCCATTTCTAGCTAACGACGAGGTAACGCTTTCGAGTTTTTCCTGTTTTTTTTTTTCATTTTACCGTATTCGAAAATAACAAAATTTCCTACTGGGAAAATAGCGGTACTACTTTAAAAATTGGAAAAAAAACCGACAGGATTACCTGCAGGAACTTGAAATTATTTTTGTTTTGTGACTTCAGATCCAGTGTAAAGTTGTGAAGGTCAGGTACCGCAATCAAACTTTTGTTCAAGACGTCTGTGGAGATTTGCTGTCAATGGCTCATTTCTCAGAATTTATTGATGAAAATTTCACATTTCACAATTGTTAACGCAAAAATTCTTTTTTTATACCGAATTAACCTTAAACTCTCCTCCCCCCATAACACAACCAATGAAAACATTGTGTTAACATTTCTTAAATCATTACATTCATTAAATTGATATTTTAAGCAAAATACCTGCAGGACATCATATAATGCAACATTCTCGTGGGAATCTTTGGTCAGAATGTGTCTTTTATCATTCAGTACAAAAGCCTGTCGAATAGCTGCACCCCCAGGAATTAGGGACACTGGTTTGTCGGGCATCAAGATGTCTTCTCTGAAATGTTTTTCTGTGGGCAGTTTCCAACATCGAATGTTAGAGTCTGAAGTAGAAACCTTAAAAATTAAGCAAGAAAATGTTCACAAATTAAGCAATGACAAATTAGTCCGAAAGTAGTAGATACCTGAGGAAACAAGAAGAAGACGATATTGTGCGTTCGTACTAGGGGTATCATTTTGCACTAATATCAGTAATTTTCAAATTTTGAACCCAAAATTATCTCAAACGAGTCTGATGCGTAGGTAGTCAAATTCAATTCTGTAGGCCGTAAACATGGCCGATAACTTTTGAAAGAAATTACATAGAGAACTTGAAATTTGTATCAGAGAGATACTGGTTCGAAATTTTAATTTTCCAAAATTCCCGAAACTACATCCAATTGTGGTGAAAATTGATATTCAGCTGTAAAAAAACGACTTAAAGGTTCAAGTAAAACAGGACAGGAGCTTTTGCTCGCATGTTCTATTGTGTATTCAATTCTATCGGACACTCTTGATTGAATTTACCATCGATATAGACCGTTTGTTTCTATGAGATATGAGTACATTTCGTACCATTTTAATGCCTTGATTAATGAGAGAGTCATCCAAGATCACAGAATTTTTAATTCTGACATAATATGTATTCTATGGGAATTGAAGTACGTTAAATATCTAATAATATACGAAAAAACTCGACGTCTCAATTAATTTTACTGAAAGATCGATTTAAATTCAGTCGATCTACTATTCAAGTAATTATTTCGATAGAAATTAAAAAAAAAACCAAAAAGAACCAATTCGGCTACGGGAACCGATACCGTTATGTCATTACTTTCCTTCGAAATATTCTTACATTCTTCTAATTTCAGGATACGATATTCATGAAATACCGTGAAAATAAGCACATCGGCATTAATCAAGTAATTATTACGTTATCTCCCACCGTTTTTAAGTTATCGTGAGTTACATATATTTTTTTAATTTTCTAGTGATAAGATCCTCACATAAGGTCCCATAGGTCTTTGCGTTGGTATTCTACAACTAGTTATCAAGTTTCAATTCGACCGGATCTGTATTTTTTGAGTTATCGGGAAAACAGTATTCCAGATGGGTATAACTCCGAAACCGTTTGGCCGATTGTGCCAAACAACGAACTTAACTGTCGCTTTCGGATGCGCAACCTACCCTGAAAATTTCAAGTCCATATCTCTTTCCGTTCGAGTATTATCGCGGCAACGGTTACCCATAGCAACTAAACTCTCAGAGTTCCAACAATATAGATCCGATCGTGTTCAAATTTGGAATTTGGCTGTAAAGTACAACTACCATGTTTGAATTGGATCGGATTCGTATTTTTTGAGTTGTTGAGAAAATAACAACAACATTTCAGATAGGTATAACTCCAAAACCATTTGGCCGATTATGCCTATTAACAATCTCAAATGTCCTATTTGGTTGCACAACCTATCCTGAAAATTGCAAGTCGCTATCTGTTTCCGTTCTCGAGTTATCGTGAGATAAATAATATTTTTTTATATTCTTATTTTTAATATTCTCGTGGTACGATCCTCAGATACGTCTTTATGTCAGTATTCTACAACTATAACCAAGTTTCAACTTGATCGGATTTGTAATGGTTGAAAATAAAATTAGTATTCGGAAACCATTGGGCCTATTATGCCCATTAACTAACTTGTCCGTCGCATATTTGGAAGCGCCACTTACCCTGAAAATTTCAAGTCGCTATCACTTTCCATTCGAAAGTTATCGTGGCAAAGTCCGACCGGCCGGACAGAATCAAATTTGACTTCGGAATCTTCATCAGTGAGTGGAACCTAATCGTTTTCGGCAAAAAATCGAATATTACAGACATTTGGGCAAAATGATAGCACGCTGTTTCCCAGAACATGCGCACAAAAATGCAGACAAGTTGAATGTCTCAGAAAATGATCGCCAGAATTCGATGAAATTTCGTATGCACCTAGAGGGCAACGATAAAATGAGTTATCCAAAAATCAGTTATAGAGCCTATTTTAACCTATCAAAAAATTAAATTTTTCCGAAAACTATAGAACTCAATGATGATAAATAAACAAACGACTGATTTGTTGCTATGGATTCGATTTACTATAAATATTATATTGGGTATCTCAAAAATATCAATAGACGAGGACACATTGCAAATCCCTGAACTTGATACAAAATCTATAGATTTCCATGGAAAAGTAACGATTAATGAATGTTCAATGGTTTGCGAATTTATTTCAAAGCAATTTCCGGAATATGCCCCTTTGAAATTTTGTATTCTTGATATAACGGAACTCTGACAACCATCAATTCTGTTACAAATCAGTTGAATATAATGGTCATGTTACGAATCATTTGAATATAATTATCATTAGATGAACGAGGGCGCGAGGTCACGAGACTTCCTACATTTTTTTCTTGTCTAATAATGATTAAGTTATAAATCAGTTAAATACAATGATAATTAGATGTACGAGGGTGCGAGGTCACGAGAATGCCTTCAAAAATGTTGTCATAATTCTGCAGGGTGCAACAGCATAACTTCTTTTTTTTATGCGTTTGATGTAGTAGCGGAGCGCTAGTGTTCTCGTTCGAGAGATGGGACTATAAAGTTTTGTCCCGACGCAGTTCAGTCGCAATGGTGCTTTGGCACTGTGAGGAACGTGCGTTTGCAGTTGCGCCTATTTTTCGATGTTCAGTGATCGCAAAAGCCTGCGCGCCTTTCGGAATCGCTTTAATTTAGCAACGTTGGTCCCTGTCCCTGACCGGATAGCAATTGTTACGTGGGTGACCGACCACTTTCACAGAAACTGCAATTGCGACAAGACGAAGAACTGGAATCCCTCGGCCCATTAGATCACCTGTGAATATTGAGGCAGGGATAGCTTCACTTTTGCGATCACCACGGCGTTCTGCGCACAAACATGCGTGTGTCCCTGGAATTTCCAATCTTTCTTTAAGGAGACTTCTTCATGATGATCTTCATTTCCATCCACAAGATGGCGATTGTGCAGGATTTTTTTAACGTGACTCCAGGAAACAAGTGCTAACTTAATGCCTGATATGCTGGCAAGAATCATGACAAACGTCAGAAATCGGTTTACTCAGTGTATGGAGAATGGGGGACCTGATTTGATCTACAAAAACTAAATATAACAAAACTTTAGGTGTGTGCCTACATTATAAAGAAATAAATAGAAATGATCTGATTCATACAATGGATTTAATTAAGTTCTTAATAAAGAAAGTTATGCTGTCGCTCCCTGTAATATCTGGTGGACATTATATAGCAACTCACCCAAACAGCTTGTTGATCAGCAGTAAAACATAACTTCAAAATTGGAGCTTGCTCAGTGCAAACTATAATACTGTTCTGGGGGTTTTTCAGTTCTGTCATGATAACCTGAAAATATTTCATAAAGAAAAATACATTTAAATTGGGAATAAAATTTCAACTTATACCATTGTACTCACCTTTTTATCCCTACCTCCTGATATTATGTGTGTCCAGTTGTCAGTGGCAAGAAGAGCCCAAACAGAATCAGAATGAACCCTTATAGTTTGAATACATCTACGAACGAAAACTGAATTAATCATTAAATTTTGTTTCGATTTTTGCGCGCATGTTCTAGGAAACAGTGTGCTATAATATTACTCAAATACCTAAAATTTTCGAATTTTTGCTAGAAAAAAAATGTTTTCTTCAAAAATGTTATATTTCGGAAACTATCTCTGTCAGAATCCTCTGATATTCTGCACAAACCTTCCTGCCGCCATTTTACACTCGAGTACCGAATTTCAGCTCGATCGGCTTTGTAATTTAGGAATTATCGTAAAAATAAAATTTCAAATCATGTAAATCTCAGAATTGTACAATTCCTTCTAATTAAGTTCACTATTTCACTAATTTTAAATTTAAATTGAATTCATGCCCAATGCATGTAGTAACGCTAAAAAGACGGCTTGAAGGTTCATGGACTATCTCACGAAATACTGCATGGGCCTTCAAGCCGTCTGAGTCGTGAATAGACAATAGCACACTCGTGCAGTTACTGATTTGTACTTTTTGTCCGCTCTTGCCAGTGCACTATCATTTCCCTTGTCACTCGACGTTTCATTTCATGCCATAATTTTGTGACATCTCTCGACGTATAGGCCGGACTCATACGTCCGGAATGTCACTCTGAATTCATACTCTGAATTCATACTCTGAATTCATATTATTAATTCGGAAAGCACCGAATTGCATACTAATTCACTATTTTCCTCACACATTCTGGTTTTTTCAGAGTATTAATTTCTAGATTTTTGCAAGCTTCCATAATTCAGATTATGAATTTAATAATATGAATTATTAGGCTCACTTTCGATTGCAAACAATAGCTACTGTTTACGTCTGTTTGACACCAAACACCAAGATTTATCTGTCAAATTGCACCAAACGACAGCTAACGCTAACAATCAGTTAGTTGAACGAAGTAAGACTAACTACCGAGTTTCAATTCGATCTGATCAGTACTTTTCTTATTGGGAAAATAAAAAATTAGATGGCTATAACTCCGAAACCACTTCTGCCGATTAAGAAACTCAACCGAGATATTTCTTCAAACCCACCCTGCAAAGTTCAGCTCAACTCATTTAATCCGAGAGTAGTCTTGCCAGAAGGTCACTGATTAAAATTAAATTAAAATAAATTTTGGATTCGTGCGTAGGGAATACAGATCAACCGGAGCGTTCACACAAACACGGTTTAGTTTCGGTTTTAACCATAAAGTAATAAATATTTACATATGTTTTCTGCCTCGTTCTGTGGTTTTAACCTCAAATCGAGGAGATATATTTCAATATTTCTCGAATTGTTCAAATATAGATACATAAACATAAATACATATTTTCGGGATGTTGTTGCTATCTCAGTATTCATGAGAAAATGAGGGTTTACCAAATGTGGATCGACTAATTTCTGCTGTAAATCTAAACCAGTGCTGTGGGACAAAAACGAAAAATATAAAGCTAAATTAAAGACGCAGGAAGCATGTAAAGATGTTTGTGTTCAAATATTTTGATTAACTTAGATGAATCTGACGTCGCGAAAACATTGGAATTGTGATTGAGCCTATGTTTAGGAAGACATAACATAAAACCTAATATGAACCGTATATGTGTGAAAGGGCTTCATTCGTTTTCGGTTTTAACCGAACCGAATGGAACCATATGCATGTGAAACAAGCCTAGTTTCAAGGCTTGTTTCACGGTTCCGAATAGGTTCTAAAGAATAGAACAAACGTAGCGTGTGAAAGATTTCGCGCATTCCATCAGGTCCAATTACAATAAACGACTGTGTAACTACTTTGAACGGTTCTAGGACCGTCCCTACAGCGAACCAAAACAAGCCTTAAACCCCTATTACACTATGCCTTTTTCGTGCCTATTTGTCAGCCTGACTGACTGCGCCTGAAATTTCGAAGAAATACGCAAGCGCCCGGGACTATTTTGTAGACTGTTTCAGGCTTGAAAATAAATAGAACTGGTTCTATTTATTCCCCTTGAAACGTGGGGATTCAAGCCTTTTTGTCGAAATGTCATGTCTACCAACACAATATTTATCTGTCTGACTTGACGTCTTAACATAAGTTTATCTAGTTTATCCTTTGAATCGCAGCCTTCGTAAATTCAATAATAAATGTATGTTTATTACTCTGAGGACGTAAACTAAACTTACGAGGGCAAGATAATCTGTGATGGCTATCCCCGAGTGATATGAAGTTTTCACCAGTAGCGTAGTATCGCAAAGTAATCATTAATTTCGTTTTTGGAGAAATGCTTTCTGGAATTGCAGTGTCTTTTTTCTGTATGTGAATTTGCACTCTGTGTAGTAGCATATTAAACGTTTCTTCAGACATTCCTAAAACACTATGGTATTGCTTTAAAAATATACAAACAAAACAAGAACTTGAGGTAGGTAAATACATATGTCAATTTCTTCAATGTTTGCAGCTCTGAAATTACTGCCTGAAACAAGTGCGAAAAAAGGGCGGTGTAATAGCGCCACTCATTCGGGGGGGAAATTCCATCAACAAATAGCCATGAAAATAGACGCAAATATAGACGTGAAAAAGGCATAGTGTAATAAGGGTATTATGAGTCGAACTCGATTCGAAAAATACAGACAATCAGGCCTATTCACTATCTATTGACATTTATCAATGTTGACTTGAAGTCAAGTTGATATACCTCATTTTCATAACAACATTAATCATTTTTTAGCGAGGATACCGCTTATAACCCGGTTATTAACAACGGTTTGTCATCAATGTCAAAATTTGTTCCCCCACCACATGACCGCGAAAGGTTGTATGTGTTTTCACTAAAACGTTAACGGTTAACCCAGGTTAACCGTAGTCCTAGTAGTAATATTTGTTTACTTTTTATTATGCAAACCTTACTTATTCTAACGTTTGATAAACAATTAACATGAATTACATGCAAATGTTGAATTTATTTGACGAAATGCTATTCACTAACGAGAATTATTGTCTTATTGGAATTTCTCAACAGTGTATTACATCCAAATGATAGTCCCACTTCCCAGTACTGATAGCACTATTCAAATTATGGATAATGCACTTCAGGCTAGACCTAGGATATATCTGGCTTGAAATATATACTGAATTTGTATTTTTTCAATTGTGTCGACTGAAAAAAAAAACCTTCCATAATTAAATTTGTTTCATGAAATTATAGAAAATGATTCTCACCCCCTAATTAAGAAAAAGTGAAGAGGTGGGTACTAACCAGTACAACAAGAACTTAGTCTTCTAGTCTTTTTGTGGTATATATCCAAGCCAGATTGCCTTCATTCTATTAACGTTCAATGAAAGATTCGCTATTTGGCGGTCTGTATTGACGAAGTAATCCCACTCCTTGGTTGTTTAGAGTATATTAAAAAAAATCCACGCTTTCCGTTGCCACAGCCGTTTTAATTGCTTTCAACAGTTTCAAACTTTCAATACTTTTGACAATTTAAAACTATCAACAGATGTCAACCGCTAGTAACCCACCTCATGGACCCGGTTATAAATTTTGATACCGGTATCAAATGTCAATATGACAGCTTTGGAGGGGAACTTCCGTTACCGCTTGTAACCACTCTCGCTAAAATGTAGAAATTATAACCGTTTGATACCGGTATTAAGCGGTAACGTCGCTAAAAATCGATTTATATGTTCTCTTCTGTGGTGCATTCTAACCTATAGTTTTCGAATTATTCAAATAATTTGAAGTTTTTAGAGGCGGGATAAAGTACGGAAGGAACACTTTCTTGACAAACGTTTAATTTGATATAAATATAGTACAGTTTGTACAAATAAGTACTCGTTGATTAATAATATTAATTGGTAAATGGCCCCAACAGAAAAAAACCCAGTACTCAACAACTAAGAGCCCTCATCGCTTTTATTGAGAACAATGAGGTGCTTAGATATGGAAAAGGTGAGCCTAGTGTGAAATAAGAAGCCTGGAGTAATATAGCCAAAACACTTCTTTGGAAATGCAAAAAATTGTTTAAGTGGCCATCAGAAAATGTAAGAGGATTATTTGCGTCCCTTCATTACCGGCAGTTTCTATAAAGAGCTCTTCTACCGAAATAATAGTATGTAAGATTACAAAATGCATTCTGATTTCATTTTATGAATATGTCTTCAATTGAATTTTGAACTTACTTTTGTAATTCTTCTCTTATAAGATAAAAAAATATTAAATAATCCATATATATAGTTACAACACTAATTACCACTGTATTTATTTTGGTTCAAGTCAACAATTTATATCTTGGCAAGTGCTTCGAAGGACTTGCCTGGAGTCAATTGACATTTGTCAACATATATCTACAAATCAACCAAAATTATGGTTAGTGAATACCAAAACTTATACATGTTAATATTTGTAGATTCTTGACTTCGCCTTGACTTGAAGTCAACAATTGATATGATTTCAACTGATACAGAATAGGAAAAGTTGACTTTAGGTTGATTCATATGAAATTTGACAATCTAATGTCAAATAATCAACGTTGACTTCCAAGTCGACCTTTAGCGAATAGGCCTGATTGTGGCAAAATGATAGCACGCTGTTCCTTGCGGAACACGCGCGCAAAAAGAAATAAAAGTGTATTTCGAAACGTCGACAGTAAATAAGTAGTGTTTTTTACTTTTGTCCCCACAACCCACTAAATTCGACTCATTATCATTAATAATATGTAAAAATTGGTTCAAGCACTGACGTGAAGTCAGGTGCTCTTGAGCACATGTTCTATTGTCTACGCACCTCTATTGGATTTTGGAATCAATATACAGTATTTTCTCAGCTTTTATAATATGTATATGAATACATTTCAAACAATTTTAATGACAGGTAACGAGAGAATCGTCCATGACCACAGAATTTTCAATTCTGACAAATGTATTCTATTGGAATCGAAATAGGAAAAATCTTACGCCTCAAGTAACTCCAGGATACGATATTAACGAAATTCCGCGAAAATTACTGGGTCGGCATTCTACAAGTAATCACAGAGTTTTAATTGGATCAGATTTGTATATTTTGAGTTATACAGGAAATAACAACAAAATAACAAATGAGTATAACTCCAAAGCAATTTGGCCTATTATGCCAATTAACGAAGTTAAATGTCGCATTCGGATGCGAAACCTACCCTGAAAATTGCAAGTCGCTATCCCTTTCCGTTTTCAAGTTAACGTGAGAATGAGCTACATAATATTTTTAAAATAAACAAAATTTCACACACGTCTTTATGTCGATATTCTACAACTAGTTACCAACCTTCAATTCGATCGGGTCTGTATTTTTTGAGTTATCGAGAAAATAAAATTCCAGATGGGTATTTCTCCGAAAATGTTGGGCCGATTATGCCCAACAACGAACTCAACTCTCCCATTCGTGTGCGCAACCTACCCTGAAAATTGCGATAGTCCCTAACTCTTTTCGTTCAAAAGTTATGGGGGCAACGGTCACCCATCCAACTACTGAACTCACACAAGGTTGCTCGGATCTCCGACATTATAGATCCGATCGTGTTCAAACTTGGAACTTGGCAGTAGAGATAGGTTTTGAAGGCTCTCGCAAAATGTCAGCGATGTCGGACAAATAGTTTCTGATATATAGAACTTTTTTAAATGATTTTTTTCAATTTTCCAGTGACACGATCCCCACGAAATTTTGTAAGAACGGCATTATACAACTAATTACCATTTTTGGATCGGATTCGTACTTTTCGAGTTATTTAAGGAAATAACAACCAAATTTCAGATGGGTATAACTCCAAAATCGTTAGGCCGATTATGCCTTTTAACAAACTCAAATGTCGGATGTACAACCTATTCTAAAAATTGCTCTTTTCCGTTCTCAGGTTATCGTGACATAAACAATATTTTTTAATATTTTTTTTTTATTTTCTAGTGATACGATTCTTACAAAATTTCACAAACGTCTTTGTGTCGGTATTCTACAACTAGCTACGAAGTTTTAATTCGATCGGATCTCTATTGGTTGATGACAAAATTATTACTCGGAAACCGTTGGGCCGATTATGCCCATTAACGTCCGTCGTATTTGGATGCGCCACCTACCCTGAACATTTCAAGTCGCTATCTTTTTCCGTTCTCAAGTTATTGTGGCAACGGACGGCCGGCCGGACAAAATCAACTTCATTCATCAGAATTCTTCATCAGTGAGTCGAACCGTATCGTTTAAGACCATTTTCGTAAAACAAATGCGAAAGTAACAGACGTTTGGGAAAATGAAAACGCGACGTTCCCCAGAACATGCGCGCAAAAATGGCTGATACCGTTTCAAATAAATCAGTAAGTCCAGAGCCAATAGGGTCTCGAAAAGGGTTTCGTATAATTAATATACTTATGCATGAATTTCACAAATCAAATTAACCCCAGGGGATTTCATTGATTCGCCGGGAAGCAAGAACAGACGCGTTTCGGGCTTCTTGGCCTTCAACATTGTTCTGAAGCTCTCGACAAATTCAACTAAACTGAGCAGATATATACAGGGTGAGTCTTTAAGTTGTGCATTAATTTTAACCAGATATTCCTCTCATCAAATAAAACACTTTTTTCATTCACCATTCTTCCAGATTTTGCTCAGGTAAAAAGTTATAAGAGTTTTAAGACTTTACAATGGGCTGATACTCCCCTGAATTTTCTCTGTACGTAGAGCACATATTACTTTTAATGTAACTCGTATTGTATATTGACCAAATCTGTATCATCTGATGCTTGAAATTCACTGAATTTGTTTGAGAAAACTTATTTACTCACTCAATTAATATGATTTGGCCCTTCATGCAACATTTCCAGCAAAAAATTTCTTCAATTCTTGAATATTAAAACAGTGAACTTTAACTTGATACCTATGCTATCCATTCGATACTTCATTGCCCAATTGTTTCCACTATAATAAAATACACAATTTTATGATCTTCTATTGACAAAAATCCATAAATATCGTATATATCTTCAATGATACTTGAAAATTAATTCCAATTCCAACCTCAATATAAATAATTACAGCACAGAACACTAATAAATCGAGGATCGAACTTCGAACTTCATAGCAATGATCTAATAATAAGTAGAAGAAGAGCTTAGAGAGAGAGAGGCAACATAAGAGACAATATAAGAGTGAGATGCTATGATAGAAATCAGCTGATGTAGGGCAAAACATTGTATTTTGCAATGCTAAAAGTCTTACTAAATTATCATATTTTATTCGTTTTTTCCATGTTCATTGAATTGTTTTTGACTTATTTAAAGTTTTATAAAGATTAATAGATTATATCTAACAATGGAGATGGCCTATTAGGCGTCCGGTTGTACGAATATTATAAAAATAAATCATTAAATTAAGCTATCTGAATATTAGGAAATAATCATTTATACACATTCTTAAATATGAGAGACGAAAGTAGGTATTTGAAATGGAATCAGGGATTACTAAGAGCTGATATCAATTCTGCAGAATCGATCATATTTTTATTTGTGTAGATAGGTACATCCTGATTTGAATATAAATTTCACATACATATTATTCTTAGGTAAAATATTTGATTGCTTTCAAAGGATTGTTCAAAACAGTAAGTCTTTAGGCTTTGAATTATTTTTTTGTCCAAAAGAAAATCAAGAACTCGCGAACAAACCCTAGTTTTTGGCGCTCTAGTTCCTCGGAACTGAGTGCTTATCAATTTGCCCAAATGTCTGTAATTTTGGAATATTTCGATGAAAATGGTCTTAAACGATTTGGTTCGACTCACTGATCAAGAATCCGTGGTTGAAATTCATTCTGTCCGGCCGGTCCGGCCGTCCGGCCGGTCCGGCCGTAGGCACGATAACTATCGAACGGAATGAGCTAGAGAGTTGAAATTTTCAGAGTAGGTTTGGGGGATGAATATCTCGGCTAAGTTCGTTACTGGGCAAAATCGGACAGAAGGTTTCGGAGTAATAAAAAAAAAATTTTCTTTTTACAAAACAAATTCCAAATTAAATTTTTTTTAATAAGCAGTTTTATCATAAGAATCCATTCATATCATTTTTAACTCTAACAAGCTAATACTTTCGGAGATATGATTTTTCAAAATTTCAATGTAAATCGTATTTCACAAGTTGATATAATTATTCTATGTATATTCTATGAATGAATTGCCATAAAGTCAACTTGACAGAAGGGAATATTGTAACTTCAAGAATATTGGGGTTGAAATACTTGTATAAAGTCACTGTAGAAATACTCGTATTTTAGCGATGCAACGGGGACCTCACCCGAAAATGTTTGAAAATATTACGTACCTAAATATTGAAAGCATAATTCCAAAGTTCGAGAGAGGAGAAAATTTTGTGAACGTAGATCAGGAAATTTTTGATCGATTACAAGGTAATTTATTATTGTATACATGTTTTATGGAATACCTACTATTTGTAGGTACTTTAAACCTGTTTTGGGCAATTGTCATACGAAACTTGTTTTTTTGGCGCTCTAGTTCCTCGGAACAGATTGCTTATCAATTTGCCCAAGTGTCTGTAATTTTGGAATTTTTGGCTGAAAATGGTCTCAAATGATTTGGTTCGACTCACTGATCAAGAATCCGAGTGCGAAATCGATTCTGTCCGGCCGGCCGTAGGCACGATAACTCTCGAACGAAAGGAGTTAGCGGATTGAAAATTGCAAGGTGGTTTTGGAGCGTAAATATCTCGGACAAGTTCGTTAATGGGCGTTAACCATCAAGGG
Source organism: Halyzia sedecimguttata (assembly GCA_937662695.2). NCBI lineage: Eukaryota > Metazoa > Arthropoda > Insecta > Coleoptera > Coccinellidae > Halyzia > Halyzia sedecimguttata. Next base: position 69,460,334 of record OW569411.2, read on the forward strand.
GTTTCGGAGTTATGGCCGATTTTAGTAAAAATATTTTTTATGAATATTTCCGAAACTGATCACTCGATCTATCTGAAATTTAGCACCAGACTGTAGAAGACAGTAGAATCATGACCTTTATACGCATGTGAAGTTTTGTATTGACCAGATTACCGCAAAGTGTCAAAAAAAATTTGAAAATGTGGTACAGTTCTCATTCTCATGATTGCTCATTTAATCTTCATAAATAAACTATTATTTGAATTGAATTTCCTTTTTGATGCAGTTCTATCATATTAATACATTGATATAATTCCCAACTCTGAGAAACCAATACCAGATATAATTTGTCTGTTTGAACTAGAGTACCAGAAAGCTCCTGTCCACAGGGCTTGAACCCATTTTTGCGCGCGTGTTCCGCAAGGAACAGCGTGCTATCATTTCGTCACAATGTCTGTATTTTTCGATTTTTTTTTCGAAAATGGTCTCAAACGATTGGGTTCGACTCCCTGATGAAGAATTCGAGGTCAAATTCAATTCTGTCCGTCCGGTCCGGCCGGCCGGCCGACGGTCCGGCCGTTAGCACGATAACTCTCGAACGGAACGACTTAGAGCGTTGAAATTAGCAGGGTAGTTTCGTAGCGTAAATATCTCGGACAAGTTCGTTAACGGGCGAAATCGACCGAGCGGTTTCGGAGTTAAGGCCGTTTTTAATAAAAACGTTTTTTATGAATATTTCCGGAACCGATCACTCGATCTTTTTGAAATTTGGCATCAGATTGTAGAATCATGACCTTTATATGCCTGCGAAGTTTTGTGTTGAACGGACGGCCCTAAAGTGGCAAAAAAAAATTTTGAAAATTTGAAAATTTTGTTTTCACGATAACTCGAAAAATACTGATCTGATTAAATTGAAACTCAGTAGTTAGATGCAAAAGACCAAAGCAAAAACTTTTGCAAAATTTCGTGAAGATCACGTGACATGAAAAAAATAAAAAAATTACTACTATTTTGCGGAATACTTTGCTTTTAATGCCGAAACATATGTTTTTGAGGTTCATGCTGCCCTTTCCGGGCATTTTCCGTATTGCGCATGCGCAGATGAGAAGTCCTTTAACTGCTGTAGTTTTCGTCAGAGAGGATTGGGGTTTTGGGGTGGCGGATGCTATTCCTCCATAGAATTCAGATCCCTGATGAGGGTCTGCGCATGCGTAGATTAAAGATGCGATATCTTCCGAACCACTAGTGTTGGAGAATCGGAGTTTTTTGAAAGGTGTGTTATTTTGAGAGGACTTTTAGCCGCCAGTAGATTGCGCATGCGCAGAATAGAAGTGACTATTTTTGGGTTGGATGGGTTATGTTGGGAGTGCTGAGTCGATATTATGAGGTTTTGAAAGAATATTCATAGCAATTCAGTGCAAGGACAAGTCAGTTTGGGGGATGTAGCGTTGTTTCCGAGTTAAAGTGTCCGTACCGTGGCCCTGGGGCTAATTTTGAAATTGATGTTACCCCTTACAGGCATTTTTCGGTATGCGCATGAGCAGACCATCAGTGATTTAACTGGTGGTGTTTTCATCAGAGAGGATTAGGGATTTGGGGTGGCGGATGCTATTCCTCTATAGAATCCCTCGTTGAGGGTCTGCGCATGCGTGGATTAAAGATGTGATATCTCCTGAACCACTAGTGTTGGAGAATCGGCGTTTTTTGTAAGGTGTGTTATTTTGAGAGGACTTTTAGCCGCGAGTAGATTGCGCATGCGCAGAAGAGAAGTGACTGTTTTTGGGTTGGATGGGTTATGTTGGGAGGGCTGAGTCGATATTATGAGGTTTTAAAAGAATATTCATAGCAATTCAGTGCAAGGACAAGTCAGTTTGGGGGATGTAGCGTTGTTTCCGAGTTTAAGTGTCCGTACCGTGGCCCTGGGGCTAATTTTGAAATTGATGTTACCGCTTACAGGCATTTTTCGTTATGCGCATGAGCAGATCATCAGTGATTTAACTGGTGGTGTTTTCGTCTGAGAGGATGAGGGTTTTGGGGTGGCGGATGCTATTCCTCCATAGAATCCCCTGTTGAGGGTCTGCGCATGCGTGGATTAAAGATGTGATATCTCCTGAACCACTAGTGTTGGAGAATCGGAGTTTTTTGTAAGGTGTGTTATTTAGAGAGGACTTTTAGCCGCGAGTAGATTGCGCATGCGCAGAAGAGAAGTGACTGTTTTTGAGTTGGATGGGTTATGTTGGGAGTGCTGAGTCGATATTATGAGGTTTTAAAAGAATATTCATAGCAATTCAGTGCAAGGACAAGTCAGTTTGGGGGATGTAGCGTTGTTTCCGAGTTAAAGTGTCCGTACCGTGGCCCTGGGGCTAATTTCGAAATTGATGTTACCCCTTACAGGCATTTTTCGTTATGCGCATGAGCAGACCATCAGTAATTTAACTGGTGGTGTTTTCGTCAGAGAGGATTAGGGTTTTGGGGTGGCGGATGCTATTCCTCTATAGAATCCCCTGTTGAGGGTCTGCGCATGCGTGGATTAAAGATGTGATATCTCCTGTACCACTAGTGTTGGAGAATCGGAGTTTTTTGTAAGGTGTGTTATTTTGAGAGGACTTTTAGCCGCGAGTAGATTGCGCATGCGCAGAAGAGAAGTGACTGTTTTTGGTTTGGATGGGTTATGTTGGGAGTGCTGAGACGATATTATGAGCTTTTAAAAGAATATTCATAGCAATTCAGTGCAAGGACAAGTCAGTTTGGGGGCTGTAGCGTTGTTTCAGAGTTAAAGTGTCCGTACCGTGGCCCTGGGGCTAATTTCGAAATGGATGTAACCCCTTACGGGCATTTTTCGTTATGCGCATGAGCAGACCATCAGTGATTTAACTGGTGGTGCTTTCGTCAGAGAGGATTGGGGTTTTGGGGTGGCGGGTGCTTTTCCGCTATAGAATCCCCTGGTGAGGGTCTGCGCATGCGTGGATTCAAGAAGCGATATCTCCTGAACCACTAGTGTTGGAGAATCGGAGTTTTTTGTGAGGTGTGTAATTTTGGGAGGACTTGCAGCCACGAGTATACTGCGCTTGCGCAGACGAGAAGTGAATGGTTTTGGGTTGTTTGGGTTATGTTGGGAGTAATGAGCCGATATTGTGAGGTTTTAAAAGAATATTCATGTCAATTCAGTGCACGGACACAAGTCAGTTTGGGGGAAATAGCGTTGTTTCCGATTTGAAATGTCTGTATGGTGGCCCTGAGGCGAATTTATAAATAACTATATTCGGTAGATCTATATTAAAATGCGTTCGGATTTGGAGAAGATGCAATTTCGTCCCTAACGGAGGACCCACAACCGAATTTTTTTCTGATCTACGGTAAAACTAACAGCCAAACTGTATTGATAGCTATATTTGTTAAAGGAACTTGAAAAAAAAAAAAAAGCACTGACGTGAAGTCAGTACTCTTTGGCGCGCGTGTTCACGGTGGCTAATTTGAATTGAATGATTCAAAAATTAACAGTGCTGTATCTAAGCTGCCATCAGGATAGAGTAACAAAGTTGGAAAAGAACACAAGTGACTCTCCTTAGTCGCACAAGCTCCTAGAAGATTTGGGAGGGTCAGTATAATCCTAATCATGTTTATAGCACGCGCGCAAAAGCAGATTGACTTAACAATGAAAGAAAAAGTGTAAAAAGTCAATCTGCTTTGGCGCGCGTGCTATAAACATGATTAGGATTATACTGACCCTCCCAAATCTTCTAGGAGCTTGTGCGACTAAGGAGAGTCACTTGTGTTCTTTTCCAACTTTGTTACTCTATCCTGATGGCAGCTTAGATACAGCACTGTTAATTTTTGAATCATTCAATTCAAATTAGCCACCGTGAACACGCGCGCCAAAGAGTACTGATTTCACGTCAGTGCTTTTTTTTTACATACATGTTTATTAATAGAACTCAATCCTTTGACACATATTGAATGTTTTATGAAATTTTCAATCCAAATAATAATCTATGAACGATGGCATTGTGGCTTTCAGTTTTGATCAGAGATATGGATTTTGATTGAGGGTTCCTTATCCAGGCGCGGATTTATAAATGTAGTGAAATTTCTGGATTTTTCATCATGGACTTCATATGATTCAAAGAAGAATATCTTGAGAACAGTACGTTTTAGGAGAAATGATGAAGAATACTTTATTTTTCTAAAATGATTATAGATTCTTATAATAACTTAGGCTAAACTTAATCTGCTTTCTTTATGCTAATTGCTCATAGTTTTTTCAATTCGCGAGTATATAACTAGGAAACGAGTGACAGTAGGAAAAAACTGTTAATTGGAAATTATGTATCATAGTTATAGAAAACTTCCCCCCAAAATTCATTCCATTCGGAATATCCATGTCAAAGATAGAAAAGAAAAACTGATTTTTTTTTCGAAATTTCAACAGCCTGTATCTCTTTACCAGAGCCGAATTTGGAAAAATGATAAATGAAAAAAGTGTTGTATTTGACGAGAGGGATCTTTGGTTAAAATTAATGCACAACTCAAAGACTCACCTGTATGTATAAACGATCACGGCGGCACCTATGAGACAAAACAATACACTAAGCCTTTCCCCACCGGTGAAATTTTGAATCGTGAAAACACGCCTCAGATCAGTTGAATTTGTCGAGAGCTACAGAACAATGATGAAGGCCAAGAAGCCAGAAACGCATCTGTTCTTGCTTCTCGGCAAATCAATGAAATCTGCTGAGGTTAATTTGATTTGTGAAAACTATGCATAAGCATATTCATTATACGAACCCATTTTCCTATTGGCAGAACGCTCTGGAATTGTTGATTTATTCACGTCATTAATGTCAAACGGATTTAAAAGTGTATTGTCTGGTAGCTAACAGCAAAAACGAAAGTAAGGACAAAATGCTAACAGACAAGAACAGTTAGCTAGTGTTTGCAACCGAAAGTGAGTTTAATAGTATGTTTCTAGCTTAGAGAAGAGAATATGGAAGTACAATTTATGGTTTCCCAAATTTGATGTCCTTTGATGAAATCTCTCAATCTACAAACGTTAGGTGAGAACGAAGTTCACATTCTCGATCTTGATTTTGAAGACGAATTAAATGCCGAAAACCATTTTTCGATATCGCTGATCGTTTTCGAGATACAGGTTGATTTCGAATTTTCACCAAAAAACAATTTAATCTATAACTGTTTTGTTTATGCGAATATTTCGATCCTTCAAAAACAAGTTTTTGTTAATTTTTTACACTGATTATTATGCGTTCAATATGATTCATGCAGGAAGATTCGTTAAGGGGATATTGGTGAATCATGTGATTTTTCTTATGGGACACCCTATGTATTTTCATTTAGTTTGATCCCGTTTTTGCGCGCGTGTTCCGCAAGGAACAGCGTGCTATCATTTCGTCACAATGTCTGTATTTTTCGAATTATTTTACGAAAATGGTCTCAAACGATTGGGTTCGAATCCCTGATGAAGAATTCGAGGTCAAATTCAATTCTGTCCGTCCGGCCGGTCCGGCCGTTAGCACGATAACTCTCGAACGGAACGAGTTAGAGCGTGGACATTTGCAGGGCATGGTTGGAGCGTAAATATCTCGGACAAGTTCGTTAATGGGCAAAATCCATCAAGCCGTTTCGGAGTTACGGCCATTTTAGTTAAAACGTTTTTAAGAATATTTCCGAAACCGATCACTCGATCTATCTGAAATTCAGCATCAGATTGTAGAATCATGGCCTTCATATGCCTGCGAAGTTTTGTATTGATCGGATGGCTGAAAACTAGAAAAAAAAATGCCAAATATTTGAAAATGAAATTGAAATTTTGTTTTCACTATAACTCGAAAAATACTCATCCGATTGAATTGAAGCTCAGTAGTTAAATGCGAAGTACCAATGAAAACACTTGTGCAAAATTTCGTGGGGATAGCATGAGTAGAAAAAAATAAAAAAAAATTTTAACTATCAGCGGAATATTTTGCTTGAAATTCCAAATCGAAATATCGGATCGAGTTCAGTTTTTGCACTTCGGTGACGAGTTATGACCTCTTGGGGTGTGCAAAACTTCACTGCGAACAGACCACTAGGAGCCTAAAAAAAAATTAATAATTTTGAACATCCAAACTGGACAAATTATTTCATTTCGAATTCCTACATGGAACATCTGGTGATCAGATTTCGTTCCGACGTATTTTTTGCGCGTTTATCTGATTCAAGTCGATATGTACGAGGGCAACTGATTAATATATGGACCACATACTAGCATGGCAATTGAATTAATGCGTAAACGATGTGTGGAATTTTAAATTGGTTTTCAAAATTTGTCTGAACGGTGAACGACTGGAGGTGTAACTGCCTCTTTTTGGCATTTTTTGTTATTCGCATAAGCAGACGAGAAATAATTTAACTGCTCGAGTTTTCTTCTGAGAAGATTTTGGGGTTTTCGGGTGGAGGATGCTATTCCACCATAGAATCCCCCGGTGCCGGTCTGCGCATGCGTGGATCCAAGATGCGATATCTCCTGAACCAGTAGTGTTGGAGAATCGGAGTTTTTTGTGACTGACCGGATGGACATAAAGTGACAAAAAAAAATTTCAAAAATTTTAAAATTCTTATTCCACGTTAACTCGTAAAATACTGATCTGATTGAATAGAAACTCAGTAGTTAGATGCAAAAGACCAAAGCAAACACGTTTACAAAATTTCGTGAAAAATGAGAAGTCATTTAACTGCTGTAGTTTTCGTCAGAGAGGATTGGTGTTTTGGGGTGGCGAATGCTATTACTCCATAGAATCCCCTGGTGAGGGTCTGCGCATGCGTGGATTGAAGATGCAATATCTCCTGAACCACTAGTGTTGGAAAATCGGATTTTTTTGTAAGGTGTGTGATTTTGAGAGGACTTTCAGCGGTGAGTAGATTGCGCATGCGCAGAAGAGAAGTGTTTTTGGGTTGTGTGGGTTATGTTGGGAGTGCTGAGCGATATTGTGAGGTTTTAAAAGAATATTTATGGCATTCAGTGCAAGGACAAGTCAGTTTGGGGGATGTAGCGTTGTTTCCGAGTTGAAGTGTCCGTACCGTGGCCCTGGGGCTAATTTTGAAATTGATGTTACCCCTTACGGGCATTTTTCGTTATGCGCATGAGCAGACCATCAGTGATTTAACTGCTGAAGTTTTTGTCAGAGAGGATTGGGGTTTTGGGGTGGCCGATGCTATACCTCTACAGAATCCCCTGGTGATGGTCTGCGCATGCGTGGATTCAAAATGCTATATCTCCTGTACCACTAGTGTTGGAGAGTCGGAGTTTTTTGTAAGTTGTGTGATTTTGAGAGGATTTTCAGCCGCTAGTAGATTGCGCATGCGCAGAAGAGAAGTGACTGTGTTTGGATTGTACGGGTTATGTCGGGAGTGCTGAGCCAATATTGTGAGGTTTTAAAAGAATATTCATGGCAATTCAGTGCACGGACAAGTCAATTTGAGGGATGTAGCGTTGTTTCCGAGTTGAAGTGTCCGTACCGTGGCCCTGGGGCTAATTTTGAAATTGATGTTACCCCTTACGGGCATTTTTCGTTATGCGCATGAGCAGACCATCAGTGATTTAACTGCTGGTGTTTTCGTCAGAGAGGATTGGGGTTTTGGGGTGGCGGATGCTATCCCTCTATAGAATTCCCTGGTGAGGGTCTGCGCATGTGTGGATTCAAGATGCGATATCTCCTGAACCACTAGTGTTGGAGAATCGGACTTTTTTGTTAGGTGTGTGATTTTGGGAGGACTTGCAGCCGCGAGTAGATTGCGCATGCGCAGAATAGAAGTCACTGTTTTTGGGTTGTATGGGTTATGTTGGGAGTAAGGAGCCGATATTTTGAGGTTTTGAAAGAATATTCATGTCAATTCATTGCACGGCTACGAGTCAGTTTGGGGGGAATAGCGTTGTTTCCAAGTTGAAATGTATGTATCGTGGCCCTGGGGTGAATTTATAAATAACTATATTCGGTAGATCTATATTAAATTCCGTTCGAATTTGGAGAAGAGACAATTGCGTTCCTAAAGGAGGTCCCATAACCGCAATTTTTTTCGATCTACGGTCAACAGTCAAACTGTATTGATAGCCATATATGTTAAAGGAACTTGAAAAAAAAAAGCACTGACGTGAAGTCGGTACTCTTTGGCGCGCGTGTTCACGGTGGCTAATTTGAATTGAGTGATGAGTACTCCAAGCTCAGTGAACAGAGCGAGCCGGAGATCTACCCAAGGGATAGTGGACACCATTCACTTTCGATTCAAATATTAACAGTGCGGTATCTAAGCTTCCGTAAGGATAGAGTAACACTGTTGAAAAAGAACACAACTGACTCTCCTTAGTCGCACAATCTTCTAGAAGATTCTGAGGGATCTCCTAGGGAAAGACTTGGCATGGTCAGTATAATCATAAACATGTATATAGCACGCGCGCCAAATGCAGATTGACTTAACAATGAAAGAGAAAGTGTAAAAAAGCATTGACGTGGGGTCAATCTGCTTTGGTCCGCGTGCTATATACATGATTATGATTATACTGACCATGCCAAGTCTTTCCCAAGGAGATCCCTCAGAATCTTCTAGAAGCTTGTGCGACTAAGGAGAGTCAGTTGTTTTCTTTTTCAACAGTGTTACTCTATCCTTACGGAAGCTTAGATACAGCACTGTTAATTTTTGAATCGACAGTGAATGGTGTCCACTATCCCTTGGGTAGATCTCCGGCTCGCTCAGTTCACTGAGCTTGAAGTACTCTTCACTCAATTCAAATTGGCCACCGTGAACACGCAAAACAAAGAGTACTGACTTCACGTCAGTGCTTTTTTTTTAATTCTATTTACGAATATTTATAATTTTTTCATGTGTTTCTTCTTTTAGGACACCCTATATATTTTCATTTAGTTTTATCACGTTTTTGGCGCTCTTGTCCCTCGGAACAGAGTGCTTTTCAATTTGCCCAAATGTCTGTAAATTTGAAATTTTTGGATGAAAATGTTCTTAAACGATTTGGTTCGACTCACTGATCAAGAATCAAGTTAACACGATAACTCTTGAACGGAATGAGCTAGACAGTTGAAATTTTCAGAGTAGGTTTAGGAGATAAATATCTCGACTAAGTTCGTTAGTGGGCAAAATCGGACTGGTGGTTTCGGAGTAACAAAAAAAAATTTTTTTTTACATCACAAATTTAAAATTCAATTTTTTTAAGATGCAGTTTCATCATAAGAATCCATTGATATCATTCTCAACTCTAACAAAGTAATACTTTCGGAGATATGATGTTCAAAATTTCAATAATTATTCTCAATTATATATTTATGATTTCATAGAATACTCCAATTATAATTTCCTGATGTATAAAAATCCAACATGAGATGTGTTTTAGACCTACTTTTCGAAGTTAATTGAGAAAATTCTTGAGAATTGACGCACAGAAGCCAAATTGAAAAAGTGGGAAAGCCCTGTGGACAGGAGCTTTGGCGCTCTTGTTCAAACTTTGACAAATCATAACTCCGAAAGTATTGGTTTCTCCGAGTTGGGAATGATATCAATGGATTCTAATTTAATTTATTTCATTTAATGATGCAGTTCTATCATAAGATTTTATTGATATCATTCCCAACTCTGAGAAACCAATACTTTCGGAGATATAATTCGTCAAAGTTTGAACAAGAGCGCCAAATCTCCTGTCCGCAGGGCTTGAACTAATTTTTTAATTCTATTTACGAATATTTATAATTTTTTTTTTTCAAAATAATGCGTAATTTAAGTTGCGTATGAATGGATTATTGATATATTCGATGAATCAACTAAAAAATTAATCTAATTTACGAAAAAACAAGAGACAATCATTTTAACATGTAAATTGCTGGGGTCACTTATCAAGTATTATTTTAATTCGTAAATAGAATTAAAAACGTGATCAAACTAAATGAAAATATACAGGATGTCCCATAAGAAAAATCACATGATTCACCAATATCTCTGTAACGAATCTTCATGCATGAATCACATTAAACGCATAATAACCAGTGTAAAATATTTAACATAAACTTGTTTTTACGGTATCGAAAAATTCGCACAAACAAAAATGTTCTATATTAAATTATTTTGTTGGAAAAAACTATCAGTGATATCGAAATAAAGTTTTCGGCATTAGATTCGTCTTCAAAATCGGGATCGAGAAAGTCAACTTTGTTTTCTCCTAACGTTTGTAGATTCCGAGATTTCATCAATGGACAGCGAATTTGGGACACCCTGTAGATATTTGCAGGAATTTTACCAACAAGTTTCTTGCAGTGCATAGCATATATCACAAAATATAAATATCACATGTCTACGTTTATTTAATGCATCATTTAGGTTAGGAATTCGCAAGACAGAGTTTGTCAAATTGTATCACAAAATAAATTGGTTTGTTCAAGTCCCAGCAAAGCCTTTTTTTGTCAATTTCGATTGATACATTGGCAGAAAATTACCGAATTTGTATTGTAACAATTCAATCATCGCAACTGCTTGTCCATGAATTTTTAGGCAAAAATATTACTGTCATGATGTTTCATTAATATATACTAGATAAAAAAATTTGCTACAGGGTGCGGCAGCATAAATTCCACTTTTAAAAACTTAATAAACCCATTGTATGAATCAGAAAATTTGTATTTGTTTTTTATAATGTAGGCACATATCTAAAATTTTGTTGAACTTAAGGGATATTTCCTCGTGTTTACCACAGCTAACCACAATTTACACAAATTTCTTTGCCACGTGGTTAGAACTAGGTATGACGTCAAAGTTAACCACACTACCATACCAATTCAGTATAGTAACCTGCGTAGGTTAGGTTACCACAAATGTTACCATAACGTCATCTAGTTAACCAACTACACCGTTATGGTTAGCTCGAGGAAATATCCCTTTAGGCTTTGAAGATCAGGTAGGTGACGTCCATCATTCTCTATACACTGATTTGTGGCGTTTGTTATGACTCTTGCCAGCATATCAGACGTTATGTTGGGAATTTCTTCCTAGATTTTGGCCTCAAAATTTTGTAAGGTCGCCCCTAATTAAGATGAAGCACTCTGGGAAGTGTTCCCACAATGCTCATGCAGTGTGTACCCTTGCACTGTCTTGTAACCAAGTATCTAGCCGTGGAAAAAAAATCCTGTAACATGTTTACATACCGGTCCAAATTCACTGTCACTGTGACTTTATTCTCCTCAAAGAACCAGCGACCAATAATTCCATCTGAGTAAATTGCACATCTCACTGTCACTTCCAGTATCTCTTAACGTAGTAACCCACATAACAGTTGATTTCCGGTCCAGGACAGGGACCAATGGGGCTAAATTGAAGCAATTCGAAAATGTGCGCTGGGTTGCTATCACAGAAAAATAGGACTCAACGGAAAACGCACGCTCCTCACTTCTCCCACGCATGATGGCGACTGAACTGTGTCGGAACAAATCCTTATAGTCCTACCTCTCAAACGAGATCACTAGCGTTCCACTACAACATCAACCAACTGAATAGCACACATTTTAAAAAAGGAAATTATGCTGCCGCACCAGGTACTTATAACTGACCTACCAAGTTCAGTTCGAGGGGGAAACCGCTGACAAAAATTTTTACACCAGAATTCCAACTCAACCCGAATTTCATTGGAATTCAATAGGAATTCTTTTGAAATTCTATATTCTTGTACGCCAGAATTCCTAGCGGTTTACCCCTCGGTTAAAACCAACTATTTGGAGCTGTATACATGATTGTCCAATAGGTATCGCACTCTAACGTCAATAGGGATTCTCAATAATTCAGAATAGAATAGAAATTCCATGGAATTCAATAGGTTTTCCACGGAATTCAATAGGAATTCCAGGTATTCAATAGGAATTCCATGGAATTCTACTTTCTTGTACACCAGAATTCTTAGCGGTTTACCCCTCTGTTCAATTTAACATGGTAGATATCACTTAAACCGCCGTATTCACAAAATATTGAATCTCTGTTAATACCTAACTGAGGTGCTCAGTTAAGGATAAATTTGAATCGCAACCTCAGTTAACGTGAAAATTATCGTGAAACAGGCCTGTTTCAATCCCGTTAAATACTTTAACTGAGGTTGCGATTCATATTTATCCTTAACTGAGGACCTCAGTTAGGACTTAACGGAGATTGAATGCTTTGTGAATACGGCGGAATATCTTGTCACAAATTGCTCACTAACCTCTGACCTCCTAAACTCCAGACTTTAATAGTTCCATCACTGCTACCAGATACGCACTGGGTTGCATCTCTGGACACCACCAAAGCCTTAACATTATCAGAATGACCTAAAATTGTGACATATTCAGTGCCGAAGTCCTTGAAAATATGAAAATATCACCTTTAAGTTTAAATAATTTGGCACAGGTTCGGGGATCCCAAAACCTCAAAGCTTTTTCGGTTGATCCGCTCACGACAATGTTTCCTGATGGATTCATGGCAAGACTATATATAGATTCATTGCTTCCTATTAAGCTAGAGGCTGAAATGAAACAATTTTTATTTTTGACATTCAAATACTCTGAAAATTTGTACGATCTCAAAGAATAGAATAATCATCTTATTGGACTAAAGTAAGATATACAGGCCATTAAAATAATTAGCCCATTAAACGTGCCTGGGCTTCTAGAAAAAATAGAGTTTTAAAATTTGACTCACCGATCAATGATGCGGACTATCTTTCTGAGATATTTTCAACAAAAGCCCTTAATTAAAATGAACTCATGCAGTTTCTAGGCAAGTGCCATGCAAAATTAACGATAATTTTGATGGAATTGCTACCGATAATGTGTAGTAATTGTTTTGAAATCTGATTTGTACAAAAAATAACGCATTATTTCTTGAGTAAGTCGCTTTTCCAGATTTATTGAGATAATTCGAAATGAACTACATCATTTAGTAACTATGGAATACAAAGTGCAATCCAGGCGTTATAGTCTGGTATTTGGTTTATTTCTCTATTAATATAAGTAGTTCTGATGTTACAATTTTTTTGGCAGACCGCTGCAAGTAACCATTTTTTCATTAAAGTTGGCTAATTTGGCAAGCAATCTAATGCCAATGAAATTAATTGGTAGTTCCATTAAAAATGGAGACCACTTACAGTATAACCAGAAAATATTTTAGAAAGATAGCCTTTATCAAAAAACAGTTGTGTGCCAAATTTCAAAATGTCAGCTTTTCAATATGCCGAGAAATATGTAACAGGTCAATTATTCGAATGACCCTGTGGAAGAAGAATATCACAAAGTTGTTGTTCGTAAAAAATTTTTAACTCACTAGTAACAGTATTATTGCTCGCTGTTAGAGCCGTTAAAGTATTTATATCCCACAAATAAATTGACTTATCCAGTCCTGCTGAGGCAACTTGTTCTCTGTCCTTAGCATATGCTAATGCTTTCACATAGTCCCTATGTGTCCGTAGCGTGGACATACAAAATCCCTTATGTGCATTCCATACTTTAACTGTTGTATCAGAGCTTGCAGATATTACTGTAAACATAGTCAAAAGATTATCACTTTTATTGAAATAGATATATTTTCATTTTACATTGTACACTGTGATATGTTCAAATGTTGAATCTAATCAGGATTGTACTGGAGCTAAATAATGCAGGCTTCAGCTGCTTCAAAATTTCTTCATCAACCACAGGTCCTTATGATTCCATGAAGCTACACTATTTGTTAATTGTCATACATCTACATCTACAGCTTTATTCTTGATTACCATCAGAATGAACTCACACATATTGACATGATATACTGAAGTGTATACAAAAATATTGATTCTAAAATAAATATTTCTGTATATAAATGCTAAGTTTGAAAAGTCCACATTTTTCACAACTGACATAAAAGTCGTTTGTTTAGACGAACTATTTAGGCGAAAATTCATGAGACGATTTTGTCGTCCAAAAGCAACGACGCTGTCGTTCAAAATTTCCACGATTTTGTCGTTCAAAAGCAACGACTGTCGTTCAAAATTTCCCTTCCCCTATATTTCATGGAACGACGAAATCGTACGACAGCATATTTTGAACTGACATAGAAACATAACATAATTGAATTTAAATATTACAACTAAATACATATTTAAGAACAAAATGAGTTACTAAAGTACTACAGTTATCTCTAATAATTATATAAATGTATTAAATCGCAAAAGAGAAACAATTGGGAACTTCCAAGGCGATGCAATTTCTGGAATACATAGGAGCTTCAACTCCTAATTCTAGAATCCTTGTAGAAGGAGAAGAGGTTCTAAATGAAGATCATGTAATCAATCATGTGTGACAAAACAAATTGTGGTCCCAGTTTTATAGACATTTGTTCTTATGTTTACAAAGTAGTGCCCTTAATTCAGAACCGCATAAAATTGATGGCCCATATTAATGTGGAGAATGGTAAACTTGAAATAAAAAGTATGGTATATTCTTGTAAAGTCGGAGCATGGAGCAGGTGTAAACATATTACTGATGTTTTAATTCAAGTTCAGGTGCATGGTGTTCTAGTTCATTCATGAGAATATATAGTGTCTAATTGATCCAGATAAAGCTTTGGTGAAACAGTTATCAATAATTAAAATGATTTTTTCAAGATATGATACATTATTATGTGAAAATAATTATTAACAATAAGTGTAATGTTTGAGGTATAACAAAGTTGCTTTTTTTTGTTTTGTTTCCAAGAGTTTTGATGACCATCTCTTCTATTCAATTGAAAATATAAAAATTTTATATGCCTGTGAAACTTTTCAAAGCACTGTCACTGTTCAAGATATCACTCTTTGTAGATAACCAGGATGTATCAACGGCACAAGTGTTAGGTGGTCTGGTAACAATGTACACAACCAAGTCTACTACTAACATTATTATTGCTGTTCAACTAACTCAAGGATGCTTGGGCCATGCTTATTTCTTCTTCTGAATGAGTTTTTTCAGCACAGCAAGTCATCGACTTATCCTTCCTCAGTTCTCTTTCGAGGTACCTCCTTGTACTCTGTTTGAAGATGATGTAGTTCCAAGTTGAGTACTCTTCGGTCTATTAGTTATCCTCCTAACGCAGTTTCAATAATTATATTTATATTTGGTTTTCCGGAGGTAAGAAGTGAAAACACAATCCTATATTAGAATTTTCTTCGCCCATGAATTGCATTTGGGCACACAACAATAGTCATTTCTGGTCGAAGACATATTAGATAGGATAATATTATCTACTTTCATTTGAATGTGTCCAATAGAGATGAATGGACAATAGAATATGCGCGCAAAAGCTCCTGACTTCACGTCAGTGCTTGAACCAATTTTAATTTTAGCGACAGAGGTATGTCATCAGTTGTCATTGGAAAGCTGGATTAATCTAGCGACATGGACGACGTCATCCAAATGACTGTATACTAATTTGGACGACGTCGTTCGTTTAGCAACGAACGACGAGAATCTTCTCGTTGCGATTTAATCGTTCCATGAATTTTCGCCTTTTATGTCAGATGTAAAAAATGTGGACTTTCTGAACTTAGCTAAAGATGCAATAACACAGGTTTGTCATTAAATTACCATTAACTCAGGTGGTCTGGTAACTCATCATAATATCAAATGCTGTTGAAACATAAAAAAGTATTTAAATTAAGAATACCAAGACAACACCGATTGTTTACACTTACGGTTCCTTCCCCCGCAGCAGAGAACAATATCATTAACCCAATCGGTATGATGTTCCATTCCATGAAAATACCTTTCATGTTCAAAGACTCTTATAATCGAGTCCCTACCTGCTGAGAATAACCTATCTAAAACAGGATCAATCTGAAGAGCATTTACACCTGAACGATGTCGTTTTTCCTCAGCTTCACATATTACCATCGATACCTGAAAATATTTATATAGATTAAGATGAAATTAAATTATGACAACAGTTACTTGGACTTTCTTCCTATTATTCTGAGACCCCATTTTCATATTAGCCATGATACGCATAATTTATAAATCTTGACAAATATCACTTGATTCAATGGAACCTAAACGTTTATGATATTTTCATCTCATTCGACCATCCTTTTCATTTTAGTTATCATTGTACATTTATTTTCAAATTATCGTTTACATCAATACTAGCAAAATTCCACAGAAAAAAAAATTGTGTACAGCTACAGCATATTATTAGTGTTCTGTGGCATTTATTCTGTATTCTATGCACCTTACAATGTCAAAGTCACAGAACACTAATATATAAGAAGTGAAAGCTTAGTACTAATCCGAGGCAACAAAGATGGCGTCAAAGCCGCCGCCATTATGGGTTGCAGGATAATTCAAACGGCGGGAATTTTGAATATATGCATGTCCTCAAGATACCTTATACCATACAATTGCATTTTCTGGGGCATTGTATTTATTCATCTTCAATGTAAGTTCAGACCTCTGTTTTATAAAATCTGATCAACTCAGTATATCCATGAATAATTGTAAGAAAATTACATTGATGATACATAAACTGAATAGTTGAATTAGATGTGCAAAAATGAAATAATAAATTTCAAGAATGTATTTATTAATTTTCTAATCCAATAATAATAATCATTTTCATTCATATATAGAGTATATATACATACAACAATAAATAATATCACAGTGTTTGTTGCAATCAGGCATTGTCCAGTCCTAGTCTCATCCAAAGAGTTCTTGAAAAAAAAAGCAGTGTCAGAATTCATAAAAAGCAAAACATTAGAATGTGTTAACAATTCTATATTAGGAATGGTATAATTCATCTCGGTCATATCATCTCCATCATCAATGATATCAGGGAAACAAGTGAAATCTTCAGCTACGATGTTGTCATTAGTTATTGCAAATTTTTGAATAAAATACCCAAAATTACCTATATCTTGATAGAAATGGTTTGCACATTATTATTTTAAAATAGGAGAGGTGAAATTATTTAAAACAATAACTTTTAGAGCTGTTTGTTGAACTGATAGAGCAAACTCGCTTCCAAGCAGCTGATCGGGAAGTATCCACTGGAAATCGAAAAGATTTCTTCTGAAACCTACAGAAACATCGGAATGATTATGCATTTTCTCATAGGGAAGACCTGCCAGAATAGGCGACAATCCTAGAACATGGAGATACCACTGTATCTTTTGACATTTTATATGTAAAATAGAAGGAATAGGAAAAAACAATGAGCAATATCGGTTGTACTCACCCAATTACACGAAACAACAGAAATATGATAGCTTCTCCTTATCTAGTGGATTCTCTAGGCACCTGAAAATCATTTTTCTAATTGAAAATAATTTATCACTAATTAAAAAGAAGTATTTAAAAAATGGCAGCGCATAACAGAAGAATGAAATGAATAGAATATACAACTTATATCAACAAACCCACCTTTAGATTTTCAATAATTCCAGATATCTTTCTCGAAATCTCCCAAAAATATTCTATTTGCAAAATGGCTGAACCGCTGAATGTTAATTGTTTACCATTGTTTACCTTCCCTTCATAACATAACAGTTGAATCGGATTCAATCGGATATCTTCGGTTTATGCCGAAGGAAGCCGCCATCTTGGGTTGCAAAGGACCACAGAAGGCGAAGTTTCACCCCCCTGGTCAAAGTATCAAAGAACAAAATATGTTTTTATTAGTGACCGCTGACCGACCGAAAGTTCGGTTTCGGTTTCGGCCAGTTTCGGCCAAGAAATCTAGTTTCGGCCTTAGTTTCGGTTTCGGCCCAAAATGGCCGTAACTTTCGGCCGGGCCGAAACTTGAATGTTCGTGAATTATCCTGGTCGTTTGGCCAGGAGTTATAAGTAGGAATACATAATTGTCGTACGAGTTATTGTGATCTATCTTTGTCGAGACTGAGAATTCATGAGAATTTACTTTAATGAATATTAATTAGATTACATAGGGTGATTCCAACTAAGACGTGAAACTTGGAGGAGGAGTTAGTATGTCTCATTAGCTGTTGTTTAATCCATATTTATTCATAACCGAAAATCAACGGTTTTTGGAGTTCGGGTGATTTTTAAAAGATTTCTGAACTTATAGTACCTACATATTTCGTCAATTTTTTCTACGTTGACCAAATTTGGTGATAATTTTGTTTGTTTTTATCAGAAAAGAATATGATATGTACGAAAAAAGTAAAACTATGCTGTATAAGAGGTTGAAAAAGAATTAGTTTGATTTGAAATGTGGTATATGAATAAATGAAAAATCAATTTCTAATATCAATTTGTCTGCAACTTTCGAATTTCACAATTTTGTATGCCAAAATTATTTTAAAAACTTGCCAAATTCCTTCTTCATTCTCTAAAAGATTTCGTTAGATTGCTTAACTAGTTTCGTTCCAGCAGATTTTTTATAAGCAACCTTTTGAATGTCCGACATTTAAAATAGTGAATGTGTATCAAAAGACAGCGTGAGTAAATTTCAGGCGGAAAATAACAACTGAAGACCTCAGAAAGACGGCACGTGCTAGCCTATGGAATGGTGGAGCATAATTTATGAATACATTTTCTAATGTAACTTCGAGCTTAGTTGCAACAAAAAAATATTGAAATCATTATTTTCCTCTATTTGCTTGCAATATCTCCTTTCAAATCATACTAATTCTTTTTCAACAGAACCAGTACTGAAATATCTCGGAAACCGTTGATTTTTGGTCATCAATAAAAATGGCTCAAACCACAGCAAATGATTGATACTAACACCTCCTTTAAGGTTCACGTCTGATTTGGAATCGCCCTGTATACTTCGACTGATTATTTTGATAACTTGGTAATACCAAAATAATAAATATAAAGATCTCAAAAAAAAAATGTCTTTTTATTTTATTTAACACTCCTTAACTATTCTTATGTATATGCGAATAAAATTGTAAAAAATACAGTAGATTTCAGTATGAAATATAAAGTTTCGGTTTCGGTTTCGGCCGAAACTGAGACCCTGGCCGAAAGTTCGGTTTCGGTTTCGGCTGAAATACCAGTTTCGGTCGGACACTAGTTTTTATATTATCACAAAATAGAAAACCATTTTGACTCTATGGTCCAAAAATGAATCAGCTGCTAGGGGTGCAGCAAGGTACAAATATACAGTAATTTTATAAAACCTACATTTTAGTGTATCCCAAATGACCCAAAATCTATAATATGCTCATAAATAATCCGTGCTCAAATGAAAGTATTTCGAACAAAATGAATTTGCGAGTGAAATTCGACCGAACAGTTTCGGAGTTATGTCCATTTTGAAACTAACTTTATCTTAACATTTAAGTGTTCTTCTTGCGCGCATGTTCCGCGAGGAACAGCGTGCTATCATTTTGCCCGGTTGCCTGTATTTTTGGAACTTTTTGCCGAAAATGGTCTCAAACGATTGAGTCCGACTCACTGATGAATAATCCGGTTCCGGGGTCAAATTTAATTCTGTCCGTTAGCACGATAACTGTCGAACGAAAGGATTTAGAGGATTGAAATTTGCAGGATAGTTTTGGAGCGTAAATATCTCGGACAATCTCGGGAGAAATCCACCAAGCGGTTTCGGAAATAACATTTCGGGGGGTGTTTGAACCACCCCAACCCCCCCCCCCCCCACCCCCCTAGCTACGCCCTTGCTCGATCTATCTGAAATTTAGAAATTTAGCATCAAATTGTAGAATCATAGCCTTCATATGCATGCGAAGTTTAGTATTGATATAAACTGGCAAACAAAAATTTCAAAAATTTTGTTTCCGCAGTCACTCGAAAATACTGAACTGATTGGATTGAAACTGAGTAGTTAGATGCAAAAGACCGAAGCAAACACTTTTGAAAAATTTCACGAGGATCACATGACTTGAAAAATTAAAAAAATTACCACTATTTTGCGGAATATTTTGCATTGAGTACCGGAACCTATTTTTTGGCGCTCTAGTTCCTCGGAACAGAGTGCTTATCAATTTGCCCAAATGTCTGTAGTTTTCGAATTTTTGGCTGAAAATGGTCTCAAACGATTTGGTTCGACTCACTGATCAAAAATCCGAGGTCGAAATCGATAACTCTCGAACGAAAGGAGTTAGAGGATTGAAATTTGCAAGGTGGGTTTGGAGCGTAAATATCACGGACAAGTTCGTGAATGGGCGAAATCCATAAAGCGGTTTCAGAGTTATGGCCGATTTTAGTAAAAACATTTTTTATGAATATATCCGAAACTGATCACTCGATCTATCTGAAATTTAGCATCAAATTGTAGAATCATGACCTTTATGCGCATGTGAAGTTTTGGATTGACCAGCTTACCGCAAAGTGTAAAAAAAAATTTTGAAAATTTAAAAGAAAATTCAACAATAACTCTCGAACGGAATGAGCTAGGCAGTTGAAATTTTCAGAGTAGGTTAGGGAGATAAGTATCTCAGTTAAGTTCATTATTGGGCAAAATAGGCCTGATGGTTTTGGAGTAACGAAAAAAAAAATTTTTTAAGTAAAAAATTTCAAATTCAATTCCTATTCAAGATGCAGCTTCACCATAAAAATCCATTGATATCATCTTCACTTCACTCCAACAAGCTAATACTTTCGGAGATATGATTTTTCGAAAGTTCAATAATAAATCGTACTTCTATGTTTTCACAGAATGCTATAATTATTCTATCTAAGCTTTATTATATGATCTGTCTTCATACTCGTACATGTCATCCTGTTCTATAAGAGAGAGTCAAATTCATTTCAGCTATTTTAATTTGATTTCTTCCATGGTGCAGTTTTCATTCTCAGATTGCTCATTTAAACTTGATAAATAAACTATTATTTGAATTGAATTTCCTTTATGATGCAGTTCTATAATAAGAATACATTGATATAATTCCCAACTCTGAGAAACCAATACTTTCGGAGATATAATTTCTCTGTTTGAACTAGAGCGCCAGAAAGCTCCTGTTTTTAAGTGTATATTGCCCCTTCCGGGCATTTTTGGCCGACTTGTTTGTTATGCGTATGAACAGACAAGAAGTGATTTAACTGCTGGAGTTTATGGCAATTATGTGCACGGACAAGTCAGTTTCGAGGAAATAGCGTTGTTTCCGACTTGAAATGTCTGTACCGTGGCCCTGGGGCCAATTTATCAATAACTATATTTGGAAGATATATATATTACTAATATTACTATCCGCCGTATTCACAAAGCATTCAATCTCCGTTAAGTCCTAACTGAGGTACTCAAAGGATAAATTTGAATCGCAACCTCAGTTAACATATTTAACGGTGGTGAAACAGGTCTGTTTCACGTTAACTGAGGTTGCGATTCAAATTTATCCTTGAAGCTAGTTTTACACGGTGAAGAAATTCATGAATTTCTTCGCGAAGTTCTGCATTAACTTATTCACGAATTTCTTCATGAAGTGTGTCGTTTTACACGGGCGAAGAAATGTATGAAGATAAATGTCAATTCTGAACTCCACTCGTTTTCTACTACAAAACACAACTATTAGAACTTCCAAACAACAACCTCAACGACCACTGGTTTATGTTTTATATCTTTTCCGATAAAATGGCATAAAACATATATGGTACCCCTGACTTCACCCGAAACTTGTTGATAAAATAGAACAAGTTCTAATTTCGTTAAGTTCTTCATGAAGTTTTACGTGAAAAAACTTCACGCCAAGTTTATGTTTTACACGGAGAATTTCTTCATGAAGAACTTTGCGAAGAAATCCATGAATTTCTTCGCCGTGTAAAACTAACTTAACTAAGGACCTCAGTTAGGACTTAACGGAGATTGAATGCTTTGTGAATACGGTGGTATATTTTATAGCTGTTAAGGATCATCTGCTCAATAATACATTCTATAGAACGAATATTTAAATACTACATTTCGTGTGATAATGAATGTGATATAATCTAATACGTGTTGTGGATTGCGATATTTCTGTGATTGTAGATGTGATGTAGGTAATATTATATTAATTTGTGCGGGTTATTTTACATGATATTTGTACATTGCTGTGTAAATGTTCCTTGCTGATGAAATTTGTGTTAATTTACTACTATTATATACTTATATTTGATGAGTTTTGCAAACGAATGAAATTTTTGTAAAGCTTGTAATAAATGAATTGAATTGAATTAAATTACATTCGGATTTGAAGAATAGGCGTAAGCAATTATGTTCCTATAGTGGGGGTCCCATAACCGCATTTTCTTTTATTTCGACCTACGGCATTACTAATAGCCAGACTATATTAATAGCCAAATTTGTCAAAGAAACTCGGGAAAATATAAAAAAGCACGTCTTCACGTTGACTAGTTTGAATTGAACCTTGAGTGTTTCAAGTTCATTGAATATAGAGCGAGCCTGAGATCTACCCAGAGGGTAGTGGACTTCACCATTTACTGTCGGGTCAAAAATTAACAGTGCTGTGTCGAGGCTGGCGTAAGCAAAGAAAGAGTAACAAAGTTGACAGAGAATACAACTGACTCGCCAAGCTCCTAAACAGCTCACCGGGATATCTTGGGGAGGTCTCTGTATTGCCTGGGTATTAGTTGAATTAGCTATTTTCTAAGTTTGAATTAAATAATAACCTGCATCATTCATAAAATATTCAAGATTTCAATGATTTCATTGAATTATTTTGACACAGTTTAGATATCGCTGAATTCCGCAAGAGCCTTCAATACCTTCATTATTTTACAGCCAATTTCTAGATTAAAACACGATCGGAATTGAACTTTTGTAAGTATTGTGAAAATATAATTTTTTTCCTAGAATTCAAATTGGCTTGGGCGAGTTCAATACCTGGATAGGTGACCCCCTCAAGCTAGAAATTTGAACAAGCGCGCCAAAGCTCCTAACCTCAGTGCTTTTCCAACTAGTTAGTAAGAGTATATCATAGACAAGATATACTGGAGCACAGAATATACCCTAGGGTATATTCTGTGCCATGGAGTATATTCTATATGGAATAATATGTCATGGTTTTAGACATCTTAACCTTGACCAATATTTCTGTTTTGTTTGTATTGCATTTCAGGTACCTACACTGAATAAGAAGGTAGATATTTCTGTGATCGTGACGTGACGCGTATTGTATTGTGTATTCTCATTCTGTATTGTGTATCATTTGATATCACTTGTTCACTTTGTTGTGATGGGATAGGACAAAATTTTGATCAAATTATCTATAATTGCTGAAATGCAAATGATTAATAAGATTATTTTATTGGGCAATTAATTATAAAAATAGCTGTTTAATCAAATATAATCGAGCATTGATATGATACGAGCATTATTGTTCAAATATTAATTCCTTGTGGGTGCAACTCAAGCACAATGGGGCTAAAATCTGAAGTATTGATCAAGATTCCGAAAGGAGTTATAGAAACGAATAGTGCAACGGATGAAGCAGACTTATGGGCCGAAGAATACACCCAAACAGATATCATTGAATACCCTGGAGCAAAATGGAGAAAACATAAACTATGTAGACCATCATGTATTCCGATATCTATCCTTTGTGTAATGATTTTTTTGGTTGTTCTCCTACCAGTATTAGATCAAGCAACAGAGAAGGCTCTTCAAGAACTTAACAAGAAAACCTCCAGTTATTGTTCAAATCAGTGTGAACTACAATTAGTAGAAAGTATACCAGAAGGACTCATATACAATGACTCATCTGTGAAAAATCCTTCTACATTTGACACATGGCTGAAATTAATAAATCAAGCACATGAAAAAATAGAAATTGCTTCTTTATATTGGACTTTACGACATTCTGAAGTATACCCAGATCCTTCGTCTTACCAGGGTGAAACTATTTTTCAGGCTCTTCTTAAAGCTGGCACTGATAAAGGAATATCTATTAAAATAGCCCAGAATGCCCCAACACAGGCAAACCCAAACATAGACACAGAGTACTTAGTTAAACGAAAAGCAGCAGAGGTTAGGAGTTTAAATTTTGCAAAATTGTTAGGAAATGGTGTCCTCCATACAAAGTTTTGGATAGTTGATAGGACACATGTTTATATTGGCAGTGCAAATATGGATTGGAGGTCTCTGACACAAGTTAAAGAATTAGGAATTGTAGCATATAATTGTAGTTGTTTAGCAAATGACCTAGGAAAAATTTTTGATGTTTACTGGTACTTGGGAATATCACAAAAAATTCCTGATGACTGGTCACCTACCTTGAGAACCTCATTCAACATACAGAATCCTATGAATATTACATTCAAAAATGACAGTTTCCATACATTTCTCACAAGCTCTCCACTACCATTAAATCCACAAGGAAGAACTAATGATATCGATGGACTTTTACATGTTATAAACAATGCTGAAAAATTCATATATATTTCTGTTATGGACTATTTTCCTTTGATGATATACACACCAAAAATTAAATTTTGGCCTGTGATTGACGATGCTATCAAGACTGCAGCTGTGGAGGATAAAATTCAAATCAAAATGTTGATAAGTCAATGGAATCATTCAAGACCCTCTGAGGATAATTTTTTGAAATCTTTGGCAAGCTTGGAAAATTCCTATCCTCATGTATCCTTAGAGATCCGTCGATTTATAGTGCCTGCTAACAAAACACAACAAAAAATCCCATTTGCACGTGTGAATCACAACAAGTATATGGTGACTGACAACATGGCATTTATTGGAACTTCAAACTGGTCTGGGGACTATTTCCTTGATACTGCTGGTGTTTCTTTCGTGTTACATGATCCTATGTTTGAAAGGAATTCTAGTCATACTACAATAAGGAGTCAGTTGCAAGATATTTTTGAAAGAGATTGGAATTCAGCTTATGCCTACAATTTGTAATGCCTGAAATTGTTCTCTTTGTGCCTACTATTATTTGTAGGGATCAAATACTTCTCGTCAAACTGTATTGCTTTTCACTCTTCTCTTGTCCAGATATATTGTTATCAATACATGGGAAACTTAGATGTAAATATATTATATATTTTTATATACAACGATCTCCTAAAAATATTGAATGAATATTGGGATGTTAAAATTTATGATCTCTGATAATATATGGCAAATATCTAAAATATTCATTGTTTAGGTCTATTGAAATAATTCTTTGTATTTAATAGGCAGTTTTTTCGCACTTTTCGGAGATGTTTTATGACTTATAACTGTATGCTATATTTTCTATGTAACATTCTAAACACTATTTTTCTCTTCATAATAAGATTAAAGAAATGCTCCTCAGTACCTATAAATCGTTTACTAGAAAATTATTCATTTTTTCTCATGAATATTGTTATTGGTATATTTATATTTTATTACTTACTGTTTAGTCCTTTCAACTTGAGTTTATTGAAAATGACTAGTTTTTTACGTTGTATCATTTTGTTTATAAATTTAGTTCTCGACGCCTATCTATAAATTAAAACAAAAAGAACTAGATACTTATCAGAGGACATATATGGCTTTTCTATTGTTTACGAAATACGTAGGGGTCAGGCAGGGGAATTTCCGAACTAAAGTGAAAACAATATTCTATGGTTCAGGTAAGTCCACGGATAGACGGAGTTTGGTGTGTTTGACTTTAAATAATTAAGTTTATTTAATTACCATTCCATTGCAATTATAAACCATAAAGTTAAATAGTATATATTCCACAACCATAAAGTTAAATTGTATATTCTAAAACAAGTTGCAGAATGGGCTTCTATTCAAACACGAATTCGAAAACGAGCGAGTTTTCCAAACGCATCAGTGTTGGAATTGCCTTTAGCAACGAGTATTAAACGATATTTTCTCTATTTGAGGCAAGTTTTGTAAAATACTGTTGAAATTTAATGAAAAATTCGGAATATACATCTTAGTGACTTTTGTATTGTATCTTGGCAGTTGGTGTGATTGTGATGACGAAAGTTGACAGATTACGAAATTTGAATTTGAATCGTAAGGCATGGATATCAGATTTAAAATAGTTTCCTTCCTTATAGCAATGATTCAAAATTAGTAAATAGGAAATCTCCTAGTACCTACCTTATTTTTTAATGAAAATAAAACTTTGCCTCTCATCAATTATTTCACTATATCCAGATTACATTATATTAACAACTGACGTGTGTTGAAATTTGATATGATCGAATTACAGTCCTGACTACCACGAAACGGAAAATATAACTAGAAACAATGCTGGAATTGGTTCATTACAGCACTGTTTTTAGTATTGTAATGGAATCATTACGATACAGAAATAGAGAAAGAACTTTTCAAATACCTGACACATTTCGAAATGATAGAAGGCAGTGTAATCACATATATGTCAAACAAAATATAAAGCATTCAATAATATTATAACACGTGTCGACAAGTTCCAAAGTGTTCTTTTCCTGCTCCTTTTGCGGAATACCTAGGTTAAAGTCCATTTGCCGCCCCTCTATGGTTCATATTTGCTGTCCCTGAAAATTTGCTGCCACCTCCGAAAATTTGCCGCTCTAGGCTGCAGCCTACTAAGCCTATTTATAAATACGGCCATCGCACAGGTATGCTTCCTCCGTATCGATGCTTAGTTATCCAGTTATCCTCCAAAATGGTGGTCCTAGAGCTGAAGACACAAATTGGTTGGTCCCTCCTGTTGAGTTTTCACCTATGTTTACAGTTTTCTTTCCATCTTTCCCTTGGTTTCTTGGTTGCATTGTCCTGAAGAAGCCAAAAACACGCGTCGACAAGTACCAACAAAATGTTATTTTCTAGCTCCTTTTGTGCAATATCCCGATAATCCTTCTCTAAACCTACATCTCCTCATTATCCAATTTTCTATATTATATTATTATAATAAATAGACCTCAATTGCAAATAATATACCACGAAAAATAGGTGCATAGACAAATGGTGCATGCGAAAGTTTGAAACCAACATAACAAATAACACATATCTGTATTTTGTGGCAAGATTTATCAAATATTCAAGCAAGATCATTCCATGAAGAATTTTCTTGAAAAAATCATCTTCTATTGGTTCAATTAATAATATTAATGGATCTTCACAATTCAAATGGAACAAGCCAAGATTAATACCGTGGTTCCTAAGGCTCACGGAATAATTAAATGCAATGTCAAATCGTGTGGGAGCAGAAGAGTGGGACTGTGATTTTTGTTTTCTATTATTTTGACGTTTTATCGTTTGTGTAGTACAAGAACATATTTCATAGTGCTAGTGGTGTGTTTTTCTTTATGTATTTATAAACTGTTATGATTGATCTCCAGTTATTGAGTGTCAAATATGTAAAGTTATCTTTTAGTATTCTGACCGGCGTTTGTTACATTTGTGGTTGTTAACTAGAACAGGCATCTTTCTTACAAGAACAATGGATATAATAGAACTAATCTAACTGTGAGTATGAACTTTATCGAATTATAAATAATCCTGAAATTATGAATGAATTCATGACCAATTATAATTAATAACTGAGATTTCTTCATTCTATAATAGTGCTATACATAATGTTTAGATATTTCCCCTTTCATCCATCTCCCAATGCATCTGTCGGGCAGAAGATTGGTATACAATTCTTAACACTTGTATCGTTAGAATCATTGATGAAGATGATTAACAACATAGGACTTGGTATAATTAATGATTCACTCTACTTTGATTACTATGTTGTGATGTAAATAATGTTTGTAGAGGTTAGGTCTAATTGAGGAGAATAAATATGAAAAATTATATTTCTACTATGTATTTTATAGAATTTCTTTAACACAATTGAAGGGGCAAGTGGAAGAAGGGGTCAAGTGACATTTTCTGAAAATAATCGGTTATATCATGGAAGAAGGTGTTATGTGCATATGTAACTTGTCCCGTCAGGATTTGCTTCTATTCTCCATATCTGAGCAGATACACAGTGGTAGAAGGGGCTATGTTACATTAAACATAAAGCGCGCAAAAGAAGAAGGAGTTATGTACACATGAATCAAAATTTATATCGAAAAGAGATATGATAGCAGAATGCTTTTAATCATGAAAAATCTGGCCATCATTTCCCTGTGTTAGTACAGTAAAAAAAAACCAACCAGAACACAACAGATGCTTTTTACAAATACAAACTATCGAAAGGGCTTTTGTGGAGTTGTATCAAGAGACCTACACGTTTCAGTATGAAATTTTATACAAGCAACTAAATTCATATGGAATCACCCAGAGTCATTTGTTTACTGAAAACAAATGCCTTAGAAGTAAAAGATTTTGTTTACATTGATGAATATTATTTGGGTGTTGAAGGATCCTAGGTCGATGGCCAATTGCAGGCCATAAAAAATCAGTTACCCACTACTACTAAGTACTACAATTATGAGTCTAATACCATTATTTGCAGTAGTGTTTATTTAATGATTAGCCTGAGGTATATTTTCAAAGATGGTAAAGAAAGATCTATGCAAGTTTTATTTAATTAAGAATTCTGAGGAATAAGAAGTCACCAGAGGTTTGGTATGGAGCACCAAGAAATATTTTGGTTAGCCATAATAGCTGTAAGAAATCTTCTAAGGGAATTATAAGATATCTGAATAAACATATCATTGGAAACAACCTTGTGGCAGAGAGTTGTTCAGTAGGAGAGAATTAAGAGTTCCACAGCTCCAGATAAAAAAAAAACTGAATTATTTATTAGCTTTATTATCTTGAAGCACCAAAACTGGGCGATACAAGTGCACAAAGCTTATTTACTGACGAAACCAGGATCAGTCTTGGATCTGATGACAGCCAAATCCATGTTTTGAGAAGCTGAAGTGTAGCCCCCAGCGGGCGGTGGCTGGGGCCGTTAAAACGAAAAATGTCATAATTCGGTAAATACGAAGTGTTCCAAGATGAACTTTGGAATGGTTCTTCAAATGGGCGTTAAGAATGAGATGCAGTATGTCACATAGTTTGTGCGGTCCTAGCGGGGCAGCGTGTCGAAAAATGCTATAATTCGTTAAATATTGAGTGGTCCACGATGAGCTTTGGATATGTTGTCGAGATTGGCATAAATACAAAGATGTGGCATGTCACATAGTTTGTGCGGCCGTAGAGAGGCGGCCATCGGGGCCGGCATATCGAAAAATGTCATAATTCGGAAACTATTGAGTGTTCCACGATAAGCTCTGGATATGTTGTCGAGAATGGCGTAAATACAAAGATGTAGTATGTCCCATAGTTTGTGCGACCGTAGGGAGGCGGCAATTTGGTGTGGCATATCGAAAAATGCCATAACTCGGAAAATATTGAGTGTTAAACGATGAACTTTGGATATGTTTTCGAAAATGGCGTAAATACTTAAATGTAGTATGTCCCATAGTTTGTGCGGTCGTAGGGAGGCGGCATATCGAAAAATGTCATAATTCGGAAACTATTGAGTGTTCCACGATGACCTCTGGATATGTTGTCGAGCATGGCGTAAATACAGAGATGTAGTTTGTTCCATAGTTTGTGTGGCTGTGGGGAGCAAGAAATCGGGGGCGGCATATCGAAAAATGTCATAACTCGGAAAATATTGAGTGTTTCACGATGAGCTCTGGATATGTTGTTGAGAACACTCAATATTTTCCGATTTATGGCATATTTCGATATGCCGCCTCCCTACGACCGCACAAACTATGGGACATACTCGTAAATACATCTTTGTATTTACGACATTCTCGACAACATATTCAAAGCTCATCGCGGAACACTCAATATTTAACGAATTATAGCATTTTTCGATATTCCGCCCCCGATTGCCGCCTCCCTACGGCCGCACAAACTATGGGACATACTATATAACTTTTTATTTACGCCATTCTCGACAACATATTCAAAGTTCATCGTGGAACACTCAATATTTAACGAATTATAGCATTTTTCGATATGCCGCCTCCCTACGGCCGCACAAACTATGGGACATACTACATCTTCGTATTTCCGGCATTTGGAGGAAATATCCATTGCACATCGTGGAACACTCAACATTTAACGAATTATGACATTTTTTGATATGCCGCCCCCGATTACCGCCTCCCTATGGCCGCACAAACTATGGGACATACTAAATCCTTGTCTTCAATTCATTCTAATTTGGTTTAATGATATAACGGATCTCTTATATTCGTAATCCAATTTCAGTAGTGTAAGATATTTCAAATCATTAAAATATATTGGTCGTTATATGAACTAGCGCGCTAAAGATCCTCATCCTACGTCAGTGCTTTTATAATTTTTTGGTCCAAAATATTGGATGATTTTGGGTACAATTTTGTCATATAATAGTTATCATTTTGGTCAGTTATGGGTGATCCAACACCAATAATTGTTAGTTTTAGTATTACTCCTATTCACTCGATATCAAAATGTTATTTTGTTTAAAATTAGGGAACATTATTTATCTGAGTTCCATATTTTCCAATTCCATTTGTGACAGAAAAATGCTTTAGCAACATTCCAATTGACGTGTAAATAATTGAAGAATTTGGGGTAAATTAAATTAATATATTTACTTACAACATTATCCCTATATATTTTTATCCAGATTGTAGAATTATGTGTCGAATCCAGTTATTTAAATTAAACTAGGAAGTATATGATTTGAGATCCAAGAAGTATAATTTACTGTCCCGAATGACCTATGACCCTAGGATGGTTTTCAAAACTTTTCGGCCCCATTATCATTTTATAGGTGTCAAATGGGCTCGAAATATATGACCTCATGCCGGATCCAAAACTTTTCATCGCAATGATCTGCCCTTCTAGTCCCAGATATACAGGATGCTTCCCAACAACGTGTAAAAAATCTAAGAGCGTAATCACAGAAAAAGTCTAGTAAACATATGTCCGCAAATGCTTTGTTTCCAAAGTATCAAGATGTCTCAGTACGAAATGTTATGAAATCGATTTTTTTTTTGGATTTTCAGAATGTACAATACGGTATATTGAAAATTTCTAATCGATCCGGAAATATTCTTGATTATTTTTCCGACCCAAATATCGACCAATAGAATTGCACCATTCGACGTCACGTGGTACAACCTACATGGTATTATACTGATAATTTTTTGATTATTTTCTCTGGTAGTTGCTATATATAAAAATTGGTTCAAGCACTGACGTGAAGTCAGGAGCTTTTGCGCGTATGTTCTATTGTCCATACTCCTGTAATGAACACTCTTCTTAATCGAATTTACCATGATGAATTCTATTGTCCATTCTCCTGTATTGGACACTCTTCTTAATCGAATTCACCATGATGAATTCTATTGTCCATTCTCCTGTATTGGAGACTCTTCTTAATCGAATTTACCAAGATGAATTCTATTGTCCATTCTGGACAATAGAATTCATCATGGTAAATTCGAATTAAGAGTCTCCAATACAGGAGAATGGACAATAGAATTCATCATGGTGAATTCGATTAAGAAGAGTGTCCAATACAGGAGAATGGACAATAGAATTCATCATGGTAAATTCGATTAAGAAGAGTGTTCATTACAGGAGTATGGACAATAGAACATACGCGCAAAAGCTCCTGACTTCACGTCAGTGCTTGAACCAATTTTTTTATTTATAATATCATTTAAATTAATATTGTTAGACTTTACTTTGAAAGTTCTAAGCTATACTGACTTACAGCAAAAATATTATAAAGAAAATAAGCAATTGGATAGTCAAACTTCTTATCATGGGTAAAAAACACAGCACAGCGTTTAACTATATATTTAATCAATGAACAGAAGTATAAACTTGAGTACAACTTACTTACAGGAGATCGTTACATGTTACATGAACAGAAAAGGAACTCGGAAGCCAAGCAGACCATGCTGCACACAGCCTGTTGAGCACAGAACATGAACACAGAAAATATACATATATGTACCACAGAATTGTTCTTCTTATACCCCCCCCTCTCAATTCTACGATACATGATACACATCAAACAACAATCATACCCAAATCACTTCTCAACTTATTAAATTTCACATGATTAAGACCTTTCGTGAGAATATCGGCTATTTGATTCTCCGAACAAACATATTTTAACAAGAACTTTCCCCTACTTACTAAATCCTTAACAAAGTGAAATTTCACATCTATATGCTTAGTCCTCCTTGTTTCAGGAGTACTACTCACAAGGATACATGATTGATTATCTTCCATTATTGTTATCGGAAAAATCACTTTGCCCAGGAGCTCCTGTAAGAGCTGCCCTACAAATAAACATTCACAAATACAGGCTGATAAAGCTATATACTCTGCTTCACAGGTTGAAATTGCAACCATAGGTTGTTTCTTCGAACACCAATATAATATATTTGAGTTCATTTTTATCAAAAAACCTGACACACTTTTTCTGTCATTGACATCTGACGCAAAGTCCGAATCAGCATATGCAATTAATTCAATATCGTCACCTTTAACAAAGCATGAACCCAAATCCTTAGTACCAGCTAGATATCTTAAAACATTTCTTAACTGTTTCCAATGTGATTCATCATAACAACTCTGAAATCTGCCAAAATAAGCAACAGAAAAACAAATATCGGGTCGTGTACTTAACATTAAATACATTAAACTGCCAACAAGTTCCCTAAATTTGAGTTCGTTAGAGGGATTAACAGCGATATTCTTCTTCAAATTCAAATTAGGCTGAATTGGTACAGAAGCACATTTCGAATTTTCCATTTGAAAATGTTTCAGCAAATTTTCAACTAGTCTCTTTTGAGATAATTTTAACGTATTACCATCTCTCCTAATTTCCATTCCAAGAAATGTAAAGTTATTGCTATCAGGAAAAACTTTCAAATGAAAGAATTTCATCAGACCATCTATCAAAAATTTAACATCGTCTTCACTATTTGAGGCCACTAACATATCGTCTACCCAAATCAAAATATAAGTAAACTGATTATAATATAAACATGGATCGATTTTAGATCTTTTAAATTTCAATCTAGATAAGTTTTCATTCATTAACTCATTGAAACATTTCGGACTTTGTTTCAGTCCATACAATGCCTTAACTAATTTACAAACTTTATCTTTTGGCACTTTCAAACCACATGGAGGTTTCATATAAACAACATCATGTAATGGACTCGATAAGAATGCAGATTTGATATTAAGTTGTAACAATTTCATTTCGTATTGAACAGATAACGATAATATTGTTCTCAACGTAAACATTCGAGCCACTGGAGAGTAAAAATTAGAGTCGTCTGAATCTGGTTGTTGAAAATCTCTTTCCACTAAACGTGCTTTCTTTACATAACAATTGTCAATCAATTTGAACGAAAATACCCACCTTGAGTCGATAACAACTGCATCTGCAGGCTTATCAACAATTTCCCAATTTTTGTTTGCCACCAGTGAATCCAGTTCTGCATCTATAGCACTCTTCCACTCTTCATCAGTACTTATGGCTTCATGGTATGATGATGGAACTTCTGATGGGATAGTTCCTGCTGATAAGGCCATCATCATCTCAAAATCTTTGAAATGATCAGGAGGTTTTCGTTCTCTTCTACTTCTTCTCAGCTCAGGTTGATCATCGGATTCACCACTCTGTTCGCCCTCAGAGACTTGATTACTGCCTCTCCCAGGTTGATCATCGGATTCGACACTCTGCTCGCCCTCAGAGACCCCTCTACTGTCCATGGGCTGTTCAGACCCCTCAGCAGCTGCTTCTCCATCATGGCTGGAATCTATAATGTAATGCATTGAATTAAAAGATTCATCAAAAATAACAGACCGAGAAGTTACGACTTTGTTTCTTTCTTCATTCCATAGTCTATACCCATTGTTGCAGTACCCAACAAGTTTCAACTTTCTGGAACGTGAGGACAACTTTCCATTCCGATCTTCAGGAGGTATCAGAGCATGAGCAGTACAACCAAAAATATGTATTTTCCCCATATCAGGCTTGTACCCATACCAAAGCTCAGCCGGTGTTCTTCCATCTGGTATAACTGATGTTGGTGTACGATTCAACAGATATGTACCTGTCAGAACAGCTTCCCCCCACATCTTCTTGTCGAAATTAGAATCAAAGATCATGCATCTCGTTTTCTCCATAATCGTTCTATTGAAGCGCTCAGCAATTCCATTTTGTTGCGGGTTGCGTGGAATAGTATACACTAGCTCAATTCCTTTTTCAGTGCAGAATTTTCTTATATTCATCGATACATACTCTCCTCCATTGTCGCATCGAATTCTCGATATTTTTGTGCTGAACATAGCCTCAGTCATTGCCACATATTTTCTCAGGCATGACTCCACTTCGCCTTTCTTCTTTATCAAATATACAACGGCAAAATGGCTATAATTGTCCAAAAATGACACAAAGTATTCATACCCATCATGTGTTGAAGGAGTAATTTTTCCACAAACATCAGACGAAATGCACTCGAGTATTCTTCTTGGCTTCCTTTCTTCTGGTAATTGCTTCAGGAACTTGTTGTTCGTCTGTTTACCTTTCAAACATGCTTCACAGATACCATCTACAGGAAATCTGCATGAATGTCCCATTCTTCTATGCCACAACACATTTGTGTTTTCTACTAGATTGGCTTCATGGAATTTCCTTATACGTAATCTCAAAATAAACAGATTGCCAACACGATTACCTTGTAATAATATTTTTCCATCTTTCCAAATGTTGACAATTTTCTCATGAAATTCAACCTTCAATCCTGACTCTACCATCTTCCTTACCGACAGTAAATTGTGGAATAATTTTTCACAGGTGAACACGTCCTTTAATATAATTGGTGTGTTGTTTTCCGTGATAAGAGGTAGATCACCTGAAGTTGCCGACGTCACAGTTTCACCTTCTTTTGCTACATTTATGGTATGGGATATCTTCTTCAAATTTTTACAAAAGCGTCCATATTCTGCTTTCATTAGGTGATTTGAACTTGAAGCACCAGAATCGATCACAATTTCTTCATTTGAGGTTACATTTCCAGCAAATATGGATTCGTCACTTTGAACTACTTCAACGCTTTTCTTCGACGGGCATTCACACTTCATCACAAATCGAAACTATTTAAATTAGAAATGTCAATTTTTACATGACTAACCCGGACTTAGCCATTTAACCCTGCTATTTTGCCGGGTTAAATTTTTATAGTTTTAACCCAGGGTTAGGCTCTAAATCTTGAAGGTGCAAGACCTATTATCAATTTAACCCTAGGTTCAGAGTTAATCCGGATTTAATTAGATAACCCGCATTCGTGCAAGTGGGCCTTAGTGGCCTACATGGCCTAAAATTCCTCTCTACCCATCACAGGATTTAATATCCACAAATGAGCCTCTCACCTTACAAGATCAGAAGCCTTCAGCAAAATTTCAGCGATATCATATTAAAAATAATACATAACCTTTCAAAAGTCCCCTCTCGCAAATATACTCCTCTGAAGGCACATGGATCTCTTGAAGAAGAATCGCCTTCTCTATTTCGCAAAGATATTCACTCTTGTTCATAGAAATCCCTTCAATATTTAGTTGCCTCCTCCTAAGGAGGATCTCTTTCAAAACCAGGTCTGACCACTAATGTAGGGCTATCATCTCCCATAGATTTGTGATGAAATAAGACGATTTTCCCATAATATACGAGCGGAAATATGTCATCATGACATTCATATATTTATTTTTGAAGCTTCTCGCAAAAATACGACCATAGACTACATATTATCATACGACGATTCCCATCCGCTACACTTGGCTACCACTACGTTACCGAACTCACAAAAGGCTACCCGGTTCTCCAACAATATAGATCCGATCATGTTCAAACTTGGAATTCTGCAGTAGAGTTAGGTTCTGAAGGCTGTTCCAAAATTTCAGCCATGCCGGACGAATAGTTTATGATATATAGATTTGTTTTCAATAATTTTCAACTATTTTTTTTTTAATTTTCTAGTTATACCATCCTCACGAAATTCTGCGAGAATTTTCGCGTTGGTATTCTTCAACTAATAGTAATGTTTGAATTCAATCGGTTTTGTATTCTTCGAGTTAATGAGGAACAAAAAACTACCAAATTTCAGAAAATTTTAGATGGCTATAACTCTAAAACCGTTTGGACGATTATGCTCATAAACAAACTCAAATGTCGCATTCAGATGCACAACCTAACCTGAAATTTTCAAGCCGCTATCTCCTTCCGTTCTCAGGTTATCGTGACAACAAAAATATTTTTTAATAATTTTTTAATAATTTTCTAGCAATACGATTCTCACAAAATTTCACAAACGTGCTTAGGTCTATATTCTACAACTATTCACCAAGTTTAAATTCGATCGGAATTATTTTGGTTGAAAACAAAATTATTACTCGGAAACCACTGGGCCGATTATGCCCATTAACGAACTTGTCCGTCGTATTACGATGCGCCACCC
Source organism: Halyzia sedecimguttata (assembly GCA_937662695.2). Lineage (NCBI taxonomy): Eukaryota > Metazoa > Arthropoda > Insecta > Coleoptera > Coccinellidae > Halyzia > Halyzia sedecimguttata. The sequence goes on from OW569411.2 coordinate 69,496,723, forward strand.
ACCCTGAAAATTTCAAGTCGCTAGCTCTTTTCGTTCTCAAATTATCGTGGCAACGGACGGCCGGACGGCCGGCCGGACGGCACCACAGAATTAAATTTCACATTTGGGCAAAACTATAACGCGTATGTTCCCCAGAACATACGCGCAAAAAACAGTCAAATTAACCACACGTCAAACTGACAGGTTGAATTCAATTGTGAAAATTGGAGATTTTGCATGAAAATGAGTCGATTTGGAGTTTGTTCTCTGTCCACCATCGATAAAAAAGTCAAAGGAAATGTTCCCATTAATACGGAGAAGGCAAAAAAAACAGTTTGGAACCAATTTACTACTTTTTGTACTGAGAGGGAATACACATTGAGTGCTGAAACGAGTGAAGCGCAATTGGCAAACATTATGAAAGATTACGCTTACAATATGAAGAAAATGGATGGAGAAGACTATAAGGAAGGTACAATTATGAAATTCTTATTTGTTAACTGTTCATTTCATCTCATGGTGCAATTCTATTGGCCGACATTTGGGACGGAAAAATAATCCCCCGAATACCACACGAGCTTCAAAATTATCTGGCATTTCCCTCAAGGTTCCCTGCAAACAAATAAAGTCGTCAAGTTTTTCAGGAAAAATCACTCGCGCTTCGCGCTCGTGATTTTTTAACCTGAAAAACTTGACTCCTTCATTTGTTTGCAACGAACCTATCGGGAAAAATACCCGATAATTTTGAAGCTCTTGTGGTATTATAAGTGAAAATATGTACACGTATTTGTAAGGACGTCTCAGGACATTTGAAACGGAATAGTTGCTGCAATTCCTTTTGCGGACTCATTTGATTGTGTTCATACACACATAATGACAATATAAACAATATAAAAGGTCTATATATATTAATAGATTAGAAGCTGCTGGTGATGAAGAGGGTACATCTTATAGCCCTGGAATAGATGACATGTAAGCTACTACAACGAATAAACTATGTGCAAACGTCTTTTGAAACTTTGAACGCGCTTATTCGAAACTATGTTTTCAAAGTCCGATTTCTCAAAAATGGAAATGAAATTTCAACACAACCTTCTCCAGGTATTAATCGTAGGAATAAGATTTTCGATAATTTTCTCTATAATTATTTCACGAAAAAAATTGGGTCTAAAATCAGAATTTTGAGTATGCCTTCTATTAATATCTGGATTGATTCATCCACTAACGGAATCTTTTTGGTTTTTTATTTTAGATAATCAATACCAGAAATCGTGCACACACCGTCAGACACCTCTTTTTGGAGGACCTCCAGGAGATTGCCTACAGGAGCAGTATAAATGAATATTTTTCAAAAACGAAAAATGCAGTTATAAAGTTCAAGAGATTACTATATGTACATATTATATTCCATGTATTCGTGAAATAAAATGCATTTGCAGAAAAAAATCTCAAAAAACGCTTTTTGCGGCTTCGCAGCTATAGGTGTAACCCCTTGATACCCCATATTGTTATAGCTTAGGAAGATATCACAGCCCTCTATAGAGATAGCCTGGAACACAGTCTGACAACGCCGTAATTTGTCGTCTCTTGGATGATGCGGCAGTGGTAGATTTTGAATTTAAAAGACTTAACGAATTCATTGAATTATAGTCCGTCTAGAAAGTATCCGGAATTTATTATTTTTCATAAGTTTAATATATTTCTTTTTTGCAACATTCTAAGACAAGAGTAATGTATAAAATAGGTTGTGCAGATAGTCGGCTAAGGCCAAAGTTGCATGGCAACACTATTTTTCAGATATTGTTGATTGTCAACAGGTATACAAAAGAAAAAAGAAAACAGGTAGAATATTTATATAGAAAAGGTTTTCGAAACGTTAAAAAATTAGTGCAACTGAGTGAACTCGGAAAAGGTGCAGTAGATGAGACAATAAAGAGGTTACTAAATGGCATAGATACGAGGCATAGACCAGTTTCAGGAAGACCGCTTAAGATTAAAGGAAACAATTTAGACGCTTTATTGGCCTTAGGACGACACAATCCACACCTAGGGTTTCACAAATTGGTTAACAGATTTGGAAATCAACGAAATATAAAAGTATGTCCAGAAACCGTTCGTATATCACTGAAAAGACAAGGCTACATATCAAGGAAATCAAAAAGAATCCCTATAATGACACTATTACAAAAGGAACGAAGGATAGAATTTTGTCAACGTTTTCAAGAAGATAATTTTTATAATGTCTTTATATCTGATAAAAGTTGTTTCCAACTTGGTGGAAATCACTTCAAAATCCTATCAAAACAACCTGTTACCATTCGAATTTCCAACCAAAATAATGGTTTGGAGAGCAATATCTCACCGTAGTGCTACTCGTCTCTGTATAGTTAGTCTATATAGTCATTAATAGTGAAAAGTATTGTGGCATTCTAAAAGATTTTCTCCTTAAAAGGGCGCATGCTTTATATCCAGAGGGGTGGCGTTTTCAGCAGGATAATGCAAGATGCCATACTTCGGCCTTTACTCAAGCTTGGATGCAAGAACACCGAGTGACAACCATTCCATGGCCAGCAGCTTCGCCAGATCTTAGTCCCATTGAAAACATATGAAGCATGAAGTTGAACGAGCAGCGCCACGAAATGAAGAATATTTAATTCAGTCAGTTTTACAATCCTGGACTAACATCACCGAAAATTATGGAGGTTATCTGTTTTCGGGTGTATCTCGACGTTAAGTCAAGTGTTTATACTTAAATGGAGGTTGTGTAAGTAAATAAGACGAATAATTTGTTATAAGTTTCTAATTCAAGAATTGAAAATATATACTAAATAATTAAAATTGAACTTTGTTTTTGCGGATAATAATAATAATACATTTATTGCAGAGAAATCATACAATTTTTCAGAATACATTGAAGAGAAAAAAATACTGCAAAAGGACTTACGTCAGCGATACCGTTATTATTGTAAGCCCAAAAATACCAACGAAAAACTAGTCATTCATTCCCACACCTCATACCATAAGCTCCAAGAATGTGCATACCAGAGGAGTCTATAAAATTCAGCACAAACTTGCCCTTAGTTCTATGTGTTCAGCAACATTTTTCAATACTTACTTTTGAACCGCGATGGATGACTCAGCCTAAGAGAGGCAGATATGCGGTTATACAGGAAATAGATCGAAAATGAAAAAGATCTGCGGAATAAAGATGTTCTATGAGCAGGTGGTGAAATTAATCCCCTAAATCTAACATTTACATTGTGAACGTCCGACCTAAACCTTATTTTGTTATACAGATATGGGGGCTTTCGAAAACAGATAATGGAATGGAACAAAACTACGGAATGCAGCTCCCTTCGCTTATCCATGCTCAACCATTGACAGCACTTCAACTTATGGATAACTGGTTCATATTTCCTTATGCCATAAATGAACCTCAGGCAAGAACGTTGCACTCTCAGTATCCTTGTCTTATCAACAACCCGCAAGCATGGCCCATAAACAGCGTCACAATAATTGAAATGGCTCAAAACCAGTGAGTCAGTCAGTAAAATTTTAGACTTTTGAGGGAGTTGACGTCTACTACCGTATAACTTTTTCAATCCTGAATACGCTCGCTGAACACAAGATGTGACGTGTTCGGTAAATCGGAGCTCTGTATCCAGAATAACCCCCAAATTACGTGCAGATCTTACCACAGGAATCTTGACACCCTCAACTCTGACATCCAAAAGAGACTCAAAATTTTTGCTGTCTTTTCCAAATACGAGAACCTTTGTTTTAATTGGATTCAAGGAAAGCTGATGTTCATTCGAATTTTTTACCAACCGATCGATATCCGCATTGATCTCACTTGTTGCCCGGTGCAATGCAGCTGACTCAAAAGTGAAGAGTAGCTGCGTGCCATCAGCGTACTCAAAGTCCACACAGTACTGCAGTCCATTGGTGACGAAAAATGTATAAACGCAGAACAAAATTGGAGCAAGAACCGAGCCCTGCGGAACTCCACTTCCGACCAATCCCAACTCCGATCTACCTGTCAATGTCTCCACATACTGATACCTATTTTGAAGATAACTCCTTACAAGTTTTACGGCCCTATCGGATAATCCTATATGCCCCAGTATCGCAGCCAACAGTTGATGATTCACTCTATCAAAAGCTTTGGAGTAATCCAAAAGCAATAAAACACAGCTTTTACCAGTGTCAATATTTCGAATAATGGTATCCACAATATCGAGAAGAGCTGCACAGCAACCATAACCCTTCCGGAAGCCTGACTGGCGTGGCGGCAGAATGTTAAATTTATCCAAATGAGATCTTATTCTGACTGCTAAAATTTTTTCCAGTACCTTCGCGGATACTTTCTAGACGGATTATAGTTATTTTTGTCGAAATCCCTAGAAGAATAAACGAGACTATACTTGGTCAATTAATTCAATAACTACATCTTCTCCACAATAAACTTACAATAAAAATGTCATTCAATTCATTGTTCAGCAAGAACCACGAGAGGTTCAACTCTTGCCATACAAAAATTCTCGAAATAAATGTATATTCTCAAACATAACATTAATAAAAAAAAGCACTGACGTGAAGTCAGTACTCTTTGGCGCGCGTGTTCACGGTGGCTAATTTGAATTGAATTATTCAAAATTTAACAGTGCTGTATCTAAGCTGCCATCAGGATAGAGTAACAAAGTTGGAAAAGAACACAAGTGACTCTCCTTAGTCGCACAAGCTCCTAGAAGATTTGGGAGGGTCAGTATAATCCTAATCATGTTTATAGCACGCGCGCCAAAGCAGATTGACTTTTTACACTTTTTCTTTCATTGTTAAGTCAATCTGCTTTTGCGCGCGTGCTATAAACATGATTAGGATTATACTGACCCTCCCAAATCTTCTAGGAGCTTGTGCGACTAAGGAGAGTCACTTGTGTTCTTTTCCAACTTTGTTACTCTATCCTGATGGCAGCTTAGATACAGCACTGTTAAATTTTGAATAATTCAATTCAAATTAGCCACCGTGAACACGCGCGCCAAAGAGTACTGACTTCACGTCAGTGCTTTTTTTTTTTTTTTTCAAGTTCCTTTAACAAATATAGCTATCAATACAGTTTGGCTGTTAGTTTTACCGTAGATCAGAAAAAAATTCGGTTGTGGGTCCTCCGTTAGGGACAAAATTGCATCTTCTCCAAATCCGAACGCATTTTAATATAGATCTACCGAATATAGTTATTTATAAACTCGCCTCAGGGCCACCATACAGACATTTCAAATCGGAAACAACGCTATTTCCCCCAAACTGACTTGTGTCCGTGCACTGAATTGACATGAATATTATTTTAAAACCTCACAATATCGGCTCATTACTCCCAACATAACCCAAACAACCCAAAACCATTCACTTCTCGTCTGCGCAAGCGCAGTATACTCGTGGCTGCAAGTCCTCCCAAAATTACACACCTCACAAAAAACTCCGATTCTCCAACACTAGTGGTTCAGGAGATATCGCTTCTTGAATCCACGCATGCGCAGACCCTCACCAGGGGATTCTATAGCGGAAAAGCATCCGCCACCCCAAAACCCCAATCCTCTCTGACGAAAGCACCACCAGTTAAATCACTGATGGTCTGCTCATGCGCATAACGAAAAATGCCCGTAAGGGGTTGCATCCATTTCGAAATTAGCCCCAGGGCCAAGGTAAGGACACTTTAACTCTGAAGCAACGCTACAGCCCCCAAACTGACTTGTCCTTGCACTGAATTGCTATGAATATTCTTTTAAAACCTCATAATATCGTCTCAGCACTCCCAACATAACCCATCCAACCCAAAAACAGTCACTTCTCTTCTGCGCATGCGCAATCTACTCGCGGCTAAAAGTCCTTTTCAAAATAACACACCTTACAAAAAACTCCGATTCTCCAACACTAGTGGTTCAGGAGATATCACATCTTTAATCCACGCATGCGCAGACCCTCAACAGGGGATTCTATAGAGGAATAGCATCCGCCACCCCAAAACCCTAATCCTCTCTGACGAAAACACCACCAGTTAAATTACTGATGGTCTGCTCATGCGCATAACGAAAAATGCCTGTAAGGGGTAACATCAATTTCAAAATTAGCCCCAGGGCCACGGTACGGACACTTTAACTCGGAAACAACGCTACATCCCCCAAACTGACTTGTCCTTGCACTGAATTGCTATGAATATTCTATTAAAACCTCATAATATCGACTCAGCACTCCCAACATAACCCATCCAACCCAAAAACAGTCACTTCTCTTCTGCGCATGCGCAATCTACTGGCGGCTAAAAGTCCTCTCAAAATAACACACCTTACAAAAAACTCCGATTCTCCAACACTAGTGGTTCGGAAGATATCGCATCTTTAATCTACGCATGCGCAGACCCTCATCAGGGATCTGAATTCTATGGAGGAATAGCATCCGCCACCCCAAAACCCCAATCCTCTCTGACGAAAACTACAGCAGTTAAAGGACTTCTCATCTGCGCATGCGCAATACGGAAAATGCCCGGAAAGGGCAGCATGAACCTCAAAAACATATGTTTCGGCATTAAAAGCAAAGTATTCCGCAAAATAGTAGTAATTTTTTTATTTTTTTCATGTCACGTGATCTTCACGAAATTTTGCAAAAGTGTTTGCTTTGGTCTTTTGCATCTAACTACTGAGTTTCAATTTAATCAGATCAGTATTTTTCGAGTTATCGTGAAAACAAAATTTTCAAATTTTCAAAATTTTTTTTTGCCACTTTAGGGCCGTCCGTTCAACACAAAACTTCGCAGGCATATAAAGGTCATGATTCTACAATCTGATGCCAAATTTCAAAAAGATTGAGTGATCGGTTCCGGAAATATTCATAAAAAACGTTTTTATTAAAAACGGCCTTAACTCCGAAACCGCTCGGTCGATTTCGCCCGTTAACGAACTTGTCCGAGATATTTACGCTACGAAACTACCCTGCAAATTTCAACGCTCTAAGTCGTTCCGTTCGAGAGTTATCGTGCTAACGGCCGGACCGGCCGGACCGGCCGGCCGGACGGACAGAATTGAATTTGACCTCGAATTCTTCATCAGGGAGTCGAACCCAATCGTTTGAGACCATTTTCGAAAAAAAATTCGAAAAATACAGACATTGTGACGAAATGATAGCACGCTGTTCCTTGCGGAACACGCGCGCAAAAATGAGGGTGGCTAATGAAAATTGCGATAAAATCATAGGTATTGAAATTTCTATTCCCCTGAATGATTTCGTTTCTTTTCCATTTCCTGGACATCACCATTGTTATTCCTATTTTCCTCATAATTATTCAAATGTAGGTCCTTCTTGATTTGAACTGAGTAATCAAAAGATAATTACTTCTCGAAATTGAATATATAAAAATAAATTGTTTTTTTGAGCTTCTTGATATTCCATCCAGATGTATAAATGTTTGTTGAATAAGTAGGTACTTAGATTTTAATAGGGTCATCAAAATCTTTCATGAAATCGGAAGAAATTACATCCTCTATTACATTTCAATGTAAAAATTGGTTCAAGCTCTGTGGACAGGAGCTTTTTGGCGCTCTTGTTCAAACAGACAAATTATATCTCCGAAAGTATTGGTTTCTCAGAGTTGGGAAGTATATCAATGGTTTATTATGATAGAACTGCATCATGAAAGAGATTTAATTAAAAAAAAATGCCGTTTAAAAACAAAAGTTTCAAAAATTATTATTTAAACAAAAGCGCCAACAAAAGAGCAATCTGCAATGCTTCAAAAATTGTCATTAAATTTATTTATCAAGATTCAATGAGCAATCTGCAATAATTCAACCTCGTGGAATGGGTTGTTGCAACTTACACTCGGTGCATAGTTTTCACAACTCGAAATACCTAAGGAAAGTATAATCGAAATGTCTAAAGCAGGAGTCACCAATTAGTTTCATTGGAGGTCCGTTCACAAAATCTGTATATCTGTCGCGGTCCGTTTGATAGCATTATGATGGCATAATAATTTGATTAGCAGTTAACCTAAATCCAATATCAATAATTAGTAAATAAAACGAAAAGTTATCTGAAGTTTTTTTATTGAGAATACATGATTTTCCGGAAAAAGGTTCCGCAAAAAAAAGGTTCGCGGTCCGCATCCGGACCGCGGTCCGCCATTTGGTGACCCCTGGTCTAAAGCAAGGCTGGAGACAATCATAGCAGATTGTCCATTTATTCTTGATATTTAAGTAGGTAGAGGCTTACGAACAAATTATTTTAATAGTTCAAAATATATTAACCAGCAACATTATGAAAATACTGTATATAGGAGCATGTCTTACTACTTAAGGAAGTAAAATGTAATATTATCCTCAGTGGTCAACGAACAGTAATTTGTTTTGATGATTCCATTATGTTCTTCTTTCCTATTGCCTTCATAAACTACATCATTAAAATGATCCAATTCTAAATCTTCTGAAACATCATCCCGAATTTATACGTAAATTATTCAATATACAACCAGCCAATATTATTTTTGGTTTCAAAACAGTCTTGTGTATATTCACAAATTCAAGAATTGGATACTTGTTTTTCAAACTACGAATTGACATGACTCTAATAGCTAGATAAGATGACATTTATGAACAGTGAACACAGACAGTGAATACATAGACGTACGATGTATTATTTAAACTTTGAAAAATCATATCTCCGAAAGTATTAGCTTGTTAGAGTTGAATATGATATCATTGGATTCTTGTGATAAAATTGCACCTTAAAAAAAAATTGAAATCAAAAGTTGTAATTTTTTTTTCGTTACTCCGAAACCATCAGGCCAATTTTGCCCAATAACCAACTTAATCGAGATATTTATTCCTCGAACCTACTCTGAAAATTTCAATTGTCTAGCTCATTCCGTTCGAGAGTTATCGTGTTAACGGCCGGACGGATGGACGGCCGGACAGAATCGATTTTGACCATAGATTCTTGATCAGTGAGTCGAACCAATTCGTTTAAGACCATTTTCAGCCAAAAATTCGAAAACTACAGACATTAGGGCAAATTGATAAGCACTCTGTTCCGAGGAACAAGAGTGCCAAAATATGTTCCTATCGCTTCAGACCGGTTTTCAAAGCTAGGTATTTTGGTAAATTGGTGAGAAGATTTGGGCGTTTTGATAATGAATATGTTCAATCTGGCTGTAAATGTACATACTTTTCTTTAGGTATTATATCGAAGTTTCGAATTGTTACTCGCAACTGGCGCTATAAAGAGGTAGAAGTAAAAAGTAGCCTTTATGCATACATTCATCAGCTTTAATTTTTTGGAAAACCGGAACAGGTAACCTAATTATTTTTTATTGCTTTCAATAATTGCTCAATTGCTGTTACCATAGACATAATATAATATTATATTAGGTATATGGCAGTTACAAGAAGGAACACTACATTTTCGTTTACATATCCATCTCAACCTGTACTACCAAATGTAGGTACTCACTCCAAATAGAAAATAATCCAAAGGAAAATTCACTACACACTATTTAATTCACAAGCACCCCCGACATTAATTCCTATTTCAACACCCCCCCCCCCCCTAAATTAATTCCTCTGGCTACGCCCTTGTTGGCAATACTAGTTATGTAATCAGAGTATATCACTTATATTCATGTATTGCACTTATTCACGAATACTACACACAATTTTATCAAAAAATATAATTATTCAAGCGATTCAATAATAAACAAATAGACAAACATGGCGGACTATCGTATAGCGCACTTCTCTAGACCATCTTGCCTCACGTTCCAGACCAGTATATACAGAGGGCCATGGCAATATGGACTTGGACAGCAATGTTTATAGCCATAAGTAATAATAATAGTATGCTCATCTATAGGGTCGCCAAACACATCAATTTTTGGCGCGCTGTTCAGGCGAACAGAGTGCCTATCAATTCGTCAATACAAAAATATACAAAATATATACTGGTCCATTATTTCACCCTGACGAACAAAGTTGTGAACGGTTTTTGATATTTGACATGCCTGGAGAGAATTCATGACGTGATTGCGTAGATCGCGTAATATGCCTATTCGGACGGTTTTCGAACGGGACACATGGCAAAAAGTGAAGATGAGGGATAAAAACCGTCGAATGACATGATGATAATTTCATTAAATTAGAAAATTGTGAAAACTTATCGAAAACAAGTAATGACAATTGTTCACAGCGTGGCCTTATTGGCTAGCGATCGGCGCTTCATAGCACGTGGTACCGGGATCGATTCTCGTAGCCGAAATTGTCTCTTTCGTTTTTTTTTTATTTCTATCGAAATAATAACTTTGATGAATGGTATATGCCCTGAAATTAAGTCGTATATTATTAGTTATTAAGTAATATTGGGAAGCTGTGTGCACAGTAGATGAATAATAACCAATGAAAATCTGTATTATGTGCAAAATGTCTTTATTCAGAGCAAAGCTTGGTTATTATTATTGGTTATTATTATTAGTTATTTTACGGATTTCAGTTTTGTATGATTGAACTGATTTGTACCCTTACGCCACCACAAACAGAGCACTGTTTATTTTCGACCAAACAGTAAATGTATATGTATTCGAATGAGTCCTTACGCCAACAGAAACACAGCACTGTTTATTTTCAACAGTGAATAAATGTATTTGGGTCGAAAATAATCATTTGAGACCATTCTCGGCCAAAAAGTGGACCAGTGTTTTTTGGACGCTTGTTTTTATAGTCGGATTAATATTTTTGGAAATATTGAGAATATTTTTGCGCGTATGTTCTGGGGAACATCGCTTTATCATTTTGCCCAAATGTTTGTAATTTTCGAATTTTTCGCCGAAAATGTTCTCAAACGTTTGGGTTCCACTCCCTGATCAAGAATTCGAGGTCAAATTTGATTCTGTCCGGCCGGCCGTTGCCACGATAACTTGAGAACGGAAAGAGATAGCGACTTGAAATTTTCAGGTAAGGTTGAGAATCTGAATGCGCCATTTGAGTTAGTTTATAGGCATAATCGGCAAAACTGTTTTGGAGTTATACCCATCTGAAATTTGGTTGTTATTTCCTCAATGACTCGAAAAATACATTACACAATACAATTCAAACATGGTTATTAGTTGTGGAATGGCAACGCGAAAATTCTTGCAAAATTTTGTGAGGATTGTATAACTAGAAAATTTTTAAAAAATCATAGAAATTTCTATATATATATATATTCTATATATCAAAAACTATTCGTCCGATATCGCTGAAATTTTGCGAGTGCCTTCAGAACCTAACTCTACTACCAAGTTCCAAGTTTGAACATGATCGGATCTATATTGTTGGAGATCCGAGCAGCCTTGTGTGAGTTCAGTAGCTGGATGGGTGAGAGTTGTCGAGGTAACGCTCACCCAAAAGGAGATAGGGACTTGCAATTTTAAGGATAGGTTGCACATCTGAATGGGAGAGTTAAGTTCGCTGTTGGCTATAATTGGCCCAACGGTTTCGGAGTTATACCCATCTGGAATATTATTTCCTCGATAACTCAAAAAATATTGACTCGATCGAATTGAAGCTTGGTAACTAGTTGTAGAATATCAACATGAAGACGTGAGTACAATTTTGTGAGGACCGAACCAATATAAAAATTTTAAAAAATTACGAAAGCATATTATATATCTCATGATTCCTTGAGAACGGAAAGAAATAGCGACTTGCAGTATCCAGGGTAGATTACGCATCTGAATACGACATTTAAGTTCATTAACTAGCATAATAGGCCAAATAGTTTTAGAGTTATATCAATCTGAAATTTGGTTGTTATTTCCTCTATAACTCAAAAAAAAAAAAATCCGATCCAATTCAAATATTGTTATTAGTTGTAGAATGCCAACGCGAAAATTCTTGCAAAATTTCGTGAGGATCGTAGCACTAGAAAATTTTTAAAAAATCATTGAAAAAAAAATTGGTTCAAGCACTGACGTGAAGTCAGAAGCTTTTGCGCGTATGTTCTCTTGTCCATTCTCCTTTATTGGACACACTTAATCGAATTTACCATGGTAAATTCGATTAAGAGTGCCCAATACAGGATAATGGACAATAGAACATGCGCGCAAAAGCTTCTGACTTCACGTCAGTGCTTGAACCAATTTTTTTTTCGGGGAATTAAGCAGCCTTTGTCGAGTTCAGTACCTGGGTGACTGCTCTGGCTATAAATTTTAACAGCGCGCCAAAGCTCCTGGCCTCAGAGCTTTTCCAATTTGCTTTTCGGACTTTCATCTCAATAAAATTCGATAATATAATATCGATCATAAAATCAAGGTGAAGAGTCACTGAGTATATAATTTCAAATCTATTTGATACGATTTCACTAGTGCAGATAAAACTTGATTCCGAATTTTTGTTCAACCTATATCTGTAAACCTTGAAAATTGTGATTTGATAAAAGCATTGATAATACTAATTCGGCATTAATGGAACAAATACCTGGTGACTATTTAGCTTTCAGTGCATTTCCGTTCCGAATGATAATTTTCCGTTTACGATTATTTCATTAGTGTTATGGTTTATTTTCTTCAAAACTTTTGCGATGTGATGTGTTGAAGATATTCAGATTGTGAGCTAATATTAAACAAATGGGAAATATTCAATTTGGATATTCAATGTTACGTTATCATTAGTGATAAAGCCATGAAACATGCAATGGTAGGTTTTATTGAAATTGTTTTGTGAATATGTGTTATTTATTTTTCTGAAGTTTATGTACAGTGTGACTGTTGATCCATAGTCGAAACGGTAGTTGTAGTTAGGGGACCATTACACTGATTCAAAACAGGCCATCAAACGTTCTGTTGACGTTCCGTTTTGGAGATACCAACATGTTTTCCGAAAATTGCGAACATTTTGAAGCGCTATAACTTTCGAGCCGCTTTGGCTTGATTTTTTGTGTCAGAATGTACTATGTCGACCTATCCGTAGGTGAAAATGAATATTGGAGAAATAAGTCAGTAGCGTGGTAAAAATAATCCTCTGCGGTATGTACGAAAATTACACACTTTATGTGAAAACAAAATATTTTTCATATTTATTCTTGAATATTAAGAAATATTGTGTCAATAATATGTTTTATTTCGAGTGCCACAAATTTATCCATGGAACTATAATTTTTCAAATACGAGATAGGCCAAGCTTCATCAATTGGCTTGAATCTGTTCAAGGAATTATTATCAATAATAATAAATTCCTTTATTTCATATCACCTCTACAAAAATATCACAGAGGGAGAAAAGAAATGACGTCAACACTATAAATATAAAATCTATACAAATTTTGCCAAGTTATTACAATTTAGATAATCGCCGAGTGAATATAATTCAAGTTCTTTACGATATTTTTGAATTTCATTAAGCTAGACAATCTGCACCTAGGTGGTAATTTGTTATACAGGGTTGGGACAAAGTATGGAACCAAGTAAATATCTTTTAAACGATAATAACGATATTTATGAAAATTTGCAGGTAAGTGCAATGGAACAAAATGCATCTGATGTAAATTTTTTTGTTAATAATATACTTCCGGTTTAACCTGAAATGCCAACAACTTCTTTAATTTAAACGGGACACCCTATATATTTTCACAGATTTTGGAAGAGCTGGTTATTTTGAATTCAGACATACTGAGTTTAGTGTCAAAAAATTTGTAAAAACGAGGAATACCTCACTGTTAGTTGTACGTATGAATTCAAAATAACCAGCTCTTTTAAAATCTGTAAAAAATATATAGGATGTCACATTTAAATTAAAGAAGTTGATGGCATTTCCGGTTAAACTGGAAGTATATTATTAACAAAAATATGTACATCAGATGCCTTCTGTTCCATTGCACTTACCTGCATATTTTCATAAATATCGTTCTTTTCGTTTAAAAGTTATTTACTTGGTTCCATACCTTATCCCAAAAATGTATAGTTTAAGGCTGGTTTTCCTGTCACGCTGACGGTCGGCGCTGATGTGTCAATATGTATGTAGCTATAGGTAGCGTTTTCGAGTCACGCAGCGCTGACGGCCGTCAGCGCTGAGCTATATACGCGCACGTACGCGCCGGCGCGTCGGCGCCGCTGACTAGCTGGGGCCGACAAGCCTCCACATTCAGTGAGCCAGAGAGAATAGCAACCTTCTATTTCTCTATGCGATCAGCGCGATACTAAAAGGATCCGAGCTGTACGATCAGCGCTGACCGTCAGCGCCGACCGTCAGCGTGACAGGAAAACCAGCCTAATGCACATATAATATGGACCTTATCAATACCTCCTAGAATACAAGGCCTCAGCGCTGCCGCGTGACGTAAGCAACAGGAGTGCATCTCACTAAACGGAGCGTGAGCGATCGGTGCAGATTTCACATTATAACTGAATGAAAACGTGACTTTAATATGGTTTTCGGTTTCAAGAAGATGCCAGTCATCATCTGGGCCTTTCATTGCATCCCATCCGTTTCATAAGTTTCAGAGCAGAAAGTATTTCTTATCAATGGAACAGATTTATCAATATTGTATGAATGAAGAAAGCGATTGAAATAACACGACGAAAATCCCAATTGATTTTACTCATTTATAATTTGGAAACGAAAAATTATATCAATATTAAAATTAGAGAATATCGTAATGATGTTTTCCAGGAGGAAATTTGGCTCGATGTATTCTTGAATGAGAATTGAAATTATCTGAAGGATCATTTACGTTCAAAGGTTTTCAATTTTCAATTATTGGAAGTTTTAACATGACGGTCATTTGTCTTTCCGCAGTAATTTTTCAAAAGTGTATTCGTAGTGCATGTTATAATTATATTGGCAATTATTTCAGCGGAATGAGTTTCACATTGGTTTTCAGGTAAAATTTCATATTGAGCTATATATTCCGAGATGAATTGAATAACACATGCCCGCTTATTATGAATTTTGAGGAATGTATCCTTAAATTCATGAATAATTTTATTGAAAATTATATATGAATATAAAACTATTTGCACGACGATATCTTATTCTATTAAATTCGACGTATGCTTCAAAATACCCTCTTTCTGATTCTCTGCCGAGTTCTCTGTACACTCGGATAATATATCCTGATCTATTCGACTTAATAAAATATCTAATTCATTAATATCATTCGATTTGAAGGGAGTTACTTTAGATTCATCGTTATATAGAAAAACTTTAATCTCCTCCCCTAATAAAAACGTTTGTATTTCAAATTTGAATCAACTAAAACAGAATACGTAGTCACAGGCCCTGGTGAATATTTCAGTCTAAATAACAGAACTTTTTCTTCATTAACTATTTTATTCCCTAACTAGGCAGCTTGAAATTATTCAAAACTCTGAGGAACATTTCAAAATCTTCATATGAATGCAACTTCTTATTAATTTCCCATTCTTTTCTACTTTCCGCTATAGCTTTTTCGAAATTCTCCTGTTCAAAATGTTCTAATTTTTCGTCACGACTTACCCTTACCTTGATATTTTTCGATAAATACTTAGGACAGTTTGGAAACAGAGTAGGAACAGCATCTCTTCTTAACCTAGGGATTTTCAGAGGTACTGTTACTAACTGTCACAAACTCTGCTGTGAACGGATGGTTTGAAATTTTGCCTAGGAATGGCGGAAATCCACATTTAAACAATCACGAAGCCGTTGGGAACTTAAAAACGTGCACTTTCGGTCCGTTTCTGTAATTTACCCTACACCCCGGTACACAACACATATTAGGCATTTTGTTCACACAGAGATAGTACTGAAAAGTACTTACAAATATCACAAAAGCACTGGACAACACTTATTATTTACGCTGGTTTAGCAACAGGTTGAATGACGTCGCAAACCAAACTTAAACTAAAAGGGCAGTACAAGCACGCCTCAGGCACGCTTGCAACAGAGTGCACTTCGAGTGGTGACGTCACAGCAATTCTCGAAAGAGCCCTGTGGCCTTGTATTCTAGGAGGTATTGACCTTATTCTGTTATTGCAGTCTATGAGAAGGATAAGTGAAATCTGATGTCCTTGTCTCTTATACATGGACAAAGTTGGATTTGAATTCAACCTGGTTATAATCTGCATTTCCTTGAAAACACCTCTGCAGGAGTCTCTGAATTTCATATTCCTTATCGTTCCTATGGTTCTTTTTGGAAAACAAATAATAGTTGAGTGTTGGAGCTACATCTCCAAAACACAAGCCCATATCTAAGTACCGATTCAAAGTTGTCGTGGTACATTATATTCAACGTCATCTCGTTCATATGTCTGGATATCACTCTAATTCCATATCCAATACTACTCAGTCTCAGGCCAGTCTTCTCCACATCATTGTTTCAATCTAATGATTCATCAATGTGTATGCCAAGAAACCTGGTATCCTGAACAGGTTTCAATTCAATATGATCCAGAATCCAGATGAATAGTGTCTTTTGGAGTCATTCAGGAATTCTTTGTTCTAAATACCATGAGATCAGTATTTGATTAATTCAGTGACAATTCATTTCTGTCGAGCCAATGGCAGACCTCAGATACACTGGCATCTGCCTTCTCCAATACCTCTGGGAGGGTCCTTCCAGAAACCAATCTGTTGGTGTCATCTACATAGTTCACCAGCTCATCCATGATGAGGTAATTAATGTAAATAATGAAAAGAACAGGGCCTGCGTTACCGCCCTGTGCTAGACCTCCGTCCTTGACTATGATCTTGTATTTGATTTCATTTATGATTACTTGTTGTTTTCTCTCTGGAAGATAAGATTTGATCCACTGATATGCTCTACCTCTTATGCCATATTTTTTAAGTGTTATCAGTAGATATTCAAGATTGACACAATCATAGGCCTTGCTGTGATTAAAAACACACCTGTCGGAAATTTTTTCTTCTCAAATTCCTGGAGGATCATATTTACGAATTTATAGATGGCAATATTTGTCGATTTACCTTTCAGGAAACCATGTTGAGAATCTGAGAACAGACTACATCTTTTGAATAATTCCAATCATCTTGAGCACATCACCAATTCAAAAATCTTGGAGAACGAGGGTGTCAAGTTGATTGGCCTGTAACTATCAAGACTGCTCCGGTCCCCTTTCTTATACATGAGTTTGATCAGGGCAAATTTCAACTGATCAGGGAATACAGCTTCATGGAGTTGTTGATAATATAACACAATATTGCTGCTTTATGTGCCACAAAAAAATTGACAATACTGGTTGGAATGTCATCATATCCACTGGAATGTTTGTTCTTCAGGCTGGAACATAAGTTCTTTAATTCCTCAGCATTTACGGGTCTCACGAACAGTGACTGATCATTCTCTTTTATATTAGAGTAGAAAGTCTGATGATGTTCTTCACCTATTAGATTTTGGACTGATTCAAACAGGTGTTCAGTGAATTTGTCAGGCAATGAGGTTGGATCTTCACCAATGGTATGTTCTCTGTGTCTATTTCTTCCAGTGATCTCTCTGCATATGGACCACATAGATCTCATTTTGCAATCCGATTTTATTATTCTATCAAAAATGATTTCTTTTTGTCTTCTTTCAATATCTGGTCTTAATACTTTTTTGTGTTTTTGTATTGCACTTTGAGAGATGGATTATCAGTTGAAAGTAGTCATAGGATATCTAATTCTTCAGCATGTTCACTCTTCTTGTATTTCTTGTTTATATTGAACTTAAGCATGGTTAGTGGGAAACTATGGGTGAGGATATTCAAGTGTATGATGATAAAAATCCGGCACTGCTCATTCACATCCTTCTTATCGATCAGAAACACATCTTCCCATGTAGGAAAGCTGTTTTAGCTTACAAAATGTCTTCTTTTATCTTCGTCAGAGAGAAATCTTTTATGTACAATCATTTCATTGTTTTTGTGAATATAAATTATTTTCCAAAATGATCACATATATGTGATACAAGAATATTTGAACTGTGTCCATTGTGTAGGTATGTGCATATGTTGTCTAGGCAGCTTTTTGTTCGATCAGTTAGAAACCCAAGACCCAAGTTAACATGAATGGCATGATATTTCAACATGATAGAGCACCGCCGCATTATTCTCGTGTTGTAGTCGAATATCTGAATACTTTATTCCCGGATAGATGGATCGAAAGTGGTCCAAGACTTCCAAGAGCCTGGCCTTCACGTTCCCCAGATCTCACACCTATTTAGATTTTTATGTTTAGAGGGGCATTTGAAAATTTTGCTGTACAAAAAGAGAGTTATTCTCGAACGGTTAATTTAAAGAATTGATGCTGCATGCATAGAATTGTTATACAACCCAGATATTATCAGTAAAGATGTAAATAGTCTTTCAAAAAGGGCAACAAAGTGTATACAGGTGGGAGGTTCTCATTTCGAGCCTTTATTATGAAGATTTGCTTGTTCGGTACCAGTTTATTGTTTCAGTTGGTTCACAAGATAGTTCATAAGTATTGTGTTCATGTGTCTTCTGATATTTTGTTTCAGTAATGTTCTCATTCGTTCTTCGCTGTTCAATTTCTTGACTAAATGTGTGCCTACAGACGTTCGAAAGTTATAGCGCTTCAAAATATTCGCATATTTCGGAGATCACCCTGTATCTCCAAAAAGAAATGTCAACAGAACGTTTGATGGCCGGTTTTGAATCAGTATCAGGTCCTCTAATTTCAACTATAATGTTTGGACTTTGGGTCACTAGTCCAGTATTTCATTATTATTTGGGTGAAAACGGTTGCTAGACAGTTTTATATATTGTTGTGCACTCGTGACCTATCTAATCCTCAAATTTTGAGTCGAAAATGTTCTCGAACGATTCCATTCGACTCAGGTCAACATATGTGAGTCGATATAGTCTAGTCGACAAGTGCCTTTTAGGCCAAAACTTTTTTAGAGTTCTCCGAAAATTATGATTGAGGTGTATTTCGATTCGAAATGGCATGTAGATATTTTTTTTTAGAAAATTCAAGGGCTGCTCGCATAAATTGCAAAAGTTATAATCAATTAAGTGATAAAGAAAGGGGGTTTGGCTTTTTGCATATATCTCAAGAACTATTTGAGAATTTTCGAATTTGAAAAATGATTCAAAAAGAGGAGGAAATTTCCAAAAAAAAAAGTCCCAACTCCCGGAACTGTGGAACCAATTTTTATAATTTTCCCAGAGGGTTGAAAATACGCCCGAAAACGGGTACTCCGGCTTGCGCAGGTCACTCCCACTTCGGACCTTTAATGAATAAATATGATTTAAACTTATTAAATATGAAAATTAAGAACTGAAAGAATTCAGGCGCCTACATGATAGATGAATGAGCAATAATCCAATTATCGCGATTTTTCAATTAGTTATCCATTAGTAAATTAACAATTTTGGTAGCACTAACATTAACATTGCAAGTGCGATAATTGTTGAACTATTAATCTGAGAATTTTTCCTTTTCGAGGAGCTATTTTTCTAAGGCCTTAGAATAGATTCCCGTATGAAAAATTTTAAAAATTGTTAATTCTCGATTTGTTATTAACAATTGTGTGAATACTTTTAAAAACAGACAGTGTGACTACTTTTGAAAACAAACTAGACTCCATATTTCCTTAGAAAGTTTTTTTTTATTATCTTTTTTCTTCTGAAGTGTTCTTTTTATTTTTCCTGTATGAGATTCATAGGCCATTTGGCCTCATCTCAATATCTGTACATAATAATAATAATTTACTTAGGTTAAAAATTATAAAGCTTAATTCAACATTGGAAAAAAAATGTTCTTTATAATATTACTATTGATCCGTTTTCTCATAATCAGAAGCTAATTAAAATTGATTTTTAATAATTTATATCTCTTATTGCTTGAAAAATTGTCATGAAGAAATGCGTTCTTATAACTTATATAAGATAATTTGATTTTTTTTGGAATCATAATCTTTAATGAAAATTATGATTTAAAAAAAAATCCGTTTCTTAAAAAAAATGTTATTGCTTAAACATTGATTTGTTAATTAACAATTTTTTTTACCACTTGTAATTGAGTGCGATTGGCTGAGTGGTAGAGTGTTTGACTTAGGAGCCGGAGGACCCAAGTTCAATCCCGAGGCTAGGAAAGAAATTTTCTAGTCATGGTAATCGCCACCATTCACTGTTCAGTCAAAAATTAACAGTACTGTGCAGGGAAAAAGATAACAACTTGCAATTTTTAGGGTAAGTTCGCATCCGAATAAGACATTAGAGTTTGTTGAGGCATAATCTGCCAAACTGTTTTCGAGTTTACCTATTTGAAATTTTGTTCTATTCTCAATAACTCAAAAAATAAGAAACCTATCCAATTCACACACGATAATTAGTTCTATAATGCCGACGCGCAAATTTTTGCGAAATTTCGTGAGGATCGTATCACTTAATTTTTAAAAAATCATTGAAAAACAATTCTATATATCAGAAACTATTCATCCGACATCGCTGGAATTTTGCGGGAGCCTTCAAAACCTAACTTTACAGCCAAGTTCCAAATTTGAACACGATCGGATTTATATTGTTTTAGAGCCTTGGGTGGGTTGAGTAGCTGGATGGGCGACCGTTGCCACGATATCTTTCGAATGGAAAGAGATAGCCAATTGCAATTTTCAGGGTAGGTTGCGCATCCGAATGCGACATTTAAGTTCTTTAATAGGCATAATCGTCCGAACGGTTTTGGAGTTATACACATCGGAAATTTTATTGCTATTTCCTCTATAACTCAAAATATACAAATCCGATCCAATTAAAACTAGGCAATTACTTGTAGAATACCGACGCGCTAATTTTCGTGGAATTTCTTGAATATCGTATCCTGAAATTACTTGAGTCGTAGGTTTTTTCGTATATTAATAGATATTTAACGAATGTCAATTCCGATAGATTACATATGTCAGAATTAAAAATTCTGCGATCTTATAGAAGTTTCTCTCATTACTCAAGTCCGTCATTAAAATAGTACGAAATGTATTAATATCTTATGAAATCTGAGAAAACGTCTATACCGATGGTGAATTCGATTAAGAGTGTTCAATAGAGGCGAATAAAGCATTATTAACAGTAATTTTGTCAGTTTAAGTTTAAGGTTAAATTTTAATTTTTTTCAGCTATCTTGAAAAATTTTATATTTCAGAAATTATTCGTCAGAATCAGCTGAAATTCCGACCCTCCATAAAGTTTGCAGAGCCAATTGCAAGAATTTCAATGAAAACTATTGCATTAACTGTAGAATAATTATTGTATAGAATTTGTCGAGAAAGAAATGGGTAATCTAATTACAGTGGATCCCCGGTAATCCAGCGCCCCTTGTTATCCGACATGCCTATCACTGTTGAATATATGTAGGTACATATGTACATCATGAAACATGTAGCAACTTGTATTTGTTATTTGTAGTACAGATTGAATCTTATTATACAGGGTGAGTCTTTGACCACTGCATTAATTTTAACCAAAGATTCCTCTCATCAAATAAAACAGTTTTTTCATTCACCATTTTTTCAGATTCGGCTCAGGTAAAAAGATACAGGCTGTTGAAATTTCCAAAAAAAATCAGTTTTTATTTTGTAGCTTTCGAATAAAATGAATATTGGTGTGAAGTTTCCTATAACTATGAGACATATTTTCCAAATATTAGTTATTTTCTACTTCTATTGGTTTTCTAATTATGGACTCGTGGATTCATAAAACTAAACGAAATTAGCATAAAGAAAGCAGATAAAGTTTTTCTTGGGTATTTTCAAGAATATTCCATCGTTTTAGAACATTATATTATTCTTCATCATTTCTCCTTAAACGCACCGTTTTCGAGATATTCTTCATTGAATGTTTTAAAATGGAAAACTCCAGAAATTTCACTACTTTTATGGATCCGTCCCTGAGCGTTGGAATCTCGAATCAAGCTGTAAACCACGTTACCATGCCTTTTTCTCGTCCGCCAACAATGTCATAGATAATAATTTATATGCAGGAGTGTATTAGCACATTGAGAAATCTTTAAACGCTTGTAACTTTTTACCTGAGCCGAATCTGGAAAAATGATGAATGAAAAAACTGTTTTATTTGATGAGAGGAATCTTTGGTTAAAATTAATGCAGTGGTCAAAGACTCACCCTGTATATTTTGATCTGTAAGTTGTCGGATTACAAAGTAATTTATTTCAAAGAATTCCGGACTATAGGGGGCAAAGGCAGTACTCTATAATCCGACAAATTCGATAGTCCGACACTGCCTTGCAAAACGTTTGTCGGACTACCGGGAGTCCACTGTATCAAAGAAGAAACTGGGCATACATTTAAAAAGAGTCTTTATCATTTCCGGTGAAACCGGAAGTCGAACGAATCTGAAATTTTTTCCAAGAAAACAACTCCTAACAAAGCTTAATTATAAAATTTCAAGTGTTTATCGCGAGTCTTTCTTTGAAATATTCTAACGAACGGTCTTCTTGAATCATCCTGTATAGCTACGTATAGGATGATCTATTATAATTTTTCGGTACAGAAATCAATCATATTATTACCGAATGACCAAAACGGATTTGTCGTGGAACATACAGTTCTTGAGCATCGAATAAAATATATTCCAACTTTTCAGTAATACACTCAGATACCTTGGTTGATTATATTTTCTTTCGACCAGAAATGAAGTGAATAATTGTCGAACGACCAAAAACGTATTTGTCGTGAAAGAAACAAAATTGTCACGTGCTTATTTTTTTTATGGGGGGGCGATGCTAACTAACAGTATTTGTTGAGGGTGTGAGCCTTGAATAGACAATAGAACATGCGCTCGAAATCTCCTGATTTTATTCATATACGGTGCTTACAGTCACTTAGAAAATAACTGTTTCAAATATTGGCATCGAAGTACTAGTTTGCATGCTCGTTCGTTTTTGACATTATCTATTCATTAAGGAATGACTATTCCCAGATTCTTGAAGATGAGTAACTAATCACCGTCTTGTTATGCTCCGACGGAAGACCTTTGTTGTTAATGACAGACGACACGAGTTTTTTGTGTATTAGTTTGTTTTTGTGAGATCATCCTGTTATGAAGTATTTCAGCTTTAGAAAATGCAATTCAATTGGCTGATTATTATCGGTCGGTATTGTTTGGGGTGGCTATTGTTGGAAAGTGTACATATAAGGATTCCCAAAAATAAGGTGGTCAAAACAGTAGAATATACCCCACGGTGGTGCACCGGAGAAATATTAATAAAATGGGAATATAAGTGGTAGTTATCAATGACCAGGTAGGGGTTTGTTTTTTCAATAGTGATTAATTGCAGTGAAGGGAATAGAGCACTGTTAGCACTATATGGTCCTCGAGGGAATCAGCTCTTGGGGAATTAAATACATATTTTAACAAATATGTTACGTGCATTTTGGTGTATCTTTGATTTCGATTATTAATTGAAAATAGCGGTTTACGACTCGTTTTTTGTGAGTATTGCTTAATTGTGAAGAAGGCGAATAATCTGCAGAGTGGTTGTGAATAGAAGATTTCCGGTCTCCCATGAATTACAAAACATCATGTTGTGTCTTTTTCAAATTTGGCAAGGTGAACTGTATAGTTTTTCAGCTGATGTGAAACTTTGCTGGTAACTGAACATATTATTGGGTAATGTTTTCTCTTTTGTCAAAGACTATATTCTACTCGTTTTACAGCGATAAATTATGTACCTCGGCAAAACAACATGTTTTTTCAGCGATACAATTTTGACATTTCACAAATTCAAATTAAATATTATCCTTAAAGTTTCACCTTAAATAGACAAAATTACTGATAATAATGTTTTATTAACCTCGATTGGACACTCTCAATCGAATTTACCATCGATACTGACCGTGTTTTTATAAGATATGAATATATTTCGAACTATTCAAATGACAGACTTGAGTAATGAGATAATCTTCTGAGATCATATAATTTTTAATTCTAACATATGTATTCTATTGGAATGAAACTCGTTGAATATAAAGGGTTTTCCAATAAGAGGTGTTATTTTGAATAGCCCGCTATTTCGGTAGATGTCACTTTTGAAGCTGTCATTTTTTGACATTTAACCAGTAGAAACTACGCCATTAATAAAAATTGGTTCAAGCACTGAAGTGAAGTCAGATGCTTTTGCGCGTATGTTCTATTGCCCATTCTTC
The DNA here is from genome assembly GCA_937662695.2 of Halyzia sedecimguttata. Classification (NCBI taxonomy): domain Eukaryota; kingdom Metazoa; phylum Arthropoda; class Insecta; order Coleoptera; family Coccinellidae; genus Halyzia; species Halyzia sedecimguttata. The sequence continues at coordinate 69,520,872 of OW569411.2, forward strand.
TGTATTGGACACCCTTAACCGAATTTACCATGGTAAATTATGTTGTCCATTCTCCTGTATTGGACACTTAATTCGAATTTACCATGGTAAATTCGATTAAGGGTGTCCAATACAGAAGAATGGACAATAGAACATACGCGCAAAAGCTTCTGACTTCACGTCAGTGCTTGAAACAATTTTTTTTTCGTGATTTTTTTGAAATTTTCTGGGGGTACGGTTCTTAAAATTTTTTTCAAATTTTCTAGGGGTACGGTTCTAACCACGTCTTTATGTTGATTTTCTTCTACTAGTTACCAAGCTTCAATTCGATCGAATATTTATTTTTTGAGTTATCAAGGAAATAATATTCCAGGTGGGTATAACTCGGAAACCATTAGACTGATTATGCCCAAAAACGAACTCAACTCTCCCTTTCGGATACGCATCCTACCCTGAAAATTGCAAGTACCCATCTCCTTTCGTTCGAAAGTTATCGAGGCAACGGTCACCCATCTACTGAACTCACACAAGAATGCCCGAATCTCCAACAATATTTAACCGATCGTGTTAAAACTTGAAACTTGGCAGTAGAGTTAGGTTATGAAAGCTCTTGCAAAATTTCAGCAGTTTCAAACGAATAGTTACTGATATATAGAATTTTTTTTTTTAAAATATCATCCTCACGAAATGTTGCAAGAATCTTCGCGTTGGCATTCTACAACTAATAACCATGTTTGAATTCAATCGGTTTAGTATTTTTCGAGTTAATGAGGATCAAAAAACAACCAAATTTCAGATGGCTATAACTCTAAAACCTATTGGCCGATTATGCTCATAAACAAACTGACATGTCGCGTTCTGATGCACATCCTAACCTGAAAACTTCAAGCCGCTATCTCTTTCCATTCTGAAGTTATCGTGACAACAAAAATATTTTTTAATAATTTTCCAGCCATACGATTCGCACAAAATTTCACATACGTGCTTAGGTTCATATTCTACATCTACTCATATACTCATCTACTCAGTTTCAATTCGATCGGATTTATATTGGTTGAAAACAAAATTATTACTCGGAAACCACTGGGCCGATTATGCCCATTAACGAACTTGTCCGTCGTATTGGGATGCGGCACCCACCCTGTAAATTTCAAGTCGCTAGCTCTTTTCGTTCTCAAGTTATGGTGGCAACGGCCGGACAGAATCAAATTTGACCTTGCATTCTTCATTGGGGAGTCGAACTAAATCGTTTGAGACCATTTTCGTCAAAAAATTCGAAAGTTACAGACATTTGGGCAAAATGATAACGCGATGTTCCCTAGAACATACGCGCAAAAATGGAACGATACACGCTTCAAGAACGCATTGAAATTATTAAAATTCACTATAAAAATGATGAAAATTTGACGGAGACCGTTCGTAGAACTCGAACATTTTTGGGTCGTCGTGAAGCACCTTGTCGGACCGCAATAAAGAAATTGGTGGAAAAATTCGATCTGTTGGGACAAGTTAGTTATCTGAAGAATAAAAGCCGTGCACGTCGCTCAATAACAGCCGAGAATATTGCTGCTGTAGCCGAAGGTGTTGCAGAAAACCCAGGTTTGTCCATTCCTCGTCGTTCTTTGGAACTAGGCATTCCACAAACGTCATTACACCGTATTTTGCATAAAGATTTGGGTCTTAAGGCTTATAAAGTTCAGTTAACACAAGAACTCAAGCCGGCCGATCATCAACAACGTCGTGTCTTTGCTGATTGGGTCGTTGAAATGCATGAAAATGATCCGGAATTCCATTGAAAAATCATCTTGAGTGATGAGGCCCATTTCCACCTCGGTGGCTTCGTCAACAAGCAAAATCGTCGCATCTGGGGCTCGGAAACCCCAAAAGTTATTGTTGAAAAGCCTCTCTATCCTCAACGTGTGACTGTTTGGTGCGGTTTATGGTCCGGCGGAGTCATTGGACCTTACTTTTTCGAAAATGAGGCTGGAGCAACAGTTACGGTGAATGGATTGCGCTATCGAGAGATGATTAATGATTTTTTATTGCCGGAATTGGATGGTATTGATCTGGACAACGTTCACTTTCAACAAGACGGCGCTACGTGCCACACAAGCAACGAAACTATTGATCTTTTGTGGGAAAAGTTTCCGGGCCGTGTTATCTGTCGAAGAGGTCATCACAATTGGCCACCGAGATCTTGTGATTTAACACCCTGCGACTTCTTCCTTTGGGACGACGTGAAAGAGAAGGTCTACGCCAATAGCCCAGCGTCCATTCAAGACCTCAAAGATGGAATTCGCGGGGCTATCGAGGACATAGGGCAGCCACTTTGCGATTTGTTTATGGAAAATTTCATTAAAAGGATATGGTCCTGTAAGCGTGGTCGTGGTGGTCATTTGCCTGATGTTATTTTCCACTATTAACGACATAGCTTCTTCTTTATAATGAAATAAACATCCGATCATTTATATTGAAAAATGGCATTTTTCTTTGAATATCAAAATAACACCTCTCATTGGAAAACCCTTTATAATGATATACGAAAAACGCAGGTCTCAAGTAATTTTATTGAAAGATCGACATGAATTCAGTAGATATACTATCCCATTCGGATGCGCAACCTACCCTGAATCGGGATCGGATTTGTATATTTTGAGTCATTGAGGAAATAGCAAAAAAAATTTAAGATAGGTATAGCTCCGGAACCGTTCTGCTGATTATGCGCATTAACGAAATTAACTGTCGCATTTGGTTACTTACCCTGAAAATTGCTAGTCGCTATATCTTTCCGTTCGAAAGTTATCGTGGCAACGGTCACCCTTCCAGCTATTGAATTCACCCAAGGCTGCTCGGATCTCCAACAATAAACTTGGCTGTTAAGTTAGGTTTTGAAGGCTCTCGCAAAATTTCAGCGATATAAATTTTTTTCAATGATTTTCAATGTTTTTGGCGCTCTAGTTCCTCGGAACTGAGTGCTTATCAATTTGCCCAAATGTCTGTAATTTTCGAATATTTCGATGAAAATGGTCTTAAACGATTTGGTTCGACTCACTGATCAAGAATCCGTGGTAGAAATTCATTCTGTCCGGCCGGTCCGGCCGGCCGTAGGCACGATAACTCTCGAACGGAATGAGCTAGAGAGTTGAAATTTTCAGAGTAGGTTTGGGGGATAAATATCTCGGCTAAGTTCGTTATTGGGCAAAATCGGACAGATGGTTTCGGAGTAACAAAAAAAAATTTTTTTTAAAATGAAACAAATTCCAAATTAAATTTTTTTTAATAAGAAGTTTTATCATAAGAATCCATTCATATCATTTTTAACTCTAACAAGCTAATACTTTCGGAGATATGATTCTTCAAAATTTCAATGTAAATCGTATTTCACACATTGATATAATTATTCTATGTATGAATTGTCATAATGTCAACTTGACAGAAGGGAATATTGTAACTTCAAAAATATTGGGGTTGAAATACTCGTATTTTAGCGATGCAACGGGGACCTCACCCGAAAATGTTTGAAAATATTACGTAAATATTGAAAGCATAATTCTGTAGTTCGAGAGAGGAGAAAATTTGGTGAACCTAGAACAGGAAATTTTTGATCGATTACAAGGTATTTTATTTATTACTCATCTTCTTTCATATTATTACTCATCTTCTTTCATACATGTTTTATGGAATACCTACTATTTGTAGGTACTTTAAACCTGTTTTGGGCAATTGTCATAGGAAACATGTTTTTTTGGCGCTCTAGTTCCTCGGAACAGAGTGCTTATCAATTTGCCCAAGTGTCTGTTTTTTGGAATTTTTGGCTGAAAATGGTCTCAAACGATTTGGTTCGACTCACTGATCAAGAATCCGAGTGCGAAATCGATTCTGTCCGGGCGGCCGACCGGCCGTAGGCACGATAACTCTCGAACGAAAGGAGTTAGCGGATTGAAAATTGCAAGGTGGTTTTGGAGCGTAAATATCTCGGAGAAGTTCGTTCGATCTATCTGAAATTTAGCATCAAATTGTAGAATCATGACCTTTAACGCATGTGAAGTTTTGTATTGACCAGATTACCGCAAAGTGTAAAAAAAAAATTTTGAAAATTTAAAAAAAGTTTTTCCACAATAACTCTCGAACGGAATGAGCTAGGTAGTTGAAATTTTCGGAGTAGGTTAGGGAGATGAATATCTCGGTTAAGTTCGTTATTGGGCAAATTTGGCCAGATTTAATTCGATTTCTTCCATGGTGCAGTTCTCATTCTCATGATTGCTCATTTAATCTTGATAAATAAACTATTATTTGAATTGAATTTCCTTTATGATGCAGCTCTATCATATGTATACATTGATATAATTCCCAACTCAGAGAAACCAATACTTTCGGAGATATAATTTGTCTGTTTGAACTAGAGCGCCAGAAAGCTCCTGTCCACAGGGCTTGAACCCATTTTTTTTTTTCAATTTCCACACAAATTTGCGCGTTGGCATTCTACAACCAATTACCATGGTTGAATTGGATCGGATTACTATAATATGTATAACTCCAAAACCGTTTGGCCAATTATACCTATTAACAAACTCAAATGTCGCATTTGGATGCGCAACCTACCCTGAAAATTACAAGTCGTCATCTCTTTCCGTTCTCAAGTTATCGTGAAATAAATAATATTTTTTGACAATTTTCTAGTGTTACAAAATTCTACATACTCTATGTATTCTACAACTAGTTACCAAGTTTCAATTCGATCGGATTGGCATTGGTTGATAACAAAATTAGTACTCGGAAATCGTTGGGCCGGTTATGTCCATTAACGCATTTAGACGCGCCATCTACCCTGAAAATTTCAAGTCGCCACCTTTCGAGATTTGTTCGAATTTTTCCTCGTTACATTCTGCTGCAAATTAGCTCCTATTCAATTCACATCTGAGGATCCCAAGAATGCAGATATTGCTGCGAAATGTCAATTTATATCTAAATTTATTAATGATTGAAATAGAATTTTGTCATCCATCGTTAGTACAATTTCAACACCAGTTAATTATTTCCTATGATCACAGATTTGTGAAAATTCGAACAAATGTCCAAAATACAAGGTCAAACAAAACTTTCTAGTTACAATCATATTCAGGATGAAACTAATATTGTATTGTCACAAAAAAAATCCCATAGGTAATTATCCATTTCTCTGACTTGAATTTTAACACATTTATCTAAATTGTAGTTTCAAAGAAGTTTTACTTAGAGCATACAAAAAGTTCGAGTTTTCGGAGATAATCGACGTTTAGAGAATAAAAAGCACTGTATATGAATAAAATCAGGAGCTTTTGCGCGCCTGTTCTATTATATATTCACGCCTCGCACACCCTTACGAAATAATGCTTGAAAGAATACAATGCCGATCGAGCTGTAATATATATTAAAATGTCTGCTTGAAGGTTTGTGCGTAATTTCAGAGGAATCTGACAGATGAGTAGTTTCTGAGATATAGTTTTTTTTTTTATAAAATTTAATGCTTGTGGCTTTTACTTGATGCAAATCCATATTAACTCAATGAAAAATTATATACGATTTACACTTATTTATTCAATATTGTGACGCGTTTCGTCGACACAGCGACTTCATCAGACTACATCATACAACATTTTTGTTAAAAAATTAATTATTTTTGAATTTTATCTTCTAATATTTCAAAGAGAGACTCGATATAAACACTTGAAATTTTATAATTAAGCATTGTCGGGAGAGATGAATTCTTGGAAATTATTTCAGATTCGTTCGATTTCCGGTTTCACTGGAAATGATACCAACTTTCGTTTTTTAAATATAATACCCAGTTTTTTCATTGATAATCAGATTACTCATTGAATTCTACATTGTTTTAATGTGTCACTTACATATTATTCTCAGAAAATTCGTGTAAAATCTGAAAAACCCTTTAAATTTTCTCAAATAGAGCTTCATTCCAATGCTAATAACCTGTAGATTTTTATATGAAAATTGCTAATTTTCTAGCTTCGTTCAGAAGAGAAATACTAATGCTTCTCCTCCGTTAATTAAAAATTCAATTGAAAATACAGGGTATTTCTGTGTCTAAGTCAGTCATGACAAAAACCTCAAAACTCATTTTTTTCAAACGAGAACCCATTTTTTCATTGGTCAGCTGGAATCTACCTTAAAAAAGAATATCTCGGGAAATAAGCATTTTAGAGCAGTAGGTATGTACCTATTACACTTATACACTATTTCTCAACGTTGATTCCTGATCAATAAAAAAATGGGTTCTCAGTTGAAAACAATGAGTTTTGAGGTTTTTGTCATGACTGACTTTGACATTGAAATAGAAACACCCTGTATGTTTAATTGAATTTTTAATTAACGAAGGAGAAGCATTAGTATTTCTCTTCTGATAGAAGTTAGAAAATTAGCAATTTTCATGCAAAAATCCACAGGTTATTAGCATTGGAATGAAGCTCTTTTTGAGAACATTTGAAGGGATTTCACACAAATTCTCTGAGAATATGTAAATGACACATTAAAACAATGTAGAATTCAATGGGTAATCTGATTATTATCAATGAAAAAGTGGAGTAGAAGTGGAGTAAAAAGGCTGAATAAGAGCTTACTTTTCATTCGTTTTCTTCACTCCAGTATACAACAAAGAATGAAGTAACCGAGGACGGCATCTCAACAGTTAAGTTCGCGAGAAATTAAGCTATAATTAAAAAAAAATGCTAATCGGCCTAAAGGTTCAAGAGAAAATGAAGTACAAACTTGGTTGAGCTTTTGTTCGCTCCCCTAATTTTGCCGGTGTGTATAGTATATCGAAAATTCGAATATTGAAAAAATCATTTGATGATCCCGCTGATATACCAGACAATCCAACTCTATGTTCATTGCCTTTGTGAGTTTGCATGTTTACCCTTGCGCCTTGAATTATAATATTCATAATAAAAATTCATTATGTGTTATTTCGTCATTGGAAAGGTGAAAAAAATAATGGAAAATATCAGCACCATTATTAACGAAACACTTGCGTTTTTTCTCTGAAAAAAGGGAAATATTACCCAAAAATATATTCAGTTACTACCAAATTTCCACAAAAGCTAAAAAACTATACAATTCACCTCAACAATTCTAAAACAAGGGACATAACATGAAGTTTTTCAAGTCATTTAACAGTATATTTAAGCTGGAAATCTTCACAACACCGCCTCAAACTATTCACTGACTTCACAGTATTCACATTGAACCTATAATGACAAGTATTCCAAAAATTGGTTCAAGCCCTGTGGACAGGAGCTTTGGCGCTCTTGTTCAAACTTTGACAAATCATATCTTCGAAAGTATTGGTGATCGTTGGGAATTATATCAATGGATTCTTATGATAGAACTTCATAATAGCAGAAATTTAATTCAAACATCATAAAAGAATTTAAATTTAACAAGAGTGCCAAAAATTATCAATTCAAAACCAATACACCATTTATACCCAACAACGAACTCATCCGAGATATTCGTTCCTCAATTCTATGATGAACGATATATTTTTTCCTCAAATCCACTCTGAAAATTATATTACAGGGTGTCCCAGGTTCGAGGGCCTATTAGACGTTTCTGGACAACTGTACATATTTGAAATCTGAAAATTGGGATTATGATATTGCTTGAAATTCTCTACAGAGCTAAAATATTTTCGATGCCCAAGCACTTCCGGTTATAGAGGGAGTGAAAATAAATTTGATGCAATTTTTTTTTTCAAGTTTTGCGTTCCTGGTATGATCAAGTTTTCAATGCTGAATACATTTCTGTTGAAACCATTGTATTCATTAACTCTTACTGGAGCAAAAATTCACGAACGACTCCGACCCAACTGGAGCCGGTTTGGCAACTAAATAATTTTTTGTCATTTTATCACTTAAATGTTATATCGGCACTCTGTGAAGCCGAAAATTTTATTTTTCATGTCGTCTAACTCGTGTTTTTTGTGTAAAAGGGTGGTCTATTTTGAGTACCACCGCAACAGTAGGTACAAGGAAAAATGAAATTAATCTATCAAAAATATTTATTTTCTCGAATACAAAAAACACAAAAAGAAGCTAAAATGATTGATGAAAAAGCTGAAAACAGCTTTTTTGCTTGCCCAGGCAAAGCGGTACTTGGCAAGTTGTACAGAGCCAATCTGTGCGCACTGGCTTAGCTTTGGTACTGCACAAGGCACATCTTCTTCTAGAGCCCCTTTCTGGCTGATGCTCAGCTGCATGCAGTCTCACACTTTCAGGTATGAAGGGTTTGGATTTCTTTTTCTGGATCTGAACTTGATTACTGGATGCTTTTCGTTTAGACACTAAAGTTGAGGCAACCAAGCCATTTACAATTTCCCTTCTGAAGTTTTTGGCGGTCATCTTTGGCTCGATTGTTTCCATTTTTTTATGAATACAGTAGGAATTTATTACACATGCATCGAGAAAGTAAAAAAAGATACGGTGCCACCATTTATTACTTTGGCGATCTATTTTGTAACTGGCTAGGAGTTGATCAAACTTGTCAACTCCATTCATGTTGGCATTATAATCAGTAAGTGCTTTCGGACAGGGAATTTTTACGATAGTTCCATTTCTTTCCCTTCGATTCACTTCTGTGCAACATTCTGGATCATGATAATTGGACAAAATGTGTACACATCTTTTGTCTTTCCATTTGAAAGCTGACAACTTGGTGTCACTAGTATGCCAATCAAAATCTCCTCGCTTCAGTTCTTTATCTGATTTGAAACATGGTAAAAATTTTCGATTTACATTTACAGTTCCAACAGCATGTATACCTTTTTTTTTCAAATCTTGCATCAGCTGAACACTATTGAAAAAATTGTCAAAATAAAGTTTGTGATTTTTCTTTTCAAGACCTTGCATAAGCTTTGTCACCACTCTAGAACCAAGACTTGCCTCTTTCTTGGCATTTTCGTCAGTTTTCCCTGTATATATCTCGAATTTCAAGCAGTAACCTGACTTGTCACATAGCATCCATACTTTGTAACCCCGCTTTATGGGTTTTTTAGGCAAGTATTGCTTCAAAACGCTTCTACCCTTGAATTTTATCATGGATTCATCCAGAGCAAGAATTTCACTGGGCATCATATTCTGCATGAAAACTTCCTCAAGATGTGTCAATAAAGGCCGCACTTTATAAAGCTGATCAAACTGGGGAGTATTGCGAATGGGCATAACTGAATTGTCGTTGATGTGGAAGTGGTTTAGTAACCATCCGAATCTTTTCAACGTCATGAGTGAACTTATATAGCTATCATGAAGGTCCGGTGCACTACACCAATAATCTTTATAACTTGGCAAACGTTTGATGCCCATAAGCAGATTGATTCCTAAGAACACATTAATTTCTCTTCTTGTTGTTCTTGTGTATACTTTTCCTGTACGCATTTGTATCTGCTCCGCATACAAATTTGTCTGAAAAACTAGATGATCCACAAAGTCATCATCAAAAAATAAACAAAACAGAGAAAAAGGCCCCTGATATGAATCTATAACAAATTCTGGAACTCCGCTTATTTCTGTAAAAGGTGGAGGTGAACCAAGTCGTTCAGACTTACCCCAAACAGGTGGTTGCTGGGGCTGAGGTGCATTTTTCAATATTTTAGAGCGTATGTCAGCTAAAGTTTCGTTATCTGAATCGCTGTCATCATTTACGTCCATCACCATCTCATGTTCACTCGAAACTTCAAATGAATCTTCTGATTCATCACCGGATGGCAAAGATTCGAAATCTGAGACAGGGTCATCTAAGGATTCCATTATGTCCAACAAATCTCTACGTGTCATTCCCACTAACCGGAAAGGTATATCTTCATCATCACACATTTCCTGTAGAAAAATAAAAAATTTTATATTTGACTCCGACTTATAATTTTTCTCTCTACTGGAGCGGTGGTCCAAAAACTGGATACCGACATCAAAGTCTTATTCCTATTGATCAATAAAATTGAATCAATATATGAGAAATATTACTTACTTATTATGTTATGTACAACACTGTTTCAACACAGAAATAATTGAAATATACAGTACGTCGAAAAACGACGCTATCACTATGAGGACAATATTGCACTGAGAACAGAAAATGAATATTTTACCAGAGGTCGTTCAATACGGGTTACGACAAGTTTTAATACGTTGTTTTCACATCGCCAGATGGTTTGCCAACGGTGGTACAAAATTTGTGCGGCTGCTACAGTTCGAAAATGCATTTGAAATGGCGGTTCAAATACCGTACCACCGCATCAGTTGGGTCGAAAAATTGGTGGTTCATATTGTGGACCACCATCGCCATAAGAGTTAAAATAGTTTTCGAAATATCGAAAAAAATCGGAAGAAAGTCATTTATGTTTAGTCAGTATTATGTTCATTATTCTTATTTTAAACATCCTGAGCGTGAACCGTTTTTACATATCGAAGAGGAAGAATGTGGAAAGGTCATGCATCTTTTGAATTTCAGAAATATCATCACAGGGTGTTTCAAATTTTGTGTCGAGAATTGTGATCAAAAATTGGCCATAACTTCTGTTTTTCAAATTAGAACCCTATTTTTTTACGATTGCGTTCGATTCTGCGGTGAAAAATTATGATAGTTTTCGAACATGATTATGCTCCTAAATTCAATATGTAATAGCTTTTTTTTATTTAGGAGCATAATCATGTTAGAAAATTATCATTATTTTTCACCGCAGAATCCAAAGCAATCATAAAAAAATAGGGTTCTCTGATTTGAAAAAAAGAAGTTATGGCCAATTTTTGATCACAATTTTCGACACAAAATTTGAAACACCCTGTGATGATATTTCTGGAATTCAAAAGATGCATGACCTTTCCACATTCTTCCTGTTCGATGTTGTAAAAACGGTTCATGCTCAGGATGCTTAAAATAAGAATAATGAACATGATACTGACTAAACATAAATGACTTTTTTTCCGATATTTTTCGATATTTCGAAAACTATTCGAATGAATACAATGGTTTTAACAGAAATGTATTCAGCATTGAATACTTGATCATACCCGGAATGCAAAAATTGAAAAAAAAAATAGCATCAAATTTATTTTCACTCCCTGTATAACCGGAAGTGCTTGGGCTTCGAGAATATTTTAAGCTCTGTAGAGAATTTCAAGCAATATCATAATCCCAATTTTCAGACTTCAAATATGTACAGTTCTCCAGAAACGTCTAATAGGCACTCGAACTTGGGACACCCTGTATATCAATTGAAACTTTAGCCAATATTTCAGTCATGTCTCTGGAAAATAAGTTGACATGTATCAACACAGATCATATTATAATAATTCATAGATAGAATATTTATCGCATTCTGTGAAAACACAGAAGTACGATTTATTATTGAAATTTTAAAAAATTATATCTCCGGAAGTATTAGCTTGTTAGAGTTAAAAATGACATCAATGGATTCCTATGGTGAAACTGCATCTTGAGAAAGGCTTATTTTGAAACCATCTGAACGATTTTGCCCAATAACGAACTTATCCGAGATATTTATGTCCCAAACCTATTCTGAAAATTTCAACTGTCTAGCTCATTCCGTTCGAGAGTTATCGTGTTAACGGCCGGACAGAATCGATTTCGACCACGGATTCCTAATCAGTGAGTCGAACCAAATCGTTTAAGACCATTTTCAGCCAAAAATTCGAAAATTACAGACATTTGGGCAAATTTATAAGCACTCTGTTCCGGGGAACAAGAGCGCCAAAAAGGTGTTAAAACGCTATTTTTCGCTTATAATTTACTTTGACGTTGCACCAAATCGTTTAGAAGAGGGGTTTGCTTGCCTCCCCAGAGACTGTGACAGCCAAGATGTGATGTCAGCTGACAGTGCTCTATTGGCAGTAATAAAACGAGCTATTTACTCCTCGATTCTGAGTAAGTTCCACTAGGCGATCGCAACGTTCGTAGAGTCGTCTGCGCAGTTCTGCGGTCGTGCGCGTGATCGTTGTGGGACCTTAGTGGACATTCATGGTTTCTTCAAAATCTGGAATTGGCAGGTACAAGATGAAAATTCAATCTTAAAGCGAGCATTATCGGTAGGACACTTCCGGAGATAAGATAATGCAAAATGCGAAATTAAACAAGGATGTTGATGTATACTATTTATTGAGTAATGTGACACGTTTCGTCCCATTGCGAGTTCATCAGAGAACACTATTTCAGCATTGTTTAGAACATAGATGTTTTCAGAGTTTGGGAGAGAAAACCCAAGGAGTCAGTTAATGACATTCCACCATTCCACATTTCGAAATTCATTTGGGATTGTTGATAAACATTAAATTGTACGTTTTTGTTGCAGTCATTTCCGGTTGCAATGGACAGCCTACACCTGACGACGCAGCAGGCGTCAGCCAACAGCAAAGCGTCGTCGCGTAGTGCATCTCCTTGCCGACCAAAAGAAGCTCACCACTCGCACCATAAATCACTAAGCCATGGCTCTGCGGACAGCACCAAGGTGAGGTAACGAACTTATTATAATTAAATTCGTTTTTAGAATGAGAATCCTGATTCATGTCTCGTGTCAGAATCAGGATCTTCGTTCTTGCGGCTGCAGGAAAACAAAACCTGGGAACTTGTTCTTCCTAGTCTGACGCTCTACCACTGAGTTAGCGGCACTACTAAAAAGTGAAAACGAACAGCTATTATTTCTCAGTTTTATTTATTAGAAGTCATTGTTGATATCAGATTATTCCACAAAGAATGATTTTCAGGGCGTAAAAGTGTTTGTTATTGAATCATTCAAAATTCGATGAATAAGTGCGCCTAGGTCTTATTCAAAATGCCTTGTCAATATTGTGTAACAGAATTAAAATCCAATTACGACTCGCAAAATGGGTATGTGTCAATTTTTAAATTTCTGAAAGGCCCCAATTTAAAAATAATGTGGCATATAAAACCATTAATTCATTCGGAAAATCAATAAGAAAAATTAAAGAAATCGTCCCTAAGAATTGAATCGGGAGTATGGGTTAACCTATGGTATATGCCATGTTCACGTTGCCCAAATATTTAAAATTTTTGAAACTAGGATAAATTAACACCAGAATTCCTATATCAATAACAAAGAGAATTCCGCTCATGCCATACACATTTTATGGACATGATATGATTTTGACCATAATTATATTATGCCCGCCGTTCACCTCCTGACAATATGCAAGATTATTAATAAATTCGTGAGTCACTCTCTCCAAGACACTTGACATTCATCAATGATTCTTTGTCTCGATTCCTAGAATTATGTTGGTCGCCCAACACGTGATTTTGTATAACTCCCAAAGAAAATCATCTAACGGGTTAACGTTCGGAGAACGAGCAGACCACTCTATGAATCCTCTACGTCCAATCCATCGATTTGGAAAATTCGCGTCCAAAAATACACTAACCCGTCGATCATAGTGGGGAAGTGCTCCAACTTGTTGAAACCAAGAATTTTGGGGTATCTGCCAATTCTGTTGGAGTGCAGGAATTATATGGTTTGAAATGGGTCATAAATCCAATGAGTATTCTCATTTGACCAATATCTTGAGTTATGGCGGTCAACTGTTCCATTTAGACAAAAAATTCCATCATTGGAAAACACTACATTAGCTGCAATATGTACGCCGTCATTACAAATGTCCATCAATCGTTCGCAAAACAACATCAGTCGGTCAAAATCATCGTCTAACAATTCTTGAATCAATTGTATCTTATACAGATTATACCTAGGATGATACTTTTCAATGTTCAGTATTATCCCTACAGAACGCCGACTTGTACCACGGTTTAGTGCCAAACTTGCTGTAGAATTTTATGGTGATTCCTTGAAATCCGATGCAATGTTTTGTCTTATAGCTTCGTTCGTTGCCGCTTTTCCAGTTTTTGGCGAATTGTTTACCATTCCAGTGGCCGATTTTGCCCAATAACGAACATAACCGAGATATTCATCTTCCAAACCTACTCTGAAAATTTCAACTATCTTGCGCATTCAGTTCTAGTGTTATCGTGTTAACGGTCAGCCGGCCGGCCGGATAGAATCGATTTTGGCCACGGATTCTTGATCAGTGGGTCGAACCAAATCGTTTAAGACCATTTTCAGCCAAAAATTCGAAAATTAAAGACATTTGGGCAAATTGATAAGCACTCTGTTCCGAGGAACAAGAGCGCCCAAATCCTTTTGCACCTGTTTTAATGCCACCTACCCTCGATAATTGCTGTACGTCTTATTCAGTTTTCAAACTCTACCCCATGATGAACGAAAGTTCGAAACCGCAGTAACAAGAATATTTGTAATTACATATATTCATAGTATAAACGAAGTGAATTTAACCGTCTTACGTCTTTCGATTCATTTTTCCTCCATGAAGCATATCCTAAAAGCAGAACGCGGAACAATTTCATTTGAAAATGTTATGGAAATATTTCGTATAAACTACCCCTTCTACCACCCTCTGAAGGCTCGACAAACTATGTGCAGAATACTCATTTTCAATAATTTATTCGACGTAATTCCTTCAGTAAACACTGAAACTATTATTGACCTTACTTTTGGCACGGAGTATACTTGTGGATGTGGCTAACTTCACACCGGTTAAATTTAACATGTTATTTTTCCATTATGATCAACTACCAAGTAGTAAAGGCAGAATCAGTTCAATATTTACTTTCTAAAATTGAAGCTGTGTAAAAATCGATATGCTATTGAACATTGGTTTGGAATATTGAAACAAATATTCAGGCGACTCTAACAAGTTAAATTGAGAAAGATTAATTTAACTGTCCATTTTGTAAGGGCTTCTTGCGGTGCTTCACTATTTGGCTAGAAGTGAGGACCTACCTACTCTGTAATATTACGGCGCGACACTGTTGAAACCCATAACGGTAGTTGTCAGAATTATGGATATTATTCTGAAATTGAAAATGTGGAGGCAAGGACTGTAAGGAATAGCAAATAATTTATTAAGACATGTAAGACAGATATCATCGGATAATAACCTAGCCTCAAACAAACTATGTTCCAATGATATGTATGATCATCAAATTTCTTTCGATGTACAAAAGCGTCCCACAACAAATGTTTATGAACCAGTCCTTCGTAACGTACATAACTCTAAACCGCGTGAAAATACGATTCAAACCATCCCTTGTGGGGTATATGGAACCGTCCAAAGATACTATCTTAACCTGGTCCTGTTTCCGCACCTGCAGGTTAGTGAACCTACTGATCGATCACACTTTCCGAAAATCCCTACTGATAATAATGTAATGTACTAAATATACAGACCAGCCATCGAAAAGATATCAAAGGAAACTACAGGTAAAATAACGGTTTTCACACAAATCAACGGATTTATTCCGGGGTACAATATTTATTCCTAATTCATTCCCTTGAAAGGGGTAGGTAAAAAATGATTAATGTCTGTCTAATATTGTGTTCAAACCAATACGCTTAGATCAACAGGGTCCCTAGAAAACCCCATTATGGGTAGGCGTGATCGACAAAATAAACCATCTCTGGGGAGATAGTTTGTCTATGTTGTCGACAATCCTTGGAACATCGCGTGGCTAGAAAAGGTGTCTAATCTAAAACTATGATGTTTGAACAGATATTTGTTTGCACTCATACAGATTAGTCCAGGGGTCGGCAACCTGCGGCTCTTTCGATGTAAAGTTGTGGTTCAGTACTATACTCCAAAATTAATTATTTTATTATCAAAACCCTTGAAATTCCTGTATCGTATCATAATGCGTTACATTTTAAGAAACTTGTATTTCGTTTCTTCTCAACAAAGGACCACCGGGGTTTTTCGTTGCCATGTGTCCTTGAAAGATAACTTTGCTTTTTGTCCGAGAGTAGAATTTCTTATGAAAGGTCAACCACTTTAGAGCCTGTAAAAGTGCTCAAATGCAGTCAGTAACTGAAGTTTTAAGGAAGTTATCGGACATTGACCATCATGGTATTCATTTTCACTGGTAATAAGTAAAACTCAAGAAACTATCCATCTCTGCTGACACCTTTTGTCTGGAAAACAAGGGAAGTCAGCTCAGATGAGTGGGACAAATTCCAGATCTCGAAGGCCTAAGATTAAGATTAACTGTCACTTTGACAGTTCTTTGACATCAATTAAAAGTTATCCATATCGAAATACCTCATGCAGCTAAAACAGCACCATTTTCATAAAGGGACGGAAGATCCAAAAGTTATAATTTGCAGTAATCTAGAAAATTTTGTAAATTGTAACTTTTTGGTCTTCCGTCTCAAAAGGTTGCCGCCCCTGGATTAGACCGATCAGGGCGACATCGCCACTTCTTCATGGCATTCATACCATGTCGCTTGCTTCTAGTGTTGGGCATAATCGAATGATTTCAATAATCGATATATAGGTTCTCGAGATATTTCAATAATCGAATGATCATTCGAGATATTATAATCGATCGTTATTCCACCAGTTCTTACTTGGATGGAGGTGATAGTGCGAGCGGAAATTCTCTTTGGGTTGAATTTGATTCGAAGGCGACACAACAACAATCAGTTGTGACATCAGCCACAACAGTGAATCTCACAGTGCGTCAATATGTAGAAATGCCTCTTTTGGACAGAAAAAAAGATCCATTGGAATTTTGGAAATCACACCAACAATTCTTCCCGAAACTTTATAAACTCACCATGAAATATTAGTGTATCCCGGCAACATCAGTTCCGTCGGAAAGGCTATTTTGTGAAATGTGGACAATTAACGAACCTCCACCGTAATAGATTAGCGCCAAAAAATGTGAACCAAATCATTTTTCTGAATGGCGAAATATAATTTTAATGAAATTTTCCATTTTTATATTTTTTACTTTATTTAATTCTATTTTTCATAGAAACATATTTTTAATCATATATTACACGTTAGACGATACTTCCAGATTGAATTTGTTTTCCTTTTTTTTTCATCCCTTCAATTAGTTCCTGAATTATTGAAAACAAAATTTTAGTCAATTCAATAGAGGCATAAAACATATAACCAATTGTGAGTTAAAAAATTGAAGCTATCTACAAGCATCAAATGTCACTTATACTAATATATAAATAAAAAAATAATAATATATGTAGGTATATACTACTATTTAAAAAAATAATAATAAAATAGATCCATTTTTGAACGGACTTGAGTGTTTCAGTTCTTAATTGATAACGAATTAACAAACGGAATATAACTGAAATCTGAATATTCAGAACGAACCGCTACTGAATAATATAAGAATATTGAATATCTCAATCAATTTGCAATGGAATAGATAATAAAATCATTCCCTAGCAGTAAAAGCACCTGACCAGAATCCAGATGGCAGCCATAAATTCTATCGATTGTTAAAGAAACCTTTTCATATATCATACTCCTATCTCGCCCTCCAGTCGGATCTAAAGTGCCGCCAAAGAAATTCGAAATATCAAAACATTCAGAACGTAAACGAACGAATTACGAGTACGAGATATTTCGTATCTCAACCCATTTCATTAAATTCTTACGAGTGATGTCCCATCTGCGTGCCACATGATTGACGACAGAAAAGCATTCGAATGAATTCACTCGCATTTTTCAGAACATCTCGAGATGTTTCAATAATCGAAAGGTTCGATTATTTACACTCGAGAGGTCCCATCGCTACTTGCCTCGTTCTCATTCGTATTCGTATCAGCAGCTGAGGTGTCACCGCAACTTTTGAGATCAAAATATTGCGGAAATTTCGGTGCAAATACCTAATCTGCAGAATTAACAACTAAGTTCATCTAGCTGATGACTGATAATAAGGAATTCTAACCTGAAAATGTATTAGGGTGGATGAACGCTTTTCACGTGAGAGTGAATTAGAGCTGGGAGTTCCTCAGGGCTCCGTGCTAGGACCTCTACTCTTTTTGCGCGTATGTTCTGGGGAACATCGCGTTATAGTTTTGCCCAAATGTCTGTAACTTTCGAATTTTTTGACGAAAATGGTCTCGAACGATTAAGTTCGACTCCCCAATGAAGAATTCGATCTCAAATTTGATTCTGTCCGTCCGGCCGTCCGGCCGTCCGGCCGTTGCCACGATAACTTGAGAACGAAAAGAGCTAGCGACTTGAAATTTTCAGGGTGGGTGGCGCATCCCAATACGACGGACAAGTTCGTTAATGGGCATAATCGGCCCAGTGGTTTCCGAGTAATAATTTTGTTTTCAACCAATATGAATCCGATCGAATTGAAACTTGGTGAGTAGTTGTAGAATATGAACCTGAGTACGTTTGTGAAATTTTGTGCGAATCGTATGGCTACAAAATTATTAAAAAATTATTAAAAAATATTTTTGTTGTCACGATAACTTGAGAACTGAGAGAGATAGCGGCCTCAAGTTTTCAGGTTGGGATGTACACCACAACGCGACATTTCAGTTTGATTATGAGCCTAATCGGCCAAACGGTTTCAGAGTTATAGCCATCTGAAATTTTATGAAATTTTGTGGTTTTTGTTCCTCATTTACTCAAAAAATACTAAACCGATTGAATTCAAACATGGTTATTAGTTGTAGAATGCCAATGCGGAAACGTTTGCAAAATTTGGTGAGGATAGCATTTGTAGAAAATTTTAAATAAATCTTTGAAAATAAAAAAAAAAAGTTCTATATATCAGTAACTAATCGTTCGAAATTGCTGAAATTTTGCAAGAACCTTCATAACCTAACTATACTGACAATTTTCAAGTTTTAATACGATCGGTTAAATAATGTTGGAGATTCGAGCATTCTTGTGTGAGTTCAGTAGATGGGTGAACGTTGCCTCGATAACTTTCGAACGAAAGGAGATAGGGACTTGCAATTTTCAGGGAAGGTTGCGTATCCGAAAGGGAGAGCTGAGTTCAATTTTGGGCAAAATCGGTCTAACGGTTTCCGAGTTATACCCATCTGGAATATTGTTTCCTTGATAACTCAAAAAATAAATATTCGATCGAATTGAAGTTTGGTAATTAGTAGTAGAAAATCAACATAAAGACGTGTTCAAAATTTTGTGAGAACCGTACCCCTAGAAAATTTGAAAAAAACGACAAGAAAAAAAATTTTAAGAACCGTACCCCTAGAAAATTTCAAAAAAATCACGAAAAAAAAATTGGTTCAAGCACTGACGTGAAGTCAGAAGCTTTTGCGCGTATGTTCTATTGTCCATTCTTCTGTATTGGACACCCTTAATCGAATTTACCATGGTAAATTCGATTAAGGGTGTCCAATACAGAAGAATGGACAATAGAACATACGCGCAAAAGCTTCTGACTTCACGTCAGTGCTTGAACCAATTTTGTTATTTATAAACGATTTGCCTAATCATCTGGCTTGTCATTTGTTAGTCCTCTTTGCTGACGACACATCGGTGGTTGTTTCGGCGGGGAGTCGTGGGGAGCTCCTGCAAGCTTGTGAAAGTTTGATGGCGGAATTTTTCAGGTGGTGTCACCTGAATAATCTAATGGTAAATATTAAAAAAACCGTCTGCTTACATTTTGGCCTAAATAATTATGAGAGTGATTCTCTAAAACTGAATTTTTATAATACTACTATAACATCTGTTGATTGTACAAAGTTTCTTGGAATCCATATTGACAAAAATCTAAGCTGGTCGTCACACATTGATATTCTATGTAAAAAAATAAATAGTGCTTATTTCGCAATAAATAGGCTGAAACATTCTATGCCCCGTAGTTCTCTCATTGATATCTATTATGGTCTGGTCTACAGCCATCTTGTGTATAACACCTTACTCTGGGGCAACAGCGTTTCTGTTTCAAGAGCTTTCGTTGCACAAAAAAGAATAATAAGATCAATCTTCAATTTAACACCAGGTTCTTCATGCAAACCAATATTTGTACTTAATAAAATATTACCACTGCCTTGTATTTACATTTTGAAAAGTCTTGTCTATGCCAAAGAGAATGTATCTAATTGGAAATCAGTTTCAAGTTTCAATCATGATTATGTAACCAGGAATTCTCAAATCCTTCTTGTGCCGAAACATAGAACACATAAATTTGAATGTTCTCCTTTGTATCAAAGCATTAAATTATATAATCATTTACCATCCTCTCTGAAGTCTATGAGTATACATAAATTCAAAAAAGAAATTAAAAATTTATTATTGTCTAAATGTTTCTACTCGGTGGGAGAGTTTTTATCTGACTCATTAGCTTAAGGTATTTAAACTTAGAATTTGTCATATATATATTTTTTCTTTTTTTTTGTAATAATCTTTTTGACCTATCCTATACACATTGTAGTGTCTTTCAGGATCAATAAATTATGTTATGTTATGTTATGTTATGTGTATCTGTAATCGTCTGTTCTTCAGGCGTTAAATTGAATCAGAATTACAGTGAATCCGACGTAATTTCTAAATAGCGCTATCTACAGTCGGAAAAATGAATTAGCGCTCATATTCCAAAAAGAGGCGAAACAAAATGGACTAAAACAAAATTCATAATTAGTACATAGTTGGTCGATTCATGTTACTCTGGGAACGACCTGAGGCAATTAGTATTTAATTGAAACACTCAAGGCAACAATTTCATACGTGAAGAATCCATCAATCTCGATCTCCCATTACTAATCATCGAAACTATTTTTCCAACATAAATTAGTCAGGAGGTCATTCATTATTAATTAACTTATCAATGTTTACAGAGACCGAGAGAGGTCATTTACCAGGTTTCAATAAATAGTCGAAATGAATCATTACATTAACGACAATTGTATATTGTTTGTAAAACGAATCTCATTCTTTCCTGTGAAAGAGAACAATAGAGAATATAAAATTAATTTTCATTCCGCATATTGATCAATCCCTAAGATGATGACCTGCAAATAACTTCTGTCTGCGAGATCCTAAAATAATATGGGAATGTTTTAAGTAACCGAGAATTCCTGACGTATTTGAAGTTGTCAATTCCAAATCTGTGAAAATTTGGATGAACTGCTGAATAAGACATACTGTCAAGGAACTTCCGGAACTTCATTTAAAGACCCGAATAAAGGAATTGTGTAAATTGTTTTTGTCGCTAAGTTGGCATAACTATTCTCTATACTCGCTGAGTTTCAGCGCCATCTGGCATTTAGTTTGTTTACAGTGCCCCATTTTTTCAGTTCATCTCTAGACTGTTTTGCGATTTTTACAATGGATGAAAATATCGAACAAAAAATCTGGTTTAAATTTTGCATTGTGAATGGGATTTCGTGTACGAAAGTCAAACGAAATTTTTTTGTTTCACACTTATTCATTCAATATTGCGGCGCGTTTCGTCGACACAGCGACTTCTTCAGGCTACATCATCTAAGTTCTTAACAATTAATGATCTGCTTATAGGTCTCAATCGATGACCTGGACATAGTCTTTATGTTCTTCTTCTTCTTATGACTTATTTAAAACTAGCTACACAATCTAACACTGTTAGTACTTTGTAAACATTTGTAATACCCAAATCATTCCTGAAGCTTTTTCCAAGCTCGTTCCGCCAGGAACAATTAGCAATCCTTTTGCCCAGATGTCTTTATTTTGGAATTTTTGGCAGAAAATAGTCTCAAACTATTCGTTTTGGCTCACCGATAAATATTCAAAGGATAAATATTTCAAGGAGGTCATGTATTTTTTTTATAATCGGAATCGATTATTATATCCATAAGAATAATGAAAAAGTTCAACCGCCGTCAAAAATTTCAATTTTCAACGAGAAAACTATAATTCAAATTTGGATGCACATAATAACTGTTCAAACGATCGAAACTTGGCACCCGCCCGTGACGTCACCCGTCATATCTACTCTCACTCTTCTCCGTGTCCGTTTCACTCTTAGTTTCGCTGTAAGTAACAAGCAGATGGACTCGCCGAGGGTAGATTTGGATTACGTCACTCTCTTCTTGTGTCCGTTTCACTCTTTGTTTCGCTGTAAAAAGCAGATGTTCTTGCCGAGGGTAGATTTTGATTACGTCAGCCGTCATAGCAACGATTGAACCTATCAGAAGCGTTTCACCTCATTTGATTTTACTTCGTGATATTCCGATTTTCAATACCGAAATATTCAAATTTTATAAATTTTGAAAGTGGATGTGGGCATACATGATGATCTTATATTGAAGTAGATTCAGAAAAACATAAACATATGGTATTTCGTGTTACATGCAAGAGACCTATTCTGTCTGTCAGGCTGGCGTAAGCACGATACTATTTTCTCTTCCAAACTGTGAAAAATATCCAGAAAGAAACCATTTAATAATGAATATACCTCCCACAGTATCCAGTATCACATCCCGATGTTTACACGTTTATTCTTTTTGCGCACATGTTCTACTGAACAGCGTGCTATAATTTTGCCCAAATGTATGAATTTTTTGCCGAAAATGGTCTAAAAAGATTAGGTCCAACTCACTGGTGAAGAATTCGGGATATCGTTTCTGTCCGGCCCTCCGTTGTCACGATGACTTTTGAACGTGGAAAGATAGCGACTTGCAATTTTCAGGGTAGGTTGTGCATCCGAATGCGCCAGTTATGTTCATTGGTGGGTTTAATCGGCCACAGTTTCAGAGTTATAGCCATCTAGCAGATTCACTACTCAATAAATCAGGAAATACAGATCCGATCGGATTGGAAATTTGTAATTAGTTGTAGAATGTCAACTCGTAAATTTCTGCGAAATTTCGTGGGGATCCTATCACTAGAAAAAAATATATATTTAAAAATGCTATATTTCAGATAATTTCTGTCAGATTCTGCTGAAATTCCGCACAAAGCCATTTTATAATCGAGTACCGGATTTCAGCTCGACCGACTTCGTATTTTAGAATTTATTGTGAAAATAAAATTTCTACTTCTCCTGAAATTTCAAATCATGTAAATCTGATTAGAGTATCAACTCCTCGATGGCCGAGAGGTTTTAGTAATATTAATGGTTCTTTATTTCAAATCACATCCATTTAAACTACAAAAGTTATTTGGAAATGGTGTCAAAGTGTCAAAAAAATTATCTACAAATCATATTGAACCTAAATAGTTCTCTAAGCAGTAAGGCTCTAAATGTTTGAGATATTTGAACGATTTTCTCTTAAAAAGTTTTTTATGTTTTATAATTTGTATATATTTATATATTTTGTGGTACCTGTCTTTGGGATGTTGTCAAATTAAGGTTAGGATAGAGATAATCCTCATTTCTCGTTTCCTTTTCATATTCTCCTGATGAAGAGGATACATTCTTGATTAAATATTGTTGATATGAAATTGCATCAAGTAAAAGCCACGAGCATTCAATTTCGACTTTATTTTTGGCGCGCTGTTCTATGAACAGAGTGCTTATCAATTCGTCCAATATCTATAATTTTCGAATATTTGGCCGAGAATGGTCTTAAACGATTAGTTTCGACTCACTGATCAAGAATCTGAGGTCAAGATTGATTCTGTGCGGCCGAACGCAATGAGTTAGAGTTGAAATTTTCAGGGTATGTTCGGAGTCCAAATGCGCTAAGTTCGTTAATGGGCGAAATCCTCCGAGTGGTTTCAGAGTTATAGTCATTTGAAATTTTGTTTTCCCAATAACTCGAAAAATACCTGATATCTGATCGAATCAAAGCACGGTTTTTAGTTGAAAAATACCAACACGAAGTCTTATGCAAAATTTTGAGGATCGCACGACTGGAAAATAAAAAAAAATATTTAAAAATAATTCTGTATCTCAGAAACTATCCCTCAGAAATCCTTGAAATTCTACGAGAGCCTTCAAAACCTTATTTTACAGTAAAGTTCTAGATTTGAACTCGATCGGATCTATATTGGTGAAGATATTACCGAAATATTCCAACGATGGGGGTGTACTGGTCCACTATTTTAAATTCGACCAGACAAGTTCTCAACAGTTTTGGATTTTTGACGTGGCTCTAAATTATTTCGTGTTATATTTTCATGTTCCTCTATGATCTTCACATTAACATATGACATGTGTCCGACAATCTGTCAAGTTAATCTGGGAAGATCCAATTTCATTCTGTTCTGTTTAAAAAATGATTTAAATTGAAACTGAATGCCTATCGCGGGTCGAGATCAGTTAAATATGGTACAAATGGACATATTTTAGAGAATAGATATTTACTTTGGCTGTATTCCAGTAAAATAGTTTAACCCAGAAATATGAAGGAAAAAAGTAAGTTGTGATCTGGTTTTGCAGTTAATAGAAGGGGATTATGAACATATTTTCTTTTCAGCAGCAACAAATAAACTTACTTCCCAAGGAAAATTAGTATAGTGACTTAGTAGAGAAAATGTTTATCACTTTCGTGTCAGACTAAACATTTGTTGTCTGAAGATTTTCAAGCACCCAACAAAAAGGCCTAGTAGACTCCCTCTTAAATGAAAATCTGCACACGTCTCTATATTTCATTTTGTTGTTACTTGGCACAACGATATGGTATGATTTTTGATTGGGCCAACTTATTTGGATCTGGGTTGCGTTCGAATATAAACTCCGTAGAGTATTATTTACTAAATTGCGTTCGAATACCGAAAAGTTGTGTATATTTTACTCTATATCTCTATTTTACTCCACTCAAAATTGACATAACTCATGGCCCATGGGACGAAAAATCTCTTATCTTTGTCTCATTGCTTTATGAAGAGCCAGTGGCGGAGTATCATGTGACACCTGTATAATTATGCTGGAAGATAGCCAGTGTAGTTACCACAGGTTAGTGATGGATCCATGATCATATCCAAAAAATATACCTGCTGGATAAGAAATCTCAGATTGTCATTATTACCTATTTTGATCGAGAATACATCTATATACTATTGAGTTAACTATTTTACATGTACCTCCGTCTTAGACGGAGGTTACACGGTCAATCTCGCATCAGTTCAGTCCGTAATCTTGATCACGATGAGTCCAATGCACCCCAACATCACATTTCACATAGATATCATTTCATATGGATTGTGATCATGGTGATGGGCCACTACAGAATATTTTTGCGCGTATGTTCTGGGGAACATCGCGTTATCATTTTACCCAAATGTGAAATTTAATTCTGTGGTGCCGTGCAGCCGTCCGGCCGTTGCCACGATAACTTGAGAACGGAAAGAGCTAGCGACTTGAAATTTCCAGGGTAGGTGGCGCATCCCAATACGACGGACAAGTTCGTTAATGGGTATAATCGGCCCAATGGTTTCCGAGTAATAATTTTGTTTTCAACCAAAATTTATCCGATCGAATTTAAACTTGGTGAATAGTTGTAGAATATAAACCTAAGCACGTTTGTGAAATTTTGTGAGAATCGTGACACGATAACCTGAGAACGGAAGGAGATAGCGGCTTGAAATTTTCAGGTTAGGTTGTGCATCTGAATGCGACATTTGAGTTCGTTTATAAGCATAATCGGCCAAACTGTTTTAGAGTTATAGCCATCTGAAATTTGGTTGTTTTTTGTTCCTCATTAACTCGAAAAATACAAAACCGATTGAATTCAAACATGGTTATTAGTTGTAGAATGCCAACGCGAAAATTCTTGTAGAATTTCGTGAGGATGGTATAACTAGAAAATTTCAAAAAAATTATTGAAAATAATTTTAAAAAATTCTATATATCATTAACTATTCGTCCGGCATGGCTGAAATTTTGGAAGAGCCTTCAGAACCTAACTATACTGCAGAGTTCCAAGTTTGAACACGATCGGATCCATATTGTTGGAAAACCGAGCAGCCCTTTGTGAGCTCGGTAGCTAGATGCGAATCGTCGTATGATATGTTGTCTATGGTCGTATTTTTGCGAGAACCTTCAAAAACATGAATTTCATGATGACATATTTTTGCGCGTATGTTCTTGGGAAAATCGTGTTATTTCATCACAAATCTATGGGAGATGATAGCCCTACATTAGCGGTCAGACCTGGTTTTGAAAGAGATCCTCCTTAGGAGAAGGCAACTAAATATTGAAGGGATTTCTATGAACAAGAGTGAATATCTTTGAGAAATAGAGAAGGCGATTATTCTTCAAGAGGTCCATGTGCCTTCAGAGGAGTATATTTGTGAGAGGGGACTTTCGAAAGGTTATGTATTATTTTTAATATGATATCGCTGAAATTTTGCTGAAGGCTTCAAAACTTAACTTTAAATTATCCACACTTTCTGATCTTGTAAGGTGAGAGGCTCATTTGTGGATATTAAATCTCGTGATGGTAGAGAGGGATTTTGGGCCAGTTTTTCTATCACTAATGAGAATATATCTTTATGTTTCACCTCATCACCTTTAGATCTATCAATGGACATTTATTGGTTAAGAATAAGTAATTGAATATTACTGAAGTTCAATTGAATTTCATTCAATATGTTAGTCACTAAACTTATAATTTTCTTTACTTTGATTATTTAAATATGACATTAATTCCAGTAATATTTTTCAAGTATAATTATGTATTCTTCTCCTAAAGAAGAATTGAAGGTAGACAATAATGTGTCAATTTTTTCATCATTGCTTTCTATCCTGACTTCACGAAAAAAAAATGGTTCAAGCACTGACGTGAAGTCAGGAGCTTTTGCGCGTATGTTCTATTGTCCATTCTCCTGTATTGGACACTTTTCATCGAATTTACCATGGTGAATTCTATTGTCTATTCTCCTGTATTGGACAGCCTTAATCGAATTCACCATGGTAAATTCGATTAAGAGTGTTCAATACAGGAGAACATACGCGCAAAAGCTCCAGACTTCACGTCAGTGCTTGAACCAATTTTCTTTTCATTGTGATTGTTACGTCTCATGACGTCACAATTTGGGATAACGTAGATTTGTTTTTCTCAACAAAGGACCTCGCTTTTAAAACGCGAATATTTGTCTATTGAGTTAACTGGGTTTTAGTTTACCATGTGTGGTCTCACCCATGAAAATAATACTTCTACGAAAAGATAACTGCGAGTAGAATTTCTTGTTAAGCTTAGACATTTGTAGAGCGATTTATTGCCTATTTCCTGTAAAATAATGCTAAAATGCATTCAACAACTAAGTCGTAAGAAACTTATCAGGTTTCTAACACATTGCCCAGTGCTGGTATTCTTTTTGTCTAGACCCTATGGCCCTAATCTGTGAAGGTTATGTATCAGCTGTTGTTCATAGATTATATGTAGAAAGCAAGTAGAGTTAGTGCCGATAGTGTGAGAAATTTGGGATTTCGAATTCCTAAGATAAAACACCCTAGAAGTTCACTCATTCGTGCTGGCATCGTGAATTTCGTATGCATTCCCCCTCTTTTCCATAAACAAATGAGAGTATTGTTGTAACATATCAGGAGCGGTTTTGAGATCGAAACCTCAATCATTGTTAATGTTTTCCCAGATGAAGGAACCTCCTATTTTTCTTCTATCTGGTCTTTTATATACATTTTACACTGAAATAATTCACTACTACTACTACAAATACTACAGGTACTGCTACATCTCTTAGTGCAAGAGACATTACTTTGTTCGGTCACGAAACTAATACTCTACATACTATACATTTTCATATAAAAGGCATATTTTATATTGTATTAATATTGCATTGTACAATTACTTCGTGCTTGTTATCTCATTATCGGTAACAAGAAAATACAGTTTGTTGTTTTGTTTAAAGTGCGTTCGAATCTTTCACCACTTCCTATCCTCTGAATTGTTATCTTATTGCAATTAACAACTTATGCCGTAATCAACGAGATTACTACTGGGTGCTTAAAGTTAAGTATACCCCTTTACTTTACTCATCCCCCTGATAAAACAATCCGGGTGTATAATTCTGGTCCTTCCAAATAACATTATATCCTGATAGGACAGGACTCAACATTTGATCCTTCGAACCATAATATCCTGATAAATCAATCAATATTCAACAGTGATTAATAAATGCCATTATACTTGAGGAAACAAACGAATAATCAACACATTATACAACAGTCTTGGACAAAGCTCTGTAGCGGAAGAAAATGTGTAATTTTATGAACCTCCTCGCAATTTCATTCGCTCCGATCGCATGAAGATTCAACTAGAATAAACATCAATCCAAATCGAATATTCAGCATTATAAAACTGTAGGATCTTCGTACCTTGCTCGCGTTAGTGAAAATTTGATTACGTCACTGGTCCTTGATCTTTTGATCCTTTCAATCACGAATTCACGCAAAAACCTACGAGTAAGGTGTTGGTGAATAACGGAATATTGAATAAACGTATATTTACCAGTTTTAATTCGGCTTTAAGTCTCAAAAACTCATTACTAATTGTATAAAGGTTCGAAAATCCTCGTGGGCTCGTCAATCGGATAAATATATAATTTCAATCAAGTTACGTACAAATGCGGTTAATTGCAAAACTGTGTTGTTTCGAGTGAAAATTCATACGGAACATGTTAAGATTTGTGTAAATTCAGGCTTGTTTAGAAAATTTAATTAGTAGTTAGGTGATGTCATCAGTTTCAGCCCGATCTCTCATTCAAGAATAATTATACAGGGTGGGGATGAAAAGTATGGAACCAAGTAGATATCATTATGAAATTTTGTAGGCAAGTACAATTGAAGGGCTCGGTGCAAAAACCGGTCAACTCTGAATATTTTAAAAAAGTGGACATAACCTGTTTTTGCACCGATCCCTTCAATTACAAGTAACGCATCTGATGTCATATTTTTTGTTATTTCTGCACTTCCAGTTTCACCGGAAATACCCTTAACTTTTTCAATTTAAATGGACATCCTGTATCTTTTTGCAGATTTTAAAAGATCCTCTTATTTCAAATTCGTGCATACGTACTTAGTTTAGTGGAAATAATTTATGAAAACGAGAAATAAATCACTTTAAATTTAAAGCATACCTAGGTAAATTTATTTATCCAACACATGACAGTTATGACTGTCATTATTAATGTCATTTTAGACAAGTGAACTATCAAATATCACACTTGTGTGTTATAATCCATAACTCACGTTTATATTTAAAGTAGTATTCTATTTATTTATTACTATGACAAGCAGAATTCACATTGATATTGAAATTAAAGGAAAACACTAACGGTTTATTCGAATCCGAAGGCATTGTAAAATTCGTTGGTTTGCATTTAATTTTTTTTTTCCAATGAACTTTTCGTTTTGAGAAATATAAATATATCCATTATTCAAACGTATCGATAAGAGGTCACCGCAAGAGACTATTGAGAAACTACCGCTTACCCATATTTATTTTCTATCTACCGCATTGTTTCCTGTTTGTCATTTGCCGCTGAAATAATCTTTTTCCCTTTCCTTTCTGATTAAAAGTACTGTAATGAACTCGCTAGAAGCGACAGATTCCCCGAGAAACGCAAAAATGAACATGCAAGCAAATTACCACGGTGAAATAAAATAAGTGTGGATTTTCTGGAACTAAGAATAAGAATTGCTGACCTTTAAAGAAAACTCATGTTTTTCAATCGATGAAGTGTTGTTTGAAAATTTTAGATCCGAAATTTTTTCGTGATCGAAAGATATTGAAGAAACTATGATTTATTTCTCCAATTTAAACGTCCTACATTGCTATGCAGGGTGTTATACAAGCTATATACCAAACTCTGTCAGATGATAGATGTGCTAATTCTAAACATTTTGTTTCCTATGAACATAGTTCCGATTCGTTATCGTTTAGAAGATACAAGTATTTGGAAAAAATATATTGTTTTAGTCAGAACTATTTTATCAATTTTTCTATTATTTAACAATAATTAACGATCAAAATTATGATGAATAGAAATAACAACTGATGTTGGTGTCGGTTTTTGAATCCAGGCAAAGTGAGAGTTTTGATTTTCGTTGCAGGTTTGAAAGTTGAGCAGAAGTTACGAAGTAAATAGAGCATTTACAGTTTGAAAAAACTTTTGACTATAATTTGCATTATTTAATAAATCATGGCACCCTCCAAAGTCTACTTATCTAAAAGTTGAAATTTGATTTCTTATGAAAAATATCTAGTGTTATATATTATGGATATTTCAAGCTTTATCGAAATATGCAAAAATATACGGGGTGTTCCATTCAAAAAAAATATTTTCATGCCGAGATCAGATAAATATATCAATTTCCAGAAAATTCAATTAACCTCTTAAAACTAGCTACAATAATGTTTTTACAGAAATGGAAAATTTTCAAGAGAAGAAAAGTTACAGCAATATTTCGAAAATGCACATTTTCGAAAAACATCCTGTAACTATGTAACGGTGATAAATAATAATAATGAGTTTGTCATGAAAATTGTCCCTCAGACACCGACATCAGTTTTCATCTATATAGTACAGAAATGAGACTTTCCCTTCGAAAGTGTCCAAATTTGGCCCACCCTGTTCATATTTATGGAAAATCTCGAAACACGCCAAATTTAAATTTTAAATTGTCATCATTCTTCGTAAAAATGCGAACCTTACCTTCAACCCCCTTCGAAAGTTAGGTACAACCCCCAATTTTTCAAATAGGAAGTATTGCCTGGTGATACATCGTTTGAAAGGTCTCCTCATTCTCTATTCAGAAATGTAATCACTTTCATGTTTATGGCAAAAATCAAATTTGGTACAATATCAAAAACTAAAATGTAATGCAAAATGTAGCAAAAGAATTATTAATGTTGATGAAGTATAGATGTTCAAAGTGTTCACCCCGAACGCCTTGGCAACATCCTAACCTCAAATTTCTCCCAACATTATTCAAGATCTCAGAAGTGATCATTTTCTTTCTATTACATTTTGAAGGCAAGTAAGTTTTGTATTATTTGAATAAGATTTGGGAATATTCGAGGGAATACTATAATGCATTTC
Organism: Halyzia sedecimguttata; assembly: GCA_937662695.2. Taxonomy (NCBI): domain Eukaryota; kingdom Metazoa; phylum Arthropoda; class Insecta; order Coleoptera; family Coccinellidae; genus Halyzia; species Halyzia sedecimguttata. The sequence continues at coordinate 69,551,723 of OW569411.2, forward strand.
ATAATCACATGATTTTTTTTATTTGATTAAATATAAAAGTGATAACATTTCTTAATAGAAAATGAAGAGACCTTCCTATCTGAGAAATTGGGGTTTGTACCTGTCTTTCGAAGGGGGTTGAAGGTAGGGTTCGCATTTTTACGAAGAAGAATGACAATTTAAAATATGAATTTGACGTGTTTCGGAATTTTCCATAAATATGTACAGAAACCAAGATAATGAATTTATTCCATTTGGCTTTTCCGCACTGTATAAATTGTTCGAATTGTGACAGTCAGTTTAATTCCGAAGGAAAATGAATGAATTAACCAATGATGACGACATTCGACATTTTTCCAACTGCTTTGAAATTTTTCCGACTGCTTTGAAATTTTTTCAATTGTTTCGAAATATTTCCAAGTCTGTTTTACTGCGCTACTAATGTAATATGATAAATATTATTTTTTCCGGCTACACACATTGTGCTGAAAACGATTGAATATTGAATTTACGGCAACAGGAATGTGTACAAGGGTACATGGTGTTATTCCATGTTATCCCGTCCTATTATCTGCGTGCTTTGCATTTATCCGGTCAGGCGTTCAAATTCCTTCAAATTTTTTAAATTTTTTTTCAACTCCATTGAAATTCTTCCAACTCCTTCGAAATTTTTCCAAATTTGTTAAAAACTTGCAAACTCCGTTCAACATTGGGGAAGATCATCCTTATCCCCAACCCATCCTTGGTCCGTGCCTGACATGAAAACGCTTGTCTATCATGTTGAAATTACATCTCATCAACAATTATTTGATAGAATTCAAGATGCAGCTAACCAGATAAACAACGACCCAAATCTCATTCGTGTTAATTGTTAAATAATAGAAAGAATTATACAATAGTTCTGACTCAAACAATATATTGGCGCTCTAGTTCCTCGGAACTGAGTGCTTATCAATTTGCCCAAATGTCTGTAATTTTCGAATTTTTCGATGAAAATGGTCTTCACGATTTGGTTCGACTCACTGATCAAGAATCCGTGGTCGAAATTCATTCTGTCCGGCCGGTCCGGCCGTCCGGCCGGCCGTAGGCACGATAACTCTCGAACGGAATGAGCTAGACAGTTGAAATTTTCAGAGTAGGTTTGGGAGATAAATATCTCGGCTAAGTTCGTTATTGGGCAAAATCGGACAGATGATTTCGGAGTAACAAAAAAAAATTTTTTTCAATAAGCAGTTTTATCATAAGAATCCAATGATATCATTTTTAACTCTAACAAGCTAATACTTTCGGAGATATGATTTTTCAAAATTTCAATAATAAATCGTATTTTCACGTTTTCACAGAATTATATAATAATTCTATGTATGAATTGTCATAATGTCAACTTATTTTCCTGAGACATGACATTATCTAGTTCCTTGCTAATAGTTGCTTCGAGAAACGTCAAAATCGACTTAGAGAGACAAGGGTAAAAAACCGTCAAATAAACCCCCATGTGGCGATTTTATGTCTAAAAGTGAAAATTAATAATATATATCCCAGGTAAGTACCGACGTTTTATTCTAATACCGGAGTTCAATAAGATCGTAGGCGCGCTCAAATCCCGGAAAGGGAATCACACTTTTTGGCGCTCTAGTTCCTCGGAACTGAGTGCTTATCAATTTGCCCAAATGTCTGTAATTTTTATTTAAGATGCAGTTTCACCATTAAAATCCATCGATATCATTTTCAACTCCAACAAGCTAATACTTTCGGAGATGTGATTTTTCTAAATTTCAATAATGAATCGTACGTACTTCTATGTTTTCACAGAATGCTATAATTATTCTATCTAAGCTTTATTATATGATCTGTGTTCATACTCGTACATTTCATCCTGTTCTATAAGAAAGAGTCAAATTCATTTCAGCTATTTTAATTTGATTTCTTCCATGGTGCAGTTCTCATTCTCAGATTGCTCATTTAATCTTGATAAATAAACTATTATTTGAATTTAATTTCCTTTATGATGTAGTTCTTTAATAAGAATACATTGATTTAATTCCCAACTCTGAGAAACCAATACTTTCGGAGATATAATTTGTCTGTTTGAACTAGAGCGCCAGAAAGCTCCTGTCCACAGGGCTTGAACCCATTTTTTCTAAAGGAAAATCAATCGGAGCTATGTTCATGGGAAACAAAATGTTTAGAATAAGCATAGTCATATCTGCCGGAGTTTGTCGTAGTTATAGAACACCCTGCTTTATATCGGGTGTCGGAGGAATAAGGCACATCCCGATAAAATATTTATTTTTGAAGATATTGGATTGAAATTTTGGACATTCTGAAAACTCTTAGGTCACGACGGACTTTTACTGCATCCTCATGCAATCGGTTTTCCCTTACAACTCCGTGCCAACCGACATTGATACTACAAATTTTTTCCCATCGACTAAGGTAAACAAAAGGTGGGTCTACAACTTCCGGTTTAACCGGAAATGGCAGTAACTTTAGATTTTCTTATATAATGCGATGTATACAGGGTGAGTCTTTGACCACTGCATTAATTTTAACCAAAGATTCCTCTCATCAAATGAAACACTTTTTTCATTTAACATTTTTCCAAATTCAGCTCAGGTAAAAAGATACAGGCTGTTGAAATTTTGAAAAAAAATCAGTTTTTATTTTGTAGCTTTGACATCCTTTTTTCGAATAAAATGAATGCTGGCGTGAAGTTTCCTATAACTATGATACATATTTTCCAAATATTAGTTATTTTCTACTTCTACTGGTTTTCTAGTTATGGACTCGTGGATTCATAAAACTAAACGAAATTAGCATAAAGAAAGCATATGAAGTTTTTCTTGAGTCATTTCAAGAATATTCCCATTGTTTTAGAACATTATATTATTCTTCATAATTTCTCCTTAAACGCACCGTTTTCGAGATATTCTTCATTGAATGTTTTAAAATGGAAAACTCCAGAAATTTCACTACTTTTATGGATCCGTCCCTGAGCGTTGGAATCCCGAATCAAGCTGTCAACCACGTTACCATGCCTTATTCTCGTCCGCGAACAATGTCATAGATAATTTATATGCGGGAGTGTATTAGCACATTGTGAAATCTTTAAACGCTTGTAACTTTTTACTGAGCCGAATCTGGAAAAATGGTAAAAGAAAAAAGTGTTTCATTTGATGAGAGGAATCTTTGGTTAAAATTAATGCAGTGGTCAAAGACTCACCCTGTATTTGCATGATCAAATTTTATGTTGAGTTTCAGTTAAAATCTCGTGCAAAAATAAATTGATAAAAAAAATTCAGAAAATTTATTTTTTTTTACTTTGAATCGATTGGAATTCTGGATATATCATATCTCGCAGTTATTACTAATCCTCAAGATTTATTTCCACTCAAAATTGACGACTCGGACAGAAGTTACTCGTATGTTTCGGTTTTGTTCCTTGCAAGTGTTGAGCCTTTTGCTCTAACTCTAATTTCCTCAATAATATTGCTTTACGGTTGAAAAATTAATGTAATTATTTATATTACCGGGTACTGTATGATCAGAGAGTATGACTGCAAAATCTCATAACACTAGACAGTATAAAGAGTTAGAGCAGAAGGGTCACCCCTCGCAACGAACTAAAACAAAATTCGTATAACTTCTGCCCAAGTGGATAATTTTGGGTGGAAATAAATTTGGATGATTTGTAATAACTGTAAAATATTATATACAGTGCGTTTCAAAAAGTACGCACCAAGAGGACATTTTCTCCCTTGTATATTTATTTGAAATTTGGGTTTTCGGGAATGTTGGTACTCAAGAAGCAACCATTTTTGACATATATGTCGTTGATCGTGTTTATCTGCAAATCTGTTAAAATTGACATTTATAGAAAGATGACCAAAAGACGTAGAAAACAGAACAATATCAAAAAGTTTCTGAAAGAAATGTTGCTCAGAATTTAATTTCATACCAAACTGCCAAATTTCATAGTGAAATGCCGAATTTTTTTGATATTAATATTTTGATAATAGTACGCTAGAGGGAGCTTTGGGCTTTGCGGAAATTTGAAAAATTATTCGGATTGTAATTCCATAATAATAATAATAATAATAATAAACAAATTTTATTTCAAGGAATACCACAAATACAATATGAAATCATATAAGTAACATAAAAGAGACATTATCACAATTCAAATAAAGACTATATTAATTTAATGTTCCTCATAAATTATGATTTCTATAGTGAAAACCTCACAATCTTGGTGCAAACCGAATTATACTCGAAAAATTAAATGCGCAAAGAGCTGATATCTCGCTAATTATTCTTGGAACATCATAAGAAAATAAATTTTTCGATTTCACTTCTGAATAATAATTCTCCAATCCTCTGAAATCCCTTTTGAATTTTTATTAACTCAAATACCACTAAAAACGCAAAACAGACCTCATCTAAAACAAAGTTAGTTGTGAAAATGAAATCGAGTTGACAAGCGCATTAAATAAATAAATAATTTGTAAGTGTATCATTCTATGCGCCTGTCAAATTGATATCATTTTATTATTTTCACAGGTATCTTTGTTTTAGATGAGGTCTGTATTGCGTTTTTAGTGGTATTTGAGTGAATTTATTCAAAAGCGATTTTAGTAGGTTGGAGCTCCCTTTATCGTACTGTTATCAAAATATTAATATCAAAAAATTTCGAAATTTCATTATGAAATTTGGCAGTTTGGTATAAAATGAAATTCTGAGCAACATTTCTTTCAAAAACTTTTTGATATGTTGAACTGATTCCTACGTCTTTTGGTCATTTTTCTAAAAAAATGTCAATTTTGACAGGTTTGCAGATTAACACGATCAATGACATATATGACAAAAATCATCGTTTCTTGAGCACCAACCATGCCGAAAACCCAAATTTCAAAAATCTATACAGGCGAGAAAATTTCCTCTTGGTGCGTAATTTTTGAAACGCACTGTATATAGAATTCCAATCGATTCAAAGTAAAAAACTAAATTTTAATTTAAGAATATAAAATTATTTTAATTTGTCTTTTCCTTTGACGATATTGCACTTGAAATAAAACGTAGAATTCGAATATGCAAAAATATACATCACATTATATGATAAAATCGTAAGAAACGGCAATTTTCGGTTAACAGGAATAGTATCAATGTCAATCCGATATCTTCAAAAACAATGATTTTTTTCAGTGGCGGGTCTGATTCCTGTGACACCCGATATACTACCATTTATGCACCTCATCTTTTTTGCTTGAAGTTGAGTAAAAAACAAAAATTAACAATGAATAATAATTATTTGAAAATAAAGATAGCTTTCTACTTGGCCTATTACTTGTATCCAATTTCCTTTGGCATCGAAGCGAAAGCGAACGGGACATTATTATATCGTTTCAGATTCCCCCAGGAATCTGCTTGACACATCGCGCTATGAGTAATTGAAAAATTTCTGAAGCAATGGATCAATGGAACGATAATAGCTTCTTAGTTTCTTAGTATTTTAGGATGATATTAATGGTGAAAATTTAAAACTGGATATGCCGCAACTATAAAGTCGTACAAAAATAAACCAACGGGTAATTTGGTGATGCACGCAGTTTGCGAGCAGGTGAATATCTGTATATTTCCGAGTTTAGAGCAAGTTCAGATTATCCCGTTAGTAATTATATGTTTTGCATATTTCGTCTATTTATATTAATGATCGGGAAAGCTTTCGGAGTAAACCAGCTAACGAAATGCGTTCATTCGTAGGGGATAATATAATAAAATTGGAGCCTTCGCCGAGTTTGTATAGTTTGATAATGTCACATATCTACACCGGTGTGAATTTATCGATCGTTCCATTTTACCCAGTATTAACGAACTCAAAAATCAAGTTCAATGTAAGGGGTTCAAATTATTTGTAAAAACTAGAAATAATATTTCGAGAAGCTTGACAATTGACATTCGGGATATTAAAACCTTGACAGATCAAGGGCAGATATTTATATATCTTTTAGGAACTAATAGTCCAGGGTCTATAATTTTTTAACCAAAAGAAATAATAGTAGGATGAACCCCATTGAAAAAGGAAGGGAATATAACAAAAATGAAAAAGCAGCTTGATTTTCAATCTAAAATTCTCACGTCAAAATATTTGCTTTCTTCAAAAATTCGGTGAGCTTCTTGTTCGTTGAAATCTCTACTTTCAGATGATGTAAAAAAAGTATACATTACTATGGTAAATTTTCTCAGAAAATGCTTAGTTAATAAAGTTAATAATTGATAAGACATCTACAATATTTTGAGAAAGTTATAGAATCTTCTCTAAATTATATGGGTAGATATATGCCTATTTACTGCTATTTTGAGATAACTTATATACTTGAGTGACTTATAAATTACAGTGTGTTTGGGACATAAAAAGGTAAGTTTCTACCAAATTTCGTGAATTTTTTTTCATCTGTAAAAGATAAATAAACAAAAACTTGGTTATTTGAAATTTTCATATAAATCTTGAGGTTATTTGAAAAAGTGTAAATACAAAAGTTGCAGCTCTCTTAATTACCTGTAACTTTGCCTTTAATTTTTTTCCATAGGATTTGTAGTTTTGCGGGAAATCGAGATAAACCGTTTTTTACCCTTAAAAACTCGCCGACCTCAGATCGCCCGTAAATTTATTTTTCCTTTGATTTTTGTTATATTCTCTTTCTTTTCCAATGGGTTTCATCCTACTATTATTTTTTTTCACTTTTCACCACTTTCAAAGGCTACACGGGAAAATTGATCTTAGTCACATTTATTACTTTCGTCAGAAAATTAATTTAAGACTTTGAAGTCTAAAGCAACAGAAATAATATAATAATGCAAGTTGCAAAAAGATTTTATTATAAGTTAGATGTATAGAAATAAACTTTAACATAAGAAAATATTTATATACCGCTAGCTAATTTTTGTTGAATGAAATAACACCTGAATTATCTTTGTTTATCGGATAAGTGATTCCAGTCCATGAAAAGAATATCCGTGTGTGGACACTGAGGTTTTATTGAAATTTGAAGCTGACATTAGGGGAAGGAGGTAAGGAGTGGGGTAAGATGTGAAAAACGATTTTTGTTTCTCGATTCCTCATTCTGACATCAAGTCACAGGTAAATAATATGAAAATCGAATTTTTGAGGTGCATATTGATAATAGGGTTGTAGAAAAATCGATCCTTTCCCAAACATTTTGGGGGGCGAATTTATCATTATTTCCAATCAAATTAAAACAGTTTTTTAGGTGGGAATAAAGAGGAGTCCATTTTAAACACGTAATCTCAGAATCTTGAAAACTATCGATTTTATCAAAAAAAGTTTCGAATACTTTTTTTCTACTTCGAAGGGGACATTTTCCAGATTAAAAATTTCCTTCAAAATATCAACCCCTGAAGAGTGGTGACTACCCTTTTTAAATTATGAATGGGGAATGTAGGTGATGACATACCTTATTCGAAAGCTCATTGCAATACTTAATCAATTTTGTACGGTGTTACATGATTGGATCAGATTAGTCGAAAATACAGTGTGTTTAACGGACGTCTGGGCTATGCGCGGCTAATTAGATTAATAACCAGAATAAATCTTAGGCAACGTCAATTTTAGAAGAATGTTGATATAGCTCAGTTTTCGATTCGAGAAGACATCTGTTGGAGGTGAAATAATTTCTGAAATGTCTACCCCATGGCCCCATGGGAGTGGTGACTACCCTTCTAAAATTATGAACAGTGTGTTCATACCACGTTATACCGTATATAAACAAATACGGAGTTAATTTTCGATTACAGCATTCTGTGAATTCATAGAACTAAGATTTATCATTGAAATGTTGAAAAATCTTATCTCCGAAAGTATTAGCTTGTTGGAGTTGAAATTTATATAAATAGATTCTTATGATGAAACTGCATTTAAAAAAATGAATTGAATTGAAATTTGTAATGTGAAAAATAGTTTTTTTCGTTACTCCGAAAGCACCTGGCGGATTTTGCCCAATAAAGAACTTAACCGAGATATTTATCTCCCAAGCGTACTCTGAAAATTCCAACTGTCTAGTTAATTCCGTTCGGGAGCTATCGTGTTAACGGACGGTCGGACAGAATTGATTTTGACCACAGATTCTTTATCAATGAGTCGAACCAAATCGTTTAAAACCATTTTCATCAAAAAAATCGAAAATTACAGACATTTGGGCAAATTGATAAGCACTCTGTTCCGAGGACCAAGAGCGCCAAAAACAGACATTGGAACAAACTGACGGGCACTCTGTTCAGGTGAACAGCGCGCCAAAAGGTGTCACAAGTAAAACGTATGAGAACGAGAGAACGTGTTTTGGTTGCGCTCTCTTAAGAAGTGAATATATCGTGGAAATATTAAATAATAAATTTCAGATTTCAAATAAGTCGATACGGTTTTGTGAATGCACCAGTTTTCTATTGTGTTTACTTTTGTATTCGCGTTTCACAATGAAAATTTGTGGAAAATGTACCAATTCCCTCACTGGGAAATCACCAGGTCTGCAATGTGGTGGTGTATGCGGGCAGTTTTTTCATGCTAACAATCGTTGCTCGGAAGTGACAAAAAACCATTTATCTTTGATAAATAGTCTTCCTGGTGGAAAATGGATATGCGTCAGGTGCCGGACATCGCAAGATGTCGTTTTACCTGCCGAATCAGATGGTGAGGACATGGGCGGAGATGGCCCTGTCGTCGCGGGTATCGGAGACCTTACGAAGATGATTACATTTTTAAATAATACCGTACGCGAGCTTCGTACTTCGGTGGAATTTTTCTCAGGAAAGATCACAGACTTCGAGGGGAAGTTGTCGAGGTTTGGGGATACCGTGAAGCTTGCAAATACATTAAAAAAGGAAAATGAATCAATGAAAAAGGAAATTCAGGACCTTAATTACCGTATGAATAAATTGGAACAGCATTCGAGAGAAAATAATATTGAAATAATGGACGTCCCTGAAAAAAATAACGAGAACCTGATTGGTATAATGACCAAAATTGGTTCATTTATCGATTACCAGATAAGCCCCGAACGATTGGACTTTATAACTAGGGTACCAACCAGGTTGCCAAACAAACCGAAGAATATTGTGGTCAAGTTTAGATCGAAGATTGAGAGACAAAACTTCTTGGCATCCGTTAAACTAAAGCGTGGTGAACAGGGAGGCAAACATGGGTTCAGGATCGATGATGTTTCCTCGAGATGTTATATAAACGAACATCTTACAACAGCAAATAAAATTCTTTATAAAAATGCCAGAGAAGCTGCTCAAAACAACAATTTTAAGTATGTTTGGGTCCAGAACGGAAACATCCTTGCACGAAGGGATGATACCTCAAAAATCCTACATATACTTAAAGAATCCGATTTGAAGATGATAACAAAGTAGTGTTTTCTTCCCACAGCCTATTCAATATGATATATCGAAAGTCAACGAACCCCATGTCTCTACATGTTGCCTATCAAAACGTTCGTGGATTGCGAACAAAACTGAGAAAGTTTAAATTGAATTTAACGTCTAATTTTCATGATATAATTTTCGTAACGGAATCATGGCTGGATGACACTGTGTTTGACTCTGAACTAATCGACGAAAATAATTATACAATTTTCCGAAGAGATCGTGCCTCTACATCTTCTTCAAAGAAGGAGGGTGGTGGAGTATTTATTGCGGTACGTAACATCCTGAAACCAGAAGTACTGTCGAACTTTAATAGCGAATCGGAGGATGTTTGGGCTATGATAAGGTTGAATAATGTTAGAGTGTTTTTGTGCTGCGTGTATCTGCCCCCGGGTGATGAGAGTGCTGTTACTTCGTTTACCTCAAAGCTTGAACTGAATAAATTGACGATTGGGGATGATGTTCTGTTAGTGTGTGGTGATTTCAACTGCCCTTCTGTCAAATGGGTGAGTCAAGGAGGCATAGATAATGTGTTGATGCCAACTAATATTGATGGTTTTTCCTCCAGTATTGTTGATACATTCTCTTTCATGGAACTAATGCAATTCAATAGTATTGTAAATAATAATGAAAGAATACTCGACCTTGTATTGTGTACTGGTGATAATATAAATGGAATTATTAGAAATGAAAATCCGTATGTCACAGAAGATGAGCACCATCCCTCTTTAGAATTTCTTTTTGATATTGGCACTAGGCATTTTCTGAACATCAAAACAAGCTCTGTTGTATTCAATTACAGAAAGGCCAACTATGAAATAATGAATAATTTACTTGAAACAATAAATTGGGATGATGTTCTCCGGGATGATGATGTCAATTGCAAAGTGAACTCATTTTATCATATCATGAATGAAATTGTAAGAGAGAATGTTCCAGAGAAAATAATAAACAAAAAATTTCCAGTTTACTTTTCCATGAAAACTATCAATTTAATCAAAAATAAACTAAAAATACATAAAAGATGGAAGAAGTATCATGACTTAAATGATTTAAATCGTTTCAAACGCTTGAGATCACGATGTAAGGAACTGATATTTTCTGATCACACAAATTATTTAAGAAATATGGAGAATGAGCTTGTGAGTTGTTCAAAAAATTTTTTCAAGTATGTTGCTCGTAAGAGAAACCATTCCCGTTTTCCGGATGAGATGAATTTTGGGGCTGAAACAGCTAACAATCCCGAGAGCATGTCTGAGCTCTTCGCCGGGTTTTTTCATGGTGTGTACGAGCCTGAAAAAGATCAAATTAATTCAACTTTTGAACATGTTCAAAATCTCTATAGTAGTGATTATTTGCCCTGTATAGTTTTTGAATTGGAAGAGGTCATAACCTCATTGGGATCCTTGGATAGTTCTAAAGGTGCTGGACCGGATGGTATTCCCCCAATATTGTTTAAAAATTGCGCACAATCTTTGGGTCCCCCGCTTCTTCACATATTCAATCATTCTTTGAGAACTGCAACATTTCCAGATCAGTGGAAAATCTCATCAGTCACTCCAGTGCATAAAAAAGGTACGATTAAAGACGTCGAAAACTATAGGCCGATCAGCATCATGTCTGTCATCCCAAAGATCTTTGAATCATTGGTGAACAAATATATTTTCAATCATACTAAGAACTTAATAATCGAACAACAGCATGGTTTTTTCAAGGGGCGAAACCTTGAAACCAATCTATTAAATTTTTCTGAGTATCTTCAAGTAAATATGGATAAACAAACTCAAGTCGATGTTATCTGTTCCGACTTTAAGAAAGCCTTTGACAAAATAAGTCATAAAATATTGCTCCGGAAGCTCGCTGAGGTAGGAATATGCGGTGATTTGTTGAGATGGATCTCCTCTTATATAACTAGAAGGTCTCACTTTGTTACCATAGATGGTGTTAGATCTTCTATATTTTATAGTACTTCAGGGGTTCCTCAGGGTTCGCACCTAGGACCTCTGTTCTTCATCATATACTTAAATGATATAGGGACATGTTTTAGGGATTGCAGTTTTTTGCTTTACGCTGACGATCTGAAGTTTTTCAGAGCAATTAATGGCGTGGAAGACTGCGCTTTGCTTCAGGGGGACATAAATAGATTATTTGATTATTGTTCGGTGAATAATCTTTTCCTGAACTATGAAAAATGTCACAAAATCACTTTCAGTAGAAACTTGAATATTATAGAGAATCCGTACACTGTGGGAAATTATCCTCTTATGAAGGTGGAAAGCATTTTGGACTTGGGGGTAACATTCGACAAAAAACTTCTTTTCGACCGGCATGTTGAAAACCTTGTGAGAGATGTCAATAGGTTGCTCGGATATGTTCTTCGACACTGTAGAATTTTCAACAATAATAAAACCTTTTTGATGATGTACCATTCCTTTATTTATAGTCGATTGAATTTTGCATCAGTAGTTTGGAATCCCCAATACAGATATTATATAGATAGAATCGAGAGGATACAAAATAAATTTCTGAGATTTCTTGCCTTCAGAAATAATATAATTTATAGCAATCATGAATACTCTCATATCCGGAAAAGATTTGGCATAATGGAGCTGCAGAATCGTCGACAAATGACCGATATTGTTTTTTTGTATAAAATTGTTAATGGCATTCTCTGTGTGCCTACACTTCTACAGTCAATTCCGTTTAGGGTACCTGATATTCGTTTGCGTAATAGAGATACATTTTATGCTCCTTTGCGGAGGACAAGTAGTGCACAGAATGCTCCTATTTTCAGAATGGTCACTCTGTTTAATAGCCTTGGTGGTGGCTTGGATGTCTTCGATATATCTCTCCGCGCTCTCAGGCATGATCTCAGGAATATTCTCTCATAAAAGAAAAAAAAAATAAAAAGAAAAAAATTGTTTTCCGTTCACCCATATTTTACTGTAAAATTGGTTTATAATATGTTTTGTATTGGAACTGTATCGTACCATTGAGTATATAAATCTATTTATATACTCAATGATCGTACTCAAATCATTTAAATATTTCAGACGATGTAATTATCTGTTATTTGGAATAGGAGAATACTTATTTTGGGCTATGCCTGTCTGTATTCCATGTAGAACATTAAACATTAAACATTAAACATTAAACATTATTTGATCTCATATGTAACTTGGGGATGTATTAACTCTTTGATTAGGGAATAGAGGGGATACCGCATGCCGTACTACGCAATGCTATCGATCTGAAACCAAAACTTTGACAGTTTGGTGGACGTGTGTTTATCTGAGCGTTTACGGACTGTTTTGTTATCAAACTGTGCTACACATAATGGTAGGATGTGCAGCTAACGGCTGTAAAAGCCACAGCTGGAAAAAGGAGCCTGGTTCTGTGGTCATGTGGTGCCCATTTGGTTTCAATGTCAGGGCATATGTTATCCGTCCTCTCTCTTTTATAGTCTAAGTATTAACTGGTTCCACCGTTAATATGACGTACAAACAAATACATGATTTTTTGTTTACTTTGATTTGAATGAATACATAAAGGAACTAGCTGACCCGGCGAACTCTGTTCCGCCTTACAGGCAATAAATAAACAGATTTTAGATTTTATTATACACGTTTGTCATAAAATATAGATAATGTATATTGAGTCACCGTTACAATACAATCCCTTGTTGTCCCAATAATAGAACGATAATTGGACGTAGTGAATAAGAAAGAATCCAACCCACAAATCGTAGTTTTGAGGAATTTCAACTTGAAGTATATGAATATATACACGATTTTTTGGCGCTCTTATTCCTCCTAATTTTCGAATTTTTGACTGAAAATGGTCCTAAACGATTTGGTTCGACTCACTGATCAAGACTCCGTGGTCGAAATCGATTCTGTCCGGCCGTCCGGTCCTGCCGGCCGTTGACACGATAACTCTTGAATGGAATGAGCAAGACAGTTGAAATTTTCGGAATAGGTTTGGGACATAAATATCTCGCTCAAGTTCGTTATTGGGCAAAATCGGTCAGATGGTTTCGGAGTAACAAAAAAAAATTTTTTTTTTACATAACAAATTTCAAAATAAGTTTTTCTCAAGATGCAGTTTCACCATAGGAATCCATTGATGTCATTTTTAACTCTAACAAGCTAATACTTTCGGAGATATGATTTTTCAAAATTGCAATAATAAATCGTACTTCTGTGTTTTCACAGAATGCTTCTGTCTATGAATTATTATAATATGATCTGTGTTGATACATGTCAACTTATTTTCCTGAGACACATAATATTTCAAATTTCGATATTTAATGCCCATGGTCAATCCATATGATGATGGGAATGGTAAAATGGTAAGTTAATAATATTGAGTTCAGAATATCTCCAGTAAAAACAAAACTGAAATATTAGCTAATGTTTCAATTGATATAATATAATTTTCAGATTGGATTGGAGGAAAAAATATATCGTTCATCATAGAATTGAGGAACGAATATCTCGGATGAGTTTGAATTGGGTAGAATTGGTCTATTGGTTTTGGACTAATAAATTTTAGCACTCTTGTTGAATTTAAATTCTTTTATGATGTTTGAATTTAATTTCTACTTAATCATAAGTTCTATCATAAGAATCCAATGATATAATTCCCAACTCTTACCAATACATTCGAAGATATGATTTGTCAAAGTTTGAACAAGAGCGCCAAAGCTCCTGTCCACAGTGCTTGAACCAATTTGATCTAATTTTATTGGTACAATGAATCCAACCCTCTAGAGACTTTTCAACCATTCATTATTAGCCAACGTATATTTTTCATAGAAGTCATTCAAATTACTTTAATGTTTTACACAAATAACAATCCAAGTTAGTTCATATGTGATATAGCATTATACCAACGTATATTTTTCATAGAAGTCATTCAAATTACTTTAATGTTTCACACAAATAACAATCCAAGTTAGTTCATATGTGATATAGCATTTTAGCAAATATATTCAAACTGAGCAGGGATTTCATTGGGACGTTTTCTGTAAATGGTCAAAAAGTTGATTTTCAAACAGATCGTATATAAAACTAATTTTAGACAATTTGTGGGTTGGACGTTTTCTGCTTTACTACGTCCAATTAATCATATATCAATTTGCAACATTCGAAGATAATCGATGCCGTATCTGCCGTCGCGTAAGGTCCCAATTCAAATACATTATGAGAATCTGAGGTACCTATTAAGTTGATGCTTTGTTTGTTGTACAAATCACTTGAATCACGCACAAGTGTGCCTTGAGAAAAAGAGCACCCTGTACAGTAATGGTTTATTTCCAACGATGTACGTCTCGAAAATATACTCTTTAACACAAATGAATGAAATTGTACGACTGTGGCATGGAAAACAGCAAAAAGCAATTGACGTTAAAAGAAAAACATCCTGCATGAAGATTTCGGACAAATGATAATTATGAGAATCCATCCAAGGTACCTATTTAGTTAATGCTTTGTTTGTGGTAGTGTGGAACAAATCACTTCAATCACGTACAATTGTGCCGTGAGAAAAATAACACCCTGTATAGTAATGGTTTATTTTTGATTATGTATGCCTCGAAAGTTTATTTTTTAACACACATGACTAAAATTGTACGATTATGGCAGGAAAAACAGAAAGTTGCAATTGACGTTAAAAGAAAAAAACCCTGTTTGAAGATCTAAGACAAAAAAGTATCCTATGTCCGTCTCCTGGTGTTAAGCTACCTCCCCACCAATTTTCAGCCAAATCGGTACTGCCGTTCTTGAGTTATAAATAGTGTAACTAACACGACTTTCTTTTATATATATTTAGATTAAAAGTAACCACTATTTTGGATTCGATAAAAACCACTAAATAATATGTGATAGTTTTCAGGAACCAGTCAAATCGCATATAATACTCAATCAAGCTTCCCGCATCGGCATTCCTTATCGCTCTCAGATTCTTCAGTGAACCCTGTACCCTGCCTAATTCATCATTTCCATTCAGGCGATGATCTCTTCCTATATCAGCAGCGCCTATTATTATCACAATAACAGATTAATCTCTTTGACCTAGATGAAAGTGATTCTTTTTATGGAATTTCTTCCAGTTTCAAGATGATAATATCCTCTTAGTTCTTGATAAGTGGCATCTTCGCTGAGTGAGCCATGTTAATTCAAGTGTACGAAAGCAGTGATGTCATCCTTCGCTTTGATGGGGTAATTATTTTGTTCATTTATCTCGGCGATTTATAGCGAATGGTTTTCAGTATTTTTTATTTCCGACTATTACTTTTCACTTCCAAGAAACTTTAATCAATTGCGCTATCGTTCTCTTGGTCAGGTTTTTGAATTTTCTCCGAATCGTTTGTTGGTTTGTTGGATTTTAGATTTCCGGCAAATTATTGAGATTATAGGCTGAATCTTTCTTAAAAATTTCTCGCATTGGGAAAACGCGCTATTGATGTGAACAAGTATTCTTCATCGCTCTGTAATTGTTGCATATAATTTCGGTAATTTAATGTATCTTATTAAGGATATCACAGCTTAATGTGGTGACTCCGATCATGTATTTTGTGATAGTTGTCGAAAACCAGTTCACGTTACCTGTGATGGTTTATCTATGAGCGAAGTCGATTGCTTACGAGAAGAAGGCTTAATTTCTATTGTGATAAATATGATATAGTGACCATACTACCTGATTTACGAAATGAGATGATTAATTTGAAAACCGAACTGGAATCTCTGAAGAACAAGCAAAATAATGCGGTGTGTGCCACCAGCGACAAATAATCTCCATCGCCGTCGTTATCCAATAAGGATGTTATCTCCGAGTTCGATGACAGATAGATGCGTATAAACAATAGGGTGTATCGATTTTTAACATTTTTTTGTTTACAAATTCCAATTTGAAAAAGAGATGCTACTAGGCACCACAACACAACATACCTAAAAAAATTTTGGATTAAAAAAAAATGTTTAGGTCTCCCGCACAAGGCCTAAAAATTAGAAAATTTCCTAAAGAAGTCAATTTTTACAAGAATATTAGAAGAACCTGAATAACTATTATTCTAAGTTGCAAGTTAAAATTCCACTAACAATAAGCATAAAAAAACGGTAGAAAAATTATTGCACAAGCATTATTTAGGTCTCCCGCACAAGGCCTAAATGTCGTAAATTTCAGCCAATTTTTGAAATTTTGCAGTACCTACGTTGATATTTCTGTAGTTCGTGGTTTAAATCTTAAATGTAACTAAAAACTCGTTAGGCTTGGTTGGAATTGTAATAAGTGAAATAATGTAGAACATTTCAATACGTCAACCGTCAACTCGAAGCGATGGGGTGGGGGGCTTAAACCACCTATGAATCACCATGCAGACTTGTCATTTGTCAGTTCGGTATTCCTCTGCCAGCAAGCAATAGCAGATGTTTTTTTAGTGCGATAGTCCTGTTACTAAGACTCAATTGTGTGAGGAGTAAAAAACCACATTTCACTAGACAAACTACGGACATGCCGGATATCGGGCAACCTATCGATGTGACTGTTCTGCCGACCAAGATGGATGTATTGAAGTGTTTAGAGTGGGTACGCGCGTTGAAAAGAAATAAGGGAATTGATCAGCCTGCAAAAAAGGGTATCGCATTGAGAGTTGCTTTAAAACTTGAGGAGATATGGAAGAGAGCTTCTATTCCTGTTTGTGGCATCAAAAACACAATATCTATGGTTTTAAAACTGCACGAGCAACTTGAGAAAAATTAATAAGTGTTGAGGGCCTAAAAGAAGGTATCCTAACTCCTACAAAGATTCAGTAACTAGCTTTCAGTCAAAAACTGTAACTGCATTGTTTGATATTTGTAGTTGCGAATGTGACTCAAACAATACAGTTTTAGTATTTAACTGAAAGCTAGTTACTGAATCTTTGTAGGAGTTAGGATACCTCGTTTTAGGCCCTCAACGCTTATTAATTTTCTCAAGTTGCTCGTGCAGTTTTAAAACCATAAATATTGTGTTTTGTATACCACAAACAGGAATAGAAGCTCTTTTCCATATCTTCTCAAGTTTTAAAGCAGTTCTCCTTGCAGTTTCATTTCAACGCGTACCCAATCAAAATACTTCAATACATCCGCCTTGGTCGGCAGAACATTAAAACCACTCATATCGATAGGTTGCCCGATGACCGGCATGTCGGTAGTTTGTCTAGTTAAATGCGGCTTTTTACTCATATTGCACACAACAATACTGACTCAATTGAGTCTTAGCAACAGGACTATCCTACTCAAAATACAACTGCTACGGCTTGCCGGCAGACGTGCAGACAAGTACTGAAAAGGGTGACAAGTCTACGCGGTGATTCATAGGTGGCGCGTCACCACAGTGCTACAATCTGGCCTTCCTCCACCCCATCGCTTCGAGTTGACGGTTGACGTATTGAAATGTTCTTCATTATTTCACTTATTACAAAAATTCCAAACAAGCCTAATAAGGTTTTAGTTACATTTAAGGGTTAAACTATTAACCACACAAATATGAAAGTAGGTACTGCAAAATTTCAATAATACGCATTTTAGGCCTTTTGCGGGAGACCTAAATTTTTGAAATAATTTTCCGATCTTTTTTGTGTTCATTGTTTGCGGAATTTCAACTTGCAACTTAGATTAAAAATGTTTTAGGTTCCTTTAATATTTTTGTAAAAATTGACTTTTTCAGTAAATTTTACTTACTTTAGTAGCAACTTTAGTTTTCAACCTGGAATTTGTAAACAAAAAAAAGTTAAAAATCGATACACCCTAATAAACAACCTCATAATAGACGCTCAGATTTGAAATTTGAACCTAAGTACTCATTAATACTGTATGGTTCCAGGTCTATCAACATTTTTTTTTTTAAGAGTTTTGGACAATTCTTGAGAATTTGATAATCCTTCGGAAGCTTATTAAACAGTTTCATGCACATATATTCCACCATATTCTGTGTCAGTGTGAGTGAAACCTTGGGAAAGTGAAACGGGTGGATTCGCCTTGTTCTATTGGAATTCTCATAGACCCGGAACAGATCATAGTTATTCCTTAAGAAAAGCAATCATCTGAAAATATTAGTACCGGTAGTGGTGAGTATACCGAGACTCGTAAAGTGTCCGCGACAAGATGTTTTCGTAGTGATTCCCAGCATTGTTCTAAGCGCTGTTTTCTGGACCTTACAAATCTTCCAAACGTCCGAGCCGTTACCTCATGCGATGATTCCGTAGGACATTACCGACTGGAAATTAGAGAAATACATTGTCCTCGGCAAATCAGAGTCTGATTGCAGCGCCAAAACACGAAGTTTGTAATGAACACAGTTTAATTTACTCTACAATGCAGTTTTATGTCCAGACCAACTCAGCTGATCATCGATTATCACACCAAGGAAATTGATACTGCTGGTAATTTTCACAGTCTGTCCAGAGAGAATAATATTCTCGGGTTTGTTAATTCTTGAATGAGAAGTGCAGAAAATCACACATTCTGTTTTATTAGAGTTGATGGTTATTTTATTCGAATCACACAAATTTGAAATATCACAAAAACCCTTTTTAGGAACCTCAATTACCTCCGAGACACAAGATGCCGCCACTAGTACACTATTATCATCCACAAACATGACAACCTCGCTATCCGATCCCACATCACAGTTTGCTAAAAGATTTTCATGCAAACTCTATACATCATTTTTTGTATGTATGCTCTTAGTAAAAAGCATACCCTCCTCAGACCGAAGTTCCTCGCCTAACAGAATGTTGTCTGGTAGGTCATTAATATAAAGCAAAAATAAGAGGGGACCGAAAATGCCTCCCTGAGGCACACCCACATCCACTTCTGCATCTAACGATACATATTCAACACCTTGGATTTCTAGAGAAACCCTCTGTCGACGATCGCTTAGATAGCTCCTCATAAAGTTTAATTGTTTATCTCTTATGCCATAGAGATTCTGAGCAGACTATCATGAATTACTTAATCGATAGCTTTGGAGAAATCTATGAAAAGACCGTACTGTACAATGTTCCGGAATCTTCTGAACATACTGCGAAGGGAAGACAAGAGGAGCACATTTCTTAAGTTAGGAGTATTTTACAGGCAAGTCTTGGTTCCTCTAAAAACGCTGATATAAATTTAAGGATCATAAAAAAATTCCAAATTTCTTAAGGTTTTTCAATTGACTGTATTTCCCTTAAAAATGTTCGTACAGGAATTAAAAAAATTGGTTCAAGCACTGACGTGAAGTCAGAAGCTTTTGCGCGTATGTTCTATTGTCCATTCTTCTGTATTGGACACCCTTAATCGAATTTACCATGGTTAATTATGTCGTCCATTCTCCTGTATTGGACACTCTTAATTCAAATTTACCATGGTAAATTCGAATTAAGTGTCCAATACAGGAGAATGGACGACATAATTAACCATGGTAAATTCGATTAAGGGTGTCCAATACAGAAGAATGGACAATAGAACATACGCGCAAAAGCTTCTGACTTCACGTCAGTGCTTGAACCAATTTTTTTTTCGTGATTTTTTTTTAATTTTCTGGAGGCGCGGTTCTTAAAATTTTTTTTTCGTCATTTTTTTCAAATTTTCTAGGAGTACGGTTCTTACAGAATTTTAAACACGTCTTTGTGTTGATTTTCTACTACTAGTTATCAAGCTTCAATTCAATCGAATATTTATTTTTTGAGTTATCAAGGAAACAATATTCCAGCTGGATATAACTCGGAAACCGTTAAACCGATTATGCCCAAAAACTCAACTCTCCTTTTCGGATACGCAACCTACCCTGAAAATTGCAAGTCCCTATCTCCTTTGGTTCGAAAGTTATCGAGGCAACGGTCACCCATCTACTGAACTCACACAAGAATGCTCGAATCTCCAACAATATTCAACCGATCGTGTTAAAACTTGAAACTTGGCAGTAGAGTTAGGTAATGAACGCTCTTGCAAAATTTCAGCAATTTCAAACGTATAGTTTCTGATATATAGAATTTTTTTTTTATTTTCAATGATTTATTAAAAATTTTCTACAATTGCTATCCTCACCAAATTTCGCGAACATTTTTGCGTTGGCATTCTACAACTAATAACCATGTTTGAATTCAATCGGTTCAGTATTTTTCGAGTTAATGAGGAACAAAAAACCACCAAATTTCAGAAATTTTCAGATGACTATATCTCTGAAACCGTTAGGTCGATTATGCTCATAAACAAACTGAAATGTGGCATTCATATGCACAACATAACCTGAAATTTTCAAGCCGCTATCTTTTTCCATTCTCAGGTTATCGTGACAAAAAAAATATTTTTTAATAATTTTTTTAAAATTTTCTAGCCATATGATTCACCCAAAATTTCACAAACGTGCTAAGGTTCATATTCTACAACTATTCACCAAGTTTCAATTCGATCGGATTTATATTGGTTGAAAATAAAATTATTACTCGGAAACCACTGGGCCGATTATGCCCATTAACGAACTTGTCCGTCGTATTGCGATGCGCCACCCACCCTGAATATTTCAAGTCGCTAGCTCTTTTCATCTCAAATTATCGTGGCAACGGACGGCCGGACGGACAGAATCAAATTTGACCTCGAATTCTTCATCGGGGAGTCCAACTAAATCGTTTGAGACCAATTTCGTCAAAAAATTCGAAAGTTACAGACATTTGGGCAAAACTATAACGCGATGTTCCCCAGAACATACGCGCAAAAAAGGATTTTAAAGCTTGAAGTTTCTAGTTTTGAGATCTTACGATAAAACATTTTGCCAAGCCATGTGTTCCGCTCAATCCTAATGAATACTGAAAATAAAAATTTTTAAAAATTTTTTCGTTTCTTTTCTTTGGTCTACGAACTTGAAAAACATTTTTACAACTTAACCACTATATCTATCGGATAACTTGCTTTTTCAACTTGAATTTGCGTTTTTAAAATAATTAATACGATCGTTTCTCGCTGAGATATCGAACTCTGAATGGAAAAGGATCTTTTTGTCTTCAACCATCAATATCTCAGCAACCTTCTATCGCACACAAAAATTAGGGACGGTCTTGAATAAACCCCCCACCATAATCAGAAACGATTTTCTGTTGTTGTTTACTCCTCACGTTAATTTAAAAAATAGGACGACTTTTGGGAAAATCAGTTGCTGAGTTGAAAATATCAGGAAACTCAGTAATGTTAGGTGTGCCTTTTACAGTTTAATATGCCCGCAAAAACTCTACAACGTTTCGATTCAATCGATCGAGCCGTTTTTTTGTTTTACTCGATCAAATTTTTTAAAAACAAATAAAGGACCATGATTTTGATTTTAAATGATCATAATCTTTAAGAAAATGCAAAAATAATGTTTATTCGGTTTTCTTATGCATTTTTATAAGTTCAAATGTTTAAATTTATGAAAAAAAAAATTTCAAAAGAAAATAAATTAATTTTAAATTTTTTTGAAAAATTTTGGAAATTTTTATTAATGACTCCAAGAATTGAAAAGAGCAACCTTTGCCATTTTTAACGTGATTCTGTTATTGCATTCCATGATTTTCCTATTTTTTAAGCTTCAGCTTTTTAATTGAAATTTTAAATACAGTTGATATACCCGATCGAATTTTGAACTCGATCTACACGCTTTTCAGAAATTACTTTTCGTTTCTTTATGTGAACTCTTACGACGCTAAAAAAACAGTTTTTTTCAAAACTACCCCTTGTGCATCAAAAAAAATTAATAAATTCGCAAAAATTAAAAATTCATTTTGATTTGCGATCATGGTTAGACGGCATTTATCAGAACCGGAAGTTGCTCGTTTGATCACCCTGCTCTAAGAAGGTTATAGTCAACGTGATGTTGCCTCCCGGATGGGTGTGAGTCAACCTGTCGTATCTCGAACTTATGCACGATACCGAGAGACGGACCAATGCAATCGCCGGCCTGAACAAGGTCGCCATCGTCATCGTCTCACGACTGTACGCGATTATCGGGCAATCGTTCGACAAGTTCGACGTGACCCTTTCATTAATGCGGACATCGTGAAAATAAATTTCCCAAATCGGGTACAACAGCAACAACAGCTACAAAGACATAGCGACAGCGACAAGTGCGAAACATTTCTTCCCGAACAGTCATCAACCGTCTTCGTCAAACTGGGATAAATGCACGACATCCTAATCGTGAACCCATGTTGACTGCGAGACATCGCCGAGCAAGTTTAGCTTATGCTGAAGCACATCGGGCTTGGACATTGAGACAATGGGGAAAAGTTTTATTCACTGACGAATCCCGGTTCACCCTTCATGGAAGCGACCGACGTCCCCTTGTTTGGCGTCGTCGTGAAGAACGTTTGCGCCAGATGTTTGTTCGCCCGATTGTCGCTTACGGCGGTGGATCAGTCATGGTTTGGGGCGAAATTTCGCAAAATTGGAGAGCACCTCTGCTGATTGTGCGGAAAACCTAACAGCTCAGCGCTACATTAATAAAATTTTGAAACCAATTCAGAGGGCGTTTAGTCTAATGCAAGATAACGCACGACCACATACAGCCAACATCACCAGACGCTTCTTTGAACGACATGACATCGCATTGCTGCAGCACCCACCAATGAGTCCAGACATCAACCCCATCGAGCATGTTTGGGACATAATGGGTCGTCGTTTGCGCAGAGAGTATCCAAATTTACAGAACTTGGCCACATTAGAGCGTGCACTTCTGCAAATTGGGAACACCATTCCGCAATCTCAGATTGCCCGCTGCATCAATATGGCTGAACGCTTGGAGTCCGTTAGAAATAACAGGGGTGGTAATAACCGTTATTAACAAGACACACACTCTTTGCAGAATGAGTTTGGAGTCATAAAATACGGAAGAACTGACGAGCCTCCGGGTTTCATTTCTTCTAAAGACAAACACACACTCACACACAAAAACATAAACACACACACACACAAGTAGCGTAAATCCGACCGGGCAACCTCCACGTGGTACGCTTTGTGTAATACTGATGCCGGTGGTAGTTTTTGTTTAATATTTTTTAGTGTAACAAAAAAAATTTCAAAATAAAAAAAAAGGATTTTTTTTTAGAAAAATGTTTTTAATTTCCAAAAATGTCTCCATTTATTTAAACTTTTTTATTTATAAAAATGCATAAGAAAACCGAATAAACATTACTTCTGCATTTTCTTAAAGATTGTGATCATTTAAAATCAAAATCATGATCCTTTAATTGTTTTTTAAAAAATTTGATCGAATAAAACAAAAATACGGCTCGACCGATTGAATCGAAACTTTGTGGAGTTTTTGGGGGCACATTGAACTGTAAAAGGCATACCTAACATTACTGATTTTCCTGATATTTCCAACTCAGCAATTGATTTTCCCAAAAGCCATCAAGAGCCCTATTTTTTTAATTTTTCAAATAACCGTAAATATTTAAAAAAAAATCGTAACTGATTTTTGTGGGGGTTTATTCAAGATTTCAAAACCGCCCCTAATTCTTGTATGCGATAAGCGGTTGCTGAGATATGGATGGTTGAAGACGAAAAGATCCTTTTCCATTCAGAGCTCGAGATCTCAGCGAGAAATGATCGTATCAATTTTTTTAGAAACGCAAATTCAAGCTGAATAAACAAGCTATCCGAAAGATATAGTGGTTGAGTTGTAAACATTTTTTCCAAGTTCGTAGAGCAAAAAAAAGAAACGAAAAAATTTCGAACATTTTTTTTCTGTATTCATTAGGATTGAGCGGAACACATGGCTTGAATTTTTTTTTTACTATAAGATCTCGAAATTAGAAACTTCAAGCTTTAAAATACTTTTTTTTTAATTTCTGTACGACCATTTTTAAGGGAAATACAGTCACTTGAGAAACCTTAAAAAATTTGGAATTTTTTTTCGATTCTTTAATTTTTTCCACTGGTGTACATTCTTGTACACATTACAAACATTACAACATTATTTAATGAAGATAAACCTCGCTTGAGGATAGTTTTCCCGGAAGTCAAAGAGAAACTGAGGTCATACCGACCAAGAAATGGCCAATATTTGAACCGCGGTCTCACCCCTTATTAGCATAGCATCAGTTTTCTGGTTCGTAAAAATTACAAATGGCGAAAAAAGAATGGTGAAGGCAATATTGCTCTTGAATACTTAAATGGTGTTCCGAAGATAGTTAGGCGAAACTAGGAAAAAAACTTATAAGAGGTCCGCGGATATATCATCAGAATGTAAGAGGACAACAACAGCAAAATTCCTACGTTCTATCCTAATGCATGATCCTGTGAATACGACGTGATAGGACTATCTGAAACATGGCTAAGGGATGGCGTATTGTCCAGCGAATATTTCCATGAAGACTTCGTTGTTTATAGATTGAATCGTTTTGAGGGAGAAAGGGGTGTATTAATTGCGGCCCATTAAAAATTTTCCTCAAAATTACTATCTCTCACTTCCTTCCATAGACGTAATTGGTGTGAAAATGTTAGATAAAGAATGTGATCTGTGTATAATTGTTCTGTACATTCCTCCATCTATACCTGTCAAACGCTATGAGAAAATATTCAGCTTTCTAGAACAGCATTGTGAACTGAATAACAACACCATAATATTGGGTGATCTCAATGTGCCTCACTATAGAGAGCAATTTCTGAAAAGCAGTTATCCCAGTCATTTCACTGGACCGACTTGTGCCGCTGAAGGATTTCATGGACTATAATGGTCCAACATAATCACGTGCTGAATCATAACTGCCGAATTTTGGAACTGATTTTCTATTCCGAGAGCACATTCTGTCGGGTCTCTGACTGTGATTCACCACTGGTGCCTGAAGATCGACATCATCCAGCGTTGCTTGTTGAGATTGATGGGTGCATAGCTGGAAATGCGGTCATTGAACAGAAGACCGAACCGGCTATCTGTCTGTATAATATTCTATTTTGAGTTCACTGTGGACTTATTATGAACACTATAAGAGTAACTACACTCTTGTCCACTACATTTTTTTTGTCGTCAACATATTATGTTTCGGAAACAAAGTTTCCATCTTCAAAGACGAAGCGTTACTAAAGCATGCAATCAATTTCTACATTCCAGTATGGGTTGATATTACACCCTTAGTCATAAACCAATTAGTGAGAATAATGGGTTGTTAATAGGGGTTAGGTCATTATTGAGTAAACAATCCTTTCTCTTATACATTTCGAATTGAAGGTATCGAAATGTATAAGAGAAAGGATGCTGACACATGAGTGTATTTCAGGCAAGTTTTGTAAAATGTGTTGAAATTTAATGTAAAATTCGGATTATACATCCTAGTGATTTTTGTATTGTATCTTGGCAGTTGGTGTGACTGTTACGAAAGTTGACAGATTAACCGCCGTATTCACAAAGCTTTCTCCGTTAAGTCCTAACTGAGGTCCTCAGTTAAGCATGAATAAGAATCGCAATAAGCCACCGTTAAATACTTTAATTGATGTTGCGATTCAGATTTATCCTTAACTGAGGACCTCAGTTAGGACTTAACGGAGATTGGAACACTTAACAATGGTTTGTGAATACGGCGGTATGTGATTTTAATTTGAATCGTACGTAGGGCATGGAGATCGGATTTAAAACAGTCTCCTAATAGCATGAATGATTCAAAATAAGCAAGATGGAAATCTCTAGTGCCTTATTATTCAATGAAAATAAAAATTTCCTCTCAACAATTATATCACTATATCCAGATTATGTTATATTGACAATAGATGTGTGTTGAAATTTGATAGGATCGACTGTCAGTACTGACTACCACAAAACGAAAAATATAACTAAATACAATGCGGGAATGAGGTCATTACAGCACTGTTTTTAGTGCTGTAATGAACTCATTACGATACTGAAATAGAGAAAAATAATTCTTGAAGTTTTCTTAATGAATAATCGTTAGTAAAAGCGAACGATTCGACTTATAATAATTGTCGATCATAAAGCCCGGTTTCAATATTTAGTGAAGATGATAGAGATAAATTGTATATCGAAACTCGTTGTGCTCAATACAAATTGGCGGAACTCTCCATTCTCTTATTTATTTGAAGATAATTACACACCATGACTCGATCGGCTCCTATCTAGAGGTTGATTTTACTTTTGTGATAGTGTTAAATCTATCCTTTAGAGCCCGAACTACAAGTTAAAATGAAAAGAACCGGAATAGGTTAAAGTAGTAAGTAGCGTTGATATGCTCGGAATTAGACAATAGATATCATATACTGACTGACAAAGAAATTGCAACACCCAGAAGGAGCTGTTTAAATTTAATTTTTTTTTTGGTGAAACATTGATAGTATAGCAAGGAGTGAATGATTGAAATTTGAGGAAAAAAAATGAAGGGTCTACAATTTTTTGTAATATATTTGTTAATAATGTGTTTGTCCACCGCGATTATCTATACACTCTCCAACACGTCTTGGTATTGATGCAATGAGATGGTTTATTTCTTCTTGAGGGATACCATGCCAAGCTACCTGTAGTTCATGTATCAGAGCCGCCAAAGTCCGTGGGGGCTGGGGTAAATTTCCAAGCCTTCTACCCATGATGTCCCAAACATGCTCTATGGGCGAAAGATCGGGGGATCTGGGCGGCCATGGCAAAAGATTCACATGGGTCGCTTCAAAAAAGTTTAAACTAACTCTGGCAACGAGCATTATCTTGCTGAAATATTGGATTCTCGAGCCGGTTAAGGTAAGGGAGAACATATGGCTCCACTATTTCTTGAAGGTAACGCAGCGCTGTCATGTTACCTCGAATAAAGACTAAAGGTGACCTACTTGCATGTGCAATAGCACCCCATACCATAACGCCTACTGTCCGGTGTACATGACGCTCAATATCAAACTGAGGTTCACGCCTTTCTTCCCGACGTCTTCTAACCCTTCTTTGGCCATCATGTGCACTCAAGAAGAATCGAGATTCATCATAAAAGACGACCTGATGCCATTCCACATTCCAATGTTGACGTCGTCTGCACCACTGTAATCGTTGCCGGCGATGCTCAACCGTCAAAGGTAACACAAGATGGGGTCGATAATGCTGCAGTCCAAAAGACCTTATACGACGGTAAACCGTTCGGACAGTTACAGGTTGACCTTGTTCTCCTAACCACTCATCAGCCAAAGATCGAGTTGTCGCAAATCGGTCTCTAATAGCCATAAGTCTTAGACGTCGATCTTGAACTTCATTTGTGCCCCCTCGACGTCCGGTGTCTACTCTTCGATTTTGGGATTATCAAACCACGCTTAACAACATCTCATAACAGTAGTTGGATTTCTGTTCGTACGGTTAGCGATTTCTCGAAATGACAACCCCGCCTCCCGTAGACCAATAATTCGACCTCTTTCAAATTCACTTAACTAGCGATAAATTCCGCGTACATGTGCTCTAGGCATTATAACAACAACTAAACATCGACTTTGGATCTCCTCGAACAGCTGGTTTGTTGAAAAATTTTAAAAAATTGCATAAAATGACTACAATATGTAAGTAACAAAAAATGTTTACCTGAAAAAACCTTCACGATTTTTTTCTCCAAATTTTAATAATTTACTCATTGCTATACTATCTATGTTTTACCGAAAAAATTGGTTCAAGTCCTTTGGACAGGAGCTTTCTGGCGCTCTTGTTCAAACAGACAAATTATATCTCCGAAAGTATTGGTTTCTCAGAGTTGGGAATTATATCAATGGATTCCTATGATAGAACTGCATCATAAAGGAAATCCAATTCAAATAATAGTTTATTTATCAAGATTAAATGAGCAATCTGAGAATGAGAACTGCACCATGGAAGAAATCAAATTAAAATAGCTAAAATGAATTTGACTCTCTCTAATAGAACAGGATGACATGAACGAGTATGAACACAGATCATATAATAAATCATAGATTGAATAATTATAGCATTCTGTGAAAACATAGAAGTAGATACGATTCATTATTGAAATTTCGAAAAATCATATCTCCGAAAGTATTAGCTTGTTGGAGTTGAAAATGATATCAATAGATTTTTATGGGAAACTGCATCTTAAAAAAAATTATTTTGAAATTTGTAAGTCAACAAAAAATTTTTTTTTCGTTACTCCGAAACCATCTGGCCTATTTCGCCCAATAACGAACTTAACCGAGATATTTATCTCCCTAACCTACTCTGAAAATTTCAACTGCCTAGCTCATTCCGTTCGAGAGTTATTGTAGAAACAATATTTAAACATTTTCAATTTTTTTTTGACACTTTACGGTATCCCGATCAATACAAAACTTCACATGCGTCTAAAGGTCATGATTCTACAATTTGATGCTACATTTCAGATAGATCGAGCGATCGGTTTCGGAAATATTCATAAAAAATGTGTTTACTAAAAACGGCCATAACCCCGAAACCGCTCGATAGATTTTGCTGGTTAACGAACTCGTCCGAGACATTTACGTTCGAAACCTACCCTGCAAATTTCAATCCTCGTAACTCCTTTCGTTCGAGAGTTATCGTGTTAACGGACGGACGGCCGGACAGAATCGATTTCGAACACGGATTCTTGATCAGTGAGTCGAACCAAATCGTTTGATACTATTTTCAGGCAAAAATTCGAAAATTACAGACATTTGGGCAAATGGACAAGCACTCTGTTCCGAGGAACAAGAGCGTCAAAAAATTTAAATTGAGACAGCTCCTTCTGGGTGTTGCAGTTTCTTTGTCAGTTAGTATATGTATCATAATAATTATTATGTGTGGAATTCACACGGGTGGAAACACAATCAAATCGCGGATTCAGTTCGTTAAAGTCTCATGTTTCGCCGCTACAGGAACACCTACAGAACATAATGTTTCAAGGGCGGTGCCTTGAATCGAACGAATTACCGATTGGAAATTTTGATATTTTATCGTTATAATCAGTTACTGTTTCCGTCACGATTTAGATATGTGTACTTTTACCGCGCGTATTACACCGGTAATGTACACACACACATCGATACTTCAATAACGTTAATCAAGTTAAGCGAGCCGTAACAGCTCGCGATAATGATGGTCGGGCAATAAACAAATGCAGGGATCTGATTACTCATCGCTGGGAGATATAAAACTCTATCAGTACAAAGTCGAGTCAAATCACGTTGTCGATCAAATATTTCATCTTTTATTCCCACAGAATAAAGGTGAGACTTCATGCGAGCTCGTATCAGGGCGGTATCATTTTCTGAACAATTAAACGAGAATGGTCCCAAATACGAAGGCAGTTTAATAAACCACTGACTTTTTTGCGCGTTATAGTTTTGCCCAAATGTCTGTAATTTTCGAATTTTTTGACGAAAATGGTCTCAAAAGATTTAATTCGACTCCCCAATGAAGAATTCGAGGTCAAATTTGATTCTGTCCGGCCGGCCGTCTGGCCGTTGCCACGATAACTTGAGAACGAAAAGAGCTAGCGACTTGAAATTTTCAGGGTGGGTGGCGCATCCCAATACGACGGACAAGTTCGTTTATGGGCATAATCGGCCCAGTGGTTTCCGAGTAATAATTTTGTTTTCAACCAATATAAATCCGATCGAATTGAAACTTGGTGAGTAGTTGTAGAATATGAATCTAAGCACATTTGTGAAATTTTGTGCGAATCGTATGGCTAGAAAATTTTAAAAAAATTATTAAAAAATATTTTTGTTGTCACGATAACTTGAGAACGGAAAGAGATAGTGACTTGAAGTTTTCAGGTTAGGATGTGCACCAGAATGCGACATTTCAGTTTGTTTATGAGCATAATCGGCCAAACGGTTTTAGAGTTATAGCCATCTGAATTTGGTTGTTTTTTGTTCCTCATTAACTCGAAAAATACTAAACCGATTGAATTCAAACATGGTAATTAGTTGTAGAATGCCAACGCGAAAATTCTTGCGAAATTTCGTGAGGATAGTATTTGTGAAAAAATTTAAAAAAGTCATTGAAAATTGAAAAAAAATTCTATATATCAGTAACTATTTGTTTGAAATTGCTGAAATTTTGCAAGAGCCTTCATAACCTAACTCTACTGCCAAGTTTCAAGTATTAACACGATCGGTTGAATATTGTTGGAGATTCGAGCACTCTTGTGTGAGTTCAGTAGATGGGTGACCGTTGCCTCTTTAACTTTCGAACGAAAGGAGATAGGGAATTTCAATTTCCAGGGTAGGTTGCGTATCCGAAAGGGACAGTTGAGTTCGTTTTTGGGCATAATCGGTCAAACGGTTTCCGAGTTATACCCACCTGGAATATTATTTCCTTGATAACTCAAAAAATAAATATTCGATCGAATTGAAGCTTGGTAACTGGTAGTAGAAAATCATTATAAAGACGTTTTTAAAACTTTGTAAGAACCGTACCCCTAGAAAATTTTTATAAAATGACGAAAAAAAATTTTTTAAGAAACGCACCCCTAGAAAATTTCAAAAAAATCACGAAAAAAAAAATTGGCTCAAGCACTGGCGTGAAGTCAGAAGCTTTTGCGCGTATGTTCTATTGTCCATTCTTCTGTATGGGACACCCTTAATCGAATTAACCACCGTAAATTATGTTGTCCATTCTCCTGTATTGGGCACTTAATTCGAATTTACCATGGTAAATTCGAATTAAAAGTGTTAAGGTTGCGATTCTTATTTATCCTTAACTGAGGACCTCCGTTAGGACTTAACGGAGATTGAATGCTTTGTGAATACGGCGACTTGAAATTTTAAGGGTAGGTTCTGCATCCGAATGCGACGGTTAAGTTTGTTATTGGGCATAATCGGCCAAACGGTATCGGAGTTGAAATTTTGTTCTCGCAATAACTCTAACAATACAGATCCGATCGAATTGAAACTTACCAGTTGTAGAATACGGAGAATTTATGACTAGAAAATTAAAACAAAAATATTCTGCATCAGAAACTATCCTTCCAATTTCGCTAGAATCGGCGAGAGCCTTCCAAACATTATTCTACAACCAATTTCCAAATTTGAACACGATCCGATCTATATTTGAGTTATTGAAAAAAATATTGGAAACAGAGCAGCGTTAGGCGAATTAAGTATCTGGATTGGTGACCTTTTCCACGATAACTCTCGAAGAGAAAGAGATAGCGATTTGCAATTTTTAGGTTAGGTTACCCATCCGAATGCGACAGTTCGTTAATAGACATAACTGCATATTCACAAAGCATTCTCCGTAAAGTCCTAACTGAGGTCCTCAGTTAAGGATAAATAAGAATCGCAACCTCAGTTAACATGAAAATGTACGTGGAATAGGCCTGTTTCACCACCGTTAAATACTTTAACTGAGGTTGCGATTCAAATTTATCCTTAACTGAGGACCTCAGTTAAGACTTAACGGAGATTGAATGCTTTGTGAATACGGCGGATAATCGGCCAAACAGTTTCGGAGTTATACCCCTGAAATTTTTTTGTTATTTCCTCAATAACTCAAAAAATACAAATCCGATCAAATTTAAACTTCGTAATTACTCGTAGACGCACTAATTTTTGCAAAAATTAGAAATTAGAAATTAGAAAAAAATTTAAAAGATATTTTCTTCGAAATCAGTCTGTGCTTTTCTAGAATTATCTACATTTCTCATAGCCTACCTCCTGAAATAATGCTATTCAATTAGGGAACTATTTGTATATTAGGTGACCTATAAGTACTGAGTTTATTTAACATTACTTGACGCTGAAACTGTCTTGTAACTTATCGGTAAAATCTACCGCAATAGTAGAAATGGGTGAATTTCCGCTAATTAATGGGCGGGCGGCTCTTCAAGATAAGGTTACGAACATAGTGGATTTGAGTGTGTATAGATCGATGAAAATAGTTCATGTACAATATTTGGAATTGATCCAAATCGTCAGTGAGTTCTTTCATACAATTTTGTACTGCATAATTGATTATAAACATTATATTATAAATGAATGAATAAATTGAAAATTGAATTTCTGCATGAAATGAAGATTTTGCTATAGTTATTAAAAATAGATTAACATGATTCATTCTCTAGTGTTATTTACAAAAGTAATTATGAAAAATATCATTTAAATCGAATTGTTCATTCTCTAATTTACCTGGACGCTTTCCTCGGTTTATCTGAATTATTTCCGGATAATTCAGTTGCGTACCTTAATAAAAATAGGTGAATGTTTTTAATCTGGTTGAAAATAATGCTCCGCTGAAATGACAGTACATATGTACATTTGTACGTGTTTCTCCTATACAGAGTGATTCACGAAGACCGTTCGTCAGAATATTTTAAAGAAAGACTCGAGATAAACACTTGAAATTTTATAGTTAAGCTTTATTAGGAGAGATGAATTCTTGGAAAAAATTTCATATTCGTTCTACTTCCAGTTTCACCGGAAATGATACCAAATTTCATTTTTTAAACGTAATACCCAGCTTTTTTCATTGATAATCAGATTACCCATTGAATTCTACATTTTTTTGATGTGTCACTTACATATTATTCTCAGACAATTCGTGTGAAATTCCTTTAAATTTTCTCAAATAGGGCTTCATTGCAATATTAATAACTTGTAGATTTTTGCATGAAAATTCCTAATTGTCTAGCTTCTATCAGAAGATATACCAATGCTTCTACTACATTACTTAAAAATTCAATTGAGCATACAGGGTGTTTCTATTTCAATGTCAAATTCAGTCATGACAAAAACTTCAAAACTCATTTCTTTCAAATGAGAACCAATTTTTAATATACGTTGAAAAATAGTGTATTAGTGTAATACAGTGTAACCTGTATTATTAATGTAAATTAATTAATTATTAATTTAAATTCTCAACTACAAGGAAAATATAAATTATTTGTTTATTAAGTGATATATACTATTCAAAGAGGTAACAGAAAACATAAGTTGAATTCAAATTTTCATGAACAAGAGATCACATTCAAATTAATCTTTTTATTTATCTTCAACTTTGAAGTAATCTGAAATTTTTTCTTGAAGTTTAGGTTCAGCTTCATTCGTCACTGCTATATTTCTCATTTTGAACAGCATCTTCGAACGTTATGTGCTTTCTATTTGGCATTTTTGGAAAACATGACAACAATAGTTGTGAACTGCACGCCAAACAACCAACAACAAACCAAACGTACGCTGGTACACTAGCACTCCCCAACCAATCTTCTCCATCGTGTCTCAACTCGTAAGTTTTAGACGCGGTCGTTTGTGTGCGTCCGGATTATAGAGAGGCGTCCAGACTATGGATTTTGAAATAAGGCGCCCGGAGTACTAGATGTCCGGATTTAAATGTGTCCGGATTCGAGAGGTTATAATGCATCTGGTGTCCCAAATTCGTTGTTTAAAAAAACACAAGTTTGTCTTATAAATCGAAAAGTAAACACAATAAAAATAAATGAATAACACCAGTAGATTCTACTAAAAAAGAGCCTGTAGAAGGATTTTGCTTCAAGTCGATAGCTTCAGTATTAAAGAAGTTATGAGTAGTTTTAATTTCACGCCATTTTCCAATTTTCCAACAGTTGAACTTATAAGGTTGCGGTTTTTACCAAATTGATTCTCTAAAAAATCGAGGCTGAAAATGTGCCATCAATTTTTTTCTAGCTCGAAGGGATCCTGAGATCCCCTCACTAAACAACGAATTTGGGACACCCGATACATACCTACTACTGCTCTAAAATGCTTATTTCCGAGATATAAAGGAGGTAAAGCAGTAGTATGTATTATAAAAAATTGGTTTCTCAGAGTTGGGAATTATATCAATGTATACATATGATAGAGCTGCATCATAAAGGAAATTCAATTCAAATAATAGTTTATTTATCAAGATTAAATGAGCAATCATGATATGAGAACTGCACCATGGAAGAAATCGAATTAAATCTGGCCAATTTTGCCCAATAACGAACTTAACCGAGATATTCATCTCCCTAACCTACTCTGAAAATTTCAACTACCTAGCTCATTCCGTTCGAGAGAAATTGTGGAAAAACTTTTTTTAAATTTTCAAAATTTTTTTTTTACACTTTGCGGTAATCTGGTCAATACAAAACTTCACATGCGTTAAAGGTCATGATTCTACAATTTGATGCTAAATTTCAGATAGATCGAACGAACTTGTCCGAGATACTTACGCTCCAAAACCACCTTGCAATTTTCAATCCGCTAACTCCTTTCGTTCGAGAGTTATCGTGGCTACGGCCGGTCGGCCGGCCGGACAGAATCGATTTCGCACTCGGATTCTTGATCAGTGAGTCGAACCAAATCGTTTGAGACCATTTTCAGCCAAAAATTCCAAAATTACAGACACTTGGGCAAATTGGTAAGCACTCTGTTCCGAGGAACTAGAGCGCCAAAAAAACAAGTTTCGTATGACAATTGCCCAAAACAGGTTTAAAGTACCTACAAATAGTAGGTATTCCATAAAACATGTATGAAAGAAGATGAGTAATAATATGAAAGAAGATGAGTAATAAATAAAATACCTTGTAATCGATCAAAAATTTCCTGATCTACGTTCACCAAAATTTCTCCTCTCTCGAACTACAGAATTATGCTTTCAATATTTACGTAATATTTTCAAACATTTTCGGGTGAGGTCCCCGTTGCATCGCTAAAATACGAGTATTTCAACCCCAATATTTTTGAAGTTACAATATTCCCTTCTGTCAAGTTGACATTATGACAATTCATACATAGAATAATTATATCAATGTGTGAAATACGATTTACATTGAAATTTTGAAGAATCATTTCTCCGAAAGTATTAGCTTGTTAGAGTTAAAAATGATATGAATGGATTCTTATGATTTTGCCCAATAACGAACTTAGCCGAGATATTTATCCCCCAAACCTACTCAACTCTCTAGCTCATTCCGTTCGAGAGTTATCGTGCCTACGGCCGGACGGCCGGCCGGATAGAATGAATTTCGACCACGGATTCTTGATCAGTGAGTCGAACCAAATCGTTTAAGACCATTTTCATCGAAATATTCGAAAATTACAGACATTTGGGCAAATTGATAAGCACTCAGTTCCGAGGAACTAGAGCGCCAAAAATGGGTTCTCATTTGAAAAAAATTAGTTTTGAAGTTTTTGTCATGACTGAATTTGACATTGATAGAAACACCCTATATGCTCAATTGAATTTTTAAGTAACGCAGTAGAAGCATTGGTATGTCTTCTGATAGAAGCTAGAAATTTAGGAATTTTCATGAAAAAATCTACAAGTTGTCAACATTGGAATTAAGCCCTATTGAGAAAATTTAAAGGGTTTTTCAGATTTCACACGAATATTATGAGAATAATATTTAAGTGACACATTAAAAAAAATGTAAAATTCAATGGGTAATCTGATTATCAATGAAAAAACTGGGTATTATATTTAAAAAACTTGGTATCATTTGCGGTGAAACCGGATTTTTTTCCAAGAATTCATCTCTCCTAACAAGGTTTAACTATAAAATTTCAAGTGTTTATCTCGAGTCTTTCTTCGAAATATTCTAAGAACGGTCTTCGTGAATCACCCTGTATATTATGTATCATGTTTTGATTTATTATTTTTAATGTTGGAAATTAATTAATTAATTGAAGACTTGTGGCAGGTGCAATAAGATATACTTAGGTGAATACGAATATTCAGGTAGAAATTATCCCACAATTAAAGAACATCATCAGTCACGAATATATATATATATATATATATATATATATATATATAAATAATAATAGGACTAGCAGGGACCGCAGTCAAGAGTCATCCACAAAGTGTAATTCCATCAACGCTGACTAGCAACATACCGCGGTTTCATCCTTATTAGGAATCGTCAGTGGTGCATAAGTCAACCGCCGATGGAAGAATACACCTCGAAGGAGCCGCTTTATCGAGCCCCAGGTATACCCTCTGAGTACAAAGTACACAGAGCGACACCTAGCGCTCAACCAACCAGGCTCCCGTTGCGGAAAACTCAAAACATAGATCCCTGCGTACATTCTTTGTTCCAAACGTGACTAATTGCAGAATTCTATTTTGAATTCCTCGCAGACGCCACGAGGAACGTGAAAACGCCCTGGTTTTAGTGCGCAATGCGCAGAAATGAATAGGCAAATGAGTGAGTTTCGCTTTTATGGAAAGCTAACCACTAGACATAAATAATAATAGGACTAGCAGGGACCGCAGTCAAGAGTCATCCACAAAGTGTAATTCCATCAACGCTGACTAGCAACATACCGCGGTTTCATCCTTATTATTATTTATGTCTAGTGGTTAGCTTTCCATAAAAGCGAAACTCACTCATTTGCCTATTCATTTCTGCGCATTGCGCACTAAAACCAGGGCGTTTTCACGTTCCTCGTGGCGTCTGCGAGGAATTCAAAATAGAATTCTGCAATTAGTCACGTTTGGAACAAAGAATGTACGCAGGGATCTATGTTTTGAGTTTTCCGCAACGGGAGCCTGGTTGGTTGAGCGCTAGGTGTCGCTCTGTGTACTTTGTACTCAGAGGGTATACCTGGGGCTCGATAAAGCGGCTCCTTCGAGGTGTATTCTTCCATCGGCGGTTGACTTATGCACCACTGACGATTCCTAATAAGGATGAAACCGCGGTATGTTGCTAGTCAGCGTTGATGGAATTACACTTTGTGGATGACTCTTGACTGCGGTCCCTGCTAGTCCTATTATTATTTATGTCTAGTGGTTAGCTTTCCATGAAAGCGAAACTCACTCATTTGCATATATATATATATATATATATACGCATATGGCTATCTATACCAAGCCCGACACATACCTTTGGCCACTCGAAGCCCAGGTAAGGGGGGCTACGCGGGGAGTGTATATAATTTATACGTTCATGAATATGTTTCGCTGATGATCAGAAATCCAGTATATTATCATGGTTACGCTAAGCCCATCTGTATAAAAGTTAACGTTCCTATGTTCAAACAAAGCCCATGCGGTGTTGCCGGAATAATTCAGTTGGATATTGCATTTAAATGCTTTGAACCTGATTATTTCGATATCTGCTGAGTGTTCAGATATATATACGCTCGACGACATGAGATCATTTGAAGCCATAGTAATACATAGTTTGTTGCACACTAATAAATTATTCCATTCATCGTTAATTTGATACTGATAATATGGAAATAGGGAGCGTGAAGATGTAGTAAAGATATTGAAATGTATCTTTGGAATGGTAAATTCTTCTGAACCTAAGGAAGTTCAGAAGAATTGTCAGAAAAATTGTCGAAAGTGAAAATTGTACTTCTATGAAGAAGTTGATGGTACTTCTAATCAATTATTCATATTTGTGCTAAATCATGAATAACCAGTTTGTGTGTCCTATCCTTCCATAATTATTGGGGGTAGATTTCACAAGGTTAGGACTTGAATGAATACAAACAAAGTCTACGTTTTGTCGATATTTTTCGACTTTCTCGAGAGTATCAAGACTAAAAACACAGAATTTGTAATTCAGACTATGAAACCGTTGATTTAGACACAAGGATTCGAAAAATTACACTTCAAAATAAAATTGCCATCAATTAAAATCAATTTCTCATAACGACAATCTACGTGCCAACAAAAATCCAACAAATTATTCGGGGGAACTATTTCAACAATACTTATTAACGATAATTTTCTAAAAAATGAAACTAGGTGATTGTTATTATTGGGTCAATACTTGAGTATCACCTCTTTTATGTACAGTGTCGTTCAAACTGATATATATTATCTCACCATTTTTATCCAATCCTAGACAGACATCAGATCGAAGTTGAATTGATGACCTGTGCTGAAAGTGTACAAAGCTAGCTAAATTTGCCGTCTTTATCCTTGTATTATTCTTTGCAGTCATTTTTATTCTATTCGAAAGTAACTGTTTGGTTTGTCCTGAGTAGCATTTTCCACAGTTAGCTTGGGAACTGTATAAATTAAATTAGATTGATCAGGAATCTTTTTTTTTTTTATCCTTCCAGTTTAGAAAATAGTGACCTTCCAGTGTTTAAATTGTCAAAAACAACTTTTGTATTAATTGACACTTTTTGAATCGAGTTGGCTATATTGGAAGAAAATTTTATTTTGAAAGGAAACCTAAAATAAGAAAAGTTCTCCTGTAGTTGGCTCAATTTACTCTCAATATCAGATGGGGACCAATGATTTTATTATCTAATTATGTGGGGTAATGGTTCATCAAGGAGTATTTTATTTAATTGAAATTTTTTATAGGGAATTCAACGCTGCGTAGATTGAAAGTGTTGTTTACAAAAAAAAAAATTGTTTAGTCAGCATTATGTCATTATTCTTGTTTTAAACATCCTGAGCTCGAACTGTTTTTAGAACATCGAATAGGAAGAATGTGGAAAGGTCATGCATCTTTTGAACTTCAGAAATATCATCACAGGGTGTTTCAAATTTTGTGTATATCACACAAACACGTTATAATGGTTATACCAAGCCACACCGACTAACCGAATATTGTTTAATAAGAAGGGAGCCGTGCTTTGAGGTTTGACTAAATCTTATCTAGGCTTCGAATAATATGCTGAATACTCGCAAATACTACTGGATTCCAATGATCGCTGAAATCTCGACTTTTTTGTATATAATTCTTATTATTTGAATTTTTCGATAATCTGTATTCTGAAGATGGACATTATGCACATGCCGGATTGAATTCCTATCTTCCTTTAATATGGCTATAGAATAATGAACGGCAGAAACTATTATCTGAGTTTGATTATTCGCAATAACCAATATCAGTAGTTGTAGTTCCTTTTCGTTGCTTTATGTTCTGATCGAAAAAAGGATGATG
This sequence comes from Halyzia sedecimguttata, assembly GCA_937662695.2. Taxonomy (NCBI): domain Eukaryota; kingdom Metazoa; phylum Arthropoda; class Insecta; order Coleoptera; family Coccinellidae; genus Halyzia; species Halyzia sedecimguttata. Next base: position 69,590,976 of record OW569411.2, read on the forward strand.
TATGATAGTATAGTCAACAAGTGCTTTTTAGGTCAAAATTTTTGCGTATTCTCCGAAAATTATGATTGAGGTGTCAATCGATTCAGAATGGCATGTAGATAATTTTTGAGAAAATGCAAAGGCCGCTCGCAAAAATTGCAATAGTTATAAATAATTACGTGAAAAAAAAAGGAGGAGGTTTGGTTTTTCACCAATATCTCAAAAACAATCTGAGATAATTCGAATTTGAAAAAATATTCAAGAAGGGGAGGAAATTTCCTAAAAAAAATCCTAACTCTTGTAACTAGGACCAATATTTATAAATTTCCCAGACGGTTGAAAATACTCCCGAAGACGGGTACTCCGGCTTGCGAAAGCCTCGCCCCCTTCGGACCTTTCATGAATACATATTATTTAAACTTATTAAATATGAAAATAAAAAATTTAAAAAATTCAGGCGTCTGCAGGATAGATCAATGAACAATAATCCGTGGTCCAAAAATGTTTGTCGTGACTTTTCAATTAGTTATGCATTAGTTAATTAACAATTTTTTGTAGCACGAACATTAACATTACAAGTGCGATAATTATTAAACTATTAATCTAAGAATTTTTTTCCTTTCGTGGAGCTATTTTTCAAAGGTCTTCGAATAGATTCCCTTCGAAAATTTTGAAAAATATTTAATTTTCATTTTGTTATTAATAATTTACTTCAGCGAAAAATTATAAAGCTTCAATTATATTTTAAAAGAAAATTTTAAATTATCTCATGAAGAACATGAAGATTTTTTTAAACAATAGGAGGTTATTATTATTAAAAATCATTTTTAAGTAGTTTCTGATCATCAATAGTCATATTATGAATTGGAGCTTTATAATTATTCACCCAAGTAAATTGTTCATAACAAAACGAAAATTAATAATTTTTGAAATTTTCCACCAGAAATCTAATCTAAGACCTTTGAATAATAACTCCACGAAAGAAAAAAATTCTCAGATTAATAGTTAAATAATTATCGTACTTGCAATGTTAATGTTAGTGCAACAAAAAATTGGTAATTCTTCTTCTTATAACGCCGTCTCCTTTCGAAGGTTGGCGATCCAAATAGCTAACGTCGTTCTAGATACAGTCATGCGGAATATATCGATCGATGATTACTAATAGAAAAATAGCGATAAAGATTTTTGGACCACGGATTATTGTTCATTGATTCATCTTGCAGGCGCCTGAATTTTTTCAATTTGTTATTTTGATATTCAATAAGTTTAAATAATATTTATTCATGAAAAGTCCGAAGGGGGCGAGGCTTACGCAAGCCGGAGTAGCCGTTTTCGGGAGTATTTTCAATCCTCTAGGAAAATTATAAATATTGGTCCAACAGTTCCGGCAGTTTAGACTTTTCTTTTTAGGAAATTTCCTCTCCTATTTGAATTATCTCAAATAGTTTTTGAGATATTGGCAAAAACCTGAACCTCCTTATTTTTTTTTCACTAACTTGTTTATAACTATTGCAATTTTTGCGAGCGGCCTTAGCATTTTCTCCACATGCCATTCCAAATCGAGTGACACCTCAATCTTAATTTTCGGAGAATATGCAAAAATTTTGACCTAAAAAGCACTTGTTGAATAGACTATGAATCATAAGAACACATATTAGTGGGAAACCAAATACATGTGGTTTATCTTTAGCTTATCTGTCCAATTCCATTGAATTAAGCAGATAAACTTCATTCAATTGTCCTCAGAGACCAACTCGAAAAGAAGAAAATTGGTTCAAGCACTGACGTGAAGTCCTCATCCAGCTACTGAACTCACACAAGGCTGCTCGGATCTCCAACAATATAGATCAGATCGTGTTCAAACTTGGAAATTGGCTGTAGAGTTAGGTTTTGATGGCCTTTGCAATCAGTGATGCTGGGCGAATAGTTTCCGATATATAGAATTTTTTTCAATGATTTTCAATTATTTTTTTTTAATTTTCTACGATTCTCGCTAAATATTGCAAGCATATTCGAGCCGGCATTTCACAACCATAACCAAGTTTGAATTTGATCGTTTCTGTATTCTTCGAGTTATTGAGTACATAAAAACCAATTTTCAGAAGGACATAACTCCAAAACCGTTTAGCCGATTATGCCTATTAACAAACACAAATGTCGCATTCAGATTCAAAACCTACCCTAAAAATCAATCAAGTTTCAATTCGATCGGATATGCATTGTTTGAGATATTTGGAAAGATTTCAACCCTGAAACCGTTCAGCCGATTTTCCCGTTAACCATCTTAATCGTCTCATTCGGATGCGCAACCTACCCTGAAAATTTCTAGGCGCTATACATTTCCGTTCGAAAGTTATCGCGGCAATGGATGGCCGAACGGAATCGAATTTGACCCCGCATTCTTCATCAGTGTGTTGAAGCTAATCGTTTGAAGCCATTGACAGCAAAATAAATTTACAGACATTTGGGTAAATTGTTAGCACGCTGTTCCCTAGAACAATTATTGAAAAATGGCGTATAAATATCCACGGGCTGCGAAGAAAGGAAAATGATCAAACACGATTGAACCAATGGTGAAAACTATTTTTGAACGCGTTCACAGTCACATATTTCACAACTGATTCAAAAGATTGAACGGTCCTGAGATTGCTCGGTACTGAAATTACCTTTTTTTGCGCGTATCTTCTGGGGAACATCTCGTTACCATTTTGCCCATGTGTCTGTAATTTTCAAATTTTTTGACGAGATTGGTATCAAACAACTAGGTTCAATAATTCACTGATGAAGAATTCGAGATCAAATTTTATTCTGTCGTTGCCACGATAACTTGAGAACGGAAAGAGGTAGCAACTTGAAATTTTCAGGGTAGGTGGCGCATCCCAATACGACGGACAAGTTCGACAAGTTAATGGGCATAATCGGTCCAACGGTTCTCGAGTAATAATTTTCCACCATTATTAAATTGATCGAATTGAATCTTGGTGAGTAGTTGTAGAATACAAACCCAAGGACGTTTGTGAAATGTTTGTGGGAATCGTATTGCTAAAAAATGTACGAAAAATATATTTATGTCACGATAACCTGAGAACGGAAATAGATAGTCACTTGAAATTTTCAGGTTAGGTAGTCCACCTGGATGCGACATTTGTGTTTGTTTGTAGGCATAATCGGCCATACGGTTTTGGAGTTATACCCATCTGAAATTTGGTTTGTATTTCCTCAATAACTCGAAAAATTCAGAACCGATCCTATTCAAACATGGTTATTAGTTGTAGAATGCCAACGCGAAAATTCTAGCGAAATTTCCTGAGGAACGTATCACTAAAAAAATTCAAAAAAATCATTGAAACCAATTCTATGTATCAGGAACTATTCGTCCGACATCACTGACATTTTGCGAAAGCCTTCAGAACCTAACTCTACTACCAAGTTCCAAGTTTGAACATGATCGGATCTATGTGGTTGGAGATCCGAGCAGCCTTGTGTGAGTACAGTAGCTGGATGGGTGACCATTGCCTCGATAACTTTCGAACGAAAGGAGACAGGGACTTGCAATTTTCAGGTTAGGTTGCGCATCCGAATGGGAGGGTTATGTGTGTTTTTGAGCATAATCGGTCTAAGGCTTTCGGAGCAATACCCACCTGGAATATTATTTCCTCCATAAGTCAAAAAATATAGACTCAATTGAATAGAAGCTTGCTAACTAGTTGTAGAATATCGACATGAAGACGTGTGTAATATTTTGTGAGAACCGTACCACTAGAAAATTTTTAAAACATTAAAAAAAAAATGATTCAAGCACTGACGTGATGTCAGAAGCTTTTGCGCGTATGTTCTATTGTCTTAATTCGAATTTACCAAGGTAAATTCGATTAAGCTGGTGTCCAATACAGGAGAACAGACAATAGAATTCACCATGGTAAATTCGATTAAGAGTAACCAATACAGGAGAATGGACAATAGAACATACGCGCAAAAGCTTCTAACTTCACGTCAGTGCTTGATCAATTTTATTTAACTCATAAGCACCTGCATACTGAATATCTTTTTGAAATGGAAAGTGGTTTTCAAAATATCAGGAAAATAAACTGAATTCTTTTATTAATGTTTTGTCGATATATCAACAATATCACAGTTTTTTTTCCCAAAATTGTCAATATTATCTGATTTAATAAATTCATGGACTGAAATATCCAATAAAATTTTCATGTGTGAAAAATTATGGTTGTTAACATTTGATGCCCCATTTGGATGCTTTCAAATCGCTATTCTTCACATAGATACCTAATGTCATCTTATCCCAGGTGTACTTTTCGAAATAACAACCTAATTAACTAATTTCTTCGACGAACTTTCAATCAATATATCAACAAAATCACAAGTTTTGTCGCCAATATTGTCCAATTGTTATTTTCAGAAGTAATACCACAAGTGATTGAATTTTTGCGATAAGTCTCTCGACTTATTTCTTAACGAAACTGAGTTGCTTGAAAACACCACGATTCCGAAGGACAAGTGGTGTTTTCTCTAGGCAACTCAGTTGAGTTAAGAAATAAATGACGGACTTTGAGATAAATTCAGTAACGAGTGACATTTCATTAGACTATTTTACGAACAAAATTACTCATGTTGACGTCTGTAATTTATATTTATCATTTTTCAAACAGTCCGTGGTTGAGTTGTTGAAAACACCAAAAAACATTGATAATTCAAAGACAGTTGCTGTTTTCGCGATAATACATCTCTTTGGTCTGTGGTAGGTTAAACTTTCTTTTTCAGGAAGAGTTGGAGCCGATGATTTGATTATTTTTGAAAAAATGGTATTACATTAGGTACTCAATTTTTCACTGTAGAAATGACAATCATATCTAAATCAGAACAATGTGCCTATCTAGCATGTTGTATAAGTAATATCTTCGTTTACGCATCGGAAGATTACTTTTTGACACTCGAGAATTACAGGCGATTATATTTTCCGGCCATTTTCTTGCTCAGAGCAGAGTAGCTACTGAAAATATAGCTAGTGAACAGAGTGGTTTTGGTTTCTTATTTATACTCTGGTTTTAATCTGCAGTGAAATGTTGGCAAATTCATGATTTCAATGAATTAGATATGCATATGAATTGTGATTGCATTAATCTGTCAGTTTTTATAAAGCGGGGTACTCTGAAGTTTTGAACAAATATAGTAGAAATTGGACTCAAAAACACATATTTTTCAATAACGCCAGAAACGACGCCAAGAAGTCTAACCCCTCTTCTAACGTTCTCACTGAAAAGCATACTCTAGTAGGATTTTGAACTCAACAATTCGCTTTGAAACAATCGAACATAAGCACTACTATTCTGTGACTCTAAATTGAAAATAAATGCTCCGCGTCTAATGGAAATGTAGAAGACAATTCGGAATTGAGTCATATTCGAGGCGATTGAAGTGAGTCACCTGCTTCTTTAATTTCGGTCTGAATTATGGAAAAGGGGTGATTATCTCAGATCGAATGCGTTGTTGCCAAACTTACGGGCTTCAAATATACATAAAAGCATAGCGGGATTAGAATAATCAGAGTTGTAACTGCACATTGTATATACTTATACAAGCCACGACTGGTGCACCACCTACAGTCAGATGGCCTGAACTAAGCGTGTATATGTTGCGATAATATACCGTCAATTCTTGGCCCAGTCGAAAATTCGCCTATGGCTTCCCTGAGCCATCAGCAAGCCTCTACGATAAAATATACACGCGAATTTTTTCGAAGCCCGGATCGGGCTAGAAAAATCTGTATATGGGCGGGAATAGACTGTGAAGTATGGCGTTTTTGGCGTGCTAAGGTAGCAATATACGTCTATATATATATATATATATATATAATTAAACTAATTTAAATTATGCGAAACATTTATTATCCGAAAGACTTAAAGGTTAAACCCAGATTCAAACATTTTACATTATTTGATAAGAGGTTCCCACCTAAATTATTGAGAACTGATTCAGATAAACACAAGAAAGCGTTCAGTAAATTGATAAACGAACAATTAAAATTATTCAACGTTACTCAACCATATTATAATTATTTGATAAATACTTTCGTAAATATACTTACAGGAAACACTTTAATCTTTTTTTAATATTTTTAATGTGTGAGAATTATTACCTCATACCTCAACTTTGATACAACGATTTCCTCGATTTAACGAATTTTCCGAAATCCCCTACAATTTCGCATAACAGTTAATGCAAAATACAGGGTGACTCAAAACTCGATGCGATTCAGGGATTTATACAGACTGATATGCTTGATAAAACGTAAAATATTTTTTTTTCCGATGAGCCTTCTTTTATGAGTTATTGGATTTTAAAATTTCTGTTGCGACCAATTCAATTTCATAAATTAGCTAGCCTAGAAATAATAAGTGAGTTGACTGTCACCTGGTGACAGAACAAAATTTGTTTACCAATTTAAAAGTTGCTTTGTTGGTTTGGTTTTTGGCGCTCTTATTCCTCAGACCAGAGTGCTTATCAATTTGCCCAAATATCTGTAATTTTCGAATTTTTGGATGAATAGATCTTAAACGATTTGGTTCGACTCACTGATCAAGAATCCGTGGCCAAAATTGATTCTGTCGATACATATCTCGGTTAAATTCGTTATTGGGCAAAATCGGCGTAACGTAAAAAGATTTTTTTTTTTTTACTTTACAAATTCCGAATTAAATTTTTTTTAGGATGCAGTTCCATTGTGAGAATCTATTGATATCATCTTCAACTCTAACAAATTAATACTTTCGGAGATATGATTTTTCAATATTTCAATAATAAATCGTAACTCTATGATTTCACAGAGTGGTGCGGTGGCGGATCGACAATTTCAGGTGCCCTATCCTTGAAAAATTTCGGGGCCTCCCTTTACATTTTCAGTTTCCTTCAAAATAATGTTTCAATCGAATTAGGTTTTTTCAAACCAAACATAAATTTCATTGAAAAAATATAAGGTACATAAATTTAAATACCTATATCAAATGATTGAAATCAACAATCAACACAAATGTAAACAACTTAACAGGTACAAAATATAAATCAATATTTCTTTCTACAAAAAAAAACATGAAAAATAATTGAAATATAAAATATGAAATTCAGTCAGACTCAGACATAGTTTCGCACAAATTTTATTGCAACTGTGAAGATACAGAAATAATTAATTTTGATTTTCTACTTCATAATAGCAGTTACATCACACAACCGAAATATTGATATTTACCATCAAACTCCGAACCGATGAGCTCACCAGGCACGGGCCTAAGGGGGGGTATGGGGGGATGAATCCCCCCCATGTTGAACAGAGTTGGCAAATTTTCAACACAGTTGGAAAAATTTCGAAGGAGTTGGCAAACATTTCGAAGTACCTAGTTGGAAAAAATTTCGAAGCAGTTGGAAAAATTTCGAGGGAGTTGGAAAATATTTCGAAGCAGTTGGAAAAAAATTCGAAGCAGTTGGAAAAATTTTAATTGAGTTGGAATATTTCCGAAAAAATTGTTATAAAATGTGAAGGAATTTGACCGGCTGACCGGATAAATGCAAAGCAGGCAGACAATAGGGACGGAATAACATGGAATAACACCATGTACCCTTGTACACATTCCTGCAGCCGTAAATTCAATATTCAATAGTTTTTGGCACAATATATGTATAGCCGGCAAAAAATAATATTTTTCATAATATTGCGTTATCCCAAAGCTCCCACACATACCATCTGGTACCAATTTGAGCTGTTTCTCATTGTCGAGCAGCATTTCAAAAAGCTTTTATTTCTATTTTAATTTAGCAACGTGAATATGTGAATACGCAGTTTGCTCCTTTCTTACAATAATAGAAATAGATAAGTTTGAATTTCGAAAAACAAGTTTTGATGTTCTTTGGGTTTCTTGCAAATGGGCAGTTCTAGTTATGTTGAACGAAGTTGGCAAATTGGAATACGAAGGTTTTTTTTCTATCCTTCTTGCACAGTTGGAAAATTTCCAATGCTTCCCCCCCCCCCCCCCCAAAAAAAAATTAGCCTTCGGCCTGTCCCTGGAGCTCACAATATACCGAACATGATTAACCGATACACAATAAGAATGGTGAAAAATGAATAGACCATTTAGTACCTATAGTGAATTAGTCTATTGGGGGATATAGCTGAAAATTGAAACCATTGGTATCATCAATATTTAAACGAAAATATTCATATTATTATATTCAAACGCAAATATCCATATATTTAAACCGAAATTATTTGTTTTATTCCAAATTTATTATTCAAATTGAGTTCGTGAAAATTCGGCAAAAAACTAGTTCCTCGTAGAGATCAAGACATTATAAAATAGTCAGAATATTGAAAAATGTAACGCTGAAAACATTCCAAAGCTCGGCTTCGATTACTTGTTTCTTTAGAATAATAAATGTCTAGCAGAAAGACTCTTAGAAAACAATTCCCTGATTGGAGAATATACAATTATGTTTGAAATATCGGAGAAGCCCGGAATTAAAACAATAAAGCTTATGTTTTATAGTTCAGAAAGAATACAATTAGAAGTACAAAGATAAAAAGAAATTGTTCATTTACACCAACCCTGACAGTTTTCCACAATACTTTCTTATTATGTAATGCAAGTAGAACGAATAATAAAATTCGTTCATCACCATCAACACTATTCCTATCTTCCTCAGGGTTATAAAATGAATATGACAAATATTTAGAACTAAGAAATGCCAACAAGTGTCTTGCACTTAGCTCGGAACCGCCAGAGCGTGCTGAAATTCTCACCTCGACCCCAAATTCGCAATCGGAAATTATAGGGATCAGAAGGAAAGGAACTTAAACGAATTATAGAGGGTTTTCCAATGAGAGGTGTTATTTTGAATAGCGCGCTATTTCGGTAGATGTCACTTTTGAAGCTGTCATTTTTTGACATTTGACAAGTAGAAACTACGCCATTAATAAAAATGGAACGATACACGCTTCAAGAACGCATTGAAATTATTAAAATTCACTATAAAAATGGTGAAAATTTGGCAGAGACTGTTCGTAAAACTCGAACATTTTTGGGTCGTCGTGAAGCACCTTGTCGGACCGCAATAAAGAAATTGGTGGAAAAATTCGAGCTGTTGGGACAAGTAAGTTATGTGAAGAATAAAACCCGTGCATGTCGCTCAAGAACAGCCCAGAATATTGCTGCTGCAGCCGAAAGTGTTGAAGAAAACTCAGGTTTGTCCATTCCTCGTCGTTCTTTGGAATTAGGTATTCCACAAACGTCATTACACCGTATTTTGCATAAATATTTGGGTCTTAAGGCTTATAAAGTTCAGTTAACACAAGAACTCAAGCCGGCCGATCATCAACAACGTCGTGTCTTTGCTGATTGGGTCGTTGAAATGCATGAAAATGATCCGGAATTCCATCGAAAAATCATCTCGAGTGATGAGGCCCATTTCCACCTCGGTGGCTTAGTCAACAAGCAAAATTGTCGCTTCTGGGGTTCGGAAAACCCAAGAGTTATTGTTGAAAAGCCTCTCTATCCTCAACGTGAGACTGTTTGGTGCGGTTTATGGTCCGGCGGAGTCATTGGACCTTACTGTTTCGAAAATGAGGCTGGAGCAACAGTTACGGTGAATGAATTGCGCTATCGAGAGATGATTGATGATTTTTTATGGCCGGAATTGGATGGTATTGATATGGACAACGTTTACTTTCAACAAGACACGCTACGTGCCACACATGCAACGAAACCATTGATCTTTTGCGGGAAAAGTTTCCGGACCGTGTTATCTCTCGAAGAGGTGATCACAATTGGCCACCGAGATCTTGTGATTTAACACCTTGCGACCTCTTCCTTTGGGGCCACGTGAAAGAGAAGGTCTGAGCCAATAGCCCAGCGTCGATTCAAGACCTCAAAGATGGAATTCGTGAGGCTATCGAGGACATAGGGCAGCCAATTTAGCGATTTGGTTATGAAAAATTTCATTAAAAGGATATGGTCCCGTAAGCGTGGTCGTGGTGGTCATTTGCCTGATGTTATTTTCCACTATTAACGGCATAGCTTCTTCTTTATAATGAAATAAACATCCGATCATATATATTGAATAATAGCATTTTTCTTTGAATATCAAAATAACACCTCTTATTGAAAAACCCTTTACATGATAGCTACCAATTTCTATCAGTTTTATATGAATATGTTGTTGATTCGAAAAATACGGATCTAATCGATGTAAAACTCGGTTGTTGGATAAAAAATACCGACACGAAAGCTTATGTAAAATTTTGTGAGGATCGTATGATTATAATATTCAAAAAAAATTATCCTAAAAAAATGATCTCAGAAACTATCCATCAGATAACGCTGAAATTTTGCCAGAGCATTCAAAACCATATTTTACAGACAAGTTCTAGATTTAAACTCTATAGGATATACAGGCTTATTCAAAACTAGAGGCGAAAAATTAAGGAACGTATACAGTCTGATATTCTTGATAAAAAATGTAGAATAAAATGTTTGGCTTTGTTTCCAAGATATCAATCTTTCAGTTAACTTAAACTCAAAGTTTCTGCATGTCATCAATATTCAACATTAATACATAATATTAAGGTACAAAAACAAATTAATCAAATGTTCAGAAATATCACCATTAGCATCTATACAGGCTTGGCAACGCAAAATGAGGGAATTGTATACTAATGGCATGTTTTGCCTATTTTGAGTGGCTTCGACTGCATCAATAATTCGTTCCATTGATTATTTTTGCGCGTATGTTCTGGGGAACATCGCCTTATCATTTTGCCCAAATGTCTGTAACTTTCGAATTTTTTGATGAAAATGGTCTCAAACGATTTGGTTCGACTTCCCGATGAAGAATTCGAGTCCGGCCGTTGTTACGATAACTTGAGAACGGAAATAGCTAGCGACTTGAAATTTGCAGGGTAGATGGCGCATCCCAATACGACGGACTACAGTGACTATATTCTCACAGTGGCGACAAGGGGTCATAAATCTGTCAAAAGTCCGCCATGTTTCGTCAAATCATTTTGGCGGTATTTTTGAATTACATATATATGGGTATATGTATATTTACGTTCGAGTAGCAAATGCCACCTCGATCGGTATTGTATTTTAGGAATGATTATTAAAATAAGATGATCTGGTTTCTTTATATTTTTCCTTTAGTAGCTCAAAAAATACAGATTGGATTGAATCGAAACTTTAGTAATCATGTTGTAGAATGCAGACGCACAAATTTTTGCAAGATTTCATCAGGATCCTATCACTAGAAAAAAATATATTTTTGTTTCTTCAAATATTCTTCCTGTATTAGACGTGAATAGACAAAAGAACATGCGTGCAAGAGCTCTTGACTCCTCATAAGTGCATTTCTCGAATTTTTGGTCTCAATTTCTGTAGGAAGTGACATTACGGTATATGAATTCGATTCAGTGTATGTTGTTTTAAATTATCTAAGTCATAATATGAATTATTATTTAGGAAGGTAGATATCGCAAATATAGGTGGGAAGAGTTTGAAATAGATAGAATTAATTGATGAATTTTGATTTTCCTTCCTGATTGCTGATCGTTTTACAATATTCGTATAACTATGTAGTTTGAAATTAAATTTTTTAATCTAAGATATATTATTTTTAGATTTACCACAGTATATTATTTCCAATATTCATGTTGCACCAAAAAAAAAAATAAACTAGTATTTACAACTATTTATAATCTACGGTTGAATAGGAAAGATGACAGATGCAATAATTCGGCAGAATGTGCAACTCCATAGAAATTTTAGCTCATCATAATGGAATTATTATATCCATGTGTTCGTTACGAAACTTCATAGACTGAATTCTAATAAGAAGAGAATTAAAAGTTCTGAACATTATGCTATTTTTTATTTCTTATTCAAACTACAGGTACAATATAAAACAAATACCATTATAAATTCAATAAAATTGAATAAAAGCTATAACACAAGTAAATAATGAATATTTTTCAACTATATACTATTACTTCGAATGACCAGCCATAGACTTACTGGCCATAACTCTTAAAAGATTTTTTTTTTCGTCCTTATTTTTAATCTGTAGACAATAAAACGTTTTATAATTTTGTTTTTTAGATTATGACAATAATTGAGAATATCCGAGTCGATTTAATTCATTTTATCGACATAGAATTGTTTCAGGTCAATATGTTGATTTTCAATGAATTTTATATAAAGAACAAAGTCAGATTCTAATTCTATTAAAAGTTGCTTCGTTGCAAAAGAACAATGTATGAGGCCTGAATCTTTTCAACTGTGAAAATTTGGAGAATCTTGTATGGATAGGGGGGTCTTTGATCCAACAGAGGCGATGCAGGTGTTACACACTATCGAAGTACTTCTGATACTTGTTATGAGGTATCCACATACGTTATAAAAAGAGTTGAGCTCACTACCACTCCATTGTATATCCTTATGTTCAATGTTTCTTGGAATTTTCGGTTCATCGTATTTCTGGACCTTTGTGGTAATAGTGTCTAAAAATCCTGATAAAAACTCTCTGTCATCCTCGTCGTAACTACTATTAGTTGGGTTTTTCAAATACTTGCAGAGCATTGGGTACTATCTGCTAGCTTCTCAGAATTGAGAACAAATTTTCCAAACGAAGTGATATCCCTTTTCATTTACCACAGCTGAATTTTAAACGAAGGTCTCTTGTAATCGTTGAATTTGATACTCTGGAAAACTTTGTTAACTTGTTTTTCCTTTTACTTATCAATACTTCAATCTGATCAGGATTGTACAATTTGCTCAATAACGAATGCTGTTCATATTTCAATCTAAGCTGAGAAAACTTTTTCTTCATATGCCGCAATGCTTTCTTATATTTCATACTTCTATGTCGTTCCTTTAGAAACAATAATTCGTACTTGGCTAGTTTCTGCTTCAATTCTTTTTGTTCCATGTGGACTCTAGGCGCAGTGATGTTACCATTGCTGCTATCCGATGGTATATTCTCAGTTGGTACTTCAATTATGGTTTGCGTGATATTGGATATATTTGTAATATCTGGCTGAGGAACAACTGAAAATAAGTCTTTGTAATTCATTTATATAGCTAAATATCATGTGCGACTATGTGATTAGAACACTTCATCTCAGACCAGAAAAGGTATTGTTCCCAGAATATTAGGAAATGTGTTTGCTTTTTGAATTTTTTATCAACATAATTTACATTTAAATCAATTCATCTTAAAATTATGTCTTACCTTCCTCAGACATTAATGGCTCATTCAATATTACTTTAGTATTTTGTATGAAAGAAAATATTGTAGGAACAGCGTTGTGTTTCAACTTTCTTTTTCCATCAACTCTCACCTTCTCCCACATATCAGGGGCAAAGTGTACCTGAAATATTTAATGTATATTAAAATCTACTCTGTATAAATAAAAATAAATAAATAATAATAAAAATAAATACTAATTCCAGGGAAATTACCTTTCTTAAAACTTTCGATTTCGTAAAGGTAAATTAGAAAAATTAAATGGACTTACTTCACACAAATAAGAATTATTTGTAGGGATCCAGTTAGCTCGTCTTGTTCTTATTGTCCATTCATGTCGTCTGGTAAGATTTCTCGGAAAGCATTTCATAACGAAACCTTTTACTGACGAATTAGAACATCCAACAGCTGCACAACCGGGCATTTTGAAAACTATTTATATTCGCCAAAGTCGCTAAATTGCACAAACTCAACACCTTTTCCAAAAAAAGATTCTATTCAAATGAACGTAAACGTAAACATAAACATAAACAAACACAAATGTTTTGACGAAGTTGCATAGAATATGCATTCTGTGTACAAAATTTTGACGCTCGACGAAACATGGCGGATTTGTACCACGTGACCGTGTTCAACCAATAGAAAATCGAACCACCTATGTCGCCACTGTAAGAATATAGTCACTGTACGACGGACAAGTTTGTTAATGGGCGTAATCAAATAATGGTTTCCGAGTAATAATTTTGTTTCCAACCAATTTAAATCCGATCGAATTGAAACTTGGTGAATAGTTGCAGAATATAAACCTTGGCACATTTGTGAAGTTTTGTGAGAATCGAATAGCTAGAAAATTTTAAAAAAATTATTAAAAAATATTTTTTATGTCACGATAACTTGAGAACGGAAAGAGACAGCGATTTGAAATTTTCAGGTTAGGTTGTACATCTAAATGCAACATTTGATTTTGTTTATAAGCATAATCGGCCAAACGGTTTTGGAGTTATACCCATCTGAAATTTGGTTGTTATTATTTCCTCAATAACTCGAAAAATTTAGAACCGATCCAATTCAAACATGGTTACTAGTTGTAGAATGCCAACGCGAAAGTTCTTGGACTGTCGTGAAGTCAGAAGCTTTTGCACCATGGTAGATTCGATTAAAAGTGTCCAAACGAGTTGTATTAAGTGCCCCATACAAAATAATCCAAAGGATTCAAGTCGGGTCGCCTAGCAGGTCATAGCACCACGCCGACCAATCCATCTCCTATTAAAAGTTTGGTTTAAAAAGGCGACAACATTTCGTCCAACATGCGGTGATGCTCCGTCGTGCTGATACCACATACAGGAAAATGTTCTAGCAAATTTGCGAGATCGTTTTCTAAAAATTGCAGGTACGCATCGGCATTCAAACGATTAGGTAGGACTTGAATTAGAAATTATTGTTCGTTAAAGACTCCGTCCCATATATTAATGGAGAATCTTTTAAAAGAAGAGGTTTTCAACAAAGATTCACTATTTATGTATGGGGCGGAGTCTTTAACGAGTAATTACTTCCAATTCAAGTTCTTCCTAATCATTCGAATGCCAATGCGTACCTGCAATTTTTGGCGCTTTTGCTCCTCGGAACAGAGTGCTTATCAATTTGCCCAAATGTCTGTAATTTTCGAATTTTTGGCTGAAAATGGTCTTAAACGATTTGATCCGACGCACTGATCAAGAATACGTGGTCGAAAATCGAAATTGATTCTGTCCGGCCGTCCGTCCGTTAACACGTTAACTCTCGAACGAAAGGAGTTAGAGGATTGAAATTTTTAAGGTAGGTTTGGAGCGTAAATATCTCGGACGAGTTCGTTAACCGGCGAAATCCATCAAGCGGTTTCGGAGGTATATGGCCGTTTAATAAAAACATTTTTCATGAATATTTCCGAAACCGATCACTCGATCTATCTGAAATTTAGCATCAAATTGTAGAATAATGACCTTCATGCGCATGCCAAGTTTTTCATTGATAGGGTTGTCGCAAAGTGAAAAAAAAAATTTCAAATTTTTAAATTTTGTTTCTTTAATAACTCTCGAACAAAATGAGCTAGGCAGTTGAAATATTCAGAGTAAGTTCGTTATTGGATAAAATAGGCCCAATGGTTTCGGAGTAACGAAAAAAAAAATTTTTTTAACTAACAAATTTCAAATCCTATTCATTTCAAGATGCAATTTCACCATAAAAATCCATTGATATCATTTTCAACTCTAACAAGCTAACACTTTCGGAGATATGATTCTTCGAAATTTCAATAATGAATCGTTGTTTTCGCAGAATGCTATAATTATTCTATCTATGAATTAATATATGATCTGTGTTCATACTCTTACATGTCATCCTGTTCTATAAGAGAGAGTCAAATTCATTTCAGCTATTTTAATTTGATTTCTTCCATGGTGCAGTTCCCATTCTCAGATTGCTCATTTAATCTTGATAAATAAACTATTATTTGAATTGAATTTCCTTTATGATGCAGTTCTATCATAAGAATACATTGATATCATTCCGAACTCTGAGAAAGCAATACTTTCGGAGATATGATGTGCCAAAGTTTGAACAAGAGTGCCAAAGCTCCTGTCCACAGGGCTTGAACCAATTTTTAGAGCAAGATCTCGCAAATTTGCTTTGGATTTGGTATACAATCGTATGTGGTATCAGCACGACCGAGTATCACCGCATGTTGGACGAAATGTTGTCGCCTGGTTAAACCAAATAATATAAATAAATAGGTTATGCATTGGTTGGCGTGGTCAGGTGCTATGGCCTGCGAGATCACCTGACTTGAATCCTTCGGATTATTTTTCATGGGGCATTTAATACAACTTTTTTACGCAGTGGAAAGTAATGATAAGGAACAATTAATGGAACGAATTATGAATGTAATCGAATCCGTTCAAAATAGGCAAAACATGCCATTAGTATACGATTCCCTCACTTTGCGTTGCCAAGCCTGTACGTATCGATGCTAATGGTGAAATTTTTGAACATTTGAATTATTTCTTTGTGTACCTATTTTTATATTATCTATGTATTAAAGTTGAAAATTTATGACATGCAGAAACTTTGAAATCTGATATCTCGGAAACAAAGCCGAAAATCCAAAGATTTTATTCTACATTATTTATCAAGAATATCAGCCGGTATATGTGTCTTAATGGTCGCATTCAGCGGACGAAACAGTTGCGCAACCGTTACCAAAACGTTCGGTGGCACATGCCCTACGAACTCAACACGTTGTGGAGCGGAGGCTATTTATGGAGCACATTTGATTTGTGCTAGGTAGCGGTAGCGTAAAGTGGTTCAGCGCTTCGTCCGCTGAATGTCCATTGTTTCGCCTCGAGTTTTGAATCACCCTGAATATTGTTGGAAATATTTGGAAAAAAAAATTTCCTGCTAGCCAAGCAGCCTTGGGTGGGTTCAGTACCTGGATGGGTGACCGCTCTGGCTATAATTTTTACAAGCGCGCCTATGCAGACTGACATCACTTCAGGGCTTTTCTAATTTTTCAATATTTCATCCATTTTGTTTCTCAACTACATATTAATAATCCATACCTCTATAGTTTTATTTTCAGTCGGACGATGCTAGACTAGCCTCTCAATCGTACAAGATCGGTAGGCACAAATCGCCGACCACCAGCAAGACGGAGATGAACGACTCGTCGGCCAACCTCCATCATCTGGACGATTCGGGACTCGTAGGAGGTAATGGGGAAGGTCAGGACACGACGGACCTGGGAGGATGTCCCTCGTACATCTCGAACGGAAGTTCGGAACAGATGAAGCCGGACGACGACGGAGATTACCCCATGGACGCCCGGACGTCGGCGTTGTTAGAACAGCTGGGCACGAAGATTGTGAAGACGCGGGATCTCATGAAGATGGAACAGAAACTTAGAGACGGTGAGTAGTTCGGGAGTATTCTGGACATTCTTCTGTATCCAGGGTGGATCAGCTTTAGTATCAAATTTGTCTATCCTATACAGGGAGTTTCACGAATGATTGTACAGGCTTTCAGTGAAGATGCAGGACATTTTGTTTAGTGTTAAAGTCTAAATCAGTGTTTTATGTATTTTATCAAAAACTTTCAATCCGCATAACTCTTGAAAGCCTGCATGGATCTTCATGAAAATTTCAGCGATTGAGGATAGGGCTTTGCCTAATATTCGCTCATGATAACTTGTTGATAGCGCAAGTCCGGACTGAGATAATTATATTCTTCATTCCACATCTTGTATAAAACACCCTGTACATCAAATTTTCAAGAAGTGAAATTTTTTTCAGAATCTACAATAAATACTCTTTCAAACAAGCCTCTTGACAATAATGGCACACTTCGTATCAATATTTTATGTATCATTGAATATTCGGAATTTTCAATTTATAATAAGCTAGTGACCGACCGAAAGTTCGGTTTCGGCCAGGAAATCTATAGTTTCGGCCTAAGTCTCGGTTTCGGCCAAAAAATGGCCGAAACTTGAATTATCCTGGTCGTTTGGCCAACTGAGCTATGAGTAGCTATACATAATTGTCCTACAAGTTATTGTAATCTATCTTTGTTAAGACTGAGAATTCATGAGAATTTACTTTAATGATTATTAATTAGATTATATAGGGTGATTCCAAATTTGACGTGAACCTCGGAGGAGTTGTTAGTATGACTCATTAGCCGTTGTTTCAGCCATATTTATTGATAACCGAAAATCAACAGTTATTTGAGTTCGGGTGATTTTTGTAATATTTCTCACCTTAGTTCATATTTCGTCCATTTTCTACGTTGACCAAATTTGATTTTAATTTTGGGTTAGTTTTATCAGAAAAGGATATGATATGTACAAAAAAAGCAAAACTATGCTGTATGAGATGTTTAAAAATGATAAGTATGATTTGAAAGGGAACGTCCATTAATCACGTGAGGCTCGAAAGGGATAGGGGGGGGGGTGTTGGCAAAAATCACGAGGGGGGAGAAGGGGTGTAGTAAGATATCACGTACGTGTATTTATTTCTTGCGCGTATGTTCTGGGGTACATCGCGTTATCATTTTGCCCAAATGTCTGTAATTTTCGAATTGTTTGCCGAAAATGGTCTCAAACGATTGGGTTCGACTCCCTAATGAAGAATTCGAGGTCAAATTCGATTCTGTGCGTCCGGCCGGCCGGCCGTTGCCACGATAACATGAGAACGGAAAGAGATAGCGACTTGAAATTTTCAGGTTAGGTTGTGCATCTGAATGCGACATTTGAGTTTCTTTACAGGCATAATCGGCTTAACGGCTTTGGAGTTATACCCATTTGCAATTTGGTTGTTGTTATTTCCTCGATAACTCCGATACACAACCGATTGAATTCAAACATGGTTATTAGTTGCATAATGCCAACGCGCAAATTCTTGCAAAATTTCGTGACGATCGTATCACTAGAAAATTTTTGAAAAAACATTGAAAATTATGGAGAAAAATTCTATATATCCGTAACTATTCGTCCGACGTCACTGAAATTTTGCGAAAGCCATCAGAACCTAACTCTTCTACCAAGTTCCAAGTTTGAACATGATCGGATCTATATTGTAGGAGATGGTGTGAGTTCGGTAGATGGAAGGGTGACCTCGATAACTTTCGAACGAAAGGAGATAGTGACTTGCAATTTCCAGGGTGAGTTGCGTATCCGTATGGGAGAGTTAAGTTCGTTTACGGGCATAATCGTTCCAACGGTTTCAGAGTTATACCCACTTGGAATATTATTTCCTCGATAACTCAAAAAATATAGACTCGATCGAATTGAAGCTAGGTAACTAGTTGTAGAATATCGAAATAAGACGTGTTTGAAATTTCATAAGGACCGTACCCTTAGAAAATTTAAAAAAAATGGCGAAATAGTATATTCTAATACAAGTTGCAGAATGGGCTCCTATTCAAACACGAATGCGAAATTCGAAGGAGCGTGTTTTCATGTACATGAGTGTTGGAATTGCAACGAGTTTTAGACGGTATCTTCTCTATTTCATGCAAGTTTTGTAAAATACTGTTGAAATTTAATGAAAAATTCGGATTATACATCCTAGTGACTTTTGTATTGTATCTTAGCAGTTGGTGTGACTGGTACGAAAGTTGACAGATTACGGAATTTGAATTTGAATCATACGTAGAGATGGAGATCAGATTTAAAACAGTTTCCTAATAGCATGAATGATTCAAAATTAGCAAGAAGAAAATCTCTAGTACTTTATTTTTTAATAAAAAAAAAATCTTTTTCCCTCAACAATTATTTCACTATATCCAGATTATATCATATTCACAATTGACGTGTGTTGAAATTTGATAGGATCGAATGTCAATGCTGACTTACAACAAAACGAAAATTTTAAGATTCTTTGTTGGTTCTAAAAAATACACAATATTTAGGTGGGGGAGGGGGGGTTGAGCTTAAACCTCACCAAGTATCAGCAAGGGGGAGGGGGGTTAACAAATGCTGTAAAAAACATCACGTGATTAAGGGACGGCCCCAAATGTGGTATATGAATAAAAGAAAAATCAATTTCTAATATCAATTTGCCTGCAACTTTCGAATTTCACAATTTATGTATGCCAAAATTATTTAAAAAACTTGCCAAATTTCTTCTTCATTCTCTAAAAAAATTCGTTAGAAGGCTTAACTAGTTTCGTTTCAGCAGATTTTTTATGAGCATCCTTTTGAATGTCCGGTATATAAAATAGTGAATGTGTAATCAAAGGGCATTTTTTTATGATTGCGTTGGATTCTGCGGTGAAAAATAATGATAGTTTTCTTTCATGATTACGCTCCTAATGAAAATAATTTCTTAGTTTTTTTTTAATTAAGGAGCATAATCATGTTGGAAAACTATCATTATTTTTCACCGCAGAATCCAACGCAATCATAAAAAAATAGGGTTCTAATTTGAAAAACAGAAGTTATGGCCAATTTTTGATCACAATTTTCCACACAAAATTTGAAACACCCTGTGATGATATTTCTGAAATTCAAGAGATGCATGACCTTTCCACATTCCTCCTCTTCGATGTTCTAAAAACGGTTCACGCTCAGGATGTTTAAAACAAGAATAGTGAATATAATACTGACTAAACATATTTGACTTTTTTTCCGTTTTTTTTTTTCGATATTTTGAAAACTATTCGAATGAATACAATGGTTTCAACAGAAATGTTTTCAGCATTGAATACTTAATCATACCAGGAATGCAAAACACGAAAAAAAAAATTTTCATAAAATTTATGTTCACTCCCTGTATAACAACCGGAAGTGATTGAGCTTCGAAAATATTTTAGCTCTGTGGAGAATTTCAAGCAATATCATTATCCCAATTTTCAGATTTCAAATATGTCCAGTTCTCCAGAAACGTCTAATAGGACACCCTGTAATGAGTTGGAATGGGAATATTAATTTATATAACAGCTGTACACAGTTATCAGCTCCTGAGAGTAAATAACTCACGGTTTTTTCAGTTTGTCAGTCATAGTTGTGACTCACTTTTCAATAAAATTAATTATCAAACTTAATTTTTTTTTGTGTTTCTGTTTCTATGAAATCTTTGATTCTACTACCATCTGTTTCAGTTATTCAAAACAAAGAGTTTTCGAAGATAAATAATTCGAGAATGAGAATTTCTTATCATCTTTTGAAAAACTCTTTTGGGTAATTTTAAGTCGAAACCCTGAATTTATGTATTGGGTGAAATGAGATGCACCATATTCCTGAAGTCATGATACTGAGAAATTCAATTCATTCAATATGTATTAACGCATTATTTGGAGGCACAACTCACACAAATCCGTGTTTATTATAATTTGAAAATTCCAAATATTCAATGGTTCATGAAATATTGATTCGAAGTGTGCCATTATTGCCAATAAGTTTTTTGTATCCATTTGCGTTAGCCAATAGCGGCGCCGCGAATTTCTCTGATCTAATTGTACACTACTATAACCTCCTGCATACTCTCTAACAGGGCCGTAGCGAAGAGCTATTCCGAGGGGGGGGAGAAACGTCTTTTGGCGCCCCTAATTTGGAAAAATAGTCAAAAATCGAAAAACACACATATGGATGAAGTGTACATAT
The DNA here is from genome assembly GCA_937662695.2 of Halyzia sedecimguttata. NCBI lineage: Eukaryota > Metazoa > Arthropoda > Insecta > Coleoptera > Coccinellidae > Halyzia > Halyzia sedecimguttata. The sequence continues at coordinate 69,612,388 of OW569411.2, forward strand.
ATTGACAAATACTACATAGTTTCTTAATAAAGAATGAATTATAAATTAATATAACTATCAATGAAAATTATTTTACAAAGAATACCGCGTTCTGAATTTGTGTTTTTGAGTGAAAAAAATTGTTTGCATCTCTCAACAGATCCAGGGCCAAAAAAGAATTATATTTGACAAAAATAAATATATATACCAAGCTTTCGAGATGATAAAAATAATCTGAAGATTTTATAGATATTAAAAAGAAAACTTTCGAAAAATGATATAACAATAATTTCACGTTACCCTGCTATCTAGAGTGGAATGTTCCAACAATTCTTCGAAAATATCTGCTATTTGGAATATTGAATTCCTGAATTTAAGCAATATTTTTGTACTCATCACCCTGAAAATTTTTGTAGTTTGCATATAGAAAATTAAATCTTCGATGTCACTCAATCGAATATTTTACCGTAATATCACGAAAAAAAAATGTTATTTTATAGACACTGAGAATCAACCTGTAAGTGCAGTTGTTAAATGAAGATTCACAAGGTGCTACTTCCCTTAAAAACTATGTGTCAGCAATGGCCAAAACTTTTCGCTCTATTCGAAAATACAGTCCTCTTTTTAGAACGCATGTTCTAGGTAACATCACACGTTATCATTTTGCCCAAATGTCTGTCCTCAATAACTCGAAAAATACAAAACCGATCCAATTCAAACGTGGTTATTAGTTGTAGAATACCAACGCGAAATCTTGCGAAATTTCGTGAGGATCGTATCACTAGTAATTTTAAAAAAAATTATTTAAAAAAGTTCTATATGTCCTAAACTATTCGTTCGATATCGCTGAAATTTTGCCAGAGCCTTCAGAACTTAACTCTACTGCCAAGTTTCAAGTTTGAACACGATCAGATAGATATTGTTGGATATTCGAGCAGCCTTGTTTGAGTTCAGTAGATGGATGGCTGACTGTTAACTGACTCGATAACTTTGGAACGAAAGGAGATAAGCACTTGCAATTTTCAGGGTAGGTCACGCATCCGAATGGGAGAGTTGAGTTCGATTTTTGGGCATAATCGGCCCAACGGTTTCGGAGTTATAACCACCTGGAATATTATTTCCTCGATAACTCAAAAAATATAGACCTGATTGAATTGAATCTTGTACTAGTTGCGGAATATCGACATAAAGACTTGTGTAAAATTTAGTGGGAACCGTAGAAATAAAAAAAAAATTGGTTCTTAATCGGTATATTCGATTAAGGAGAATGGACAATAGAACATGCGCCAAAAGCTCCTGACTTCGCGTCAGTGCTTGAACAACTCGCCATGTATTCATGACATTTGCGCCTTTTCCCGTTTCAATTTTTCTTTTCTGGGCTGTCCTTCTGAATTCCGCTCCAGACGGTTTGAACTTATTTTGATTTTAAATTTCAATCAATATTCATATTCACTATTCACGAATAATGTATATAAGAAGAAGAAGGTTAGTTTCTTTCTATTGAACGATTTTTATGTATAGCCGGGGAAGGCTGGGAATTCCCCACTCCTGCCATCTAGTCTCTAGCAGCAACAAAGCTTTCTACAATGCTGTCGGTCTTGTACAAATAAATTGAGTAAATGGTAGGGTAGGCAATCATTCGATACAGTCACTGCACTTATGTATAATAATAATCATCTTATGCAAGTAGTAGTTCAAAAAAATCTATTTTCATTATATCATTTTGCTATAGTTTTTCAAATATCTGCGGTCAATTTGGCGCCCTTTGAGATATGATCCGGGGGGGGAGGCTCCCCTCCCTCCCCCCCCCGGTAGCGACGGCCCTGCTCTCTAATCATATTAATATTGAAAAATGGCTGATACCGTTGTTAATAAATCAACAAGTCCAGAGCGTTATGCCAATAGGGTCTTCAAAATGGGTTCGTATAATTGATATACTTATGCATATAGTTCACAAATCAAATTAATTAACCCCAGGGGATATCTTGATCTGTCGAGAAGCAAGAGCATATGCGTTTCTGGCTTCAAATTCAACTGAACTGAGCCGTGGTAAGCCTCCCATGAACGCTATTTAGCGTTTTCAAAATAATATTGAAAAATGGTTGTTCTTCTTCTTCTACCGCGGTGCCGTCCCAGGCTGAACTGAGGCCTTCAGGCCCATTGTTCTCCCGCTTGTCAAACTCGTGAGACTCAGTCCAAAAAGCACGCTGACAGGAATGCCGCGAGCTTAAAAGGAGAAGTCCCTCTCACCGTAGGAATCGTAGGTGTTGGGTTGCCTAGGTGTATGACCCTCAATTCCTTAAGGTTGTTACAGTCGAACAGAATATGTTCAGCTGTTTCTTCCATGCTCTTGCACCAGCGACACAGAGCGCTATCGGCCAATCCCATCCTATTCAGATGTTTGTTGAACTGGTGACCAGTTAGTAATCCAGTCACCAGGCTCAATTCTCTTCTTTCGAGTGAAAGAAGTTTCTTTGCTTCAGACTTTGACGATGGTTTCTTAATGAGAAGCCTTGACTGCCTGAGTCCTACTCCCATGTTCCATACACTGGAGAAATTCCTGTCCAAACGATTCTTGAAGAATGTTTTAACAGAGGTACGACATACTGGAAGCGAGGGCTCAGGACCTATATATGGTATCCGAGCCCCCTGCTTCGCCAGCTTGTGGTTGTTAATAAATCAACAACTCCAGCTCAGGCCGGCTATAGTAGAGTTCACAAGGCATGAAAAGAGCTCTAAAACAGATTTTCGTGGGACCTTCATTGCTAAAATGTATAGACCACTGGGTATCATTCTCCATACCCTTACAATGTAAATTCAACTGGTCGTCAAAAAATCGTCGTGTGCAGGAAGGGGTGGGGGGAATTTTTCCAAAAATTGACAAAAAAATTTTTTCTGTTCATGGTCATCTATATACGGTGAACATCACTCACACAAACTTCTGTTGAAATATACGATTCAGAAATATTTTTTATTAATTGTCTAAAAAGTCGGATACAATGCTCTTAAATGGAATTCCTTAAGATATAAACGCTTGCCCTGAACACCCATATTAACTATTATGTTCCACTCGGTTTTACTCGAGATCTGTTAGGATTATCGAAAAAATGCTTTATATGAAAGGTCTGCTCCGAAAACCAACGATTCAGATGCTTCTTTCAAAATTACAATAGGTAGAATAGTTTCCTACAAAATAAGAAATTGTGTTATTAACTCCCATTAACCGAAACCGAACCTGGAGACGCTAGTAAGGCGCAATTTGTAGCGTTAGTCCATGTTAGTGGCGACCTTATGGATTTGAGCTTTGATCTATGCACATAAGGTTCATTATATCTATCTGACCAACTTTACAGTACTATTCCTGCGTGCCTTCAGAACGCATTTTGAAGATATTGTTTAAATTACTAATTTTTTATATATATGAGAATTTTACATTAATTCATATATATTTGATTAAATTTTGTTAATTCGTTAATAAATATGCAAATATGCGAGTTCAAACTTATATTCATTACTTCATAAATCAATTTTGTGACGTAATATTAACACATTTTTGAAATCATCGTTCATTCTCATTAGTAGTAACAAGATTTCCTGAATCCTAGACCAAAAATCTAGAAAAGAATTAAGAAGGTATATAGTTGGTATCTATGATATTTAGGGCCTAAAAATTTCTTACATGTCATGATTCATCTAATTCAACTATCACTATCACATGAAGAATCATCAAGGGAAGGAAGATTTGAAAAATTTGAAGTACTCGTATTTGCACATGTTTTTTGGGCCATACATTTGCAGGAGCCAATACACGGAATCTGTTTTCTTTTACAGGAACACATTGATCCTGTGCAATCTGAAATGAGTATTTCCATTTCATAAAGAATATTTACGGATCTGATATTCGAAATAATATTTACCTTTCCTACAACTGCAGTTGCTAAGGAGAGATGTTTCCTTAGGTAGGATTGGCATCGTCGTTAATTTTGGCAGAAGTTTTCCATTTTCTACATACCACCCACTAAATATAGGATCCGGTAAAGATGGTCATGGTACATTACTATTGATCCAAATTTTTGTTTGGTAATGGACTCGAAGGCTGTGTTGTCTCAAACTATCCAATGTTGGAGGTAATTTACTTATGGATCTTGAAGAAGCTATAATATTCCCCTGAGCCTGTTGATACATTTCACATTTTCGTTTGTCGTATACAGACAGATTACAAATTCAACAATATCATTGAATACTTTCAAACATGGCACCGGAAGTACATGATGAATTCAAAAATAGGAATTTTGTCATTAAATGTTTGATTGGGAATTTCAACCAACTTTCTGTAGATCAGGCGCTAGAGCATATCAACAAAAATTCCAAAGCTGCAGGAGGAACAGTGGGATAAACTGAAAATAGTACTATAGAATGGATGAATGGTTCTTGAGTTACAACATTATTGGTATGAAGATAGTCACATTACGCTCATCTTTGCATCTTCATTCGGTCAAAATGTCGAAGAAGGTAAAAAAATAATGAAAATGATGAAGATTCTGAGCAGATACTGCAGAGTGAACTTTCAAGATTTTGAGAATTTGAGAGAATAAGTATTCAATGATATTGTTGAATTTGAAATCCATCTGTATACGACAAACGAAAATGTGAAATGTATCAACAGGCTGAGGGGAATATTATAGCTTCTTCAAGATCCATAAGTAAATTACCTCAAACATTGGATAATTTGAGACAACACAGCCTTCGAGTCCATTACCAAACAAAAATTTGGATCAATAGTAATGTACCATGACCATCTTTACCGGATCCTATATTTAGTGGGTGGTATGTAGAAAATGGAAAACTTCTGCCAAAATTAACGACGATGCCAATCCTACCTAAGGAAACATCTATCCTTAGCAACTGCAGTTGTAGGAAAGGTAAATATTATTTCGAATATCAGATCCGTAAATATTCTTTATGAAATGGAAATTCTCATTTCAGATTGCACAGGATCAATGTGTTCCTGTAAAAGAAAACAAATTCCGTGTATTGGCTCCTGCAAATGTATGGCCCAAAAACATGTGCAAATACGAGTACTTCAAATTTTTCAAATCTTCCTTCCCTTGATGATTCTTCATGTGATAGTGATAGTTGAATTAGATGAATCATGACATGTAAGAAATTTTTAGGCCCTAAATATCATAGATACCTACCAACTATATACCTTCTTAATTCTTTTCTAGATTTTTGGTCTAGGATTCAGGAAATCTTGTTACTACTAATGAGAATGAACGATGATTTCAAAAATGTGTTAATATTACGTCACAAAATTGATTTATGAAGTAATGAATATAAGTTTGAACTCGCATATTTGCATATTTATTAACGAATTAACAAAATTTAATCAAATATATATGAATTATATGTAAAATTCTCATATATATAAAAAATTAGTAATTTAAACAATATCTTCAAAATGCGTTCTGAAGGCACGCAGGAATAGTACTGTAAAGTTGGTCGGATAGATATAACGAACCTTATGTGCATAGATCAAAGCTCAAATCCATAAGGTCGCCACTAACATGGACTAACGCTACAAATTGCGCCTTACTAGCGTCTCCAGGTTCGGTTTCGGTTAATGGGAGTTAATAACACAATTTCTTATTTTGTGAGGAAACTGTTCTACCTATTGTAATTTTGAAAGAAGCATCTGAATTGTTGGTTTTCGGAGCAGACCTTTCATATAAAGCATATTTTCGATAATCCTAACAGATCTCGAGTTAAACCGAGTGGAACATAATAGTTAATATGGGTGTTCAGGGCAAGCGTTTATATCTTAAGGAATTCCATTTAAGAGCATTGTATCCGACTTTTTTGACAATTAATAAAAAATATTTCTGAATCGTATATTTCAACAGAAGTTTGTGTGAGTGATGTTCACCGTATATAGATGACCATGAACAGAAAAAATTTTTTTGTCAATTTTTGGAAAAATTCCCCCCACCCCTTCCTGCACACGACGATTTTTTGACGACCAGTTGAATTTACATTGTAAGGGTATGGAGAATGATACCCAGTGGTCTATACATTTTAGCAATGAAGGTCCCACGGGGTGACACGATAGAGCCCGGTTTGAACTCTACTACTATGGGAGAGCTACTGTGTACTGATGAAGGCATCTACTCTTCTTCTCGACAAATCAACGAAATTCCCTGGGGTTAATTTGATTTGTGAAATATGTGCATTGTGCATAAGTATATTCGTCCGAACCGATAGTGGTAGGTTTTCCTACATATAACGGGTCTTTCATTAAGGGCGCCCATTTTTGTTTTATAAATAAAACATATTATCGAATTCCTATTGATGTTACAGTGCGATACCTATCAACAACTCCAAGTAGTTGGTTTGAGTCGGATTTCAGCAGTTAGAAGTGGATGCTTTTCCCTCTGCTCCTAACCTACAAAAATATACTCGGCAATAAACAGACAAATTTACGTATTATTGAATACGGTGAGAATTGTTACAATATTCTTCAATTCTAGGAGTGTTGAATATTTCACCTCTGATATGCGTCTGTCTCTATGTTGGATAGTAAAATTCATAATCCTCTTTTTTTTTAATATATTTTAATACATCCATGCAGATCACAATTGCTATTGATTCTATTATACCTCCTATGTCTTCCGGAGGAGAATCCTCAAGAGATTGAGCGAGTTAGGATAATCAGTTGTGTTCTGTGTAGGCTTCGTTACTGTGTCCTTGCGTCACCTTAGGAACAGCATTGTTAATTTTCGACTCAACAGTGAATGGTGGCGATTGCCACTAGTCATTAGATCTTTTCCAAATCAAATGTTCATCAGTCAATCTAAAGTGATGGGTTTTTTTGCAATTCCATTAGCTTTCCTTAGATCTCAATAGAATTCCTATTGAATTCCAATGGAATTCCGGTTGAATTGGAATTCTGGTGTACAAATTTTTGTTAGTGGCTTCCTCCTCGCATATTATCTATTATTTATTTGAGAATTATTGAAATTTTTATATCATTATAAAGTAAAATGGATACCATTAGTTATGAAACAAACCATCATTTAAATGTCCACCACGGAAACGCTGGCAGGAATTAAGTCCTCGAACCTAATTTTCTATGACTCTTATACAAATCAGGTCGTATGTTACCAATTACTCGTCTAAATTTGCTGGATGTTTGCTGAAAACCAATGACTTAATGTAACCCCAAAGAAAGAAGTCCAATGGAATTGAATCGTAGGAACGACGCGGATAATTTATTGGTATTCATTGAAATAATCGAATCACCGAATTGTGTTTCATTGGCAGTATGACAAGTGACACCGTCCTGTTTAAACCACATGTTGTACAAATCAAAACTAACCAATTCAGGCCATATAAAATCAGTCAGAATTGAACGATAACGATTTCCATTGACAGTTTCAGCCTTATGGGCTTCGTTGAGAAAAAAAAGGCCAATGACTCCTCCAGCTTAGAATCCGCACCAAACAGTAAGTTTATCAGGATGTAATCTTAGACTATAGAAATAGAGACACAGCATGTAGTATAGAAAGATGAAGCCTACATCCAGAAGGTTCAGAAGTGACCTATCCAATTATAGTACTACAGATTGAGGAAATCGATAATAATTGTGCAACGTTGTCACGTTGTCTCAGTTTTTTGATAAATAAAGAATCAATCATTTTATAATGGTCATTTAAAGATGAATTCTTTCAATAAGTCTTGGGTAAATGATGGAAATGAGAATTTATTACATCAATTGATATGACGTCTTTGGATTTCTTTCATAATCTCATCAATTATTCGCGAAACGGCCCTTCAGTTTCAGCTTTATAATATATATGGCAACACCGTTCTGCTACTAGATGACGATTTCATTCATTATTTATTATTTTATTTGAACTTGAAGTCGCCATTTCCAAGTTATCAGCTGGTACCAACGTTGCCGAATCATATTTTGGGTGTAAAACGTGACATTTTGAGTGATTTGAGGATATTTTGTGAAAAATACGTTTAAATAATGGTTCGTAAGTGTCAAATGTGTGAAAAATTGGACCATTTGAACTGATTTGAACCTTAATTTGAGTTTTCACAAGTAAGTAGAATTCTGATTATCAGTGGCGTAGATTGTTCCATGTTTACTTTCAGGTTTCCTTCTGATACTGAGCTAAGGGATATATGGTTCTCTATTCTGAATTTATTTGACGCCAGCAAGATGCATAGAATAACAAGGTGTGGACACTCCCTACTAATTCCTGCTAAAATTTTCGGCCGAAAAACGGACCAAGAACTGTCAAATCACGTACTTTATGTACTACTTCACTTTATTAACGATGGTGCCGCTAGGTTCGATTTCGAAGATTCTGACAAGCGAATAAATGAAAACTGACAAGCGACAAAGTTCACTTTTCACCGTTGCTAGTTCGTAAATTCAAATTAAAAGAATATAATGAAGCAGTTTATTGAAAAATCAATCCATTTTTTGATTAATCAGATATCTGTTCGGAGATAATATGTAAACCACATTGGTTTGGAACAGAAATTTCATCTTGCCAAGACATAATGAGGTCAAATAAGGGATTTATCAGTAAAGGAGTTTCTTTGGAACATTTTGAATGGAACTGTAAATGAAGAAATCTGTGAAATCATTATTTTTCCATTACGAAAGATCACATCCAACGTCATTAGAGTACAAGCATTTAATTTATGTATTTTGAAATACATTGAATGATACAGAATTTTCTGTAATACCTCTACATACAATATCTTTCGATATCATATTATTATTCAAATGTAGTAATTCCTTTATCATGTAAGGCTCTTTTAAATTGAGCATTTTACTTATTATATTATATGTATAATTTGAAATTTCATCAAAACATTCTCATGTATACAGCATTTTTTCAGTCACCCAATACCCCTTGACAACTTTTCATGTTCTCAGCAATTAGATTGCTGAATATAGATATTTAATTCGATAGCTATTATTCAGAACTAAGTATATACTGATGAAATATCGAAAAATGATTCATTAAATTGATAAACTAACCAAATAGAGGGTAGTGTACTACGTTTCAATCTTTTATTCAATATATACATATATTCGCTAGAAAAATATTTTGAACAAACAAATGTTCTAATTTTCGATACCCTACCTCTAGCACAAGCCAGTTGCCATTCTTGTCGTTTAACAATATCCTTGAAACAAATAATATTATAGGTAGTATAAGAGCGCCAAAAAGAATGACGCCTTAGGAAAGCTATTCAAATTGATGAAATCACACTGTGTGGTTGCTCTGAACTTTGTTCTCTGCTAGTCCTTTCATCGTTCACAAATAATATTGTTAGTTTTCATAACATGGCATTTCATTCCTTCTCAATATATAACTGAATTGTATAATGAATATAATTATTAATCAATAGAGTTATATCTTAATTTCAACTGTTAAAACAGTTTATGTTCATCAACCGGCAAGATTATAGTAAATCAACAAGTCTTACGTTCTCCTATGTTGATTTATTAACAATTAACGGTATCAGCGATCTTTCAATATTATTAATATTAAAATTAATAACTATCTTGATACTAGGAATCTGCCCCTGATCCGGTAAGAATATACAATTGTTAAAAAAATATATTCGCATAAAAACGAAGTATTTTCGAAATGAAAATAGTATTTGATTAAAATGGTTCTGGATACTCGTTCAGAGTTCACACAGCTAACATTTGACTTACTTTCGGCGCGGCAAACGACTTTCCACAAGAAACTGGAATAAGCAAATTTTCAAATTTAATTTGACATGTCGGTAATTTTGTCCATAAAATTTCTACTGCCGGCATCTATCGGCGAAAATTGAAGTAAAACAAAATCCTTGTATTTTGACAGTATTTGGACCGCAAATCGGCCCAAAATATGTCAAAGAGTGTCTTCACCATGTATTCTATGCATCTATGACGCCAGTAACTTACCACAGAATCTGTTCTTATGTTCCCAACATATTGAGCCCAAAGATTTTGTTATCCGAGGGGGGTGGTAAAAAGTTTCTTCAAAGTGATGCTAATCATATTCTTGCAAATCAACTATTGGAACTTACCAGAGAACTGAATCACTTATCACCTGTTCTCCAACAAGTGGCAGGTAAAACTTTTGTAATTATTACCACATTGGCGATTAATTATATCTGGTTTGATCTGTTTCACACAGGAGAGAAAATGGAAAGTACCGTTGGAAAATCTGAGCAAACAGTAGAGAAACTGTATTCAACTCCTTCCACTTTTACTGAGGCACCAACTTCTATAAAAAACTGAAGAATAAGGTGAATATTGTTATTAAAAATTTACATCAATTTGTATTTTAAGGACTAATTATGCTGATTCTTTACAGAAAGAGGTCTCAGACAGGTGATATACTTACATACTAATGAGAACAACTATGTATGTCATTAGAACAGGAACGGAATCAGAAGAGTAAGATACGTAATCTACAGCAGTCTGTTAGTACAATGTCTCGAAAGGTTCAGAAGCATTTATTTGTACGTTTTTTCTGTTTATCGTTTAAAAACTTGAATATAGACATCAGACCAATGAATATTTTATTTTTCAGCCATCTGTTGAACCTGAAGCTGTGAGTAGTTTATTTGAGAGAATGTTGAAAAAACTGAGTAAGCAGATAAACCAACTTTGAGAGCATTTGCATTGACATTCAATTGGCCTTTTATTCACCAAAAGGCTACCATTTTGTAAGAACAACAACCTTCCTCATCTAGAAACAAGCTCGATGTGGTACAGATCTGTGCACGCAAATCCAGGGTTTTCAAAAGAAGTATTTACTGCTTTGACTTTAAGACAAAAAGAAGCCGCATATCCTTTATTATGTAATCGTGTCTTGGTGAAATGTCTATCAGGCGTCCAGTTGAGTGGACAGGTACTAAAGTCACAGGTTATGGCGATATTGGTACCAATTTGGATTGTGACATTGTTCCTGAAAGTTAGTAAAGGATGGAATGACAATGGAAAGAGCTATTTTTTTTTCAAGAAACAAGGTATGTTGAACTATTTATTAGGAATAAATTCAATGAAACCCATCACTTCCTCTGTATTAAATGGTTTCTTTCTGGGTTTTCTCCCCCAAACTCTGAAAAATATCTATTAAATAAAAATTCATTATTTTGTGAATTGCTTATGCTTAACAAACACAATATTTGTCAGAAGCAATAAATCGAACAATGTTTCCTAACAAACAATAACGAAACAACATCAACGATGAAACAACTATTTCGTAACGTTTTGGAGTCTAAATCAGACTCCTCCAGACACTAACGAAAATCTTCAGAATTATTTTTTGTTGATATAGCTATTCTCGAATTTTAGAATAGCTATAGATTTTTGTTAGTGTCTGAAGAAGGAGTCTGATTTAGACTCCAAAACGTTACATTGTTTCCTCATTGAAGTTGTTTCGTTATTGTTTGTTAGGCAACATTGTTCGTTTTATTGCTACTGACAAACACTGTGTTTCTTACGCAGAAGCAATTCACAAAATTATACATCTTTATTTAATAGATATTTTTCATAGTTTGGGAGATAAAACCCAGAAAGAAACCATTCAATGATGAATATACCTCCCACAGTATCCTTTTATGATAATTTACTTCCTCTCCAATTAGTGCTTATATCGAAAAACATTCATAGAAGAGTTGTATGTTTTTTTGTGTATTTTTTGTTCGTATCTAATTTGAGTAACAATATTTATAAGTAATAATAATGCTTTATGTTTTTTTTTCTCAGGTGAGTACCCAGTACTGGGGGCAGAAGTTTTTTGTATTGGATTTATGAGTTACATCATGGAACGTAAACTGAGGGATTTCTGTAGAACTATACATTGTATCAATGGAACACAGCACAAACCAGAAGTGAAGGAATTTAACTATGCTTATAAAAGCTGATAGAATTGTAATAAAGGAGCAGGAAAGTAGATCAGGGACGAATAAGAGGAAAATGCAAAAGCATGAATTCTTTTCGAAAATTATTGTGGTTATTTTTATATGGATATGGTTCATGTTTCAGTAGATGTATATACTGTATTGCTATTTTTCTTGTATATCTATGACATTTTTTGATATGTATTGAATTGTCAAATAACGTTGTTTGCTGGTGATAAAATGGTTTGTTTCTGTAGAGGATATAGAAATTATGTTTAAATTAATCAATGATTATTTAGTTAGACTTTAGGTGGCTTTGTGATAATAATCTTAAAGTTAACATAAAGAAGTCAAAGAAAGTAAATTCCCAGTAACCCAGTAAGCAAAGATTATTAGTTAAAGATTTGAATAATTTATCTGTGAAAATTTAAGAACAACATATCGAACAAGTTCATGAGATGTATGACTATTTAGGCCTAATAATAGATGCAAATTTGAAACGCATGTGAATTATATTGCTAATAAGATGTCTAAAACGGTAAAATTTTTTGTCATATAGAGAAATAAGGTATATTAATATACAGCAATATTATTGTTGACCAATGTCCACTGTATGTTGAGTATTTTTCTTTTGTAATGTTCAACTTGGGAAAAGGTCATATTGAAAACTTATGAAGATTCAGAATAGAGGTATGCGAATAGTTCGAAAATGTAATAGAAGAATGTCTGTGATTATGACGCTACAGATTAACGATTATCAGCAACAAATTGCTTTCAATACTTTGGATTTGATATACAAATTGAGATATAATATGTTACCGTATTATTTGATTGAGAATATCCAATTAGTTAATGAGATTCATGATTATGATACAAAACGTCTAAATGATTCTCATGTTGAGAAATTCAACACTACTTTTTAGAATTAGTCCACATTCAGCAAGAGAGCTTTATGTACAATGACTTGCCAATTACTTTGAAATATTGTGAATGATATAAAAAATTCAATAAATTGTTAATAATATTCCTTTTCAGAATTGTGGATGTAAACACTTGATTCTCAATAGCCCAAGGCTAAATAAAGGTTTTAGTAGTATATTATCTTGTAGTAGTATAAAAATTTTGATATGTATATAGAAACATTTGTACATAATGCATGATTTGTTTGTAAGCTAATAATTATTGTATTTTAACTTTTCTTTATAATAACTTTGAATTGATCTTGGTATGAATAACAATAAAGTATGTATGTCTAATAAATATCACACGTAAGTTTCTTGTAGTTTCTTCTTACGTGTTGTAATCGAAACTGCGGATTTCTTGAAGCTAAGTTAGTTTAATTAAAAGACTTTAATATTATTTGTGTTTTTTATTTAATATAGTGTTTGGTTCAATATCCTTTTTATAATATTCAAGATAGTGTTGCAAAACAACTGAATTAATGCAATTTTTCAAAAATATTTATGGCTGTAACGATGCCTGTGTCAGAAACACTTTCCAATAATTAGGAATAGTTAAATGAAGACTTGACGATTTTAATGGCCAGCTACTTAATATACTCGAAATATAAATAGTATTGATTTATTTTGGAGTAAGTAATCATTAAAGGACACTGTGAGAGGTATAAACATTATTAGTTCTTTCTTCGTTGTTGTTTGTTATGCAACATTGTTCGATTGATTGCTAACACACTTGGTGTTATATAATAATAATAAAAATTCTATCGAATTTTTAATTTATTTTTTTTGTCTGTATAGTGTTCATAATAAAGTTTACACACATTCCACAATTGATGTTGAATGTTATGAAAATGCTATCGAATTTTTAATTTATTTTTTTTGTCTGTATATAGTGGTCATATTGAATTTTACACACGCCTACGCTAATTATTCGTTACATAGGATGCGTAGTTTCCAAACTACTCGGAAAATAATCTTAAACGTCCATGACACCGAAACCCATCCGCTTATTTAACTCATTACCGAACATAACCAGTGCATTTGGACCACAAATCCACCCTGCAAATTTCAGCACTCTAGCTTCTTTCGTTCGAGAATTATCGTGCTTACAGATATCGACAGATAATTCACTCATTTTTATTTAATTTTCATTGATTTAATAACGGAAGCTACGCCACTGGTGCCTGTTCAAATTGGGTGGAGTTAGTTTCTCCGGTGTTGCCAATACAAATGTAAATTATATCGCTCTCCTTGTGCTATCTCTTTCCCACCCATAGGACATGTTGGCCTCATTTATTGGAGAATTTATGAATGAGATACTGTGTCTCCTCTTTCTATAGTCTAAGGATGTAATGGCAGTTCTTGATATTCTTCGGGTTTTTCACCACTCCAGATACGGCAATTCTGCTTGTTAACATAATCGTTTAACCAGAAATGAGCCTCACCGCTGAGAATGATTTTCTTTAGAAAATCTGCATCATTTCCGATTTTCTCTATGCACCAATAGGTCTCTTGCATGCAACACGAAATACCATATGTTTATATTTATCTGAATCTTTTTCAATATCAGATCATCATGTATACCCTCATCCACTTTCAAAATTTATAAAATTTAAATATTTCGGTATTGAAAATCGGAATATCAGGAAGCACATTCAAATGAGGTGAAACGCTTCTGATTGGTACAATCGTTGCCATGACGGCTGACGTAATCAAAACACAGCGAAACAAAGAGTGAAACGGGCACGAGAAGAGAGAGACGTAAACAAAATCTACCCTCGGCGAGTCCATCTGCTTGTTACAGCGAAACTAAGAGCACAGAACACACATAATTAACTAAGAGTGAAACGGACACGGAGGAGAGAGTAGTAGATATGACGGGTGACGTCACGTACGGGCGCCAAGTTTCGATCGTTTGAACAGTTATTATGTGCATCCAAATTTGAATGATAGTTTTCTCGTTGAAAATTGAAATTTTTGACGGGGGTTGAACTTTTTCATTATTCTTATGGCTATAATATTCCGTTCCGATAATACAAAAAATACATGCAAGAGACCTATTACTGAATACACGACGCTTTATAATCAGTTGGTTTGAGTTGTCTTCTCTTCACCAAACGTTCAATTATTGCTCTTTTATCCGGACCAAAACCACCAAAAATTGGAGTTAAAGCACGTGAAGTTAGAGTAAGAGATCTGGATGTTTCATAATAAATTTGGATTATTTGTGAACGTTGTTGAAGCGTGTACCTTTCCAGGATTAAATGGTAGACATTGAAAAATGCAAATGTCAATGTCACAAATAAAAAATGGCTGCTATGCGTGAGTAATGTCAATCTCAAAAAAGGGCCGTTTCCATTGAAAGACCCGTTACATACCGGTATCGGATCAGGGTTGTGTTCGAAAATTAACTCCACTGAGTAGAGTAGAGTTTTTGAAGGTTTGACAGATTTACTCTGGAGTTTACTCTGACACTGACAGTGACAGAAGGTGCCAATATCGGAAAATAGGTTATTATTACCTTCTACTATTGTTTTCTTCACATATATGTAACTCTAATCATAAATATATATTGTGAGCAGTATTAAAACTATTGAATTACCTCACAGGACATTCATAAATCAGTCAGACAAAGATACTAATTTTCCTTTCCATGAGTTAGGTCAATTTTGACAGGAGTAAAATGAACTCGGAGTCGAATACTCTGACATTTCGAACGACAGTTATGGAGTAAAATTTACCCAACCTTTCAGTTTTCGAACGCAATGGAGTAATTATTACTCTACGGAGTTAATATTCGAACACAACCCAGGACGACTTTGATTTCGCAACGCGTCGCAGCTTTCCGGTCACACTGGACGACTAGCCTACTGGCTCTATTGAGTGGCTTGCTATGCTGGGCAAGTTGTTTGTACAAATCTACGTAAAAGATTTTGAATGAAGAATTTTTTGTTCGAATCACTCTCCCCTCCAAGTTATAGTCCTCTAAAATTAAAGGGAAACAGTTTTTTTTCATACCTCCACTGTATAAGAATTTGGAAGAAGATTTGGCAAATTTGTAATACACATTATTATTGAAATTTTTATTAATCTATGTTTCATCTCGGTTTTCATTTTCTTCAGATAATGTAAACGAGTACCTAGATTTGTCAGCCAAAACAGAAGATAGATTTCAATTACAAAGGATAAAAGCTGTCTTTGAGAAAAAGAACCAAAAGAGTGCTCAAGCAATATCACAATTACAAAAAAAATTAGATAATTATCAGAAACGAATGATGGATCTGGAAAGGCATGGGCAACTGCAGAGCCACAGGCAACCCAGGGAAGTGCTCAGGGACGTGGGACAAGGACTGAAGTGAGTGTTAGACTTCTTAGAATACACAAAACTTAACTCTTTTGGAATCAACCAGTATTTCACAGAAACATTTGTACGCTAAAAATATTAACTTGCACATGAAAGAATGTTGATTTTACTGATAAGAATTGTTTCGTTCGTGAAAAATAATACCATTATTTGCCGTATTGGTGATCTCATAATTTAAGGAGTAAAATGGCTGATTTTATTTTAATAATTGTCTGTGGAAGAATAATTGCTAGACCAGGTAATGTTCCAAACAGTCATTGCCTGTACAGTGGGTGTTTGACAACCGGTGAGTTAGGAAACCTAAAAAACAGACGAAGCTGAAGTCGCCAGCGGGTTACTACAGAGCAGCTAGAAGGTATTTTTTACCCAATAACTAGTAGAAATGCAACGGTAGCTCTTCCAGAACTTAAAGACAATTTGTACAAACGTGTACAAACTACCCTGCAGCGAATTAGAACTGGACAGATGTATGTGGATTTTGTGCCACATCCTATATCATAAATTTGGAGAGGTGTATGTGGAGATACTTCCCTCTTCAAGCAGGATAATGACCCATCGCATACTCGCAAAGCCGCCAAATATACCTTGCCAGTGAGAGTATAAAATTGGCATGCTTGTTGCTCTGAACTTATTCCTGATGGAGCAGTTCTTGAAGAAGGGAGTGAGGTCCCTCTGAAAAGTCTTGAAGAAAGCATGTCCCGCTGATTTCGTGCAGCATTGAATCAAACTGATTATCGACATTTCCAAGGAGAACTAAGACTTTCTAATTTTTTATAGTTAGCTTTAGTAAAATTAGACATCTGATATTATATAAGTGTAGGATTTTTCTATCAACCGCCTAGGGGTTGATTGAATTACGCTCCTAACATTTCGTCTTTCACGTCTTTGGTTCTCGAAAACACTAATTCTGATATTACACAGTTTATTTACAATACAACTCGAAGAAATATTCACAACTTTGACAGTATTCACTTTTGCAATTACTGAAGTTCGCCAACTACCACAATATACTATAAATTCGTCTAAGTCAGAATACAATGTTCAATAAAATCGTCTGACGGATAAAGTCGTATTCGCTAACCGATAAAGTCGTATTCGCTAACCGTCTTCGTCTTATTCCTGATAAGAACTCACTGCCCTTTTCCTCAATCCCTCATACCCTAGATACCTACTCTGTTAACCCCCCCGCACTTCTGCTTTCCCTCGATCCGAACTGGGTATTACGCCCAAGGTGGTGTGCAACGATTGGTGATTCCCTGGCTGAAACTAACCCCGCCTTCGACCAATAGGATTGCACGGGCATGATACCACGGTTATCCAGGCAATTCCAGGAATATAGTCATTGTTAATGTTGCACTACAAGAGCCCTTCGAGTATTTTAAAATCCAGATATAGATATCCCGTTAACGCTGAACTCCTTGTAGACGCCAGAGAGTCGGGGTTCGGTATTAAATACTTCATCTCCTATCGGGTGGTACATGGTCTTTGGGATCTGTCTTAGATCGCTAACGGTATACTAATGGGTTTGGAGTTCCAGAGGGTCCAGAGAACGTATGATTTGTCGATAATGCGTCGCTAGCATCCATAAAATATAATCTTAATTCTAACTAAGTACAACTATAATAGCAATCCTTATTGAAATCTTACATAAGGATTCATTTTGTTCTCTATGTTTGCAATTAGAATTTGTTAAAATATCCGATATTTGGATATCCAATGACTAATTATCATGAATACTTTCTTTCCGTAAAATACTCCACAAGTTTGTTTGTAGGTATATATTATATACAGGGTGTCCCAAGTTCGAGTGCCTATTAGACGTTTCTGGAGAACTGGACATATCAAAATCTGAAAATTGGGATTAGGATATGAAATTCTCTACAAAGCTAAAATATTTTCGAAGCCCAAGCACTTCCGGTTATGCAGGGAGTGAAATAAATTTGATGAAAAATATGTTTTTCAAGTTTTGCATTCCTGTTATGATCAAGTATTCAATGCTGAATACATTTCTGTTAAAAACATTGTATAAATTCGAATAGATTTCAAATTATCGAAAATAAACCGGAAAAAAGTCAAATATGTTTAGTCAGTATTATGTTCATTATTCTTATTTTAAACATCCTGAACTCAAACCTTTTTTACAACATCGAAGAGGAAGAATGTAAAAAGGTCATGCATCTTTTGAATTTCAGAAATATCATCACAGGGTGTTTCAAATTTTGTGTCGAAAATTGTGATCAAAATTGGCCATAACTTCTGTTTTTTAAATTAGAACCCTACTTTTTTATGATTGCATTGGATTCTGCGGTGAAAAATAATGATAGTTTTCTAACATGATTATGCTCATAAATTCAATCATTTTCAAGTTTTTTTCCAATTTAGGAGCATAATCATGTTAGAAAACTATCATTATTTTTCAGAAACCTCTAATAGGCCCTCGAACTTGGGACACCCTGTATATTATTAATTGATTTGAACAATTTCAATACATTCTGGGGAGTTGGGTGGTTTTCTATTTCAAACAGAGCACAAATTATGCTAAACATATTACACTCATTCTGACCTACTGAGTTTCAATTCCATCGGTTCAGTATTTTTCGAGTTAGGGTGGAAACAAATTTAAAATTTTTTTTCCCACTTATAGCCACCCGGTACGCTGTTCTTTGCGGAACACGCGCGCAAAAAGTGGGTCTTTCAACTGCTGAATCAATGAGAGAATTTGGGGTTCTACCACCTCATCTACATATCACTGGAGATTGATATTGCCTTTGATAAAGATGTTTTTCCATAAGTTATAACATAATCAACAATTAATAGGACGGTTGAAAATTTGTCGATGTATCGGAAATCCCTTAGTTGCTAAATTTTACGTCTGAATCTTTAAATCCAGAAAAATCCATTTTCTGTCATGCTCATACGTGCCTCCTTTTGCAAGCAAGATTTTTTCACTAAGTATGCTTCTAATATTTTTCCATATTTTTTTCAGAAATGTTGGTGGAAATATAAGAGATGGGATAACCGGTTTCAGTGGATCAGTTATGTCCAAACCCAGAGAGTTTGCACATCTAATCAAGAATAAATTCGGAAGTGCCGACAATATTAGTCAAATTTCAAGTAAGAGGTTTTGGTGGTTTATGAACATTTGATAGGTTTTTACGTTTATTTGAAAAGAACGCAATTGTGTGAATCTTCAGTCAATTTTTTCCCAGAAGAACAGATTTTGATATTCAAGGGATATTCTGGAATTTTCCTTGGTTTCCAGACGATCATGATCTTGAAATAAATACATGAAAATTACTATTAATAATGTTCATATTGATAGGTCAAATGAGTAATTAAAGGAAGCAATGATTTTCTGATAGTAAGCATCATAAGTAATAATTCTTCAAAAGCAATGATGTGAAGTCGGGAGCTTTTATGCGCACGTTTTTTGTCTATTAACGCCTCACACACCCTCACGAAATACTGCATGAACCTTGAAGCCGCCTTCCTTCAACAGAGTACTAGATTTAAACTCGAATGGTTCTGCATTTCTGGAGATATTGGGAAAATAAAATGAGGGTTTGTGAGGAATTTCATCGTAATCTGACAGATAGTTCCTGAAATATAAAATACAAATGTTAATATTTTTTAAGATTTTTTTTTTTAGTGATACGATCCTCACGTCATTTTCTGCGCATTGGCATTCTACAACTAATTACAAAGTTTCAATTTGATCGGATATGCATTTTTTTGAGTTATTGAAATAAAACAAGAAAATTTCAGATGGATAAACCCCGAAACCGTTTAGCCAAGCCAATCATGGCCATTAAAGAACTTAACCATCAAATTCGGATGCGCAACCTACCCTGAAAATTGGAAGTCGCTATCTCCTTCCGTTCGAAAGTTATCGTGGCCTAAAACATGCGCTCAAAATATATAAGTGCTCTCAAACGATCAGATTCGAGGTCAAATTCGATTATTTACGATCGGCCGTCCGTTGCCGAAAACTTTCGAATGAAAAGAGACTTATAATTTTCAGGGTAGGTTGCGAATCCGAATGCTAAGGTTAAGTTCATTAATGGACATAATCGGCCAAGCGGTTTTGGACTTATTATTATAATATTATTAAATATTATATGTTGTAGCTAAAAAACATTTTCTACTTACTTAAAAAAATAGAAAATATAGATACTCAATAGAAAATAAAATAATGTACCATTCTGTGAAATTTGGAGGGTTTTTGCGCGCATGTTCTGGGGCAAAGCGTGCTATAATTGTCATTGAATTTAGAATTTTTGGCCGAAAATTGTCTCAAACGATTAGGTTCGACTCACTGATGAGGAATTCGAGGTCAAATTTGATTCTGTCCGGCCGGCCGTTGCCACGATAACTTGAGAACGGAAAGCGATAGTGACCTAAAATTTTCAGGGTAGGTGGCGCGGCGGGTCTAAATGCGACGAACAAGTTCGTTAATGGGCAGAATCGGCCAAACGTTTTCCGATTACAAATTTTGTTTTCAACCAATTCAGATCCGATCAAATTAAAACTTAGTATCATGTTGTATAAAATTTAAAAAAAATTATGTAAAAATATTTTGTTTCTCACGATAACTTGAGAACGGAAATAAATAACGACTTACAATTTTCAGGATAGGTTGCACATCTGAATGCGACATTTGAGTTCGTTAAAAGGCATAATAGGCCTAATGGTTTTGGAGTTATACACATCTGAAATTTTGTTGTTATTTCCTCCAGAACTCAATTAATTCTCGGTAATTATTTGTAGAATGGTGACGCGGTAATTTTCACGGAATTTCTTGAATATCGTTCTCGTATATTATTGGATATTTTTTAATGAAATTCAATTAGATAGAATACATACTCGTATGTCAGAATTAAAATTCTGTGATCTTAGAAGATTCTCTCATCACTCAAGTCTGTCATTAAAATGGTACGAAATGTATTCATATATTTTATAGAAGCTGAGAAAACGTTATATGTATATCTATGGTGAATTCGATTAAGAGCGTCCAATAGAGGTGAATAGACAATAGAACATGCGCGGAAAAGATCCTGACTTCACGTCAGTACTTGAACCAATTTTTTATACTTTAGTACATCAACTGTTATGTGTATTTTGTGCTGCTTTTTGAACATAGCTAAAAATTCTGGAAAGAGCTTTACTTATTACCGTTGTATACCAATTAACTTTTTTGCTTATGTACTCTACTCAATCATTGCTTGTGTTAAAGGTGTATAGAATACAATGTTGTTGGCAGGTTATATCTGAAAAACACGCTGAAAAAAACCTTTTTCTTAGTTGTTCCTGAACAAACTTGGGCAAACGAAAGAAGCGTTTTGTTATAGTTTGTTAATAGCTGAATACAACTAGTCTACTACCAAACTGACGAATGTTGTCTATTATACAGGGTGAGTCTTTGACCACTGCATTATATTTAACCAAAGATTCCTCTCATCAAATGAAACACTTTTTTCCTTCAACATTTTTCCAAATTCAGCTCAGGTAAAAAGATACAGGCTGTTGAAATTTTGAAAAAAAAATCAGTTTTCATTTTGTAGCTTTGACATCCTTTTTTCGAATAAAATGAATGTTGCGTAAAGTTTCCTGTAACTATGATACATATTTTCCAAATATTACATATTTTCTACTTCTACTGGTTTTCTAGTTATGTACTCGTGGATTCATAAAACTAAACGAAGTTATCATAAAGAAAGCAAATAAAGTTTTTCTTGAGTCATTTCAAGAATATTCCATCGTTTTAGAACATTATATTATTCTTCATCATTTCTCCTTAAACGCACCGTTTTATAGATATTATTCATTGAATGTTTTAAAATGGAGAACTCCAAAAATTTTACTACTTTTATGGATCCGTCCCTGAGCGTTGGAATCCCGAATCAAGCTGTAAACCACGTTACCATGCCTTATTCTCGTCCGCCAACAATGTCATAGATAATTTATATGCGGGAGTGTATTAGCACATTGTGAAATCTTTAAACGCTTGTAACTTTTTACCTGAGCCGAATCTGGAGAAATGGTAAATGAAAAAAGTGTTTCATTTGATGAGAGGAATCTTTGGTTAAAATTAATGCAGTGGTCAAAGACTCACCCTGTATAGATAGACTATAGATAGAGGGTCTTGCACCAAATAGGAATATATTTTTCAATAATGTTACTTTATTGCTCGAACTCAACAAAATAAAAATATCGTCGAGCATAAATACTAGTGTCCGTATTTCTTCGCTATAATCTCAATGAGCATTTTTTTTATAGTGAAATCGATTTGAGACGACTGATAAGAATATACAAAAGATCATCATTAAATAATACTTGGGAGGCGCATTCAAAATGCAATGATTTTTCTGAGTTTTCTCTTCCAAACTCTGAAAAATATCTATAAAATTAAAATGTTATTGTTTTGAAATTGTTCGTGCGTTAGAAACACTAATTATTTCTTAGAAGCAATATATAGAACAATATTGCCGAATAAACAGTAACGAAACTTCATTAATGACAAGACAACGTTTTCGTAACGTTTCATAGCCTAAATATTCTTCATCAGACTGAAACCAAAAATCTTCAGAATTATTTGTGAGTGTCAAAATGTCATGGAGGAATCAAATATACTTTTTCTTTCCGATTAATTATTCGCGATAGTTATCACGGAAATTGTTTCGTTGGGCATAACCGACACCTTCGCCATTTTGTAATTTCCATGAGATCAAAGTAAATTCTTCAAGTTGGGCATTGATCTTCAGTGGCTTACTACTACTGATCTTATTATTGTAAATATTCCAAAACATTCATTTTAATCACTAATTGGTTTCTAGGTTTTATCTCCCAGACTCTGAAAAATATCTGTAAAATAAAAAAATTATTATGTTCTAGTTTGAGTTCACTGTGTACTTATTATGAACACTACAAAAGTAACTACACTCTTGTCCACTACAATTTTTGTCGTCTAATATATGTTTCGGAAACAATGTTTCCATCTTCAAAGACGAAGGGTTACTAAAGCTGCTATCAATTTCTACACTCATGTATGGGTTGATATAATACCCTTAGTTATGCACCGATTAGTGAGAATAATGAGTTGATAATAGGGATTAGATCATAATGACAATAGCAGTAAATACCCATCTATTATGTTCAACTTCGAAATGGTAAAGGACGGCTACTTGGCATTCTTAGATTTGAAATTATCTAGAGATAACTGACATTTTTAGAAAACCTACCTATTCTGATATTTACATTTCGTCTGATTCGGTGGCTCCCTGGTCACATAAAACAGCCAGCTTACATTTCTTCGTCAACCGGTTAATTAGTATTAGGCAAAGCAATGTAAACTTCAAGAAGAAAGAAAAATTATTTTCCAAATTGCCGAAATAAACGGGTATAGTTATCAACCAGTTCAGAAAATTATCAACAAACCTAAGGATAAAAATCTCTTCAGTAACATAAACCTGACGAAAGAAATGAAAACGGTTAAAGGTTTTCACGCTTTTACTTTCCATGCGAAAACAAACTCCATAATATTTTTAAACAGTCTAATATAAAACGTTTTAACAACTGGCCACTCTATTTCAAAAAATTTCGTCAAATTGTTGAAAAATTCCAACAAATTGTACTTAGGAACACTTGAAGGGATCGAAATGTATAAGAGAATAGTATATTCTAAAACAAGTTGCAGAATAGGCTCCTATTCAAACACGAATGCGAAATTCGAAAACGAGCGACGAAGGAGCGAGTTTTCGAAGGCATGAGTGTTGGAATAGTCTTCTGCAACGAGTATTAGACGATATTTTCTCTATTTCAGTCAAGTTTTGTAAAATACTGTTGAAATTCAATGAAAAATTCGGACTATACATCCTAGTGACGTTTGTATTGTATCTTGGCAGTTGGTGTGACTGTTACGAAAGTTGACAGATTACGGAATTTGAATCGTACGTAGGACGTGGAGATCAGATTTAAAACAGTTTCCTAATAACAGGAATGATTCAAAATTAACAAGAAGGAAATATCTAGTACCTTATTTTTTAATGAAAAAAAAAATTTTCCTCTCAACAATTATTTCACTACATCTAGATTATATTATATTGACAATTGACGTGTGTTGAAATTTGATAGGATCGAATGTCAGTGCTGACTACCACAAAACGAAAAATATAACTAGAAACAATGCGGGAATGAGTTCATTCCAGCACTGTTTTCAGTGCTGGAATGGACTCATTACGATACTGAAATAGAGAAAAGATATTTCACTCAATAATGACCTAACCTCTATTAACAACTCATTATTCTCACTAATCGGACTAAGGGTATAATGTCAACCCATACTTGAATGTAGAAATTGATAGCATGCTTTAGTCCCTTCAGCTTTGAAGATGGAAACATTGTTTCCGAAACATATGTCAGACGACAAAAACTGTAGTGGACAAGAGTGTAGTTACTTTTGTAGTGTTCATAATAAGTCCACAGTGACCTCAAACTAGAATATATCATGATGTTTCCTAACAACTATTTCTGAACATGAAGTGTAAGCTTATTGCTTGATAAAAACGTTCTTGTTCTTCACTTAGCAACAAGAATTTCTCATTTAAGTAAAATAAATATTATATTAAGGACATACATGAAAAAAATCAATGGTTCTGTCGTTATAATAAAGTTATATCTACGCATTTTTACTCCAGTAATACTAGCAATGATATAGGTATTCAGACAGGATAAGATCATGCTTTCTTCTAGCCAGTTATAAAACCATTGTATTCAAACAACCTAGTAGGTCTACCTCATGGGAAGATTATTTCGGACTATTTTGACAGCCATCTATTGATGATTCGTGACGCAGTCCAAATAACCACCAATTAAACACAGGGGGATTTCTGACCATTGACCAATTGGGCAGGGAGTATTAGAGGAACATATGAATAGTCAGAGATGGGCACTCAAAACATCTCTTATGTCTACTAGTTTCTGAGATACAGGATCTTCCCTGAAAATCATATAAAAGTTCAAAACTGTTGAATCGATTTAGATAATTTTTTGATAGCCTATTGTCTTTGGGACACTTGAAAGAAGCCGGAAGCGAAATTGAAAAAAGAAACTGGGCCGTACTATATTTTTTAGGTCCGGGTACCAAAATATCACTCTCTATACATGAAAAGAATATGTGTTGTCAATTTCGTGAAGAGCAGACAAAATGCTATGGAACTTAATCAATTCGAATGGCACAAATTTTTCTACGGAGCAGAGCATTCTGAGAAACAAAATATCTCGATTTTTTTATTGAAATACAAATAATCCACATGATTCTCTTTCGAGAATGTCTAATTGACTGATATCAATGAAAACTATGATTATGAATAAGGTGCTACAAATAATGTCAGTGTAGAAGACAGGACCGTATCTTATCCTTTGTTTTGATGATCAGGTATTAAAACCATCACTCTGCATATGATTCACATTTTTCTCATTAAGATACATATTGGCGAATAAGAGAAAGAATGCTGTAAAAAAAATTGACCGCCTAACCGGATAAATGCAAACCTCGCAGATAATAGGAACGGGATAACATGGAATAACACCATGCACCCTTGTATACATTCCTGTTGCCGTAAATTCAATATTCAATAGCTTTCGGCAAAATGTGTGTAGCCGGCAAAAAATAATATTATCATAGTATTGCATTAGTAGCCGAGCATTTGAACACATAAATTATTTATTTTCTCTTGCGTTATCCCAAAGTGGGTAGCTCTCTAAATGGTTTATTTTAGCCGACTGGAGTAAACCATCGGGTACCAATTCGGGCTGTTTCTCACTGTCGAGCGGCATTTTAAAAAGTTTTTATTTTTATTGAATTTGTCAACGTAAATATGTAAGTATACGCAGTCCGCTCCTTTCTTTCAATAATAGAAATAGGTTTGAATTTTGGAAAAGAAGTTTTGATGATCTACGGACGGAATAATCATTACACATTACCAGAGGGGGGTGTGGAGGTGCGCGATCCCCCCACAGAGTTTGCAAATTTTGAAAGCAGTTGGAAAAATTTCGAAGCAGTTGGAACCACCCGAACACATTTGGACAATTTTCGATGCCGGCCGGCCGGACAGAATCGATTTTGACCACGGATTCTTGATCAGTTAATCGAACCAAATCGGTTAAGATCATTTTCGCCCAAAAATTCGAAAATATCAGACATGGACAAATTGATAAGCACTATGTTCCGAGGAACAAGCACGCTAAAAAGCGGGAACAACGTGATATAAGACAGTACCGCAACAGACGGTCAGTCGAACGACATTAAGACTAGGACTAAACTTCCAAATCGTGTGAAATATCTTTATATTGCATTGATATAAAAGCACGGATAGAATCAGTTCTGTGTCCAAATCTATGTGCCTCCAAATTCCCGTACTCGGTCGGCCGATATCATAACCTACTTTTTTCGACATTACGGGTGTCGAATTTCTATCGATCGTAGTGCCATACCGACCCCTCTATTGGGCGAAATAAGTTATCCACTGAGGTTGTCCTACTAGGTTGTCTGAAAACAATTATAAAACAGTGAATGAAATGTATATAAAATGTATTTATTAAAAATTAATGATTTTGTATTAACCTCGCTGTTGACACTTCTCTCATCCATGTTCAATGTTTAGTTGGTACCCTAGCCTACTCCCCTCCCCTAACGCACTCACTTAACTCCGTGCATGGCTCAACGCACCGCATGATAACCTGTTTCGATCATAATCCGTAGAATGGTACGTAGGAACTGGGGCCATTGGCGGTTCGGAGGGCAGCGGGGCCAACGGAGGCAGCGGGAGCGATCAGGGCGAAAAGAATCATCACGGATCGGCGACGTTGCCGGCTGTGCTTCATCAGGCGACATCACAATCCTCGATGAGCCAGGAGGCGGCGGTGCAGAGGCGCCAGGCAAAGTTCCCAAGCGAAGAGGCCAGCGAATGTAGTAGCGTAACTAGTGATAGTATAGGAAGGTGAGTGTTTATGATTTTTAAATGTATATATATATATTTATATATATACAGTGGACTCTCGATAAGTCGAACTCCCAGGGACCATAAAAAACTGTTCGACTTATCTATGGTTCGTCTCACCAAACGTTCGAGTTATTGAGGTGAGAGTTCGACTCATTGAGGGAAAAACTCGCGTATTCACGACATCAACAGTAGATAATGAGAAACAAGGGTCGATGACAAGTGTCTTCACTTACTCTAGCACTTTCACCTAACGAGGTTCTTCCAGAAATTCCGTATCTTTTTTTGAAACAACGTAGCCAACCACTACTCGCTGTAAATTCGTGGCCTAGGGACAATGCGAGCATCTGAATGCCGAGGCAATTTCTGACGGTACCGATGGACTGATTTTCCTTTAACTCTGATGGAAGCGAGGATATTAATTTTATTTTTCATGATAGATGACAATTCGGATTTAGGAATTCCGAACTTGTTAGCTATAAGGGTTTTACTTTCTTCTCCTTTCTCTGTTTCCCGAATGAGTTTGAGTTCATCTGCTACTGATAAAATTTTCAGTTTTCGCGGATCCATGACGCTAAAACGCTCTCAGCCCATGACGGCTCAATAAACAAATAAAAAATAAATTGAACAATGTACTAAGCGATTGAAAAATACATATGATGGCTACCAAATGTGGTGATTCGATAGCATACCGAATTCTTTTCGGTTTCATTCGTTAGATCAAACAGTTCGACTCATAGAGGAGATGATGGTTAGGAGTACGACTGATAGAGGTGGAGGTTCTCTCGTGGACCCCTCCAGCAGTTCGACTCATCTACTAGACTCTTTACTGTCAAGAACTCTGTTCGACTCATTGAGGTGAAAGTATACAGGGTTAGATACCCATGAATTGGGACCGGAAAAAATGTTCGACTTATCTAAGAGTTCGACTTATCGATGTTCGACTTATCAAGAGTTCACTGTATATATATATATATATATATAAATTTTAGGGAAAGTTTTCTTGGGTATCGTTGCACGTTGCGTTTGACATTGTTTTCAATTTTGACAGTTGTTATTTGTCAAAAATTAGTATTATATTATTATTAGTATTGTTATATTATACATCCTTGAAAAAGGCCAATCAAGGCCGAAACATATGTTGGATTATACTTTCCCTAAAATTTATATAAGAAAGAAGCACAAGAAAACTCAAGAACTAATAATATATATATATATATATATATATATATATATATGCAAATGAGTGAGTTTCGCTTTTATGGAAAGCTAACCACTAGACATAAATAATAATAGGACTAGCAGGGACCGCAGTCAAGAGTCATCCACAAAGTGTAATTCCATCAACGCTGACTAGCAACATACCGCGGTTTCATCCTTATTAGGAATCGTCAGTGGTGCATAAGTCAACCGCCGATGGAAGAATACACCTCGAAGGAGCCGCTCTATCGAACCCCAGGTATACCCTCTGAGTACAAAGTACACAGAGCGACACCTAGCGTTCAACCAACCAGGCTCCCGTTGCGGAAAACTCAAAACATAGATCCCTGCGTACATTCTTTGTTCCAAACGTGACTAATTGCAGAATTCTATTTTGAATTCCTCGCAGACGCCACGAGGAACGTGAAAACGCCCTGGTTTTAGTGCGCAATG
Organism: Halyzia sedecimguttata; assembly: GCA_937662695.2. Taxonomy (NCBI): domain Eukaryota; kingdom Metazoa; phylum Arthropoda; class Insecta; order Coleoptera; family Coccinellidae; genus Halyzia; species Halyzia sedecimguttata. The sequence goes on from OW569411.2 coordinate 69,641,271, forward strand.
CGCAGAAATGAATAGGCAAATGAGTGAGTTTCGCTTTTATGGAAAGCTAACCACTAGACATAAATAATAATAGGACTAGCAGGGACCGCAGTCAAGAGTCATCCACAAAGTGTAATTCCATCAACGCTGACTAGCAACATACCGCGGTTTCATCCTTATTAGGAATCGTCAGTGGTGCATAAGTCAACCGCCGATGGAAGAATACACCTCGAAGGAGCCGCTCTATCGAACCCCAGGTATACCCTCTGAGTACAAAGTACACAGAGCGACACCTAGCGTTCAACCAACCAGGCTCCCGTTGCGGAAAACTCAAAACATAGATCCCTGCGTACATTCTTTGTTCCAAACGTGACTAATTGCAGAATTCTATTTTGAATTCCTCGCAGACGCCACGAGGAACGTGAAAACGCCCTGGTTTTAGTGCGCAATGCGCAGAAATGAATAGGCAAATGAGTGAGTTTCGCTTTTATGGAAAGCTAACCACTAGACATAAATAATAATAGGACTAGCAGGGACCGCAGTCAAGAGTCATCCACAAAGTGTAATTCCATCAACGCTGACTAGCAACATACCGCGGTTTCATCCTTATTAGGAATCGTCAGTGGTGCATAAGTCAACCGCCGATGGAAGAATACACCTCGAAGGAGCCGCTCTATCGAACCCCAGGTATACCAGGTGTATTCTTCCATCGGCGGTTGACTTATGCACCACTGACGATTCCTAATAAGGATGAAACCGCGGTATGTTGCTAGTCAGCGTTGATGGAATTACACTTTGTGGATGACTCTTGACTGCGGTCCCTGCTAGTCCTATTATTATTTATGTCTAGTGGTTAGCTTTCCATAAAAGCGAAACTCACTCATTTGCCTATTCATTTCTGCGCATTGCGCACTAAAACCAGGGCGTTTTCACGTTCCTCGTGGCGTCTGCGAGGAATTCAAAATAGAATTCTGCAATTAGTCACGTTTGGAACAAAGAATGTACGCAGGGATCTATGTTTTGAGTTTTCCGCAACGGGAGCCTGGTTGGTTGAACGCTAGGTGTCGCTCTGTGTACTTTGTACTCAGAGGGTATACCTGGGGTTCGATAGAGCGGCTCCTTCGAGGTGTATTCTTCCATCGGCGGTTGACTTATGCACCACTGACGATTCCTAATAAGGATGAAACCGCGGTATGTTGCTAGTCAGCGTTGATGGAATTACACTTTGTGGATGACTCTTGACTGCGGTCCCTGCTAGTCCTATTATTATTTATATATATATATATATATATATATACAGGGTGCTTTCTGACCAATGACCCATCGTGCAGGGCGTAATAGGGCACCATATGCGGAGTCAGAAACAGGCAGTCAAACATCATACATAAATTTAAACACTATCGGAACTATATTGTTGGAGATCCGAGCAGCCTTGCGTGAGTTTAGTAGCTGGATAAGTGACCGTAGGGACTTTTTCAATTTTCAGGATAGGTTGCTCATTCGAATGGGAGAGTTAAGTTCGTTGTTGGGCATAATGGGTTTCGAAGTTATACCCATCCGGAATATTATTTTATCGATAACTCAGAAAATACAGACCCCATCGATTTGAAGCTTGGTAACTAGTTGTAGAATATCGACATAAAGACGTGTGTAAAATTTTGTGAGGACCGTACCTCTAGAAATTCAAAAAAAATACGAAAAAATATTATTAATGATAACTTGAGAACGCAAAGAGATAGCGACTTGCAATTTTCAGGGTAGGTTGTGCATCCGCGCAAGTTGGTTAATTGACATAATCGGTCAAATTGTATTGGAGTTATACTCATCTGAAATTTCATTGTTATTTCCTCTTTAACTCAAAACATACAAATCTAATCCAATTAAAACTAGGTGATTACTTGTAGAATGCCGACCCATTAATTTTCACCAAATTTCGTGAATATCGTATCCTGGAGTTACTTGAGGCGAAGTTTTTTCGTATTTCAATTCCAATAGAATACATAAATGTCAAATTAAAATTCTGTGATCATAGACGATTCTCTTCTGAAGTCTGTCATTAAAATTATATGCAATGTATATATACAGGGTGAGTCTTTATGTAGTACATTAATTTTAACCCTAGATTCTTTTCGTCAAATGCAACACTTTTTTCATTTACAATTTTTCCAAATTCGGCTCAGGTAAAAAGATACAGGCTGTTGAAATTTCGAAAAAAAATCAGTTTTTATTTTGTAGCTTTGACATCCTTTTTTCGAATAAAATCAGTGTTGGTGTGAAGTTTCCTATAACTATAATACATATTTTCCAAATATTAGTTATTCCCTAATTCTACTGGTTTGCTAGTTATGGACTCGTGGATTCATAAAACTAAACGAAATTAGCATGAAGAAAGCGGATAAAGTAGTTCTTGAGTCATTTCAAGAATATTCCATCGTTTTAGAACATTAAATTATTCTTCATCATTTCTCCTTAAACTTCGTTGAATGTTAGGCCGCTCGTACACCAGCACGACGCGACCGCAACGCTACCGCGACGATACTTTTTAACGAGGAAAATGCGTCGCGTCGCCGTATCCTTGGTGTGGGCGCTTCTATGAATTACCACGTACCGCGACTGCGAAGCGACACGAAGTCGCGGTCGCGTTGCGGTCGCGTCGTGCTGGTGTACGAGCGGCCTTATAAAATGGGAAACTCCATAAATTTCACGACTTTTATGAATTCGTCCCTGAGCGTTGGAATCCCGAATCAAGCTGTACACCACGTTACCATACCTTTTTCTCTGTCATAGATAATTTATATGTAGGAGTGTATTAGCACATTGTGAAATCTTTAAACGCTTGTAACTTTTTACCTCAGCCGAATCTGGAAAAATGGTAGATGAAAACACTGTTTTATTTGATGAGAGGAATCTATGGTTGAAATTAATGTACAACTTTAAGACTCACTCTGTATATACAGTGAGTTTCAAAAAGTACGCACCAAGAGGTAATTTTTTCCCTGTATAGTTTTTTGAAATTTTGGTTTTCGAGTTAGTTGGTGCACAAGAAACGATGGTTTTTGACATAATATATGTCATTGATCGTGTTACTCTGCAAACCTGTCAAAATTGACATTTTTTTCGAAAAATGACCAGAAGACGTAGAAATCAGAATAATATCAAAAATTTTCTGAAAGAAATGTTGCTCAGAATTTCATTTTATACCAAACTGCCAAATTTCATAGTGAAATTCCGAAATTTTTTGATATTAATAGTTTGATAACAGCACGCTAGAGGGAGCTTCGGGGTATGCGCAAATTTGAAAAATTATTCGGAATGTAATTCCAATGGAAGAGATATTATCACAATTCAAATAAAGTTTATATTAATTTAATGTTCCTCATAAATTATGATTTCTATAGTGAAAACCTCACAATCTTGGTGCAAACCGAATTATACTTGGGAAATTAAATGCGGAAAGAGTTAATATCTTGCTAATTATTCTTGAAACATCATAAGAAATTAAATTATTCGATTTCTCTTCTGAAGAATAATTCCCCAATCCACTGAAATCGCTTTTGAATTAACTCAAATACCACTAAAAACGCAATACAGGTCTCATCTAAAACAAATTTACCTGTGTAAATGAAATGGAATATCACTATGAAAATTGGCAGTTTGATATAAAATGAAATTCTGAGCAACATTTCATACAGAAACTTTTTGATATTGATCTGACCATTGTTTTAACCATTTTTCTGAAAAAATGTCAATTTTGACAGGTTTGCAGAGTAACACGATCGATGACATATATTTCAAAAAACATCGTTTCTTGAGCACCAACTTTCCTGAAAACCCAAATTTCAAAAAACTACACAGGCAAGAAAATTTCCTCTTGGTGCGTACTTTTTAAAACGCACTGTATATACAGGGTGTTTCATCATAAAGTGGACAAACCTATATGGCGTATAGGAGATATCGAGAGTATCATTTTTGGCTTATGACATATACCCCGTTTTCGAACCATAAGCGAGATACAGGGTGTTAAACCTCAGGATTGAGCCATTTTCAATCCAATATTGTCAGTTTTCTATAACATATCAAGTTATGATTTTACGTCACAGTGGAGTATTTCGGGGTACTTTATCTAGAAAAGTTCAAAATCAGTCAAAAAAAAAATTCAAAATGGCGGAAAACCTAAAATGCTCTTCAATTTTTTTCTCGGTTCCAAATTTGAATTTAATTTTTCGAACGTGCTCATTTTTATAAGAATTTCTGTACAAGAAATTTCTGATAAATCGACAACAAATTTTTTTTTACATGTCTACAGCAAAAAAAAAATTTCACCCAAAATTGTTGATTTTTCACACGGTGGTACTCTATCTCCTACCAAATACGAATCTGAAAACAAAATCGAAAAATATCAAACGGTTTCTTCGCTAGAGCCATCCGAATATGGCATTTTGACTTCTTGCTCAACTAAAAATAATTAAATTAATAATTAAACTGATTTGACTATGGGGGTTTGTTGTGTGAATTTTGGCTATCAAATTATTCCAAATCCTGGAAAAGAATTAATCACAAAATAGTTTTTTATGTTACTCTGATGGAATTCTTAAGTTCATCTCTAGACTCTAGACTGAGAAATGTTAATTGGAACTTATCTAAGAATGCTCAGAATCGTTACCTAGCAACGGCGATTCACCGAATTTGACGTTTTATTCGAAGCGCAATCTAGTTTTGAATGAAAATGAAATATTCAGTTTTGGAAAAAAATGATATGATTCAGGCGTATTATGAAGGAAATTCCTCGGCGAGGAATGCGAAAGAAATCTACTCCCGTAGATTTCCAGGTAGAGCACTACCAAATTTCAAGACGTTTCTGGCGACAGTACGGAAATTACGAGAGGAAGGTACTCTCTCCCGCAAAAAGAAGGAATCTATCCGAACGTATGATGAACGCATACTGGATATGGTTGATAGAAATCCGGAGATATCTACGAAAACTTTAGCGAATCATCTAAGTACGAGAAGCAGACCAACTGTATGGAGAATTTTGAAACGAAACAATTACCGTCCATATCATTACCAAAAAACTCAAACCTTAGAAGAGGGTGATTGTGATAGAAGGAAAGAATTTTGTCGCTTTGTTCTTAGAAGAAAACGTGCTGATAGAAATTTCTTGGGTAAAATTCTTTTCATTGATGAAGCTACGTTTCATAGAGACGGATTCTTTAATAGTAAAAATACTGTTATATGGCAAAGGGAGAATCCGCATGCAACAATACAAAGGAATAGACAAAAGAGGTTTTCAGTTAATGTTTGGGCGGGTATCAAGGATCGATTTATCATCGGACCTTACATTCTCCCTCAAACGTTGACTGAAATACGTATTATCAATTCTTGCGGGAGACTTTGCCGAATCTAATGGAAGATATTCCTCTGAGCCATTTTCAAGGAATTTGGTACCAACATGACGGTTGTCCTGCTCACACAGTGAGAACTGTACGGGAGTATTTAGTCACTAAATACCCCTACCGATGGATTGGTCGATTAGGACCGGTTGCATGGCCTCCTCGTTCACCAGATTTGACACCTCTTGACTATTATTTCTGGGGTCACATGAAAAGCCTTGTCTATGACAAGCGAGCTCCAGTAAACTCGAGAGAAGAACTTATTGAGCGAATTGAATCAGCTGCTGACGAAATTCGCCGAAACCCGGAAATGATTGCAGCATCGGTGAATACAATGGCGAAAAGAGCGAGAAGGTGTTTACAGAAAAATGGAAATATTTTTGAGAATGAATTATGAATTTAAATTTTTTTCAGAGTTATTAAATTATTTTTTCCATTCTATTTCTTGTTCTTTATTTCCGAGTTAGATAAATGTTGAATTATTCCTCAAAATATCATTGAAATTTCGAAATTATTTAAGTTACAAAAGGACATTGCTTCCTAATATTTTCCCATTTCTATTCATTTCAATCGAAATGTAATATTCTACTAAGTGAAAATTGAAAATCTAGCAGTTCGGTGAATCGCCGTTGCTAGGTAACGATTCTGAGCATTCTTAGATAAGTTCCAATTAACATTTCTCAGTCTAGAGTCTAGAGATGAACTTAAGAATTCCATCAGAGTAACATAAAAAACTATTTTGTCATTAATTCTTTTCCAGGATTTGGAATAATTTGATAGTCAAAATTCACACAACAAACCCCCATAGTCAAATCAGTTTAATTATTAATTTAATTATTTTTAGTTGAGCAAGAAGTCAAAATGCCATATTCGGATGGCTCTAGCGAAGAAACCGTTTGATATTTTTCGATTCTGTTTTCAGATTCGTATTTGGTAGGAGATAGAGTACCACCGTGTGAAAAATCAACAATTTTGGGTGAAATTTTTTTTTTGCTGTAGACATGTAAAAAAAAATTTGTTGTCGATTTATCAGAAATTTCTTGTACAGAAATTCTTATAAAAATGAGCAAGTTCGAAAAATTAAATTCAAATTTGAAACCGAGAAAAAAATTGAAGAGCATTTTAGGTTTTCCGCCATTTTGAATTTTTTTTTGACTGATTTTGAACTTTTCTAGATAAAGTACCCCGAAATACTCCACTGTGACGTAAAATCATAACTTGATATGTTATAGAAAACTGACAATATTGGATTGAAAATGGCTCAATCCTGAGGTTTAACACCCTGTATCTCGCTTATGGTTCGAAAACGGGGTATATGTCATAAGCCAAAAATGATTCTCTCGATATCTCCTATACGCCATATAGGTTTGTCCACTTTATGATGAAACACCCTGTATATTATAAAAGTTGAGAAAAAGGTATAGATCGATGCTAAATTCGTAGTAGAGTGTCCAATAGATGTGAGTAGACAATAGAACGCAAAAGCTTCTGACTGCACGTCAGTGCTTGTTTCAACTTTCTTTTCCATAAGTGTCACTTTTACTTGGAACACTTCCTTGCTAAAGTGCTGAGGAGAGATTTAGCTTGTCACGAGTTTCGTTTATTCAACATTCTTCCGTTTACGTTTTGAACCGGGTTTTCTCGCGGTTGGCTTTAGCTTCACATCAACATGACACGGACTGCCGGACACCCTCGAGTCGTGCACGGCAGCCGTGTGTCGTTCACACAACCACGACTCGTGCCGGATAGCTGTGAAAGCTATCATTAAATCCTTCACCCAAGAATCGGATGCCGGTGTCGTTTACACGACTGCGAAGCGAGCCTGTGGGAAAGCTCGAGCGTTTATGTCGTTGCCTTACATAAAACGCAAACCTTAGGCTCGCTTTACATCAACACTACACGGTTTTATGTACGGCAACGACACAAACGCTCGAGCTTTGTGTAAACGACACCTGCATCCGATTCTTGGGCGAAGGCTTGAATTATAGCTTTCACAGCTATCCGGCACGAGTCGTGGTCGTGTGAACGACACACGGCTGCCGTGCACGACTCGAGGGTGTCTGGCAGTCCCCGCGAGCCGTGCAAGGCAGCCGTGTGTCGTTCACACGACCACGACTCGTGCCGTCTTTATAGCTGTGATGGCTATAATTCAAGCCTTCACCCAGGAATCGGAGACCGATGTCGATTACACGATTGTGATGCGAGCCTGTGGGAATGCTGGAGCGTTTGTGTCGTTGCCTTACATAAAACCGTGTCGTGTTGATGTGAAGCGAGCCTAAGAGGCTTCGATTTTCTCGGACGCCACAATTTCACTGACTTTAACGACACTTTCACTTTTTTCCTGGATTATGTTTCACTTGACTTCACCAATTTTTGCGACACGGTAATAACACTGTCTGTTAATGGTTTAATGACATTTTTGCGCGCATGTTCTTGGGAACAGTGTGCTCTCATTTTGCCCAAATGCCTATAATAATCTAATTATTTACCGAAAATGGTCCCAAACAATTAGGTTCTACTAACTGATCAAGAATCCGAGGTCTAATTTGATTCTGTCTAGCCGTTGCCTCGATATCTGTCGAACGAAAAGAGATGGCGACTTGAAATTTTCAGGGTAGGTGCGCGTCCAAAAGCGACGGACAAGTTCGTTAATGGGCATAATCGACCCGACGGTTTCCGACTACTAATTTTGTTTTCAACCATTACAGATCCGATTGAACTAGTTGTAGAATATCGACATACGTCGTATACGACGTATGTAAAATTGTGAGGATTGTATCTCTAGAAAATTAAAAAAAAATATATTGAAATATATTATTCATCTCAAGATATCTTGAGAACGGAAAGAGTTAGCGACTAGCAAATTTTAGGGTAGGTTGCGCATCCGAATGTGACATTTGAGTTTGTTAAAAGGTATACTCGGCCAAACACTTTTGGAGTTGTACCTATCTGAAATTTTGTTATTTCCTTAATAACTCAAAAACTACGGAACCGATCCAACTCAAATATGGTAATTAGTTGTAGAATGTCGACGCGCAAGTTTTTGTGAAAGTTCGTAAGGTTCGTATGGCTAGAAAATTCTTAAAAAATCATTGAAAAAATTCTATATATTAGAAACTATTTTAAATTTTATTTAAAACAGCTACTTGAAGTGATTGCAAAACTAAATTTCACTTAGGTAATCGTTCTCGCAGTAGTAGATACTTTGCTATAAATTCTTCATTTTGCGCGTATGTTTTGGGGAACATCGCGTTATCATTTTGCCCAAATGTCTGTAGTTTTCGATTTTTTTGCCGAAAATCTGGGAGTTAAAGAATTGGAGGTCAAATTTGATTCTGTCCGGCCGGCCGTTGCCACGATAACTTGAGACCGGAACGAGCTAGCGTCTTGAAATTTACAGGGTAGGTGGCGCTTCCCAATACGACGTTCGTTAATGGCCATAATCGGCCCGACGGTTTACTGAGAATGGAAAGAGATAGCGACTTGAAATTTTTAGGTTAGGTTGTGCATCTGAATGCGACATTTGTTATTTTACAAATTACTACTAATTCTAAGGTTCTTTCAGATATGGTCGAACTGATAGTAGTCATAAGGACCAACACATTCTCTACAAGAAATTACAAGAAGAAATCGAATCTCTGAAAGAGAAATTAGAAGGAACAAAAAATTTGAAAGAAGAAATGTTCTCAGTATGTTCACAGTTACAGGTAAATATAATAAATTGCAACGTTTAGGAATCGCCATCCCGGTACTAGTCCATAGAATTACTACTTTGAAAGTCATACCTTGGTGGATCCTCGTGGTATTTCGCTTTTCATAAATACATTTTCTAACTATTTATGAAGTTGGTGCCGAAAAATTATTCACACTTTATTCTTCATTCTATCAAATATACCGTGATAAGATTCTCACTAAAATTACCTAAAACCACTTTTGCGTGAGAATAAGTTAGTTAAAGTAAACAAATAAACTGACAAATAAGTCATTCCGTTCCTCCTAACAATACCCTAAAGAGCGTTCATGGCCATAGGAAGATACTCTCTGGGCTCTGCGGGAGTCGTTTCTCGATTAAAATCGAGCGAATGGTGGCGAATGATTTCACGCTTCACATTTTCACTGGTGGGGAAAGGCTCAATTCCTTGTTTTGTGTCATAGATGGCGTGGGTGTTTGTGTGTAACAGCTCAGGCCGGCTGTGAGAGGCTTAACACGGTTCAGTGTAGTTGAATTTGTTGGGAAGCTAAATAGTACTGATGAAGGCGTCTAATCTTGCTTCTCGGCATATCAATGGAATCCCCTGGGGTTTATTTGATTTGTGAAATGCATGCATAAGTATATTAATTAGACGAAGCCATTATGTAGACCCTATTGGCAGGAACGCTCTGGACTTGTTGATTTATGAACAACTGTATCGCCATTTTTCAATTATTCAAGATAATTGTTAAATTACCATATAATTTTCCCAAACAGGAAGAGAGATTTAGGAGCGAAAGACTGGAAGAACAAATAAATGACTTAACGGAACTGCACCAAAACGAGATTGAAAACTTGAAACAAGCAATGGCTGATATGGAGGAAAAAGTCCAATATCAAAGTGAAGAACGTCTCAGGGATATACACGACATCCTTGAGCAGTGTCAGACCAAAATCCAGAAAATGGAGCACCAAGCCGCCCAACAACAACAATATGTCTCGCTCGAGGTTTTAGACAATTCGAATGCAAGAATATTGGTCGTTAAACTCATCAACATTTTGCTCACTATTTTACAAGTACTCTTGCTTTTAGTTGCAACAGGAGCCGGGATTATAATGCCTTTTCTTAGGACGCGGTAAGTTACCAACTGTGTTTGTGCTTTTTCTGCATTATTAGTTAGTTAGATTGTTCAATGTGTTCTTCTATTTTATTGGGTATCATATTTTCTCTTGTGGGTGTTTTAGATTGATTGAATCATTTTTCCAGTTGAGTCTATTTTTGTGGAAGTAAGTGATATTATGTGAATTATTATTATTAATTCCATGATAAAAGTTAAGGCATAACCCTTATACAAATAAAAATCAAATATGATGCACGTATTGACTAATGTAAACAAAAAAAAAAGGAAAAGAAAAAAAACAAAATTCTAACAAGTGGAAGAAGTAGAAACAAATTATTCAAGAATAAGTCATATTCACTACCACTAACCCTCTTAATTAAATCACACATCAAAAGAGTTCTTGAAACCTTTGACTGTGTTGGATCCTATTACAATCTCCGGTAACCTATTTGCAACGATATTGCACGTCTGTGGCTAAATCAAGTGGATGATACGCCTCTGTTTTGATCATTTGCATGAATTACGCGTCTTACACTAGAGCGAGGCTGCGCGTGAACCAGAATGTCGGCATCTTCATGATTCATGAAAAGACTGGAACTCCGAGGAAGCCACGACATTCCTTGTTTTCTGTTAAGTTAAGTAGTATGAGACTGTGTAGGATGAAAAAGGATCGACCTATTGTAATTTTTTAATTTTAATATATATATATTGTGAAAATCTGGGAGGGAGTTTTGTTGCCGAATTGAGCCAGTTTAGCCTCCTACCCCTAGAAAAATTAATAGATTCTCATGCTCGATTATCGTCTAAAAGTAGACAATCAGCACGTTACATATTCCAGGTGTCGAACACCTTGTTACTGAAATAATGCTATCTCTGAGTAGTCTAGAAATTTTCCCTGTACAACTTCAACGAGTGTCCACGCAGGGTCAGATTGTGGCTCAGCTGGAATAGGTGGGACATATTACAACCAAGCATATTTTTCGAAAAGTCATTATCGCGTCACCTTCGTATCCTTCGGTCCATGAATGGTGTAAGCTGAAATATTTCCATGTGAGTTTCTTAACTAGAACTTACACGGCCGAATGGAATTTTTGTGACACGATTGTCTCCAGTATATTAGTATCTCCCATAAGAGTTGGACTCCAGTGGGGTCCTTCGTATTCTATGATAGGTCGGATAAAAGTTTTGTATACAACTGAACATGTACTGGGGTTACAACCTTTGAAAGATCGTTGGAACAGATATGTTACCCCCAAGTCTACCTGGGACTCCGTTCTCACAATTTTTCCTACCAATATGGAAGACTGTACATTTTTCAATGTTCAGTGGGATAATCCAATTGGCACACCACTGGGACACATTATCCAAATCATGTTGCAGTGTGTATTTGTATTGGACAGTGGACCATTGTAGATATCACCATCATCTGCAAAAAAAGAAGACGGCGAAGAGAGATGGTGGCATAAGTCAGAAATATACAATATGAATTAAGTTTGGTTTATGCTGGCTGGTAACTTTAACTTAATCTTATATATATATAGACATATATTTTTAGTGTTATGGCTTTTAATCAGACTAAAGTATCCGTTAACTTATTAATTATTATTATTATTAATAAGTAAACGGATTCGTTAGCCTCAATATAAACAATATTCCTAGAAATCTATGTTTCAATTTTTAAGTTTAGGGTTAAGTTAAAGTTACCAGGCAGCATGAACCAGCCTTAACAGTGGACCAAGAACGGCGCCCTGCGGAACTCCACTTGTTATCGGTCTGGAGGTGAAAGAGGAATCGCGTACTCTCACACGATTTTTAAGGAATGAAGAAATCCACATCGACAGGGTGCTCCTAATACCAAGTTGTTACAACTTATAGAGTAGTTCCTCGTGTGAGACCTTTTCGAATGCTTTTGAAAAATCCAAATGCACCACGTCTACAGGATTACCAGCATCATATACCAAGGACCAGTGGTTTAGACATTGCGTTATCAGGCATGAGTTTATCCCCCTTCTTGAAAATCGGGGCCACGGAGGAAACAAACCAACCATTTGGTAAAATATTGGAATGCATGGAATCATTGAATATAGTCGTAAGGGGCTGGAAAACTACCCGCATAAGTCCTTAACATGCTCGAAGAGAGTCCATCGGGGCCAGGTAAAAAGGCATAATTCAACTCAGTCAAGTACTTCTCCACTACCTCCCTCGTGAATGCAACTTCAATAAGATCATCTGCACATCGTGGGAAGATAAGTCTTGGTACGGATCCACCCGACTCCGCAGAAAAGGATGAAGACAATGTGTTAGTCAAAGTCTCAGCAGATTCTTCATTTGCTAAGCACAATAGCCCACTAGGGTTCCGCACACGAGAACTCATTGATGAATACATATAGAGGTTTGTGAACAACCACAAATGTGGCAAGTTCAGAACACTTTGGAGGAAGCGACAAGAATGGTTGGAGTTCCTTTAAGAGATAGATTGTTAGCAGTGGCTCTCCATTAGTTTTCCTTCTGTAAAGCTCGTCACGCAGGCTTTCGAGGTTTTCCGACTGTTTGGACGTTAAATCGTCTGAGATGTAGTGATGAGCTCCTCTGATGCTGCGAGCGGGGGGGGGGGGTTTCAACTCCCAAACCCCCCCCCCTGGCTAAGCCCTTGACTCGTAATAATGAAGGAAAGGAATATTTAAAAACACTTCACTTTCATGGGCCGATAAGAAAGACCTTCTAATTCACAAAGTTATTGGAAGGCCACGGTAACATAGGTATTTACAAACAGATGAAATAAATCAATAAGGGATTCCGAGTAGATAATTTCATATCCGCTGACAGAGACACATTTAAAAGTCCGCAACTAAACACATTACATCACTAATTCAAAGATCATTGTCTTATGAAATTATACGCGGGGAAATGTAATAATCCCGCCATAACTACCATTCCAATTTGGAATTGATTTATAGGTTTTATTTGGTTATTATGCATCATTAGTTTCCAAATAAAAGGTGGCCATATTCTGTGGATACTCTTATTCTATATATTATATCCTTCAATAGTATGGGTATGTTTACTTTATAAACTCACGTTCATGTATAAAAAATGTATGGTGTTGATGGTACAGAAACATGAAAAATAATCATCAAGGGGGACAGGGTGCATTGGGAAGCAATTTTAACTCATTGATTTTGATCAATCATCACGATAACATATTGCATTGTCATGGTGAATCAAATTTTCTCTGTTACAAATACGTTTTTTATTGCTTTCAATATTCAAACGCTATAATGAACTTATTACAGCACTTGATTGATTGTTTCTCCTTTCTAAAAATTAATCAATGAAAATTATCCCAAAAAAATTCACCTTAGCTGCCGATGGAACTATTTAAACTTTCTTTGGACCCTATTCTCTTTCATTCCATAATTTTATGACCTGATGTTTCATTCATATTAATTAATCAACACAAAGCTCCTCTTCTTGCAATTTGGTGGGGCACTTTGTAGAATACCCTTAAAATTATTTCCCACCGATTTCTTCTTTTCTTCCAACATATATTTTCACAGAAATTAATTTAAAACGGCCCATACACGCTCAATATACGGTGGCCCCTAGACGGTCAATATCATTGTACAATATGCTGGTTGATCAAACATTTCTATCGTATGGAGGCGATATTGATGGTTGTGTAATATATTGCGCTATTGCGCAATCTTTCAATATCGCCCACACATGATCAATATTAAATATTGTACAATAATATTGAGCGTGTATGGGCTGCATTATAGTGGGAAAAAATACAGTTGAATGTGTTCAAGTGGCTTTGTTTATTCCATGGAATTAATTTGGAATGTTAGTCCTCCGACCCCATTATCAAACAAAACTATTTTTTAATGTTTGAATAAAAGAACTTTCTGCTATAAAAATAGTTACTTTTCCAATATTGATACAATAATGAAGGAGTGGGGTTGAAATTGAAGTTTCATATTAGAAGCATGTTAAGTTCCATCACAATCTTCTGAAGATACTGAGTGTTCAATAAGGATAATTTCCAATCTCTACACCCTGTAGCTCTATACTGCATAACTATTTGCATATTTTATGTTCCTAGGTTCAGTCTCAGTTCATGTTAAAAACTTCAACAATACCAATTCGATTTTGTTCATGAATTAAACAAAGTTCTTGTTTTTTCAGGCGTTCCTATCTTTGACATTGTTTGTGATTACCATAGGGTCCATAGGAATGTTGAATGCAAATGTTATTATCAGAGTGTGATCAGTAGGGGGAATCTCAGAAATATTGGCGTGAATTCAACTTGCATGTATCCCGTTCACTCCGATATTTCCATTATGCAAAGATATTTTAAAATATTTATTTACTGATCAGTTGTCTTTCTTCGTTTTTTAATAAATGTTTTCTATTTAAATTTTCTTTTATTAACATGTTTGATGATAATTGACAAACATGTTTGATTGATACTTGAATAGTAACATTTAGAACTTGATCAGCATTATATAAATTTGATTATACAAGGTATTCATCATACATTCCAATTACCTCTTTAGTCTGGGAGTCGTGGGCCCTTTTTTGCAAACAATTAATACTTGGTTAATTGTTCGTTAGGGGCTTCATTTCACTGAAACGCCCAATCTTTATTCCTCTACGAAAATGTTGAGATTATTTTATAATTTTGAAACAACGTTTGTCCTACAAAAAAAAAGGTTTAATCAAGAGTGTCCCCCATCTCAAACAATCACTTGGCAATAAAAAATATATCTAGCTGTTTTTTGTACTTTAGATTGCTACCTATTAGCATAATTAAATGGCCATTTTGTCCAATAAATAAATTGGTAGGTTTTTCTAGTTCTACACTCGAAAGTTGTAATATTCATTTTCATATCTTGGAGAAAGAGTCCGAAAAGTCCACAATTTTTACATGTGATATAAAAATCGTTCCACATCTCTCGAAAATGAATTTTTGAGCCGGCGTTCTACAACTTATTACCATGTTTGAATTGGATCGAATTTGTATTTTTTGAGTTATTGAGAAAATAACCAAATTTCCGATGGGTATAACTCAAAAACCGTTTGACCGATTATGCCCATTAACAAACTCAATTGCCGCATTTATATACTAAACTACCCTAAAAATTGCAAGTCGCTGTCTCTATTCGTTCTCAAGTTATCGTGACGTAAATAATATTATTTAATATATTTCTTTTCAATTTTGAGGTGAAATGATTCCCACAAAATTTTACAAACGTCTTGGTATTAGTATTCTACAACTAGCTACCAAGTTTCAATTCGATCGGATCTGTATTGGTTGATGACAAAATTATTACTCGGCAACTGTTGGGCCGATTATGCTCATTAACGAACCGCTATCTTCCGTTCTCAAGTTATCGTGGCAACGGCCAGACATAATCAAATTTGGCCTCGAATTCTTCATCAGTCAGTTGAACCTAATCGGCTATTGAGACTATTTTCGACAAAAATTCGAAAATTACAGACATTTGGGCAAAATAATAAGGCGATATACCCCAGAACATACGCGCAAAAATATGAACATGACTAATATTCAGAACAGTGAGTGGGATCCTGTTGAAGATGTGAGAAATAATTATTGGCTAATAATCCATACAAAGCTTCATAACATGTTGTTGAAAGTCGAAAATACACCTTAAACTGCTGATCACTGCAATCTGACATCTGGTATCAGTCTCGCACCACATCAATCATGGATTGAGATCAGATTGACGGAAAACTGATGGAATATTGATGTGCTTCGTGAGTCCATCAATCCGCATCAGTCTCATCGTGATCAAGGTCACGGACTGAACTGATGCGAGATTGATGGCAGATTGACCGTGTAATTGAGGTAAAACGGTCAATCTGGTATCAGTCTCGCATCACATCAATCATGGATTTATATCAGATTGATGGGAAACTGATGGATTGATGGTTCGGATTGATGGAATATCAATGTGCTTCATCAGTACATCAATCCGCATCCGTCTCATCGTGTTCAAGATCACGGACTGAACTGATGCGAGATTGACGGAGTGTAACCTCCGCCTTAGAAACACAAAAATAACAAATCCAAATTTCACGCCAGTACTGTCAGCAGTCGGTTGAAATATGTCCCCATTCGTCTAGCAATGTTATTGCGATCGGACGTAGGTTGGACGACTGCTTAGTCGTCCAACCGCTTAATTTAATTAATTTAAGGATAAATATAAGTAGATTTTGAAGTGTAATGGACATGACGACACGCACTTATGATGAAAGTACCCAATATTTTATGTCTCTATACTAACATTTACTTTTAAGTAGCGCGGTTTCATATTGAAGTTTAACCTCCATCAGACTCCCTGTTACAAAATTTGAATATGGATCTCCCGCCAAGTGAATTATTCTAACCTAACTAATATGGTCTATATTCCAGCAATTTATTTGTTGGAAAAGTTGGTCATTTCATAATGCCAATAAGTCCACGGCAAAAAAACAGCTGAGTATTAATCATTTCGTATTAACGAGTAATTGCTTCATGTTTGAGGGAGGGGGGGACTCTTGATTAAACCATTTTGTTTGTAGGACAAATATTCTTTCCAATCATTTTCACGGATGAAAATGTTGTGTGCCTCTATCATTTTGTATTATCGAGTAATTGTTTCATGTTTGAGGGGAGGGACTCTTGATTAAATCATTTTGTTTGTAGGACAAATATTCTTTCCAATCATTTTCACGGATGAAAATGTTGGGCGTCTCGGTAAAATGAAGCCGCTTACGAAAAATTAGCTGGGAATATTAATAAATGAAGGATACTTTGGGATATGCATTCATCATCACTGGATTTTTTTCTGTTTCCTCCCCCAACCTCTAAAAAATATCTATAAAATAAAAAATGTCATTTCTTTTGAAATTGCCAAAATCTAGTGTTTCTCATGCAGAACAATAATTTCAAAACAATAAAAATAATTTATTTAATAGATTTATTTCAGAGTTTGGGAGAGAAAACCCAAAAAGCCTATTTAATGGGTATTAATTGTTTGCAAATAAGGCCCACGGCTCCCGAGATATTTCGCTTCTTTTGGAAAAGAGTAAATATGAATTCTTCAAAGACATCAGAAATTTTTAATCATTCTTTAAATTTTTTTAAGTATAATCGTACTCGACAGAAAATACACAGTTACAAAAATGTTTTTGTATTGTAAACAATGGTTTATTTTTTTTTTCATTTAATTGGTAATGGGTTAAGATAAGTACAAATTTAGTTCGATTTTTGTGCATCTGGTATTTGAACACTAAAAAAATTCACTCGGAAATCTAATGCGATAAATAATAACATAATAAGCCACATGACTCAAATACACTGAAACTATTTCATTCTTGTTACAGGTTAAGGATTATTTCAACTGTAGTTCTTCTAGTTTTTGGACTGTTTTTGTGGAAGCAATGGCCTGATGTGCAAGACATAGGTTCACACATGATGGGCCATTTAAAAGACTTTGTGGACCCTGTAAAATAGCACTTGTTAATCAACGGTTGTCTGTTAATAGTGTATAAGTTAATATGTAAGCGGAGTGCAGAGGATAAAGAATTGTGAAAATCACTTTCATTTTGATAGTATTTACGTAAAGTGGCGCAGCATCAGTATTTAGGAGCAAAAATAAATCAATACCATTAACTTGCATTTTCTTTTGAAAACCCTAGTTTGCCTGAAGAATTGCTCAGATGGAATTTATTTGGCTATTACCTTTATTTTACGTTCTGAAGTTCTCAGTAACTACTTACATGGTTTAATTAAAATTAAATGGTTGTCAAAAGTAGATAAAACCTGGGAAGACATCAGAAGCTTCAACAAGTTTGTTAAAATAAATAACCTTCAAATCCTACCTTTTATGGCTGCTGTTAACCTTGGGAGATTTTTTAAAGAAATCCTTGGCTTTGGAAACGAGCTCGAACTACTTGAGTTTATTTTTCTTTCTGGTCAGAGTTTCCACTAATCGCCACGATTTATCTTTTTGAAAAGTCTAATTAAAATTGAACTGATGAGAACATAAATATAACAAAAGCTATCGCAATCTCGACTCTTCCATTTCGATGTTTTCGAAGAATTAGAAAAGAATTAATTAATTCCGTTGTACGTTTTGAAGACATATTATTTTGTTGTTGTATGTCGTCGCTGAAAAAACAGGAGAGATTTGAAGGTATGTATATACGGAGTAAAATTGAAAATATGTATAATGCTTGATATTAGTGATTGAAATAGACGAAATATGATTAATTTAAAAAATAAAACTTTCAATTATGAAAAGTATTAAAATGTGAAGATGTACATTTGGAAACATTAATCAATAGAAAAATGTATATTTTATGTGAAATTTATTAAAGTAAAATTAATATACCTAGAGTATAGAAATTAAAAATAGATCAAGTTCGCGTGGTAGCAACATTCCGCCCACCTTAAATACACAGTGTTTAACTGTCATCAATTGGAAGCGGTCAAAATTGAATTATCGATCATTTTAGCTTATCTACAGTTTTAACTGAGGCAACTCTAGTTTGATCGTCCGCACCGGGATGCAACTGAACTAGGCACCCAAGGTGCCACTCACACGGAGGGAGATTTTCCGATTTTATGGTTTTTGAAACATTTTCCTTAACAGGCGTACTGGACATATCCACAAGCCATTTACCTCACTAAAGTAAGTTATGTAGGTATTCATTGGCCAACGATTCGAAAAATCGCGATGCATGCGTTCAAGCTGCCAATGGGTAAGCCTGTTCAGAGGAGAAATTGTGAAATCAGCTACTTGCAGTAAGTGGTTCTAAAGTGAAGAAATGCCAAGCGTTAAGGCTGATAAATCGTTTGGAGCGTTACTGTAAGGTGTCAACGGGCGTGAATTGAGAACAGCCTCGTCCTGAGTGGAGACATTGTAGAGCTCTTTGCCTGTGGGAACTTGTTCTTCAATGACTCGGGAAAGGTCACCTTTTGCTTTCTTGGTTGAAGACTCCCAGTGACCTCCAAAATGAGGTGCAGACGCCGTGTTAAAATACCAAGGGATCGATTTTTCATAGACAGCTTGAGCGAATATGTCATTCAAATATCTATGAGCGCCAATAAAATTGGTTCAGCGATCACTATATAAATTAGAACAGCATCCACGTCAAGCTATAAACTGCTTCAGAGCGGCAAGAAAGAAATTCCTCAGCAGATATGAAACGAGTTCCAAATGTACCGCTTTCGTGACAAAACAAATAAAAAGACAAAGGTAAGCTTTAGAAGAACGTACTATATTGCTTATTGTAACTCTGAAGGGACCAGCGAAATCAACGTGGAGAAGGTTTAAGACGAGAAACGCGGGAAGGAGGGTGATTTATTCCCATTATAGCGCAAGACCGAAAGTTTGTAGGTTATGCTTGAGACATTTGGAAAGAACTCTCCGAAATTATCCAGTATCGCTGGGCAATTAGAAATTGTACAGTTTAAATCCCTGCATGAAAATAAAATTCTACGAAAATATAAGATAACGGAATCAAATTGCAGAAAATTTCTTTGAATAACGGACAGGGTCATGCCGAGGTCGATCCCAAACTTTGGGAACAACGGCAAGTTGTTTCAGAAATTATTTTGAAAGTTTTAGATATTCCGAATAAGGGTAAGTTCATTATCGTGTCCGGCCGGCCGGCCGTTAACACGATAACTCTCGAACGGAATGAGCTGAACAGTTGGAATTTTCAGAGTAGGGTTGGAAGATGAATATCTCGGTTAAGTTCAATTTTTTTAAGATGCAATTTCATCAATATTTTTAAATTTCATCAAATTTTGTAAACAATAGTTACAAATCACAACACTCACGGAGAGACAGGGTTTTTTTGCTGAGGTTTTTCCCTAAGCTCTTGTATCATACGTCGAATTGTATGGTACCCAGTTACACCAACCTCTGCTAACACATTATTCTCTCAGTCAAAAGAATATATATTAATATTGATATAATTTATCAACTTAAACAAGCTAATACATTCGGAGATATAATTTACCAGCACTACTACTATTATTTTTTTTCCCTCGATAGACCTTGATTGTGCCATTCACTAGGAAGAGGAAACTTAATATAGTTTCCATCACTATGAATGGAATTAACATCCCGTTTGCGGATGAGGCTAGATATCTGGGTGTTATCCTGGATAGAAAGCTGAACTGGAACTCACACCTGGATAGGGTGATTCATAAGGCTAGGCACTATCTATGGGGACGTGCCAGCGGACTTGTGGAAAGAGGTGGGGACTGGCTCCGAAACAGCTCCACTGGTTGTACGTGATGGTGGTGAGACCACAAATCACTTACGGCAGCATTGCTTGGTGGGAGTGTACTGTAAAAGTGCAGTCTCAGCTGAAGCTTGCGAAAAGTCAGAGATCTGCGTGCTTGATGGTGACAGGGGCTTTTCGCTCCACCCCCACCGCAGCCATGGAACGCCTAATGGACCTCGCCCCTCTTCACCTGGTGATCAGGAGCGTGGCCCGGATGGCGACATACAGACTTCTGCATACGGCTCACAATGAGCCAGATGCGATCGGCTACGTGCCTAGTTCTCTGCAGGCTGAATTGGAGGCCAATGAGATAATGGGCATGAGATCGGACGTATCTAAAACCAGAACCTACACAGAGTGGCCCTACCGAGTCTTTTTTCCCAGCAGAGACGACTGGGTCGTCTCTGAGACCAGACGGCTTGAGGGTCCCTACTGGTTCACAGATGGCTCCACTACCACCCAAGGGGTGGGAGCGGGAGCCAGCGGTTGCAGAATTGCTAGAGGTGAATCCATCAGCCTGGGTAGTTTTGCGACTATCTTTCAAGCAGAAATTCTCGCCATTGATCACTGTGCGAAGCTCATACTTGAGAAAGGTTGGGCTCACGGATCAATCAAGATCCTATCGGATAGCCAAGCTGCCTTGAAGGCCTTGAATTCATACAACTGCAAATCCCTGCTTGTGCAGGATTGCCGGACCACACTCGCTGAACTTGGAGGGCGCTGCAGGCTGCAGCTCTTGTGGGTTCCGGGCCACTCGGGCATAAAGGGTAATGGACTCATTGGCGGCACGGGGGGCTTCCATGGGGCTCATTGGACCTGAACCGGCCTGCGGTATTCCACTCCGAGCAGCGGCGAAGGAAAACAACAGATGGGTGGACCAAAAGGTCCAAGAAATCTGGAGTGGCATACCTGGACACAGACATGCTCGCTCAACAATTACTGGCTCATCAGCTGAAAGAGCCAGAAAATGGCTCAAATTCTCTAGGGTAGACCTGAGAATCCTTACAGCTGTATACACGGGCCATTGTGGCCTCAGGAAACACCTCAATACGCTGGGGTTGACTGAGGACTCCGAGTGCAGACTTTGCCTGGAGGACGACGAGTCTATCGAACACATCATGTGTGACTGCCCTGCTGGGGACAGGATCAGATTGGAGGAACTAGGAGTCCACAAACTGACACTGAGGGAACTGGACAAGTTCTCACCCACCAGACTCATATCCCTCATCAAGAGACTTGAGCTTGTGGGTGAAGTATAGATTATATACTACAGCTGTGTCAAAATAGACCGATTGGTCGCAGTGGAGTGGCGGGTTTCATCTGCTCAGCACAACCCATATAATAAAATTAAAAAAATGAACTACTATTATTTTGCCCAAATGTATGTAACTTTCGATGTTTTTGCCGAAAAGGGTCTCAAACGATTAGGTTCGCCTCACCGATGAAGAAGTCGAGGTCAAATTTCATTCTGTCCGGCCGGCCGTTGCCACGATAACTTGAGAACGGAAAGAGATAGCGACTTGAAATTTTCAGGTTAGGTGACGCTACCAAATGCGACGGACAAGTTCGTTAATGGACATAATCGGCCTAACGGTTTCCGATTACAAATTTTGTTTTCAACCAATACAGAACCGATCAAATTGAAACTTGGTAACTAGTTGTAGAATACCGACATGAAGACGTATGTCGACGCGCAATTTTTTGGGAAACTTGGTGAGGATCGTATCATTAGAAAATTCGGCCAAACTGCTTTAGAGTTATACCTTTCTGAAATTTGGATGTTATTTCCTCAATAACTCGAAACATACAAATTCGATCCAACACAAACATGGTAATTAGTTGTAGAATGCCAGCACAAAAATTCTTGCAAAATTTCGTATTGGAGAATCGGAGTTTTGTGTTATTTTGAGAGGACTTTCAGCCGCGAGAGGATTGCACATGCGCACAGAAGAATTGACTGTTTTCAGGTTGTATGGGCAATACCGTCTTTACCCTAAGGGCACACGGGGCCCGTGCCCAGGGCCCCCATCCTTAGGGGGGCCCCGAAAGACAGACAATGCCTATCACATTTATTCTAAAAACATTTTTGTCGGGCACAGTAACAGTAAGTACCCGAGTCGAAAATAAAATTTACTTTGGTCTTAAAATTCAAATCAAAATTATGTTTATATGACCAAATTACGAAAAATCAAGTAAAACTTCGCCTATTTTCTTTTTGAAGTATAAAATGTCCATATCGTGACATGAATAATATTTTTTAATATTTTTTTAAAGATTTTCTAGGGGTACGGTTCTCACAAAATTTCACACACGTCTTCGTGTCGATATTCTACAACTAGTTACCATGCTTCAATTCGAGCGAGTCTATATTTTTTGAATAATCGAGGAAATAATATTCCATGTGAGCATAACCTCAAAACCGTTGGACCGATTATGCTCAAAACCGATATTAACCCTCTCATTGGGATGCACAACCTGCCCTGAAAATTGCGAGTCCCTATTATTATTATTATTAATATTACAGTAGAGTTGAGACTAATCTATAAACTCAAAAAAAAATCAAACTTAACAAAGAAGAATTGTCATAAACGATACAGAAGAGAAAGAAAACGAAAATTCACTACAAGACAAGCACAGAGATAAACATTCATGAAGCATCACTCGCGAACCATCTGTCCAAGGAGTTCTTGAAACTATTCACCGATGATGCCCCGACCACGGCAGCTGGAAGTCCATTCCACAATGTAAACACTCTATTGGACAGGAAGTGTTCCCGAACGGTAGACCTGAACCTTTCCCTCGACAATTTCAGATTGTGACCTCGCAGTCGGGTGTCAGAATTCAGGCAGAACAAGGAGGAAAGATCTGCACTGAATAACCGGTGGAGGGCTCTATATGTTATTATCAAGTCTCCTCGTAAGCGGCGAGTTGCGAAGGTAGTGAGGTGCATCACAGATAGTCTCTGCTCGTAGGTTGGTCTCACAGGTCCATATGGCATCCTAGAAGTCCTTCGCTGGATTGACTCGAGCAGATTGGCATCACGGGATAGAACAGGTGCCCAAACCGGATCGGCGTATTCAAGGATGGGTCGAACAAAAGTGGAATACAGAATACTGCAGGTGTGAGGGTCACAACGTCGAAAAGTCTTCTGGATGAGGTAGAGCATTCTCTTGGCTTTGTTGGTAACAGCCACAATATGTTCTGACCAAGACAGGTCCTGGGTCATAGTTACTCCGAGATCGCAGTGAGATGAAACTGACTCAACAATGTGATGGGACAAGTGGTAGATGTGTCTTGGATTGTTTTTACCAAGGTGAAGTACCTTGCATTTGTCCAGATTGAGAGGAATCATCCAGGTATCGGACCATCTCAGGATGGCATCGAGGTCATCCTGTATAACACGAGACGCGGTAAACGGATCACCGTAAATCTTGGCATCATCAGCAAACAACGAACACATTGACTTCACTGTAGAGGGAAGATCCGATGTGAACATTAAAAAGAGAAGAGGGCCCAATACGGAACCCTGGGGGACACCACTCACCACGCCTCTTGAAGAAGATACACAGTCACCAACACGAACACGGAAACTTCTGTTCGAGAGAAAGGCCCTGATCCACAGAAGAAGGTCACCACGAATTCTAAGATTCTCGAGTTTCAGCAGGAGCCGTCTGTGGGGCACTCGATCGAATGCCTTTGAAAAATCGAGATAGAGAACATCCACGGGGATACGGGCATCCAACATCCTGCTCCAGTCATCAACGCATGCCAAGAGATTGGTAATCACAGAGCGGCCTGGTAGAAATCCGTGCTGATTCTCTGGTATGATGCCGTTGGCCAAGGCGAAATTGAGAATTCTTTCATGAATTATTTTTTCGCAAATTTTAGCGATTATTGGGACAAGACTGATTGGCCGATAATTGTTTGGGTCAAGCTTGTCACCCTTTTTAAAAATGGGAGTAACTAGGGCTTCTCTCCAGCAATTTGGCAAATAATGCATGCTGAAAGATTGAGTGAAAATCATTGAGAGTGGAAGTGACAGTGATGAAGCACAGTTTTTCAGAAGCTGAGCAGAAATTCCATCGCCACCGGGTGCACCAGTGGCATCCAAAGAGGAAAGATGCTTCTCGACAAGTTCAGGTGGAAAATCTATAGAGCAAAGTTGGTTGGGCGAGCTGGGCAAATTTAGGTTGGGTAGGGTGTCGGGCTCTTCGGTGAAATGTGTAGCGAAGGTTTCACATAACGACTCGGCAGCATCGGCAAGATTAACGCTCTGGACTCCATGATGATTTCTAACCATCGGGATGGTGACTTTGGTGTTGAGGTTGGATCTGATGTATTTAAAAAATCTTTTGCGATCTTTAGAGGAAGCGAGGTTAGACTCAAAATTATACTTGGCCTTCTCCATCAAGACCCTTACCCTATTCGAGTAGCTTCGATGAGCCTCGTAATCAGCGTCTCTTCGACCGCGTAGGTAGCGTTGCCATAAGGATTTTTTGTTTCGCACCATCGCAAGCAAATTTCTGCCAATCCAAGGCTTGGATGGAATGGTGACCGAGGAGCGATAAGAAGTGCAAGCGACGCACTCGAACGTAAGCTTGTCGGTGAAGGTAGACCACATAGATTCGATGTCCATATCCAAGTGAAAAACAGAACACCAGTCAATGTCTGCTAATCTGGTGCGCAGTTGGTCATAGTTTATTAGTTTAACGCGCTTAATAACTTTGCTTGGCATGTCATTGCTGAGTTGGATCTTACAAGAGAGAGTACAATGGTCAGATCTCCCGAAGGGTGACAGATGTTCAAGTGATGCAACAAGATCAGGATCATTTACTAGGATAAGATCGAGCAAGGATGGATTTTGATTGATCCTAAAACGAGTGGGTTGATCGACTAACTGGAAGAAATTATTTTCTCTGATAGTGTCCACATATATACCTGAGGGAGAGCTATACAACCTACCATCCGACAGTGGCCACTGCACATCAGGCATATTAAAATCACCAACAACAAAAAAATTTTTTTTGGTGCCGGAAAGATCACTCAGATAGCTGCACAACTCGGGGTCATGAGGGCTAGGGCGAGGTCTATAGATACAAACAATAGTCAAGATTTCACTTCTATTGTGGGAAATACTCAAGGCGATATTGTCAAGGCCAGGCAGACTGATGGAAGAAGCACTGATATTGAATTCCCGAAGGATAGTATCGTGAACATAGGCACATACACCACCGTAGCCAACGGTTGTCTCACTATCGGATCTGAATAAAGAATAACCGGGAATTGATACCATGCTATCGGGCATACCTGGATGCAGCCATGATTCAGCAATGAGCATAAAAGTTGGTTTAGATTCAGCTGCGTAAATATTAGCTTCGAGCATCTTTGAGTGCAGGGATTGGACGTTGGAATAGGAGACATTCCACTCAATCCGGTCACCACTTAGTTTTTTGGTTGGACTCCTTTAACCGTAACTATTTTCGGTATGCCATTAATATATTTAATATTAATACCATCCTCACCAGCGTCCTGTCTCGATTTCAACTCACTCCGCAGAGTATTCAATTCTGAAATTTGTTGAGGTGTCTTATCATCGGAGATTGAGAAGTTGTTCATGTCTGAGTTGCAAACTATTAGTTTTTTATTACGAAGTATCTTCGATACTACCACTGGGTTGGTAAAGGACACTTTGATAGGTCTTGGTTTGGAGGGGTTTTTTCTTCCAACCCGGAAGTTATCCATCCTGGACGAGTACGCGCTGGGTTCTACACAATCCAGTAGTTTACGCACAAGAACAGTGTCCTCTTCCCTGGAACTCTCGGGTACACCTCTGATTAAAATGTTGTGAGCACGTCGTAAACGATCCAGTGATTCGTCATGAGGTGCTCGGAGTGGTGAACTATTGGCTAAAACAGCTGCGGCATCAACTTTGTCGATTTTCGCGTCGAGTGAACGTACATTGTTCTGCAATTCAGACTGGCTTTGGGTGAGAGTTTTCAGGTCGGACTGACAAAGAAGAATATCAGAGTCGTGCTTGGTTATTGCTATTTCGTGACGACTGATAGAGGCTGAGTGCTCGTCAATAGTTAACGAGTGCTTTTCGAGAATTGACCGGCATTGAGATAAGTCTTCCTTAAGGGCGTGTTGAGTAGACTTTATTTCGGAAATATCGTCCGACATCCGGCACAATTTTTTCATAAGTATCTCGAATTGGTCTGCTGAAAGCCCGGGTGTGGGAACTGAGGCACCTTGGACTTCCCCAGATCCAGAAGCAGTAGCTACTCTACTGCGTAGAATACGCCCATCCTTCAGGCAATACTGACATGACCAACCATCCGAACATGCATTAAGTTCCATCGACGACAGTTTCAGACAGTCAGCATGGAAATGTTTTGCGCAAGACGCGCAGTTCAGAAATTTCTGTGTCGCTGCACCCGACTTGCCACACAACTTACAAGTTGGCATAATTGTGATGTTCTAAATTAATATGAACCGTAAACTGTAGTTGGTATTAGGATCTAGGATTGACTTTTCACTCTATTGGGCCTGTAATAGAGACTTGACCACAGAAGGACGGCCGCGGAAGGACAAGGTAGCACAGAGAGAAGGGAAAATGCAATTGAGAAGGAAATAAACTCAAGAAGAATCAATGAGGATCGCGATGTGTGACACGCTATCATGCGTGAATCCAGCAAGCCACTCCCACCAGTTAGATGGAAGTACTGGAGTTGAATCGCGGAAGACGCGGAATACCTTGTACTGGGATCGCAGCTCGAGGAGGGGGAAAAGTGGATTCTTCGCGCCGGTGCGTTAACAGAAGGATGAACAATAACGTCAAATGAAGTAAACAAGGAAAAAAAAACTAAAATGATATCCTTCGAACCAAAAACAAAATGAGTAAAAATTAACACGATAATTGAACGAAGGAGGAACTCCAAGAAATATAATTTCCCTGATAAATCGTAGTATTCAGGTAATATTCTTCAGTGATAACGAACACGTCCACACACTATGACAATTCGGAATATCTCCTTTCGTTCGAAAGTTATCGAGGCAACGGTTACCCATCCAGCTACTGAACTCACACAAGGCTACTCGGATCTCCAGCAATATAGATCCGAACATGTTTAAACTTGGAACTTAACAGTAGAGTTTCAGCGATGTTGGACGAATAGTTTCGGATATATTGCATTTTTTCAATGATTTTCAATGATTTTTTAAAAATTTTTTAGTGATACGATCCCCACAAAATTTCGCAAGAATTTTTGCGTTGCCATTGGATCGGTTTCGCATTTTTCGAGTTATGTAGGAAATAATAACCAAATTTCAGATGGGTATAACTGCATAATCGTTTGGCCGATTATGCCTATAAACAAACTCAAATGTTGCATTCAGATTCACAATCTAACCTGAAAATTTCAAGTCACTATCTCTTTCCGTTCTCAGGTTATCGTGACATAAATAATATTTTTTAATAATTTTTTTAAGATTTTCTAGGGCTAGGATTCTCACAAAATTTCCCAAACGTTATTAGGTTTGTATTCTACAACCACTTACCAAGTTTCAATTCGATCGGAGTTGTAATGGTTGAAAACAAAATTATTACTCGGAAACCATTGGGCCGATTATGCCCATTAACGAACTTAACTGTCGTATTGGGATGCGCCACTTACTCTGAAAATTTCAAGTCGCTATCTCTTTCTGTTCTCAAGTTATCGTGACAACGGTGATGTTCCCCAGAACATATATACGCGCAAAAAGTGGGAAAGCTCTTTGGACCGGGGCTTTGGCCCACTTTTCAAAGTACTAGTAATTATTCA